>CM066567.1:5138571-5738571 GCA_033816785.1 Picus viridis | reverse complement strand
TGCAACCAGTTTTTTCCTCCAGGCAGTGATATTTCTTATGTGGCATCCATCAAAATAAACTTGGCCCAAAGTCTCAGCTTAAGCATTTGTGACTTAACATGAGAAATTTAAGAAATATAAAACTTCACAAACTACAGAAAAGAAAGACTGACTGTCAGACAGTGTGTTTGCTCTATAATTTTGTTTTGCTGTGCACCTAAAGCAAACACTAACTTTTTTTTTCCTGTTGGTTCTGAAGAACTTTTCAACAGCAACAAGCTGCTATTACTGCTTCTAAACACCCACATGATAATCATCTTAATATAAGGAATAGGAATATTAGGAATAGTGTGGCTAGCAGGAGTAGGGAGGTCATTGTGCCCCTGTACACTGCATTGGTTAGGCGACACCATGAGTCCTGCGTCCAGCTCTGGGCCCCTCAGTTTAAGAAGGACATCGAGACACTTGAACGTGTCCAGAGAAGGGCAACAAGGCTGGGGAGAGGCCTTGAACACAAGCCCTATGAGGAGAGGCTGAGGGAGCTGGGGTTGTTTAGCCTGGAGAAGAGGAGGCTCAGGGGAGACCTCATTGCTCTCTACAGCTACCTGAAGGGAGGTTGTAGCCAGGAAGGGGTTGGTCTCTTGTCTCTACCAACCAGCAGCAGAACAAGAGGACACAGTCTCAAGCTGTGCCAGGGGAAGTTTAGGCTGGAGGTGAGGAGAAAGTTCTTCCCAGAGAGAGTCGTTTGCCATTGGAATGGGCTGCCCAGGGAGGTGGTGGAGTCATCGTCCCTGGAGGTGTTCAAATGGGGACTGGATGTGGCACTTGGTGCCATGGTCTAGTCATGGGGTCTGTGGTGACGGGTTGGACTCAATATTCTTTGAGGTCTCTTCCAACCTTGGTGATACTGTGATACTGTGATAAAAAAGCATGGAATCTGTTCTCTCTTACTCCGGAGAACTCAATTTTCTGACACAGGGAAGTGTGGAATCAGCTGTAGAGTTAGCAGAAGTTTAATTGTCTGACTTAGAGCAGAAAATTGCTATCAGCTACTTAATAAAGAAAAAGGAAGAGCACCCCATCAGCACCCAAGCCCTTCAGTTTCTAGAAATTGGTCCCACTGGAAGCATGCACTTGATGTTAAAAGATGACCTTTGCTCCGTGTTCTGGGGGAATGAAAAAGAAAACAAAAAAACTTCTCCAACATACTTGAAAAAAAATTATATATCTGTCTCTATCTCTATCTCACTGTATCTATCTATCTATCTATCTATCTATCTATCTATCTATCTATCTATTCTGGTCCAAAATAAGTTAACAAATTGATTGTGGAGATCATAGTATAGTATCATAGTATCAGTCAGGGTTGGAAGGGACCACAAGGATCATCCAGTTCCAACACCCTACACTAGATCAGGTGGCCAAAGCCTCATCCAGCCTGGTCTATAAACACCTCCAGGGATGGGGCCCCAAACCACCTCCCTGGACAACCCATTCCAGGGCTTCACCACTCTCATGGTGAAGAATCTCCTCCTCACGTCCAGCCTGAATCTCCCTACCTCCAGCTTCATTCCATTAAGCCAGGAAGGAACTGCATAGTCTAAACGAGTGTAATTTTCCCATCCATCTGCACTTCAATATTTCTGCCAATTTTTTACCAATTTTAATATGAATTGGTTTTCTCCTTATTTATAATTTTTTTAGTTGTGATAGTTTTATAGAGCTAGGGAGAAAAAAGTCTAACATATAAACTCTTACATATAGTCTCTGGAGCAGTAAAACCAGACTTGTAGAATCATAGAATTGTTAGGGTTGGAAGGGACCTCAAGGATCAGCTAGTTCCAACCCCCTGCCATGGGCAGGGATACCTCACACTACATCAGGTTGCCCAGAGCCACATCCAGCCTGGCCTTAAAAACCTCCAGGAATGAGGCTTCCACCACCTCCCTGGGCAACCTGTTCCAGTGTCTCACCACCCCATGGGGAAGAACTTCTTCATAATATCCAATCTGAATCTACCCATTTCTATTATTTTCCATTCCCCCTATTCCTATCACTACCTGACAGACTAGGAAGTACCTCACCAGCTTTCTAGTAGGGCCCTTAAGATACTGGATGGCCACAATGAGGTCTCCTCAGAGCCTTCTCTTTTCCAGACTGAATAACCCCAACTCCCTCAGTCTATCCTCATAGGAGAGGAGTTTCAGACCTCTGATCATCCTTGTGGACCTTCTCTGGACACATTTCAGCATCTCCAGATCCTTCCTGTACTAGGAGCTCCTGAACTGGACACAGTGCTCCAGGCGGGGTCTCACCAGAGCTGAGTAGAGGGGGAGAATCACCTCCCTTGACCTGCTGGCTATGCTTCTCTTGATGCAGCCCAGGATATAATTGGCTTTTGGGGCTGCAAGTGCACACTGCTTGCTCACATTGAGCTTCTCATTCACCAGTACCAGTCCTTTACTTCAGGGCTGCTCTTGAGCCAGTTGCTGCCCAGCCTGTATCAGTGCCATGGATTGCCCTGATCCAGATGCAGGACCGTGCATTCAGTCTTGTTGAACCGCATGAGGTTGTCATGGGTCCACCTCTCCAGACTATCAAGGTCCCTCTGGATGGCATCCCTTTCCTCCAGTGTGTCTGCTGCACCACACAGCTTGGTGTTGTCAGCAAAGATGTTAAACAAGACTGGTCCCAGAACTGATCCCTGAGGGACTGCATTTGTCACTGGCCTCCACTTGGAAATGGACCCATTGACAGCTACCCTTTGGGTGCAGCCCTCAAGCCAGTTCTGTATCCACTGAAAGGTCCATCCATCAAACCCATACTAATACCTGCCCAGAGACCAGGATGTGGTGTGGGATAGTGTCAAAAGTTTTGCTCAGGTCCAGGTAAATATATTGGTTATTAGAATGTATTGGTTATATTTCTTCTGTGAGGATCAATTGTTGATAAGCACTGGTAACCTAAGAGCCACATTTTTAGATTTCTACTAATTTCATAAACGAGAGAATTTTTTCAGGTAAATAAATTTAAAAAGAAAACAAGACAAAAGTAGAAGTAACAGTTTGTTCAGTAGCCAGGGCTCCATGTTTGGCTTGCCAATTTGATTGTAATGGATGGGGGGGTTATTTAGATTTTTTAAAGCTTTTTTTTATTGCCTTTTTTACCCTCAATGTTATAAACATTTACATTAAGCCCTTCAAGTGCTAGTATAAGGATTAATCAGCAGCATCCTTTTTCTCAGTCCATATGATATAACAGAGGGAATAGTAGGGCAGTGCACTCTTTAACCAGTACACAGGTTTTAAACATGCTGAGACAGAACAGTTAGATTATTGGCACAGCTCCTTGTCTTAGCAATTACAGTTATAATTCTCATGCTGATACTGGTGGGCTTTGGCTGAGCTCTACAGTACTGAGACTTGCAGATGTTGCACAGGACATGACCTTGCCATGGATCACCTCATCTTTCATTGCAGGAGCTAATGTATACAAGCAGAGGTGATAGTCTGCATGTAAAATGTGTAATTATTTAGCTGAGTGATGTCTGTCTACTGTCCATAATTCTTTGATGATGCATACAGTAAAAATAAAGAGCAACAAAACAAACGGACAGATATGGAGAACAGAGACAAGAGCTTTATATAGAATAGAATAGAATGGAATGGAATAGAATAGAATAGAATAGAATAGAATAGAATAGAATAGAATAGAATAGAATAGAATAGACCAGACCAGACCAGACCAGACCAGACCAGACCAGGTTGGAAAAGACCTTGGAGATCATGGAGTCCAACCCAACATCATCTAATCATGTAAACCATGGCACCAAGCACCCCATCAAGTCTCTTCCTAAGCACAACCAGTGGTGGTGACTACACCACCTCCCTGGGCAGCACATTCCAATAGCCAATCACTCTGTCAATAAAGAACTTCTTCCTAACATTCAGCCTAAACCTCCCCTGGTGCAGCTTGAGACTGTGTCCTCTTGTTCTGATGCTGGTTGCCTGGAAGAAGAGACCAACCAGCACCCGGCTGCAACCTCCCTTCAGGTAGTTGTAGAGAGCAAGAAGGTCTCCCCTGAGCCTCCTCTTCTCCAGGTTAAGCAAACCCAGCTCCCTCAGCCTCTCCTCATAGGGCTTGTGCTTCAAATCCCTGTCCAGCTTTCTTGCCCTTCTCTGGACACGCTCCAGCAACTCAACATCTCTCCTAAACTGAAGGGCCCAGAACTGGACACGGGACTCAAGGTGTGGCCTAACCAGTGCTGAGTACAGGGGCAGAATGACCTCCCTGTTCCTACTGGCCACACTGTTCCTGATGCAGGCCAGGATGCCATTGGCCTTTTTGGCTGCCTGAGCACACTACTGGCTCATGTTCAGCCTACTATCAACCAGCACCCCCAGGTCCCTTTCTGTTTGGCTGCTCTCCAGCCACTCTGACCTCAGCCTGTAGCACTGCCTGGGGTTATTGTGGCCAATGAGTAGAAGCTGGCACTTGGATGTGTTAAATCTCATGCCCTTGGACTCTGCCCAGCCTGTCATGGTCCCTCTGCAGAGGTCTTCAACCCTCTAACAGATCAACACCTGCCCACAGCTTGGTGTTGTCTGCAAACTTACTGATGATGGACCCAATCCCCTCATCCAGGTCATCAATAAAGATACTAAAGGGCATAGAATCATGGAATCATAGAATCAACGGGTCCATGTCCCAATGGAGGCCAGTGACAAGCGGAGTCACTCAGGGATCAGTCCTGGGACCAGGCTTGTTCAACATCTTTGTGGGTGACATGGACAGTGGCATTGAGTGCACCCTCAGCAAGTTTGCTGATGACACCAAGCTGTGTGGTGCAGCAGACACGCTGGAGGGAAGGGATGCCATCCAGAGGGACCTTGACAGGCTGGAGAGGTGGGCACAAGCCAACCTCATGAGCTTCAACAAGACCAAGTGCAGGGTCCTGCATCTGGGTCAAGGCAATCCCAGGCACAAATGCAGGCTGGGCAGTGACTGGCTGGAGAGCAACCCTGAGGAGAGAGACTTGGGGGTGCTGGTGGACGAGAAGCTCAACAGGAGCTCTCAATGTGCACTTGCAGCCCGGAAAGCCAATCAGATCCTGGGCTGCATCAGGAGAAGTGTGACCAGCAGGTCAAGGGAGGTGCTTCTTCCCCTCTACTCAGCTCTGGTGAGACCCCACCTGGAGTACTGTGTCCAGTTCTGGGCAGGGACACCTCACACTACATCAGCTTCCTCTTCTCCAGGCTAAGCAACCCCAGCTCCCTCAGCCTCTCCTCATAGGGCTTGTGTTCCAAACCCCTCCCCAGCTTTGTTGCCGTTCTCTGGACACCTTCCAGCAACTCAACATCTTTCCTAAACTGAGGGGCCCAGAACTGGACAAAATGTCCCCCTCTACTCATCTCTGGTGAGACCCCAGTTCTGGAGCCCCTATTACAGGAGGGATGTGGACGTGCTGGAGCGTGTCCAGAGAAGGGCCACGAGGATGATCAGAGGGCTGGAGCACCTCTCCTATGAGGACAGACTGAAGGAGTTGGGGCTGTTCAGTCTGGAGAAGAGAAGGCTCCCAGGTGACCTCATTGTGGCCTTCCAGTATCTGAAGGGGACCTACAGGAAGGCTGGGGAGGGACTTCTCAGGATCTCAGGTAGTGATAGGACTAGGGGGAACGGAATGAAGCTGGAAATAGGGAGATTCAGGCTGGATGTGAGGAAGAAGTTCTTCACCATGAGAGTGGTGAAGCCCTGGAATGGGTTATCCAGGGAGGTGGTTGAGGCCCCGTCCCTGGAGGTGTTTAAGCCCAGGCTGGATGAGGCTCTGGCCAGCCTGCTCTAGTGTGGGGTGTCCCTGCCCATGGCAGGGGGTTGGAACTAGATGATCCTTGTGGTCCCTTCCAACCCTGACTGATTCTATGATTCTATGATTCTATGGACTCAATCCCCTCATCCAGGTCATCAATAAAGATATTAAAGGGCATGGGCCCCAGCACTGATCCCTGGGGGACACCACTAGTGACTTCTAAAATTCTGAACTACTACAGCACAACCATGTGGCTTTTGTTCTCTTACAGTTAGAGATCAACATCTTCCTAGTGCTAAGCCAAATATAATAATCAAATTGCAAAATATTTTTGTCTTCAAACAAGTGGCTTTAAAGCCTTTGTAAGCCTAGGTTGAAATTCATGACTCAGACCAATTACATTTCTTCAATCATCAGAGGATCATCTTCCCAGTTAAGAAGAAAAATCTCAGGGTATTTTGAGAAATCTGATTAACTGATTAAGCTGCTGCCTGGCTGCTATGGTCTAACTCAGCTCCCTCCAGTAAAGCTATCAACATTTAATCATGACTCACCTGTTTCAGGAGTTAATACACAACTAGACCTACAATGAATTTCTACCATTTGATGACATTTGTTGGCTTCAACTTAATTTTAAGATGCCACCAAATGTGTTCAAGTCAGTTGATTTTCATGGTACTAAAAAATAAAGTAACATTTCTTAATTCAGGGTAGCATAATGAGGTGTAAAAGCATGTAGCTCTTCATAAGCATAGCCTGAAGACAAATAATCAGATTCCTACCAAGAGAAAAAGAAAAAATTAATCTGTGTATGGAGCTATACAGATCTTTAATGGGAGTCTGAGTACTCATTACAGTAAACAGAAATTTGAGAAGAGAGTGGTGCAGTTGCCTCAATATAGCTGTCATTACTGTCTTATATGTCATGAAGTATCACATTATCACAGAATCACCAAGGTTGGAAGAGACCTCAAAGATCATCGAGTCCAACCTGTCACTCAAGACCTCATGACTAGACCATGGCACCAAGTGCCACATCCAATCCCCTCTTGAACACCTCCGGA
Source organism: Picus viridis (assembly GCA_033816785.1). Classification (NCBI taxonomy): domain Eukaryota; kingdom Metazoa; phylum Chordata; class Aves; order Piciformes; family Picidae; genus Picus; species Picus viridis. The sequence continues at coordinate 5,731,722 of CM066567.1, read as the reverse complement.
GCTGGTGACTTGACCACCTCCCTGGGTAGCACATTCCAATGACTCTCTCGGTGAAGAACTTTCTGCTCACCTCCAGCCAAAACTTCCCATGGAGCAGTTTGACACTGTGTCCTCTTGTTCTGGTGCTGGTTGCTAGAGAGAAGAGACCAGCCCCTTCCTGGGTACAGCCACCTTTCAGGTAGTTGTAGAGAGCAATAAGATCTCCCTTGAGCCTCCTCTTCTCCAGGCTAAACAATCATAGAATCATAGAATAGAATCAGTCAGGGTTGGAAGGGACCACAAGAATCATCTAGTTCCAACCCCTGCCATGGGCAGGGACACCCTACACTAGATCACGCTGGCCACAGCCTCGTCCAGCCTGGTCTTGAACACCTCCAGGGACGGGGCCTCAACCACCTCCCTGGATAACCCATTCCAGGGCTTCACCACTCTCATGGGGAAGAATTTCTTCCTCACATCCAGCCTGAATCTCCCCATTTCCAGCTTCATTCCGTTCCCCCTAGTCCTATCACTACCTGAGATCCTGAGAAGTCCCTCCCCAGCCTTCCTGTAGGCCCCCTTCAGATACTGGAAGGCCACAATGAGGTCACCTGGGAGCCTTCTCTTCTCCAGACTGAACAGCCCCAACTCCTTCAGTCTGTCCTCATAGGAGAGGTGCTCCAGCCCTCTGATCATCCTCGTGGCCCTTCTCTGGACACGCTCCAGCACATCCACATCCCTCCTGTAATAGGGGCTCCAGAACTGGATGCAGTACTCCAGGTGGGGTCTCACCAGAGCTGAGTAGAGGGGGAGAAGCACCTCCCTAGACCTGCTGGTCACACTTCTCCTGATGCAGCCCAGGATCTGATTGGCTTTCCGGGCTGCAAGTGCACATTGAGAGCTCATGTTGAGCTTCTCGTCCACCAGCACCCCCAAGTCTCTCTCCTCAGGGCTACTCTCCAGCCAGTCCCTGCCCAGCCTGGATTTGTGCCTGGGATTGCCTCGACCCAGATGCAGGACCCTGCACTTGGTCTTGTTGAAGCTCATGAGGTTGGCTTGTGCCCACCTCTCCAGCCTGTCCAGGTCCCTCTGGATGGCATCCCTTCCCTCCAGCGTGTCTGCTGCACCACACAGCTTGGTGTCATCAGCAAACTTGCTGAGGGTGCACTCGATGCCACTGTCCATGTCACCCACAAAGATGTTGAACAAGACAGGTCCCAGGACTGATCCCTGAGGGACTCCGCTTGTCACTGGCCTCCACTGGGACATGAACCTGTTGACAGCCACTCTTTGGGTGCGGCCATCAAGCCAGTTCTTTATCCATCTAGTGGTCCATCCATCAAACCCATGTGTCACCAGCTTGGAGACCAGGAGGTGGTGCGGGACAGTGTCGAAGGCTTTGCTCAAGTCCAGGTAAATGACATCAGTTGCTCGCCCCTCATCTATTAATGCTGTCACCTGCTCATAGAAGGCCACCAGGTTTGTCAGGCAGGATTTGCCCTTGGCAAAGCCATGGTGACTATTCCCAATCACCTCTTCACTGTTCTTCTGAGTCATTAGTGCCTCCAGGAGGATCTGCTCCATGATCTTTCCGGGCACAGAGGTGAGACTGACTGGCCTGTAGTTCCCCGGTTCCTCCTTCTTGCCCTTTTTGAAAAGGGGAGTAATGTTTCCCCTTTTCCAGTCTGTGGGGACTTCCCCAGTCTGCCATGACTTCTGGAATATAATAGAGAGGGGCTTGGCAACCTCATCTGCCAGTTCTCTCAGCACCCGTGGGTGTATCCCGTCGGGTCCCATGGACTTGAACACTTTCAGGTTCTTCAGGTGATCACGAACCTGTGCTTCACTTATGATGGGCAGTTCTTCCTCCCCATCCCTGGCATCGTCTGCCATGACACCAGGAGTGTGGCTGGAGGCCCTTGCAGTGAAGACTGAGGTAAAGAAGTGATTGAGTACCTCAGCCTTTTCCACATCACTTGTGATTAATTCACCACTTTCCTTTCTGAGGGGGCCCACACCTTCCCTAGTCTTCTTCTTGCCATTAACATACCTATAGAAATTCTTAGTGTTCCCTTTAACCCCCTGGCTAGATTCAGTTCAAACTCTGCTTTGGCTTTCCTAACCAGGCCTCTTGCTGCTCGGGCAGCTTCCTTATATACCCCCTGTTCTATCTGTCCTTCCCTCCACTTCCTGTAGAGTTTCTTTTTAAGTGATAGTGTGTCCAGCAGCTCCTTGTTCATCCAGGCAGGCCTCCTAGCACTCCTTCCTGCTTTTCTCCTTGTAGGTATACATAGCTCCTGGACACAGAGGAGGTGGTCCTTGAATACTGACCAGCTGTCCTGGGTCCCTCTTCCCTCCAGGGCTTCATCCCACGACACTTTGGCTAGCAGATCCCTGCAGCGATCGAAGTCTGCACGCCTAAAGTCTAGGGTCCTAAGCTTAGAATATGTCCTCCTGATTGCCCTGAGGATATTAAATTCAACTGCTTCAAATCCCAGCTCCCTCAGCCTCTCCTCATAGGGCTTGTGCTCAAGGCCTCTCTCCAGCCTTGTTGCCCTTCTCTGGACACGTTCAAGTGTCTTGATGTCCTTCCTAAACTGAGGGGCCCAGAACTGGACACAGGACTCAAGGTGTGGCCTAACCAATGCAGTGTACAGGGGCACAATGACTTCCCTGCTCCTGCTGGCCACACTATTCCTAATGCAGGCCAAGATGCCATTGGCCCTCTTGGCCACCTGGGCACACTGCTGGTTCCTGTTTATGCGGCTGTCAATCAGCACCCCCAGGTCCCTTTCTGTTTGGCTCCTCTCCAGCCACTCTGACCCCAGCCTGTAGCTCTGCATGGGGTTGTTGTGGCCAAAGTGTAGCACCCGGCACTTGGACTTGTTGAATGCCATCCCATTGGACTCCGCCCATCTGTCCAGTCGGTCGAGGTCCCTCTGTAGAGCCCTTCTGCCCTCTAACTGATCAACATCTGCTCCCAACTTGGTGTCATCTGCAAATTTGCTGATGACTGTCTCAGTCCCCTCATCCAGATCAGCAGTGAAGATATTAAAGAGGATGGGGCCCAGCACTGATCCCTGGGGATGCCATGGGTGACTGGCCTTCAGCTGGATGTGGCACCATTCTCCACCACTCTCTGGGCTTGGCCCTCCAGCCAGTTCCTAACCCAGCACCCTAACCCAGAGTGCTGCTGTCCAAGCCATGGGCTGACAGCTTAGCCAGCAGTTTGCTGTGGGGGACGGTGTCAAAGGACTTGCTGAAGTCCAGGTAGACCACATCCACAGGCGTCCCCACATCCACCAGGCAGGTCACCTGATCATAGAGGGAGATCAGGTTGGAGAGGCAGGACCTGCCCTTCCTAAATCCATGTATGCTCCTCTTCTCCAGCTGCAGCTTCATCATGGTCTTGCCACAAAACTGTGTCATTGCTTCCATCGTTGTAGGTGCCTTAGATATGCCAGGACATACAAATTATGTTTAATATTTCTACACTAACATTATTACTTCTTAAAGCTACATTTGTACTTGATAAAATGCTTGCTCAGACACATGATTTTCTTACACACTTCAATAAGATTGGATTCACCTAAAAATTAGGTTTTCTTATCTTTCTAACTGCTAAGAGAACTTGGGTGTTTTGAAGTTTTAAGAAGGAATTTGTAAGCTAAGTATATGTTAGGTATATTAATTGGCTTAGCAATTAATTTTATGCCTCCATGCACAAGTGAGCTATTATCCTCTCCCTCCTCCCTCTATCAATTTTCTTTGAAAGCATATGTAAAGGAAAAGATGGGGATTATTATGAATCTTCTTAAATGTTTTATTTCCAGTTAATGCAGTAAAACATTTTATGTTTTTTTTTTTTTTTTTCCCATTTGGCAATAATGGGAACTTCAGTCTTATGTAAATCTGAGAAATTTGCAGATCACACCAAGCTATGGGCAGGTGTTGGTCTGTTAGACAGTAGGAGAGCTCTGCAGAGGGACCTTGACAGGCTGGACAGAAGGGCAGAATCCAACAGCATGAGATTGAACACATCCAAGTGCCAGCTTCTGTACATTGGCCACAATAACCCCATGCAGTGCTACAGGCTGGGGTCAGAGTGTCTGGAAAGCAGCCAAACAGAAAGGGACCTGGGGGTACAGGTGGATAGTAGGCTGAACATGAGCCTGCAGTGTGCCCAGGCAGCCAAGAAGGCCAGTGGCATCCTGGCCTGGATCAGGAACAGTGTGGCCAGCAGGAGCAGGGAGGTCATTCTGCCCCTGTACACTGCACTGGTTAGGCTGCACCTCGAGTACTGTGTCCAGTTCTGGGCCCTTCAGTTCAGGAGAGATGTTGAGTTGCTGGAGCGTGTCCATAGAAGGGCAAGAAAGCTGGGCAGGGATTTGAAGCACAAGCCCTATGAGGAGAGGCTGAGGGAGCTGGGGTTGCTTAGCCTGGAGAAGAGGAGGCTCAGGGGAGACCTTCTTGCTCTCTACAACTACCTGAAGGGAGGTTGCAGCTGGCTGCTGGTTGGTCTCTTCTTCCAGGCAACCTGCAGCAGAACAAGAGGACACAGTGTCAAGCTGCACCAGGGGAGGTTTAGGCTGAATGTTAGGAAGAATTTATTTATTAACAAAGTGATTGGCCATTGGAATGTGCTGCCCAGGGAGGTGGTGTAGTCACCACCACTGGTTGTGCTTAGGAAGAGACTTGATGGGGTGCTTGGTGCCATGATTTAGTTTATTTGATGGTGTTGGATGATAGGTTGGACTCGATGATCTCCAAGGTCTTTTCCAACCTGGTCTATTCTATTCTATTCTATTCTATTCTATTCTATTCTATTCTATTCTATTCTATTCTATTCTATTCTATTCTATTCTATTCTATTCCTACTCTATTCAAGTCTTTTCACAGTATTTATTCAGGTCCTGGTGGTAGTCACCCAGCTGCCTTATGCAATCATGTATTTGAATAGTAAATAGTAATTTGAATAGTAAAACAGTTAAAAGGAAATTTTAAACTGCATTTTAGTATACAGTACAAAAATATGCTGTTTTTATCATCAGGCTGAGACAATTACCATATAGAACATGCTTGCCATATATATTATACTCCTGTAGACTCTTTTCTTTCTTAAAGTGTGGTGCCTAAAACTGTCTTTGGTACCACAACCAAGGATCACCAGTGCTAAGTAGAGCTGAATAATTGTATTCCCTGCCGGAGAGTGATGAAAGAAGAGTTCTTTTAACAAGTACCTGGCATCCAGTTTCCTGCTTCACTCCACTGCCCCGTTATGGCCAATAGTAGGCTATATTCTGTCCATATCTTAGCCTGCAATGTGTACAGACTTCTTTGGTTTACTTTAAATGTGCTTTTATGGATTATTTAAGTTAGGAATTTAATATTTAAATATTTTTCCCAACACGTTTTTTTAGTGGTCTGGAAGTAGCAACTAGTTAGTGACATACTCAATGTGGTTTTTTTTGGGGGGGGGGGGGGGACTTAATCTGCCTGGTTTACAGCTCTGCTGTCTCTCATTTCTTTTTGTCGTTGTTGTTTGGGGCTTTTTTTGGTTGCTTGGTTTTTTTCCATTTACAGTCCTTCAAGGCTTTTCTTAGTTTTTCTAAAAGTACCATTAATGTTTCAATGTTTTCATACTGTGCCATAAGTTCTGTATGGTGATTTTGATGAGCTGTTTTAACTTAAATGCAACTATCCCTCCAAAGTATTCTTCAACTTGTTTCCAGAATCACATTTACATCACCAGGCAAAGAGAAAGGGACCTGGGGGTACTGGTTGATAGTAGGCTGAACATAAGCCTGCAGTGTGCCCAGGCAGCCAAGAAGGCCAATGGCATCCTGGCCTGGATCAGGAGCAGTGTAGCCAGCAGGAGCAGGGAGGTCATTCTGCCCCTGTACACTGCACTGGTTAGGCAACACCTTGAGTACTGTGTCCAGTTCTGGGCCCCTCGGTTTAGGAAGGATGTTGTCTTGCTGGAGCTGGTCCAGAGAAGGGCAACAAAGTTGGTGGGGGTTTGGAGCACAAGCCCCATGAGGAAAGGCTGAGGGAGCTGGGGTTGCTTAGCCTGGAGAAGAGGAGACTCAGGGATGACCTTATTGCTCTCCACAACTACCTGAAAAGAGGTTGTAGCCAGGCAGAGGTTGGTCTCTTCTCCCAGGGAGCCAGTACCAGAACAAGAGGACACAGTCTCAGGCTGTGCCAGGGCAGGTTTAGGCTGGATGTTAGGAAGAAGTTCTATACAGAGAGAGTGATTGCCCATTGGAATGGGCTACCTGTGGAAGTGGTGGAGTCACCTTCATTGGAGGTGTTCAGGAGGAGACTTGATGGGGTGCTTGGCTGCATGGTTTAGTTGTTGGGTGGGTTGGATTGGTTGATGGGTTGGACGCGATGATCTTGAAGGTCTCCTTCAACCTGGTGTATTGTATTGTATTGTATTGTATTGTATTGCATTGTATTGTATTGTATTGCATTGCATTGCATTGTATTGTATCTGCTTGTTAAACATAACTTGCAACCTAGTTTCAAATTAGACTTCAAAAAATAAATATCTGAGAGCTTCAGCTGCTATTTGCTCTTTTACAATTAATCTTTTGGGTGTATTTCTTTTACTTGTCCTCTTCTGAAGTTTTAGGACCTGGTCTTTTATTTCTCTTGCTAATTGCAACTTTTACGCTTTGTTGCATTTCTGGATTTATCCTTACAAGTATAGGCTCTTCCTTTCTAATCTTACTCAGTTATATGACCTATAGACATAGAACCCTTTAATATAATTTCTTTTTGCTTTTCAAGTCACTGAGGATGCCCTGATATGTTTGAAATGGTCTGTGACAATGCTTTTCAAGATGTTCTTTTGCATTATCTAGTTTGTTATTGTGCATTAATATGGCTTCTTCCAGTAACTGCTACTTATGCTGCATTCCTTTGCCTCTCAGATTATCTTCCCAAATGACCTATGATAGGCATTTCCTCCATTCCCTAGCAAATCTTGGCTACTTAAAGTACATTATTTTCAGTTGTTCTATATTTTCCCTCCTAAGATAGTTCATTTTATCATTTTGTGATTACTTTCACCTCATACTACTATGCACCTTTGGAATCTCAATCAATTCTCCCATTTAGGCAGAATTAAATCTAGGTTATCTGGGCCCCTTATAATCTCCTAAACAAAGTTTGTTCTCAGCACATCATGTGCATGATTGTCAGTCTATAGGCTGTCAAGAGATTTCTTCTGCAAATATTTAGTTAAAAATCTCTGCTATCACCACCTTCTAACTTTTGAATAGGCTGAGAAACGCTTTACTGAATGATTCAACAAAGGTTTCTTCTCTTATCTGTCTGGTGGTGGCTTGTAACAGGTGCCTATATGCTTCTGTTGATATTAAGGTAAGTAACTGTTCAAGGTGAGCACACATAGCTGACCTGTTACACCAGGTGACTGATTTACAAGAAACAATTGCAAGGCTGCACACCATCAGAGTTGCTGAGACTGAGACAAATAATTGGTTCCAAAATCACAATCCCTCATCAGAAATCACTAACAGTGAGCCACTGTCATCCCTGGTTACCCAGAAAAGCAGGACCAAGTTCCATTTTCCATTCATATCAGTGTCAAGATGTTTTAATGTGTCTTGGCACTCACAAGCAAGTGCAACACAGTGAAACTCCAACAGGAAAATGCAGTTGTTATCACAAAAAGAAACAGGGTGCTTGTAGCGGGCAACCCTCTCTTAAAGGGCTCTGATGCACCCATCTCCCGACTTGATAGAGAAAGAATCACAAGAAGATTGCTGCCCCCTGGGAACTAAAATCTACAACTTTGCATACAGGGTAGCTCAATTTGTGAAGTCCACTGACTACTATTCGTTATTACTCTTCCATGTGGGCATGAATGACACTGAGAGCAGGAACCTCTGCAAAATAAAAACAGAATACAAAGCTCTGGGGGCACAAGTTAAGAACATTGGGTCCAGTTATCTCTTCTTCTATCTTGCCAGCTAGAGAAAGAGGGGCAGCAAGGTATAAACAGATAATGAACATTATCCTACCTAGTGGGTGCCACAGTAAAGCTTCTGACTTCTATGACAATGGCACACTCTATGGCAGATTCAACCTGCTAGGGAGGGATAGAATACACTTGTCTCAGAGGCAAGAGAATCTTTGGGAGTACGCTGGCCAACTTAATCTAGAGAGCTTTAAACTGAAGTTCTCAGGGGGCAGGGTCCCACACAGCAGTGTGTGCAGCCAATGGGAAAATAGACCAGACCAATCTCAACAGTAATAGGTATGACTATAGTGGTTCTTTTTACTCTTCTCCAAGGTCACCTTCTTACTCCATTAAGTCTCTGAAGTATCTATATTCCAGTGTGAGAATCCCGGGGAATAAACAGGATAAACTAGAAATCCAGGTGCAGACAAAGGGCTACAATCTCATTGCAGCTATAGAGACATGGTAGGAAGCACCCATGACTGGATAGGTCTCCTGAATGACTGCATACTTTTTAGGAAGGACAGACTGACAAGACAAGGCAGTGGAGTTGCTGTCTGAGTAGGCACCTAGAATCCATTGCTCTTAATGCAGTGTGGGATGAAAAAAATGCTGAAAGCTTATGGGTAAGAGTTAAAGGACACGCAAACATGGGTGGCGATGATGTGGCAGAGCAGCCTTCTGGTGTGCCAGCCAGCCCGTGTAGTTTCGTGTCATCATCAAGCTTGCTGAGGGCACAGTCTCTTTCTTCATCCAGGTCACTGATGAATATATTGAACAGGAGTGGGTCCCCTGGGGAACACCAATTGTTACAGATATTCATCTAGATTGATCTGATAACCCACAACCCTCTGAGCTCTACCTTTCATCCAGATCTCAATCCACCCCACTGTCCATTCATCTAAACCACCCTTCTGAGACTTATCTATGATGATGATGATATATGAGATGGTGTCAACAGCTGATCTCGAGGTAGACAATGTCCACTGCCCTAGATGTTCCAAACAATTTATTTTGTTTTTCAGTTTCTAAATCTGCCAATCCATTTCATGCTTTTATTTTGCATTTCCAAGATAGGCTACTTCACTAGTTTACAATAATGCTCAAGCTTGCTCTAGCCACTTTCTCTAAACTCTGTACTGTAGTAGCTACTGGTACACTGCCAAATTCACATTAGTAATCTCAGTTAATGGCTACTTTTATTAAGTCTGGTGACTAAGAAAAGCAAGTTCACTTAGGCTATTCTGCTATCTACACAGGTGACACTTCTAGTGGAGACACCACTTCCACCTGTAATTCTTCAGCTGAGAACCACTTCATCATTTCCACTCGTCTTTTATCTTGGATGGAGTTGACCTGTTGTAAAAGTACAAGAACATGCTTAGCTCTGACAGCAGAAAAGAAGCCCAAGGATGTTTTCTGGGAAAGATGTTTAGGCATTTCTGGCATTTTGCGATAAAAGCGTAACTATTTGGCTTGGTGCCCTGGCTTAGTTGATTAGATAGTGTTGGATGATAGGTTGAACTCAATGATCTCAAAGGTCTTTTTCAACCTGGTTAATTCTAATTCTAAAAAAGCTTTCTAATTCTAATTCTTCAGTACATGGAGCTATCAAAGAAAAATTTCATCCTAGCTGATGCAAATTATCATTCCTCAGTTTATTTCACAGATGATATTACATGGTTTCAAAACCCAGTGCACTACTTTTCTTCATATTGCATGTAAAGGTTTGCAGTGGTGCTGCATAGTAGATGCTCAACTAAATTAAAATTATTTGCTTGCATGCAATGTAGTGTTTGTGTATTGGGTTGAATTGAGATGGAGTTAATTCTCCTCACAGCATCTTTCTAGTGCTGTGGTTTTTACAGCAGTAGTTGATAACATAGCAGTGTTTTGGCTACAGCTGAATCCAGTATCCAGGCTGTGTCCTTTCAACATTTCCCTGCCCCAAGAGGAGATCGAGGGGTGGGCAAAATCTTGGGAGGGGACACGGCTGAGCCAGCTGACTCAGACTGGCCAAAGAGGTATTCCATACCATATGATGTCAGCTCAGGTATAAGAATGAAATGAAAGAAGGAAGTGTGGGGATTCGTCCATGGCGTTCATCCTCCCAAGGAACCACCAAGCTTAGAGAGCCCTGCCTCCTGAGACCGACCATCATCCTGCTGATGGGAAGTAGAGACTAACACCTCTCTCTGCTTTTTTTCTGCTTCTGCGTGGTCTATTGTCACTTGCTTATTAGTGTTATTAAATTGCTCCTATTTTACTCCTGGCTTCTGTTATATTTTCTTTCCCTTCTTCCCCCTGTTCGCTTAAAGAGGGGGAGTGCTAGAGTGGCTTTGGTGGGCATCTGGCCTCCTGGCCAGAGCCAAACCACCACAGTTTGACAGCAGTGACCAGATTCGAATCACCTCAAATGAAATTTGACAGATGCCCATTAAGTGTAATGGGAGTTGGATTCACTTTCTGTCATAAAGAGGAAAGGAAAATACTCTCCGGCAACATGCTGGAAGCTATGTCTAGTGATAAAATATGACTGTGACATAAGAAATGAATTGAAAATATTTTACAACTAAAATGCTCCCAAGAATGATGTAACAGCAACGCTGTAGAAGAATGCATTGTTTCTATTTTGTACCAAGGCAAAATACAGAAATTGCTGCATCACAAACGGAATAGCTCAGCATCATCTTTGTGGGCAGTTGTAGGATGAGTTGTAAGCGAGTGTTCACTGAGGTGGGAAAGAGGTCATCCTAGATGTGTCATCTTAGATATTTCACAAGTCAAAGGACTTGGTGTTTCCACATAGGAGTTAATTCTGCCTCTGTGAGAATCTTTGCCTGTGTATAACCGTGCTTCTGGAGAATTAGATTGTAATTAGATTGTAATTTTTGCATGAAATACCTATTTTCTCCTTTGCAGCAGGAAGATTGTACTGCAGGAGTTTATACTTGGCTCAGTAAGATTGCTCAGAAGAGTATCATAGAACCTGTGCTGGCGTTCATATTTGGTTCTGTTAATTTCCACCCCCTTTCTTCCTCTCTCTAACCAGCTGAATATATAAAGAAGTTGTGGTTTCAAAATGGATAATTTTCCTCCGCTTGGCTGCTTGTGTTCTAAGCAGCAGGAGGTGGGGAAGAAAGGAGGTGTATGCATCCTTTACCAGGTGAAAAAGGTGGACGTGAAGCATGTCTGAGCTAGAAGTGATCAAGAAACCTGAAGCTTAGGTATGGAAGAGAGAAATTTGTTAGTGCATTTACACTCTTGTGTTCTCAAAGATACAGCAATCTGTAATATTAACAATTAAATTATTTCAAGCAGTGACAACAGATCGGCCTGAATCAGGAAATTTGTGAGGGTTTGTGACGGGTTATGCCCATCCTGAAAGCAGGGGGAGGGCTTGTGAGCGCTTTGTCCTCCTTGGAGGGGTTTTCTCCCTGGGAAACTGAGTTAGTCTGTTCCACTCCCGCTCCCTGTCCAGCAAGCCTACAAAAAGGAAGACACTGCAGCCGTTTGCTCTCTTTTATTCCTGCCTTGCCTGGACAAGAGGACTGCTGCTGGCTTCCTGCTTCTCTGCCATGCGTTCAGGCCTGGTCCTCCTCCTCCCTGCTACATCCATGCCTCTTAAAAGGACTTCAAAGGACTGGTTTTGTATACATCCTTGTTCCTTACTCTTGCGAACCCTTAATGTTATTGTTTTTTGTTATATATATATATATATATATATATATATATATTTATTTTTAAAAGAAAATCTTTACCTCTCAACTTCCAAACTGACTCCAAATTATTTCTCAGTAGATTTGCTCCTTCCCTTTCTTTTTCTCTCAATCAGGAAAGAGAGGGGGAAGGGGGGGCGGGGAGAGATCTCAGCCTTGCCCCCATCTGAGCTCTTAAATCCCAGTTAAGAATCAAACCACCACAGTGTTAGATACAGAAAAAAAGAAGGGAAAAAAAAACCAACACAGAAAACCCACAGAGAAACTTTTTCTGTAATCAGGAAAATTTTGAAACAGTAGTTAATAAACAAGTCACAACAAGATTGCAGAATCAGTTCTGTGAAACAAGCAGGCAGATCAAGTCTTTAATAATGGCAGCAATTACAGTTTGCTGTGTTCGCACAGCTATGGTTAAGATCGCGTCAGCATTTCTATTGTAATTCCATACTTCTGGGCTTATAACTCAGATGTACAAGCTGGGAGTTTTTGGTGGTTTTGTTTTGCACAGAAGGTTAGATTTCTTATGCAATTTCACTAGCAAAATATTTAACCTTATTAAATACAGAGGTTGAGAAGCAAAGTATAATATGGTCAGTATGGTCTCACCAGTAAGATGTTGGTTTAAATAAGGGTAACTGAGGGTAACTGAAGGGTGAGAATAGAATAGAATAGAATAGAATAGAATAGAATAGAATAGAATAGAATAGAATAGAATAGAATAGAATAGACAAGATTGGAAGAGATCTATGAGATCATTGTGTTCAACCCATCATCCAACACCATCTAATCAACTAAACCATGGCACCAAGCAACCCATCAAGTCTCTTCCTAAACACCCCCAGTGATGGCGACTCTACCACCTCCCCAGGCAGCCCATTCCAATGGCCAATCACACTCTCTATGAAAAATTTCTTCCTAACATCCAGCCTAAACCTCCCCAGGTGTAGCTTGAGACTGTGTCCTCTTGTTCTGATGCTGGTTGCCTGGAAGAAGAGGCCAACTCCCATCCGGCTAAAACCTCCCTTCAGGTAGTTGTAGAGAGCAATGACGTGTCCCCTGAGCCTCCTCTTCTCCAGGCTAAGCAACCCCAGCTCCCTCAGCCTCTCCTCAGAGGGCTTGTGTTCCAAACCCCTCACCAACTTTGTTGGCCTTCTGTGGACATGTTCCAGCAATTCAACATCCTTCCTAAACTGAGGGGCCCAGAGCTGGACACAGGACTCAAGGTGTGGCCTAACCAGTGCTGAGTACAGGGGCAGAATGACCTCCCTGTTCCTACTGGCCACACTGTTCCTGATGCAGGCCAGGATGCCATTGGCCTTCTTGGCCACTTGGGCACACTGCTGGCTCATGTTCAGCCTAGTTTCAACTAGTACCCCCAGGTCACTTTCTGTTTGGCTGCTCTCCAGCCACTCTGACCCCAGCTTGTAGCACTGCATGGGGTTGTTGTGGCCAATGTGTAGTACCTGGCACTTGAATGTGTTAAATCTCATGCCCTTGGACTCTGCCCATCTGCCCAGCCTGTCAAGGTCCCTCTGCAGAGGTCTGCTACCCTCTAAAAGATCAACGCCTGGCCCCAGCTTGGGGTCAGCTGAAACTTACTAATGATGGACTCAATAACCTAATCCTGATCATCAATAAAGATGTTAAAGAGCATGGGGCCCAGCACTGATCCCTGGGGGACAGCACTGGTGACTGGCCGCCAGCTGGATGTGGCACCATTCACCACCACTCTCTGGGCTCGGCCCTCCAGCCAGTTCCTAATCCAGCACAAAGTGTTGCTGTCCAAGCCATGCGCTGACAGCTTGGCCAGGACTTTGTTGTGGGGGACGGTGTCAAAGGTCTTGCTGAAATCCAGGTAGACCACGTCCACAGCCTGCCCCACATCCACCAGGCAGTCACCTGATTATAGAAGGAGATCAGGTTGGACAGGCAGGTCCTGCCCTTCCTGAAACCATGCTGGCTGGACCTGAGCCCTTGGCTATCATGTAAGTGCTGAGTATGTAGCAGCGATCTGTGCTTAGGCCAGTAAGGCATATACAGTTCCACTGTAAGGGCAATTTTATAGTCAGCTGAAGTAAGACTAAAAGTCTGGGCTCAGTCAAGCCTTTATGCATGTGCACACATGTCCAAACAGAACCGTGGGTATCTTTTTTAAATTCTGGTGTTTGAGGAAGAGCATGTACAATTTAATGATTGATTGAGGTACAGGCTATCCAGATACAAGTCTGGTAGTTTTAGGCTATGCCTTTAACATTTTGCTACAGCTTTCGAGCAGAAAGGTAGAAAAATGTAAATAAATCACTACTGGGTGTGAAAAGGAAAATAAAGGTAATTCTAAACACTTCCATTGGAGAGATATCTACCATAAGAATGGCTGTACCAAAACATTCTGAGGGCTTCTCTTTGCTCACTTCATTGCTTTGGAAAGGATACTAACCCTGCTTCTGCTTCACCTCGGCTGCATTGTTTTCGTGAAGTCTAACCACTACTTTTTCTCTGCTCCTTTCTCCCTTTTGGACAAGGGGTGTGTGGGCAGAGAAACAGCATCCCTGATCTTATTAACCAGCAGGGTTCTCCTGTTGTTTGTTAATTGCAAATATCCATAAAGTATTGTAAATCCTGTATATTTTGTACATATTCATTGCATTCCTTTGTAAATTGTAGTTTTGCCTGCAAATACAGCTTTCATTTGCTTCTGACTGAGCTGGTCTGGCAAAGCTAATGTTGGGGGAGAAATTTCAACCCACCATAACAAGAGAGCCTATTGTTTAAGAAAGGTAAAACACATGTCTCCCCTACTTAGTAATCCTGACTGGCAGTGAGTATGCCTTTGCCATTACGTAGCTCTGGGGCTGCTCTGTTTTGGTTGTAGAGAGCCCTTTGATTAACTGCAAGACTCATATAAAGTATCATTTATTGAAAGATTTATCATGCATTCTGAAATACACATTTTAGAATACAGGTAATAGCTGGGTTTGGGGGTTGGATTGGTTGGTTGGTTTTGTTTTTCCCAGATTCTTGCTGACTAAGAATGTGTGATACTGTTTTTTTCCTCTTCTTTTAAAGGTATTACAGTTCCATTAAACATGCCTTAGTAGTAGCATTCTGCACATTATTTATGTTAGCCAGAATTGTGGTAAGCATAACAATTTACATTATATAGTTGCTTTTATCCTGTGGGATCTCTGAGTTATTTGCAAGTTTTAATACTGTTTATTTTAGTGGTTATTTATTTGAGGTTGTTGGTGGGGTTTTTTGGTGTTTTGCTGTTGTTGTTGTTTTAAAGAGCCTAATCACATGTTTATATTTCATTAATTTTGCACTTTGAGACATTTCTGGTGTGCTCTGCCATTGCTAAAAATAGCCAGTGTAATTTAATTTCACTTTATTGCTGTTATTTCCCAAAAGCAACTGTTGCAAAACCAGTTTAATTCAAAGCTACCAGCTCTACAGTCTCTTTTGTTTTGCGCTTTTGTTCCATGCTAGCAGCAGAAGCAGTGACAGCAGCAGCTGTTGCCATATGCTAAGAAATTGAAGGGATACATAAATATCAAAAAGTTAAAGATATGTTGTTATTTGAGCTATATAATCTTCTAAACATACTGAAATAATTTGATGCTGTTCAGCATAAATTAAACTATGTTCTAGTATGACTTTTGCTAACCTTCCTAATGAGAATTCCCTGTAGCAGATGTCACAAGGTCTTAAAGAAAGTTCTTTAAAGATAGTATTGTCAGGGTGAAGTTAATTGTCCTAAGATGTGATGTAACACTCTGGTGTGCTGGGTGGACTCTTCTTTGTTGTATCCTCATTGAAATGCTGGTTCTTCCTTCAGAAACATGCCATTATCATGTACATACTTGCCTTCATGTGACAAAGAAGTATGCTATGAAACAATTTATGTTAGACATTTTCTTCTCTGCTGAAGTTCTATTTCCAGAGCATTTGGTGTATAATATTCCATTCCTGATACGATCTTTCACTAGGGTCAAACACTTTAAAAGAGCAATAGATATTTCCCTGATTGTTTTTTTTTTTTTTTTGTGTACTGTCATGGGTATCACAAAACCAGAATACAAAAGGTTTGCTTGTTGTTTTTTTGTTTGTTTGGGGTTTTGGGGTGTTTTGTTTGTTTGTTTGTTTGTTTGTTTTTTAATTAAAATCAGGTTGGAAGACAACAAAAAGAACAGAGATCTGGGTATAAAACCTGAGTTCTACTACTAAGCTGACCCCTAGTACAGCTATTATGCTTTATTATGGATCCAGTAACAAAGTAGGATATTAGTTTCACTTAGAGATGGTACCAGATTAATTCTGATGAATTGGATAATGACTTGATTTCTCATGAATTTAATAGCTGCCATTGCAGGAAAGATTGGTTTGTTGTCAGCTAACAGAATTAGCTTTCCCTGAATGATGGTTAAAGGTTATGAAACAGCACTTAGTTTGATTTATTTTATTAATCAAGACCATATGTGTTTTAAAAAGGTCTCATGACCTTGCATTTGATATCTGCAGTCTAATGTGAATCCCTCAGTCTTACAGACCTTCAGCACCTTGAGAAACTCATCTTGGATGCTGCTGGCATTCTTTTGAAACACACCTTTACCATACCTTTGAAATTTTGCTACCAGAAACAAAGCCAACTAATGAAGTCAGTAAGGCTTTAAAGGGACAGGGGTGTTGAATCATAGAATCATAGAATCATAGAATCATAGAATCATAGAATCATAGAATCATAGAATCATAGAATCAATCATAGAATCAACAAGGCTGGAAAAGACCTCAAAGATCATCAAGTCCAACCTGTCACCTGAGACCTCATGCCTACTAGACCATGGCACCAAGTGCCACATCCAATCCCCTCTTGAACACCTGTCTCAATCCGGAGAGGGAAAGAGATTCAGGTTTTTAATGAATATTCCCGTGTTGTGAAATGAGAGGCACAAACGAGGCCAAAATATCAACAGCTAGACTATTACATAAATACAGTGGATGGACATAAATAAAGTGGAGGGATCAGAAGGGGAGAGAGAGAGAATAGGGAGAGAGAGAAGAGAGGGAGAAGAGGGAAAGAATTATATTACCACACCCCTCACCCCCCAAGACAGTTTGAGTCTGTGGAGGAAAGGTGCTGCAGGAGATGTTGGGTCTGTAGAGGAAGGGTGCTGCAGGAGATGTTGGGTCTGTAGAGGAAGGGTGCTGCAGGAGATGTTGTGTCTGTAGAGGAAAGGTGCTGAGGCTTTGGCTGTAGAAGGGATGAGGTCCTCTGAGCAGCTTCTTCAGCTCCATGAGTTGCAGCAGACAGAACTTAGAGCACGGAGAAAGGGTTTTCAGAGTCCAAGATCCGTTGTGTTGGCTCCGTGATGTTTCCAGCGTATGCTGCCGTCTGCTTTCTTCTGCATCTTGCTTCTCCAATTTTCTCCTCCTGAAGCCAGTAGTTGCTCCAGTCTTTTATACAGTTTTTTAGCTCTTAGGCAAGTGTCCAGGTGTTGTTCCCCAGGATATCGTTCTGGGAAATCATCTTTAGGTCCAGGTATCGTTCCCCAGGAAATCTTTCTGTGTACCCAGGTGAGTTTGGGCAGCTGTATGGATGGAGGGGGAAGGCCTCGGCCTCCTCCTTCTCCATCTACCTACCCACACACTCTTTACACATCAGGAACCATTGTCCTTTCCTGGGGTATCTGATGGCTGGAAATGATCTTGTCCTGAAGGTGTGAATGCTGGGCCCTTGGGCCATTGTTGTAGGCCAGCTGCAGTCCAGTGAGCAATGTTATCTTTGCACCTTCCAAGAGTCCTTCCAGTGGCTCTGCCCAGCGCACATCAGTTATTGTCTGGGCAAGCTGCAAGTGATTTTATCTTTGTTGAGTCACACCAGGAGAGACAAGCTTTAGTCTCTCACAACACCTAATATTATATTCACAAAATACAACAATTACTTAAGTGATGTGATCAGTGTTTTTACATGCAACCTAGAAGATGTGAGCATGAAAGTCTTCTGTTCTATTTTGAGTAACCAATTGAATCACTGCTCAAACTTCCATTGACCTATGCAGAACACTTTGCATCATTAAAGGGCCCAATTATCTTTCAGTCCATTGTACTAAAATACAAGGCATTTTAACTGAATTATAAGGAACATGGAGTTTGTCCTGCACTTTTGCACTGTACTTTTTCTTAAAGTCAAACTAGCATTAGAAAAAAAATATATTAAAAAATTTCAAGTAATTAAAAACTTCTGTTCCATGATTTAGCCACAGTGATAACTGTGTAATAACCTTATGACTAGATAATACTGCTGAATCACAAAGCTGTTTTTTTATAACGGAACAATAGCTGAAGTTCTGAACTCAATAGGCAGATGTTCTCAGGGAAAGGGAAATTTACATTCCATAATAGGAGTTTAAAACAAAAATCTCAAGCCTTACCAAAAGGAAGGAATAATTACCCCAGCCTGTTATCTGAGAGGAAATCTTCAGTATGAAAATTAATAACTTAAAGCATTTCTTTGCCTTTTACTGTAACGATGTCTTGAGTTTTCCTTCAGCCCAACATGTAAAATATTCATTTAATCGTGGTGATCAAGGGCAAGATTCTAAATGGAACATAGCCAACCAAGAACTGTTATTCTGACTCTGCAGTTTCATTCCTTAAGCAAGAATCCTGTATCTTTGAGGAGTGCTTAGATTTTAATGAAGTTATGCATGGATGAGTAGTTTGCTTTACAGACAAAGTTGTGGAACTGGAGTTGCAGTAGGGAAAATAAAATAAAGGAATTCCCAGCTTTGATATCAAAGAAAATAAAGAGTATGCTAGTGAAACATTCTAATTCTAATATTAAGATAATAATGCCAATTCAAACTTTAGAACATTAATTACCTAATGCATTGCACTGGGAGAAAGTAATAGCCATAGAGCTGCAGACTGCCTAAAAAATCTCAGTTGTGTTTCAGTTCTTTCTCAAAGCATACAACGTTTAGGAACCATTAAAACAATTTTGCAATGCTGTAGCCCCTGCTTAAAGGAAAAAAACCCAACACTGGTATACATTTATGTATGATTTTTCTAACAAGGATGTGACATTGCTGAAGCTGAATAGCTCTTTTGTAGGGAAAAATATAGGAATATTTTGAAAATTACAGTGGAAATAGTAAGAGTAAATTTGCTGGCATTGTTGCATTCAGTGCCAATAAGAACAATATTAGCACAATTACCAAGCCACCTGCTCAGAAAATTGTCTGCTACGTGATGTCAGTTTTGTCACTGTTAGTTTCAGTAGTTAGACAGACAAAAGACACACACACACACACAAAGTAAGAAATTTCCTTTACAAACTTTGAATTTCTAACCATTTTTGTTTCCTAAATTCAGGTATAGCTGACAAGAGGAATCAATAGCTGAGTTCTAAGAAATTTGTTGCAGAAATAACTATATTTTTGAGCAGCCAGTTCCTTTTTGTAAGACTGTAATTCCTCTAGACAGGGGAAGCTTATCAAGCCTTTGGAATGCATGTTCGGTTTCTCTTATCTAGCTATTAACTTATTTTGACCCACATCATGGTAAGCAGTCTGTTAAAAAATATATTGATGGTATCTGAAATCTTACACTCAAATTTACAATAAATTGATACAGAAAAATTAATATGTGGACATGGTGAACAGATTATGTCCAAAAAAGTGAAAGGTTCCAGCTCTAAATTAGCCATTGATATAGAATGCTGAAGCACTAAACTGCATAGTTAGCTTACCAGGATAATAACTAAGATGGAAATAAACTAAAGAGAATAAAACCCCAGGAAACTGAGGGGTAGTGTCCTGCATTTGATAAGGCTAATTTTTTTCAGAAGAAGCTGGGAAACCCCACACCCTGGATAGTCAGCTGAAACAGCCAATAGGCTATTCAGTTCCATACAATGCCATGCCTGCTATGCAAAGGGAGGGCTGGTGGGGGCATTTGTGATTGGTTTCTGGTATGTGCAGCAACTGTGAGCAGTGTTGGGGGAGCCATTCAAATTTGATGTAACACTTCTTATATTTTACTCCATCAGCATTATTCCTGTTACTCCTTCAGTCTTTGTATCAGTCTATCAGGGGGTACTGGTCGATAGTAAGCTGAATGTGAGCCAGCAGTATGCCCAGGTGGCCAAGAAGGCCAATGGCATCCTGGCATGCATCAGGAACAGTGTGGCCAGCAAGAACAGGGAAGTCATTCTGCCCCTGTACACTGCACTGGTAGGCCACACCTTGAGTCCTGTGTCCAGTTCTGGGCCCCTCAGTTTAAGAAAGATGTTGAGTTGCTGGAACATGTCCAGAGAAGGGCAACAAAGCTGGGAAGGGTTTTGGAGCACAAGCCCTATGAGGAGAGACTGAGGGAGCTGGGGTTGTTTAGCCTGGGGAAGAGGAGGCTCAGGGCAGACCTTATTGCTCTCTACAACTACCTGAAGGGTGGTTGTAGCCAGGTGGGGATTGGGTCTCTTCTCCCCGGAAGCCAGCACCAGAACAAGAGGACACAGTCTCACCACACCCCCTGGGCAACTGCTGTGTTGCTGGGCTTGGATGACACATCAGGTTCAGGATGATCTTATCTTTTTTGAAACATTCATCAGTTCTTAATGTATTCATCACATCCCCAGGTAACTTACATATTCAAGAAAGAATTCTCTCAAGTATCAATTAGGATTTTCTAAATATTCTTATGAATATATTTTTTCCTTTCTTAAGTGAGAGTGTTCACTTTTTGCTGCATAAATACAATGTTCTTGCTCCTCAATTTAAGGACATTGAGAAGGGCAATGAGGCTGCTAAGAGGTCTGGAGCACAAGCCCTATGAGGAGAGGCTGAGGGAGCTGGGATTGTTTAGCCTGGAGAAGAGGAGGCTCAGGGGAGACCTTGTTGCTCTCTACAACTGAAGGGAAGTTGTAGCCAGGAAGGAGTTGGTCTCTTCTCTCTAGCAACAAGCACCAGAACAAGAGGACACAGTCTCAAGCTGCGCCAGGGGAAGTTTAGGCTGGAGGTGAGGAGAAAGTTCTTCACTGAGAGAGTCATTCACCAGTAGAATGGGCTGCCGGGGAGGTGGTGGAGTCACCATCCCTGGAGATATTCAAAAAAGGATTGGACATGGCACTTGAAGCCATGGTTTAGTTGTCATGAGGTGTTAGCTATTACATAATAGGCTGGACTTGATGATCTCTGAGGTCTTTTCCCACCTGGTTGATTCTATGATAAGCCAGCAACTGGTCCAGTTCTTACAGCAACATATCTACATGCAGTACAGAGATGGAGAGCACAAAGATTTCTGTTTTTGCAAAAACTGTGGGTAAATCTCTTTGTCATGTATCTCATGTATAACACTTTGATGGAAAGTGAGCTATACATTTGCTTGGCTGCTTGCAAACGTTTTACCACCAGAAACACCCTTCTCAATTCTTGGGTTCTAGTTTTGCTGTGCCACTTGCTAAAAAAATTGTCAGCCTGTGTGAGTTGGTTTCAGATGGGACACAGAGGAACTACTCTTATCCTAGTATAGACATCTGAGTGTCATTGGCCTTTTTCCTCAGGTGCCAAATTGATGTGTGATGTGTCTGGTTCTGTTTTAGTAACACAGATGGTCAAAAAAAAAAATCACTGTTTGTATTGCTGTTGTACTGATTTGTGAATGAGATGATCATTCATACACCTGACTTCAATCTCGATTACTTCAGCAAGAGAATAAATGTAGTTTCTTGCAAGATACTTCTTGAGAGCAGAATGTTTTGAATACCAATACATAATTATTATCATCAAGATTATGATTAGTGTTTCAAATGATTGTTTACTTAAAGGTATGTGTTACAACTGCTATCCTGCTGACATTTCTTTCTGTAGAATGCTTTTTTTATGATAGATATTGCTTCTAGTTATGTTTGAAGGCATTTAGTGCAACCAGGAGGAAATTCCTAGGAGAGGAGAAAACAGAACTATCAGACATACATCAGGATGGAGACACATGCTTGCCCCTGCTCAAGTTTGACAGCTGTGAACTCTATTCTAAAGCTCAGTGACTGCACTCACAGTGAATAGAAAGGAGGAAACCGATTTCCCAGCTTCCCTGATGGTTTGGGAGTGCCTGAAATATGGATGACCCTTTCACAAATCTTTCTTGTACTGAATTTGAAGTGAAAGCAGGCTCCAGTAGCCCTCCAGTCTCCTACAAAACTGCAGCATTTCTCACTCTCTTGTGCAAAACTGGTCCATCATGTCCAAAATCTTAAATATTGATTTGAACCATAGACTTTAATTTAATTACTTCACATGGGTGCATAATCACTACTGAATTGCAGTATTTGCCCGCCCTGATGAATATCTGATGGAGTAACATCATCTGGAAACACTGAGAAAAAGCTGTTCCAGAAACTCTCATGAAGCCATGGTTAGGGTGTTCTTAGTATAAAAGCCTGAGTTTCAGTGACCTGCTTTACATTAGATAGAAGCCAGATACATGTGAAGGTGAATTTAGGATATAAAGATAAGTGTCTCACAACTTCAGAAGAACGCAGAAACCAGGGGACTACTTGAATAACTGGAGACAGTTTGGATGAGAGATATTCTTAGAAATAAGTGAAGGGAATTTCAAATGTGGAAATCTCAAAGGACCTGAGTTGCCTAAATGCGTTGATGCCTTCAGAATTCTGGTTGTAAAACACACACCCAACAGTGCAAGAGCAAGCACACAGGATATCTAAGTGCTGTGTTCTGTACATTGGCCACAACAACCCCATGAAGTGCTACAGGCTGGGGTCAGAGTGGCTGGAGAGCAGCCAGGCAGAAAGGGGCCTGGGGGTACTGGTTGATAGTAGGATGGACATGAGCCAGCAGTGGGCCAGGTGGCCATCCTGGCCTGGATCAAGAATAGTGTGGCTGGCAGGAGCAGGGAAGTCATTGTGCCTCTGTGCTCAGCACTGGTTAGGCCACACCTTGAGTCCTGTGTCCAGTTTCTGAGGCCCTCAGTTTAGGAAAGATATTGAGTTTCTGGAACATGTCCAGAGAATGGCAACAAAGCTGGGGAGGGGTCTGGAGCACAAGGCATATGAGAAGAGGCTGAGGGAGCTGGGGTTGCTTAGCCTGGAGAAGAGGAGTCTCAGGGGAGACCTTATTGCTCTCTACAACTACCTGAAGGGAGGTTGTAGCCAGATGGGAGTTGGTCTCTTCTCCCAGGCAACCAGCACTAGAACAAGAGGACACAGTCTCAAGCTGTGCCAGGGGAGGTTTAGTCTGGAAGTTAGGAAGAAATTCTTCATAGAAAAAGTTATTTGCCATCGGAATGTGCTGCCCAGGGAGGTGATGAAGTCACCATCATTGGAGGTGTTCAGGAAGAGACTTGATGGGGTGCTTGGTGCAATGGTTTAGTTGATTATATGGTGTTGGATGATAGGTTGGACTTGACGCCTCTTGCCGTACCTGGAGGTGTTCAAGAGGGGACTGGGTGTGGCACTT
Source organism: Picus viridis (assembly GCA_033816785.1). Lineage (NCBI taxonomy): Eukaryota > Metazoa > Chordata > Aves > Piciformes > Picidae > Picus > Picus viridis. The sequence goes on along the minus strand of CM066567.1, from coordinate 5,708,563 downwards.
GGTGCCATGGTCTAGTTGTGAGGCTTGTGGTTACAGGTTGGACTCGATGATCTTCGAGGTCTCTTCCAACCTTGGTAATACTGTGATACTGTGATACTGTGACAACCTCAAAGGTCCCGTCCAACCTGGTTAATTCTATTCTATTCTATTCTATTCTATTCTATTCTATTCTATTCTATTCTATTCTATTCTATTCTATTCTATTCTATTCTATTCTATTTATTGGTGGAAAGTAAAAACAAAAAATGCCCCAGAAAGAAGACAGGTGTAATTGTTTTGGAATTTACCACCACATTAATGAAAGCTTGGCTCACTCAGTTAGGGAAGCAAATGGAAGCTATACTTAATACAATACAATAAACCAGGTTGGAAGAGACCTTCAAGATCATCACGTCCAACCTATCAACCAATCCAACCCACCTAAACAACTAAACCATGGCACCAAGCACCCCATCAAGTCTCCTCCTGAACAGCTTCAATGAAGGTGACTCCACCACCTCCATGGGCAGCCCATTCCAATGGGCAATCACTCTCTCTGTATAGAACTTCTTCCTAACCTCCAGCCTAAACCTGCCCTGGTGCAGCCGGAGACTGTGTCCTCTTGTTCTGGTACTGGCTGCCTGGGAGAAGAGACCAGCCTCTGCCTGTCTACAGCCTCCCATCAGGTAGTTGTAGACAGCAATAAGGTCAGCCCTGAGTCTCCTCCTCTCCAGTCTAAGCAATCCCAGCTCCCTCAGCCTCTCCTCATAGGGCATGTGTTCCCTCTGCAAAGCTTCTCTACCCTCCAGCAGATCAGCTGCTGCCCCCAGCTTGGTGTCATCCACAAATTTACTGATGATGGACTCACTGCCCTCATCCAGATCATCAATAAAGATGTTGAAGAGCATGGGGCCCAACACTGATCCTTGGGGCACACCACTAGTGACAGGCTGCCAGCTGGAGGTGGCACCATTCACCACCACTCTCTGGGCTCCGCCCTCCAGACAGTTCCTAACCCAATGCAGTGTGATCCTGTCCAAGCCATGGGCTGATAGCTTGGCCAGGAGTTTGCTGTGGGGGATGGTGTCAAAGTCCTTGCTGTGGTCCAGGTAGACCACATCCACAGGCCTCCCCACATCCACCAGGCGGGTCACCTAATCGTAGAAGGAGATCAGGTTGGTCAGGCAGGACCTGCCCTTCCTAAATCCATGCTGGCTAGGCCTGATCTCTTGGCCACCCTGTAAGTGCTGTGTTATTGCACTCAAGATGACCTGTTCCATAATCTTGCCTGGCACTGAGGTCAGGCTGACAGGCCTATAATTCCCTGGCTCATCCAACCGGCCCTTCTTGTGGATGGGCACCACGTTGGCCAGCTTCCAGTCTTCTGGGACCTCTCCAGTGAGCCAGGACTGCTGAAAAATGATGGAGAGCGGCTTGGACAGCTCATCTGCCAGCTCTCTCAGCACCCTAGGATGGATCCCATCCAGTCCCATGGACTTGTGGGGATCCAAGAGGCTGAGGAGATCTCTAATTGCCTCCTGGAACATTGGGAAACTATGCAGCTCCCTGGCTCCTTCTGCCAGCTCTGCAGGCCAGCTGTCTGGAAGACGTTCTGCCCTGCTAGTGAAAATTGAGGCAAAGAAGGTGTTAAGTCCCTCTGCCTTTTCCTCATCCTTTGTTACAACGTTCCCCTCCGTGTCAACCAAGGAGTGGAGGTTGTCCTTGCCCTTCTTCTTGCTATTGATGTATTTATAGAAGGACTTTTTGTTGTCCTTCACAGCAGAGGCCAGTCTGAGCTCTAAATGGGCTTTTGCCTCCCTGATTTTCTTCCTACATGTCCTAGCAACATCCCTAAACACTCCATGGGTTGCCTCCCCTTTCTTCCAAAGATAATACACCCTCTTTTTTTCCCTTAGTTCCTTTAGAAGTTCATTACCCATCCAGGCTGGCCGTCTGCCCCGGCGGCTCATCTTCTGGCACACTGTCACAGCCTGTTCCTGCGCCTTCAAGAGTTCTGCCTTGAAGCAGGTCCAGCTCTCCTGAGCCCCTTTGTTTTTAAGGGCTGTTTCCCAAGGAACCTTCTGAGTTAGTTCCTTGAGTAACCTGAAATCTGCCCTCCGGAAGTCCAGAGTGGAGGTCTTCTTGCTCCCCCTCTTGGCTTGGCTGAATACCGAAAACTCAATCATCTCGTCGTCAATGGCCCCTAAACACCCTCCGACCACCACATCACCCACCAGCCCTTCCCTGTTGGTGAAGAGGAGGTCAAGCAGAGCCCTACCCCTGGTAGGCTCGCACAGCACCTGGGATAAGAAGCTGTCCTCCATGCACTCTAAGAACCTCTTCCTGCCTCCTGCAGATATCAGGCAGGTTGATGTCGCCCATGAGAACAAGGTCAGGCAATCATGAGACAGCCTTAAGCTGCCTATAGAATGCTTCATCAACATCTTCCTCCTGGTTGGGTGGTGTATAACAGACTCCAACCAGGATGTCTGCCCTGCCAATCTTCCCTCTAATTCTCACCCACAAACAATATCTACACTCTATGATGGACTGCAATGAATATGTACAAATATACAGTATTTACAATATTATACAGGTATTTACAGGCAGAAAACAGCATGGAAACCCCTCTGAATGGGGAAAACTGCCCTGCATCTCCCCTAACCTCCCCCCTTCCTATGTTAGAAAGAAAGAGAAAGAACTTAGGAATGCTGCTAGCTCAAAGAGTCATTAGTATTCTTATCTCAAAGTTAGCAGATAAGGTCCTTCTCCAGCAAAGCAGTCTCAGAAGCAGCAGCCAGAGAAAAGGGAAAGGAATGAATGTGGGAAATGAGACTGCTAAGGGTCCCCTTCACACATCTGGCCAATGATATCCATTTAGAATAGTCTTTTGTTTTCCTTTTTACACCCAGCTGTGAATTGTTTATACTTTTTCACTCCTCTGCTCAAAAATCTGCAGCTAACTTTTGAAGGGATAGCCTGAAACTGTCACAGCAGGCTTAGCAATCAGTTCAGATGCTCAGAACATTAATACAGTGACCATTGAAGCTCTCATTGTTGTCTGAGCTTTTTGAGGTTTACTTTTTATCTGTAAACTAAGACTCAAAGGCATGCTTAAGTTTTCATTTTTCCCCTGAATCATCAAGCACACTCCCTTCTTCACTTATATGTCACACAAACATTCTGAAACAGAAAGATGGTACTCTGCTATGGTTTACATTTTAAAGGTTAAATCCAATGTATAAGGAATGATTAACAGCAAAGTAAAGAGAAGCAGCCAAGGAAACCTGTCCCTGAGAAATAGTTTAATAATTTATTATAGCAGTGAACAGTCTTCCTGGCACTGTGGGCCACAGATCTATCAGTTCCAAGATGTAACTTCATAAAGGAAAAATTGTCCAGGGAACAGGTCACAAGTAGGAGGTGACAGAGGCCACTTCCATTTCTTAGTGGCTGACAATAGCTGCACATATGAGTGAGTTTGGTTTTCAAAACTAAGATCATTCTTAGTATGTTCTATTGCAACAGGCTTGGTCTGCCCAACAGCCCTACTGCTAGGCATAGAGCACTGCTTTGACATGGGAACTGCAGCCTAATCACCTACAGGCCTCAAGCAGACTCATACTGTATCTTCCACATAGATCTCAGATCAGTGAAGGATAGCATTAGGATCCAAAGTCTGGAGTGTTTCTGAAGAAATTGGAGCTTCAAGACCTGAAGAGCTTGAAGCCATTGTACTATACCACTTTCTAGGTCTCTGGTTTGCCTTGACATGCAGGGTGAGGAAGAAGCTGTACTAAATTACACAGAAACACAGAATGTTAGGGGTTGGAAGGGACCCCAAAAGATCATCTAGTCCAACCCCCTTCCAGAGCAGGATTACCTGTACTAGGTGACCCACATCTGGGCAGGTCTTGAATTTCATCTTCAGACGGGGAGACTCCACAACCCCCTGGGCAGCCTGTTCCAGTGTTCTGTCACCCTCACAGGGAAAAAATTTTCCTCATATTTACACAGAACTTCTTATGCTTCAACTTCCATCCGTTGCTCCTTGTCCTGTTAATTACCTGAACATCATAATGACATAATGATATTGAGGTGATTAACTTCTAATCAGTGCCTTGTATCACAGTATCACAGTATCATTAAAGTTGGAAGAGACCTCGAAGATCATTGAGTCCAACCTGACAGTATCACAGTATACTAAGGTTGGAAGAGACCTCAAAGATCATTGCTCAGATCAGAAATTAGGTACACTGCTATAGAAGTTCTGAATTCAGTGTGAGGTACTGACAAATAAAAGAGATATTTTGATGGAGATAAACTGCATTAAATTTTAACTACAGTCTTCAGGAGACAAGAACTATTTACTAGAATCAAAAAAAAGCCTTGCATTGACAAATGGAGGCTCTGTCATTAAACTTTAGAACTGATTAAATCAGTCTTCCAGTTTTATCTTGTGGAAAATATTACAAATATCTAAAAGGGAAGGAAAGGGGGAAAGCGTTTACAACTGATCATTTGATTAGAAAAATTAGGAACATTCAAGTTCAAATCTTCAATGTGAATCCAGATGAAGCACTTATTGAACTTCTGCCTCTTACACCCAAGGTAAATATCACAGCTAGATTTACTTGTTATGCTGGATTGGCTTACTCTCATTTCAACTGTAGCTGTCTGAAGTGAATTATTTCTAACACACTGTTTGCATCTGTTTGTGCTATTCTACATCTGGTGCTATGGTTGTAAATTAACTACTCAATCCAGTGGTATTGCAATCATCAGTAAATTTGCAGACAACAACAAGCTGGGGCAGGAGTTGATCTGCTGGAGGGTAGAGAGGCTTTGCAGAGGGACCTCGACAGGCTGGACAGATGGGCAGAATCCAAGGGCATGAGATTGAACACATCCAAGTGCCGGGTTCTGCACATTGGCCACAACAACCCCATGCAGTGCTACAGGCTGGGGTCAGAGTGGCTGGAGAGCGGCCAAACAGAAAGGGACCTGGGGGTACTGGTTGATTGTAGGCTGAACATGAGCCAGCAGTGTGCCCAGGCAGCCAAGAAGGCCAATGGCATCCTGGCCTGCATCAGGAACAGTGTGGCCAGCAGGAGCAGGGAAGTCATTGTGCCCCTGTACACTGCACTGGTTAGGCCGCACCTTGAGTCCTGTGTCCAGTTCTGGGCCCCTCAGTTTAGGAAAGATGTTGACTTGCTGGAACGTGTCCAGAGAAGGGCAATGAAATTAGTGAGGGGTTTGGAACACAAGCCCTGTGAGGAGAGGCTGAGGAAGCTTGGGTTGCTTAGCCTGGAGAAGAGGAGACTCAGGGGTGACCTTATTGCTCTCTACAACTACCTGAAGGGAGGTTGTAGCCAGGCAGAGGTTGGTCTCTTCTCCCAGGCAGCCAGTACCAGAACAAGAGGACACAGTCTCAGGCTGCGCCAGGGCAGGTTTAGGCTGGAGGTTAGGAAGCAGTTCTATACAGAGAGAGTGATTGCCCATTGGAATCGGCTACCCGTGGAGGTGGTGGAGTCACCTTCATTGGAGGTGTTCAGGAGGAGACTTGATGGGGTGCTTGGTGCCATGGTTTAGTTGTTTAGGTGGGTTGGATTGTTTGATGGGTTGGACACGATTATCTTGAAGGTCTCTTTCAACCTGGTTTATTGTATTGTACTGTATTGGATTAATATTTAAAATAGCTAATAAAATTAGGTAAGGTGTCTTTTTCTGTAAGGCAAACATAGAGCAGAATATCTTACTGAGTAAAATACGCCTCAAGCATTTATATTTTAATGTGGTGAAACCTGAGCAAAGCAGGTTTATGAACTGTGCTGCTTCCATTCCTTGACTCTACTACAGGATGTCAGCTTACGCTTCAATTCACAAACAAGCACAGTGGAAAGTGTAACATGGCCCTTTCTGCTTTCTTCCAATGTGGGCTGAATACTAATGCCAGAATACAATCAAACAAGATGAAACAGCTGTCTTGAAAACCCTCAGAAGCATGTTACAGTGTTAGCTTGGTGATATTACAGATAAGTCTCACTATTCATTTGTTTGCACTCTTCTGTAAATTGAATCTCTCCACTCCAAAAGGGGAGGAAATACAATGAAAAGGGCATGAAGAAAATAAATCTGTTGTCTGGCAGTTTTTGTAAGTTTGGGAAAAAATACTAAAAAAATTATTTAAAAAATATTAAAACATTATTTTTTTCCCCACAGTTAAATGTTTTGAGGAGGTTTGGAAGTCAGTTTACACTGGTTATCTTTTTGATTAAAGATTTTCTTATTGTTTTCTCTTGCCACTTCAGAGGCATTTGGACTTGTGGATGGCCTTCTGAAAATTGCCATACACTGCCAAGATTTGTAAATACATGAGACTGCCTCCTCGGATTAAGAGATTCAGCTTCAAAAGAAGTAAAAGTGTATCAGAAGGGTGAGGGAGTAGAATAGTGTAAAATATTTCTGTTGGAAAGATTTGTTGGTTATTTTCTCTGTATGGGGGAAACTGCAGGAGGGCAGGTGACTCAGGTCTGTTCGACCTCCTGCTCAAAGCAGGACAGCCCAGGGTCTTGAAGAGCTCAATTCTGGAAAGCACCAGGGAGGGGGAAGATTCTACTGCCTCTGTGCAATCTTGTCCAGTGCTTGATTCCTGTCACAGTGAAAAATATACACAATGAGAATATTTCTGTGGTTACTAGCTCTTTTTCTTTTGCTGTACATATCCAAGAGAGAAATCTTGCTTTGTCTTCTGTATAACCCCCCTGCAGGTAATTAAAGACTGAATTTAGACTCCTCCTCAGTTACCCTTGTTTTCTCCATGCTAAGCAAAACAACGTCTCTTCACCTTCTTCTGATACATCTCATACTTTAGCCTCTCTATCCATCTTGGTGGTTCTCCATTAGAGTGTTTGTTGATACCTCTCTATTACTGGGGATACAAATCCAGACATAGTGCTTTCTCTTGATAAATTGCTAACACACTGAATTCACAATCACCGAGTGAAGAATAGTAACCATTTGCCTCCATCTGCTAACTACACTCTTTCTAATATAACCCAGTAGCTATTTAGTCTTCATTATTGGAAAGTCATCTTATTGCCCCACAGGATCCCAGGTCCTTTCACAAAGACATGCTTGGACTGGTGATAGACTTGTTGCATCCCAAGTACAAGACTTGGGGATTGTGTTTAGTGAGTGCTATGCGACTCATTTGGAATGTTTCACCCTCTTGTTGGGGCTCCTTGGCAAAATAAGCCCAGGCCTCCAGCATATCAGCCATGACACACAACTTGAAGTCATCCAAGAATCTGAGATGAGTGAATCCTCATTGAGGTGACTGTTAAATTGTACCAGCCCCTCTGTCAGCTCATGAGGAAAAAGATTTACAACTGGTACATGGACATTACCCTTTAAGTCTGACTGTTTGGACAGATGTTTCATTCATCTTGTAGTTCACCCATCTAATCTTTGTCTCTTCAGTTTGGCTAACAGGACTCTGGAATAACACACAGAAAACTTGATATAATCAAGATAAATGCAGTGCACAGCCCTGCAGCCCCAGATCTGGTCATTTATTCAGAACAAGGAAACCTTATTTTTTCCCTTGAGAAATCAATGCTGGCTATACTGGTAATCTTTTATATATTCTTTTTTCCTTCATATGCTTCATAAAAAGTTTCCATGCTTCCAGCTCTATAAATTTGCCATGTAGTGAGGCTGACTCTTCTGTTTGCCTAACAAAAAAATGTTGGAGCTGCTAACTCTCCAGGGCCTCTAGGAGAGAAGATTCAGTAATCCAGATTAAATAAATATGAGTGTCTGTATATGTATGTGACCTAGATGGCTTTCCTGTGATGGTCAATAGAGTGAGGAATTGGGTAGCTAAATGGGAATCTAGTGTCATTGGAGAAGGCTTAGTGTACAGGATACCTGAGAGATCCCTCCAGATACAACTCACAAACTGTGGAAGAATCACACTTCACCGTATCAGAAGATGGAGACCAAGGCAGATACATCCAAGAATCTGAAATGGCAATAAATACATGTGCTTAACAAAGTTAATCACACCACGGACAACTGCTTTTGGATCAGAATCGCTCTTTTAACTCCATTAGTGATATAAATTTGGTCTCTGTGGGTTGTGATCATCCCTGGAGGTGTTCAAGAGGGGATTGGATGTAGCACTTGGTGCCATGGTGTGAGAGACTAAAAGCTTGTCTCTCCTGGTGTGACTCAACAAAGATAAAATCACTTGCTGTTTGTCCAGACAATAGCTGATGTGCGCTGGGCAGAGCCACTGGAAGGACTCTTGGAAGGTGCAAAGATAACATTGATCACTGGACTGCAGCTGGCCTACAACAATGGCCCAAGGGTCCAGCCATCACACCTTCAGGACAAGATCATTTCCAGCCATTAGATACCCCAGGAAGAGAGGATGATGAGACAATGGATTCACCACCTGGACCCTGATTTCCTGAGGGACAATACTTGGACACATAGCTATGAACTAAAAAACTGTATAAAAGACTTAAGCAACTACTGGCTTGGAAGAAGAAAATAGCAGAAGAAAAATGGAGAACCAAAAACACAGATGAAGGAAAACACAGGAGGACAATGCCGCTGAGAAGGAAAGCACGAGAGAAGGAAAAGCCCAGAACAATGTTGCACTGAAGAAAAGAGGACATGGAGCCCAGAAGAAGCAGACTGAACCCTCTCTCTGTGTCCTAAGCTCCTCCTGCTGCAACTCATGGAGCTGAAGAAGCTGCTCAGAGGACCACATCCCTTCTACAGCCAAAGCCTCAGCACCATTTCTCTACAGACCCAACATCTCCTGCAGCACCTTTCCTCCACAGACTCAAACTGTCTTGGTGGGGGGTGAGGGGTGTGGCAATATAATTCCTTTCCTCTTCTCTCTGCTTTCTTCATTTTCTCTCTCCCCTTCTGATCCCTCCACTTTATTTATGTAATAAATAGTCTAGCTGTTGATATTTTGGCCTCGTTTGTGCCTCTCATTTCACCACACGGGAATATTCAAGAGAACTGAGTCTCTTTCCCTCTCCGGACCGAGACACATGGTTTAGTCATGAGGTCTGTGGTGACAGGTTGGACTTGATGGTCTTTGAGGTCTCTTCCAACCTTGGTGATTCTGTGATGGAAGGTATGTTATGTTTATAGCATAAATATAAACACTGTATTTTGAGTTGAACTTTTACCTTAATTGTCTGAACCTGCTTTTTGCTTCCATAGCATCTATTAACAGCATGCCCAAAGCAAGACAAGTGAGTAAAATATTTGGTTTTAAGTAGGTTGTAGAGTCTCATTGTTTTTGTAATGCAAGGGAGTGTGATTTTGTCTTACTTCATGTGGATTTTTCAATTTAAGAAGAACTCAGACACGGCGTGATTTAAAGTTTGCAGTCTCCCAGCAAATATGTGCTTATATTTTTGCTATATAGAGAGCTATTTTTTGCTTAAGAATGATTGGGAAACCCTTGTCAAGAAGGGCCACCTGACTGATGAACGGAATTTTGTACTGGCAGCTCTAAGAAAAAGGGAGGGAAAAATGTCTTTTTCTGCTTTTTTGATAGCATGACTGCTGTACATTCAAGTTTTTTGGGGGGCTTCTATCTTGTCTTTTGCTTGTTTTGTTGTTGTTGCTGCTTTGTGGGAAATGAAAATAAGAATAAATAATAAAAAAAACCCACATCCAATGTTCACCTTGATGAATAACAAGGAACTATTCAAGCAAGCAGCAATGCCTACAAATTAAAGTGGAGGAGTGGGATAGAAAAAAAAAAAAGGTACATTTTTAAACCATACAAAAAGATGTTTTTCTTAAGCTTGTAGTAGTAAATAATGAAATTCCAGTTTTGTGATAATTAGCAGAAAAAAATAGACCATTTTATAGTGAAAATGATACAGTGTGATGATTAAGTCTACATATCATGGGTCATCCCTCTGAACTCTGAGGCCCTCAGTTTAGGAAAGATGCTGAGTTGCTGGAACATGCCCAGAGAAAGGCAACGAAGCTGGGGAGGGGTTTGGAGCACAAGCCTTATGAGCAGAGGCTGAAGGAGCTGGGGTTGCTTAGCCTGGAGAAGAGGAGGCTCAGGGGAGACCTTGCTGTCTACAACTACCTGAAGGAGGTTATAGCCACATGGGGGCTGGTCTCTTCTCCCAGGCAACCAGCAGCAGAACAAGAGGACACAGTCTCAAGCTGCACCAGGGGACGTTTAGGCTGGATGTTAGGAAGAAATTCTTCATAGAGTGAGTGATGGCCATTGGAATGTGCTGTCTGGGGAGGTGTTGGAGTCACCATCACTGGAGGTGTTTAGGAGGAGACTGGATGGGGTGTTTGATGCCATGGTTTAGTTGATTAGATGGTGTTGGATGATAGGTTGGACTTGATGATCTCGAATGTCTCTTCCAACCTGGTCTATTCTATTCTATTCTATTCTATTCTATTCTATTCTATTCTATTCTATTCTATTCTATTCTATTCTATTCTATTCTATTCTATTCTATCCTATCCTATCCTATCCTATCCTATCCTATCCTATCCTATCCTATCCTATGGACCTTCTTGACAATTAATGTCTATAGCAAACTAAGTACCAAAGTTCAATTCTGAGATCTGAATTCTGGCATTCATACTTAGTATGGTAAACTGTTGAAGGCAGGTCTAGATTGCCAAGAAGTCACTCTCAGCTTCTCAGACATACCTCAAAATTCCCTTCTCTGAAATAATCTGGCCATTCACTCAGGTGAGGGTAAGCAGTTCCATTACAGTAAGTTTCATTACTAATTCCATTTAACTTTAGTGGGTGGGTTTTTTTCCCCCCAAGTTTAATTAAGCTTATATTTTCACATTAAACTGCATAACTCATAGTGTTTTAAAAAGCCCCTCTACATTCCATCAGTCTCATTTCAGATATAGCTAATAAGTAGAAAAATCCTCTTTGGAAATTAAAGAGCCTTTTTAAATTATCTTTATAATTAACTCAGTATTAAATTAATAATGGAGATGTAGTAAAATTTTAAATTGAAGCTTTGAAATACAAAATTATGAATAACTAATCTAAATGAAAATAGATGAAAAGAGAGATGGGTCCCACTTCAAGGGAATCATGAAAGTAAGTCAGTGACTTTGCTGTTTATCTGTTGTGACATTTCTGTTTATCTATCTGTCTGTCAGTCAGTCTCTAAAGAGACTCCAAGCTACTGATTTGTGTGAGTTCAGACTCCGATCATATTGTGCTATGCTTGCAAATTCTACTGCCTAAGAAATTAAGAATATTTCACTTGTAACCCCATCCTGCTCTAGAGGAGTAGATAGCCTTCTAGTATCCCATGAGAGACATCTTCTAATGCTTTTTGTTCAGGCAGAATATGGGCTTAGTCTCCGAGTAGTCTCAACCCTGTGATTTATAGCATGGGTGAGTGTGTGCCATAGAGTACTTCACAGTCCTAGACCCTCAAGAAGCAAGACTGGGGAACTCTTGGAGCCCCTTCTGAAACTCATATTCGATTTTGACTCCAGCTGAGATCAGGGCATGGGGCTGGAGAAAAAGTGAATGATAGATTCCTTAGTTTTGTTGCACCACAAAGCTGGAGCATTACAGATGTTTTGTGTATCCAGAGAGGGGAAATAACAAACCTGGTTCCTCAAAACAGACCTCATCTGCAATCCTGTCCCTACTTCTACTTTTGCCATAGTGGGACACTTTATATTACATGGGATTAATGACCCAAAAGATCATAATCATCCCAAATTTCCAGAGGATTTCTCTAATCCTGAAACACTTCCTTTTCCTTTCACCACAGCTTTTGCAATGTTAGCATCAATAGTGTTAAAATGTCAGTCCAATCTCAAGGCAATTTTTACTACACAGCTTCTCTTAACCTTTGTTTGCCAATACTGCAATACTGAGATGTCATCTAGGTTTCAAATGATCATGTTCAATTTTACATTGCTTCTCCTGTATGTCAATAAAGCCGCAATCATTTTCAGATCTTGTCTAGGCAGAATGCTAATTCAGACTTTGAAAGAAGCTCCGTTACATAAGAGGCAAACCTGCAACATATGCCAGAGAGAATTAATTCACTTCTTTCCAAATAGAATAAACAAACCTGCACATGAATAAAAATGGATTACATCTCTAAGTGAAAGTCAACAAAAATCCCCCCACGACCTATCAGAAATAATTCATCAGAAAAACAATTTTGAATGTAAATTACATTCTTAGGACCAACACTTCCAAAATCTACATCATCACCTATTTCCTTTTAACTTGTATCAGTCTTATTTTTTCTCTATTACCATGTGAGGTGGGTCATGAGAACTTTAGTTTTAAAAGGAAAGAATTTAAAAGTGAAAGGAAAGCATCATTTGAGAGGGTTTGAATACATTTCTGAGGGATGCTGCTGATACTTGAAAGACTTTGCAAAATGAAGTTTAAGCTAGTTGATTCAAACAGCCTGTGATGGGAATGTAAAGGCTGAAGGACATGCATTTACCATTGATAGGATATCAGACAGTGGCCCAGAATAAATTCCCTAGAGACCTAGGGTTTAAATTGACTAGGGGGAATGGAATGAAGCTGGAGGTGGAAAGATTCAGGCTGGACATGAGGGGCCCCCTCCCTGGAGGTGTTTAAGACCAGGCTGGATGAGGCTCTGGCCAGCCTGATCTAGTGTAGGGTGTCCCTGCCCATGGCAGGGGGGTTGGAACTAGATGATCCTTGTTGTCCCTTCCAACCCTGACTGATACTATGATACTATGAAATTTTTATTGACAATGATAACCATTATTATCATTACTTATAGTCATTGTTATGAGAGATTACAAAATAAAGATTCAGTGAGGAATTAAAACATTAGTTTATTTTAGAATGTGCTTTAGAGAAGTTGCTAGCAATTGAACATTGATTTTCTACACATAGGTCCCTCATCATTTGTTCTTAAATCACTTTTCTTCCCACAGAAACTTCCTATTCTCCAAGTGATATTTTGCAATCAACACAAGGTCCTGTCCTTTAACGCATAGTTCTTCTTGCAATGCACTTCAAACCTAAGATAAGAGACTATTGTTGAGGGAAGAAGGTGGTCAAGCGCAGGAGAATGTCCTACACACACTTGTCTATCTTAGCCTTACCTAAATTTGGACATAATGTGCCCATGATCAGAAAGACAGTCATGTTGATCATCTGTGTGCTCAGTGACAGGTACCTTGTGCATCACAAGCCACTCCTGGGGCATAAATTGAAACTTAGACAACTCTTGCAGAGTGATGATGAAAAGGATGCCATACTAAAATTGGAAAAATTGTAGGAAGAGTGAAGGTTGAGTGGGTGGATTAAAAATTTTAGGGAATACTGTAGCTCAAATGTCAAGCAGAAGAGACGATCTTGTTGTATTTCATATTCATTCTCCAAATGAGTGACAAAACAAAGCAAACAAAAACCCCACAACCAGATAAGAATAAAATGTCCTAGATGAGAAATAAACCTAAATCTTAAAACACCTTCCTTCCACCTTTTGCTTTCTTCCTTGGATCAGTGTCTCTCCCAGTTTTATTTATGCCTTCCTCTGAGTGACACAGGGTGATGGGGAATGGTCGTCAGAGTCAGTTCATCACATGTAGTCTCTGCCTCTCCCTCCTCACTCTCTTCCCCTAGAGCAGTGTAAGGCCCCTCCCATAGGTGTAGTCTTTCACAAACTTCTCTAACATGGATCCTTTCCATAGTCTGTAGTTCTTCACAAATGCAGTCCTTCAGGGAAAGACTGCTTCAGCGTGGGCTCTTATAAGGTCACACTCTCCTTTGTGTGCATCTACCTTCTCTGGCACAGGGTCATCCATGAGCTACAGAGGGACAGCCTGCCTCGTAGTCTTCACCACAGGCTGCAAGGAAATCTCTGCTCTGGCACTTGGAGCACCTCCTTTCCCTTGGTGTCTGCAGAGTTGTTTCTCTTACAAATGCTCACTCCTCTGCTGCAATTCCTGTTGAGCTGCAACTTTATTTCCTTCTGAAATACATTATTGCAAAGATGCTATCGCTGCTGCTGATGGGCTTGGCCTTGACCAGCAAGAGCTCTGTTTTGGGGCTGGCCAGTATTAGCTGTATTGAACGTGGGATAACTTAGCAGCTTGTCACAGAAACAACTACCATAGACCCACCCACTACCAAAACCTTGCCATGCAAAACCAAAACAATTTGAATTAAAAATGTCAATGAGATGTCCAATGTCATGTTTACACTCTTTGCTGTATATATGAATTTGGAATATATTTCAAGGTCTAAAGCATGACATCACATTTTTTTGCTGGTGACCCCAAACTGAAAAATGCTAGTACTTAGATTTGATGCTGGTGGCAGAAGGGAAGAAAAATATTTAACCTCCTGAAGCTTTGCTTCATCCAAATGGGAAATTAATATAAAGGATGAACTCTGTCATCTTTATAATGTGATGGGTTTCAGAAGAGCAAGCTGAGCTTCAGAATGTGCACCTTATAGAGTGAAATATTTGAGCATTCATGGAGTTTTCTTAAGCTTTCTACAGATTACATTAACTAGAGCATTGTTTCTTCAGAGAGCTTATTTTGTTTATCCATATAAAATTGAAGTGGGAATACAGACTGTAATGTTAACTAGGATCATATTAAATATGTTATTGACATCCATACTTCGGAGAGTAAAATGTATTGTTATGGAAACTCAACTTTCAAAAGGTTATAAAAGAATTTAAGATAGTGTCTTCAAACTGTGTAGCAGATGATGCAATGGATGTGAACTTCATAACAGAAGAGACAGAAGTTAGGCTTAAGGTGTGAGGGTTTCAGCATAAAATTTATCTAACCAAACTTCTGATTTTCTGCAATGTAATTAAACTTTATATAACCCAAACCCTGTAGCTCTAAGCCACTTCTGACTCTAAAGCTGTCTTTGAAACACTGGAAGCAATTGAGGCATGTAAACATCTCAGGGGAACACATTTAAAAGCAAATGGGAATTATAAAGATAAGTCCAAAAAGCAACTGTAGCCTTTTTTCCTTTTTTATCTTTTTTTATCTTTTCCAAGTAGCAATACATATGAAATTGTAAAGGAGAAAGATGAGGAAAGAGGACTTCAAGCTTACACGAGAAGCAAAACAGCATTCAGGGAATTATAAATATTTTCCCCCCCAGGAAATAAGGACAATACAGGTGAGGTGTGGCCAGAACAATCCTCACTATCAACACACTAGGGGATGAGGTGACAGAAAGCAGCCCTGTGGAAAAGGACTTGGGGGTGCTGATGGACCAGAAGCTGGACTTGAGCAGCAGTGCGCACTTGCAGCCCAGAAGGCAAATTGCATCCTGGGCTGCATCAAAAGATGTGTTGCCATCAGACCCAGAGAGGTGGTTCTGTCACTTTACACTGGTGAGACCTCACCTGTGTCCAGGTCTGGAGCCCAGAATTTGGCTGGCTACCAGACATCCATGTAGCTGCTCCCTATGAGATGCTGGAACGTGCCCAGAGAAAGGCAACAAAGCTGGGGAGGGGTTTGGAGCACAAGCCCTATGAGGAGAGGCTGAGGAAGCTGGGGTTGCTTAGCCTAGAGAAGAGGAGGCTCAGAGGAGACCTCATTGCTGTCTACAACTACCTGAAGGGAGGTTGTAGCCAGGTGGGAGCTTGGTCTCTTCTCCCAGGCACCCAGCACAAGAACAAGAGGACACAGGCTCAAGCTGTGCCAGGGGAGGTTTAGTCTGGATATTAGGAAGAAATTCTTCTTTTGGAATGTGCTGCCCAAGGAGGTGGTGGAGTCACCATCACTGGAGGTGTTTCAGAAGAGACTGGATGAGGCACTTGGTGCCATGGTTTAGTTGATTAGATGGTATTCGGTAATAGGTTGGGCTCAAAGGTCTTTTCCAACCTGGTTAATTCTATTCTGTTAACTTGATGGCTGTGTTCCTTGTGCTAACCCCATCAATTGGCAGTACATAAACTGGTGTAACAGACAGGATGCAAAAATATTATTGTGTGAAAGCTGGGATTCATGTGTAAGCAGAGATAAAACCTCTTTATGTGTTTGCAGAAGAATCTCTTGACCTTTGGCAGAAGTAGAACCTCTTAGAAAATCCTAATTGAGATTTTTTTCTGTGTATTTACTTGGAATCCCACCACCAGGCAATACAAAGTATAAGCCCAGTATTCCTTGGACATAGCAGATGGATTAATGTAAACAAAACAAACACCATCACCACCCAAAAAAGGAGAGAAAATTCCTCAATATATTGCTAGTGAAACCTAAATTAATAGGGTCAATGGACCATAAATAAGCCTTTGAGCAGTATAAAAGTGTCAGGAGAAAGTTAATTTTGAGTGTAAGTTATGTTGATGTTGTAAAGAAAATATGTTAAGTGGGGAAAGAATCCTGCTTGTAGTGATTTCTCTCCTCTTGGGTTCTGTGAGACCCAGTTCAGAACTCTGATTTTGTTCAGCAAAGTAATTAAGCACATGCTTAATTCACACTGTTTGTATCTGCAAGTAAAGTGCTTATAATTAAGCATGAACTCCAGCCTATAGTGCAACATGGACATATTTAAGTATATGCTTGTTCAGCTGGAACATGAATGCAAAGTTGCTGCAGAGTCATCTCTGAACCTCAGATAAAGCCTGGGGACACAGCCCATCTGAATGGCATGCCTCTTGCCACTTTTTTTACCATGTATTAAACCATTTAATCCTTTTATATTTTGTTAGATTTCCAGACCCTTTATTTAGAATAACACCAACTAAACCATGGCACCAAGCACCCCATCAAGTCTCCTCCTAAACACCTCCAGTGATGGTGACACCACCACCTCCCTGGGCAGCACATTCCAATGCCTAATCACTCTTTGCGTGAAGAACTTCTCGCTAACATCCAGACTAACCCTTCCCTGGTGCAGCTTGAGAGTGTGTCCTCTTGTTCTGGTGCTGGCTGCCTGGGAGAAGAGACCAAACCCCACCTGGCTACAACCACCCTTCAGGTAGGTGTAGAGAGCAATAAGGTCTCCCCTGAGCTTCCTCTTCTCCAGGCTAAGCAACCCCAGCTCCCTCAACCTCTCCTCATAGGGCTTGTGTTCCAAACCCCTCCCCAGCTTTGTTGCCCTTCTCTGGACACCTTCCAGCCACTCAACATCTTTCCTAAACTGAGAGGCCCAGAACTGGACAAAATGTCCCCCTCTACTCAGCTCTGGTGAGACCCCACCTGGAGTACTGCATCCAGTTTTGGAGCCCCTATTACAAGAGGGATCTGGAGGTGCTAGAAGGTGTCCAGAGAAGGGCCACGAGGATGATCAGAGGGATGGAGCACCTCTCCTATGAGGACAGACTGAAGGAGTTGGGGCTGTTCAGTCTGGAGAAGAGAAGGCTCCGAGGTGACCTCATTGTGGCCTTCCAGTATCTGAAGGGGGCCTACAGGAAGGCTGGGGAGGGACTTGTCAGGCTATCAGGTAGTGATAGGACTAGGGGGAATGGAATGAAGCTGGAGACAGGGAGAATCAGGCTAGATGTGAGGAAGAAGTTCTTCCCCATGAGAGTGGTGAAGCCCTGGAATGGGTTATCCAGGGAGGTGGTTGAGGCCCTGTCCCTGGAGGTGTTCAAGAGCAGGCTGGATGAGGCTCTGGCCAGCCTGATGTAGTGTGGGGTGTCCCTGCCCATGGCAGGGGTTGGAACTAGATGATCCTTGTGGTCCCTTCCAACCCTGACTGATTCTATGATTCTATGTTTCTATGTAGGATTTGAACAAAGATGTAGTATTTGACCTTATTCATCCCAGACTGTATGGGCCTGAGGTATTCCAGGGGGTGGATCTGAGCTGGAGGCCATGGATCTAGGCTTAAAAACTTTGAATGCAGTCCCCATTGCATCTGGTTCCTGAAGAGGTTATGAGATATGACAAAGAACCACAAAACTGTCATGCCTGTGTGGTGTTCTGCCTAACCGAGCGAGTCTTCCCAGAGATGATCATGTTAGGATATCTGAGTTGGTTTTGGTTTTGGTGCCAAATCAAGTTTGACAGGGTTTATTAGCTTAGGATCAAGGCTGTGGTAATATAGCTATTTTGCTTTAGCGTCAATTCTTAGCTGGAGGATTGTGCCTGATCTAATAAATCCCGTAGAATTGAGCTGATTCTTCATAATGCCAGCTTGGCAGTCTGTACCCATTGTACACTGCTTTGTTATACTCTGTTTTGAAACTTGATAATCCACCATTTTAAAGGCACAATTGAATCTCTTTGACTATGGCTCACACAGCTCCTGGTCAGGCAGAAAAAAACCCACCACAACTGCGTATAAGAACACAAATGCTCAGTTGTATTACAGGGCTCTAATTCACTTGGTAGCTCCCTTTTCCTTTTTTTCCCCCTTCTTCCTATTGTTTGTTTGTTTGTTTGTTTGTTTTTTCATTTGTTTTCCCAGCAACAAATCAGGCTGGAGGAAGCTGAACATCTTCACTGTTAGATAGTCTAAACAACAGTAAGTAGATATTTGTTTTCTCTTGCACAGTCAAAAGTGCACATAGAAATTTTAGTTAGGATAGGATAGGATAGGATAGGATAGGATAGGATAGGATAGGATAGGATAGGATAGGATAGGATAGAATAGGATAGGATAGGATAGGATAGAATAGAATAGAATAGAATAGAATAGAATAGAATAGAATAGAATAGAATAGAATAGAATAGAATAGAATAGAATAGAATAGAATTAACCAGGTTTGAAAATATCTTCAAGATCATCAAGTCTGACCTAGCACCCAACACCATCTGCACCACCTCCCCTTTCTTCCAAAGATGATACACTCTCTTTTTTTTCCCTTAATTCCTTCAGAAGCTCATTACCCATCCAGGCTGGCCGTCTGCCCCGGCGGCTCATCTTCCGGCACATTGGCACAGCCTGTTCCTGCCCTTCAAGAGTTCTGCCTTGAAGCAGGTCCAGCTCTCCTGAACCCCTTTGTTTTTAAGAGCTGTTTCCCAAGGTACCTTCTGGGCTAGTTCCTTGAGTAACCTGAAGTCTGCCCTCTGGAAGTCCAGAGTGGAGGTTTTCTTGCTGCCCCTCTTAGCTTGACTGCATATTGAAAATTCAATTATTTCATGGTCTCTGGACCCTAGACAGCCTCCAACCACCACATCTCCCACCAGCCTTCTCTGTAAAAAGAAGGTCATGGAATAGCATAGCATGGAATAGCATGGAATAGCATGGAGTAGCATGGAATAGCATGGAATAGAATGGAATGGAATAGAATAGAATAGAATAGAATAGAATAGAATAGAATAGAATAGAATAGAATAGAATAGAATAGAATAGAATAGAATAGAATAGAATAGACCAGGTTGGAAGAGACCTTTGAGATCATCGAGTCCAACCTATCATTCAACACTATCTAATCAACTAATCCATGGCACCAAGCACCCTATCCAGTCTCTTCCTAAACACCTCCAGTGATAGTGACTCCACCACCTCCCTGGGCAGCACATTCCAATGGCAAATCACTCTTTCTATGAAGAAATTCTTCCTAATATCCAGCCTAAACCTCCCGTGGTGCAGCCTGAAACTGTGTCCTCTTGTTCTGGTGCTGGTTACTTGGGAGAAGAGACCAACCTTCACCTGGCTACAATCTTCCTTAAGGTAGTTGCAGAGAGCAATAAGGTCTCCCCTGAGACTCCTCTTCTCCAGGCTAAGCAACCCCAGCTCCCTCAGCCTCTCCTCACAGGCCTTGTGCTCCAAACCCCTCCCCAGCTTTGTTGCCCTTCTGTGGACATGTTCCAGCAAGTCAACACCTTTCCTAAACTGAGGGGTCCAGAAGTGGACACAGGACTCAAGGTGTGGCCTAACCAGTGCTGAGTACGGGGCACAAGGACTTCCCGGCTCCTGCCAGCCACACTATTCTTGATGCAGGCCAGGATGCCATTGGCCTTCTTGGCCACCTGGGCACACTGCTGACTCATGGCCAGCCTACTATCAACCAGTACCCCCAGGTCCTTTTCTGCCTGGCCACTCTCCAGCCATTCTGACCCCAGCCTGTTCCTACCTTTAGTCTGCCACTATGTATGTGGACTCAGAGTTCTCTAAAACAGTAATTCAGCCAATGCATCTCTTGACAAAAGTTATTGCTTAGTATGGCTTGCTTGAGTCAGAGCATCACCTTAAGTTTGTATAGAAAACTAAGAGTTGAATAGTTGTATTTAATAGATAATTATTTTTTAATACATCTCTATGGAAAACCAAATCTGCCTCCACAACCACGATTATATAGAATGTGCCTATGATGTTAAAAGGATTTCCTAGAATAATATGTGGAAACCATTCCTCCTTAGAGAAAGTGCTTGGAAAGTGTTTGCTTTAAATACATAAAGTTTTGAACAGATGCACAGAAACAAGTATTACCTAGTTCCGTGACTGTAGAGATTTGTGGAATTAACAGGAATTATTAAAGATAGAATTTGTCAACCTTTCATATCCTGCAATATCAGCTTAAAATGTACTCTTTCAGCAAATTATTATGGCAGTAAGCGTGACTGCAAGCAAGGATGAACACAGTGAAGAGAAACTACACGTGAATGTCTGTGCAAGAGTGAATTTGTTTAAAATGAGTGGTGATAACAATCTCATGCTTTCTGTCTGCTCATCTGGGAAGCAGAAAGTAAGGCACTGAATAGCATTAGTGACATTCCCATGACCAAATGTTGAAAAACTGAAATTACATAACTGTGTTGTCATTAAACTCAGCAAGAGTACTGGCCTGCGTTAGGAATAGTGTGGCCAGCAGGAGCAGGGAGGTCATTGTGCCCCTGCACTCTGCATTGGTTAGGACACACCTGGAGTCCTGTGTCCAGTTCTGGGCCCCTCAGTTTAAGAAGGACATCGAGACACTTGAAGGTGTCCAGAGAAAGGCAACAAGGCTGGGGAGAGGCCTTGAGTACAAGCCCTATGAGGAGAGGCTGAGGGAGCTGGGATTGTTTAGCCTGGAGAAGAGGAGGCTCAGGGGCAACCTCATTGCTCTCTACAACTACCTGAAGGGAGGTTGTAGGCAGGAAGGGGTTGACCTCTTCTCTCCAGCAACCAGCACTGGAACAAGGGGACCCAGTCTCAAGATGCACCAGGGGAAGTTTAGGCTTGAGGTGAGCAGAAAGTTCTTCCCAGAGAGAGTCGTTAGCCATTGGAATGGGCTGCCCGGGCAGGTGGTGGAGTCACCGTCCCTGGAGGTGTTCAAGAGGGGATTGGACGTGGCACTTGGTGCCGTGGTCTAGTCATGGGGTCTGTGGTGACAGGTTGGAGTTGATGATCTTCGAGGTCGCTTCCAACCTTAGTGGTACTGTGAACCCCCACCATATTAGATAAATATTTCACATTTACACTGATTTATGTAAATGAGCAAAACAGTGGGGTGTAATTTACACAGAAGTTAATTTCTGCTGTGGAGAAAATATGTATATAAACGTTTCTTATTTTCTTCAATGTTCTAATTTCCATCAGATAGTGATTTTTCACCTGATTTACACATACAAAACTTACTGAGTAGGTGACACTTGCCGTCTGACAACCTGAGAACTCTGTGTGTGCATGTCTTCTTAAGGTTTTCATACACTACATACAGAGAGTCCACAGAAATTAAGAGCACTTGTAAAGTAATAATAACAGCTCCTACAATCTGTCAGTGTAAAATAGGCTTTTCAAAATTAAAAGAGGTCATTTGAATCCACACTAAGTGAAACATTAATGATTTATCTACATGACCTCTTTATACCAATGCAAATCAGATAACTCTTGAGTCTTGCTTGAGCAATATTTCCTTTGAATATTATTTTGCTCTGGTAGATAATAATTCTAATGTGTTATAATGCTCTTCTCCTTCATTTATCTTTTATGAAAAAAAGGGGTAATCAGATATTTTACACCTCTATGAATCTATGTTTTATCCTAGATAGACAATTGCATGCCTCACAGCAGTAGGAAAATATAATAACCATAGCTCAAAACTGAAGCTTGATTGATAAGGTTAAACTGAATATTTATAGTACTCCCAGTCTTCCTGTCTATGAAGGTTTTAGTAACATTTGTAATCATGAGATCTTGTGAACACCTGTGCTAAGCAAAAATTAAGTACATTGGCAGAATAGGAAGACCTTGCAGAAAACTGCTTTTCATTAAAATAGTTCATAAAGTCACTATAGAGTTGACTCTGCATCTACAAGTTTTAAGTCACAGAACCATTTGAACAATGATGAGATTGAACAGATTGAACAGATTGAACAGATGAGGTTGCCAGACCCTTCTCTATTATATTCCAAAAGTCATGGCAGAGTGGGGCAGTCCCCACAGACTGGAAAAGGGGAAACATTACTCCCATTTTCAAAAAGGGCAAGAAGGAGGAACCGGGGAACTACAGGCCAGTCAGTCTCACCTCTGTGCCCAGAAAGATCATGGAGCAGATCCTCCTGGAGGCACTAATGACTCAGAAGAATAGTGAAGTGGTGATTGGGAACAGTCAGCATGGCTTTGCCAAGGGCAAATCCTGCCTGACAAACCTGGTGGCCTTCTATGAGCAGGTGACAGAATTAATAGATGAGGGGCGAGCAACTGATGTCGTTTACCTGGACCTGAGCAAAGCCTTCGACACTGTCCCGCACCACCTCCTGGTCTCCAAGCTGGTGACACATGGGTTTGATGGGTGACCACTAGATGGATAAAGAACTGGCTTGATGGCCGCACCCAAAGAGTGGCTGTCAACGGGTCCATGTCCCAGTGGAGGCCAGTGACAAGCGGAGTCCCTCAGGGATCAGTCCTGGGACCTGTCTTGTTCAACATCTTTGTGGGTGACATGGACAGTGGCATCGAGTGCACCCTCAGCAAGTTTGCTGATGACACCAAGCTGTGTGGTGCAACAGACATGCTGGAGGGAAGGGATGCCATCCAGAGGGACCTGGACAGGCTGGAGAGGTGGGCACAAGCCAACCTCATGAGCTTCAACAAGACCAAGTGCAGGGTCCTGCATCTGGGTCGAGGCAATCCCAGCCACTAATACAGGCTGGGCAGTGACTGGCTGGAGAGCAGCCCTGAGGAGAGAGACTTGGGGGTGCTGGTGGATGAGAAGCTCAACATGAGCTCTCAATGTGCACTTGCAGCCCGGAAAGCCAATCAGATCCTGGGCTGCATCAGGAGCAGTGTGACCAGCAGGTCTAGGGAGGTGCTTCTCCCCCTCTACTCAGCTCTGCTGAGACCCCACCTGGAGTACTGCGTCCAGTTCTGGAGCCCCTATTACAGGAGGGATGTGGATGTGCTGGAGCGTGTCCAGAGAAGGGCCACGAGGATGATCAGAGGGCTGGAGCACCTCTCCTATGAGGACAGACTGAAGGAGTTGGGGCTGTTCAGTCTGGAGAAGAGAAGGCTCAGAGGTGACCTCATTGTGGCCTTCCAGTGTCTGAAGGGGGCCTACAGGAAGGCTGGGGAGGGACTTGTCAGCCTATCAGGTAGTGATAGGACTAGGGGGAATGGAATGAAGCTGGAGATAGGGAGAATCAGGCTAGATGTGAGGAAGAAGTTCTTCCCCATGAGAGTGGTGAAGCCCTGGAATGGGTTATCCAGGGAGGTGGTTGAGGCCCCATCCCTGGAGGTGTTTAAGAGCAGGCTGGATGAGGCTCTGGCCAGCCTGATGTAGTGTGGGGTGTCCCTGCCCATGGCAGGGGGTTGGAACTAGATGATCCTTGTGGTCCCTTCCAACCATGACTGATTCTATGATTCTAATTCAGCAATCATCTTTAACTTCTTATTTGTCTAGCTGACACTGCCGTACTCTGCTTTTGAAGATGATGCCTTATGTGACCTGCCTGATGGATGTGGGGAGGCCTGTGGATGTGGTCTACCTGGACCTCAGCAAGGCCTTTGACACCGTCCCCCACAGCAAACTCCTGGCCAAGCTGTCAGCCCATGGCTTGGACAGGATCACACTGTGTTGGGTTAGGAACTGTCTGGAGGGCCGAGCCCAGAGATTGGTGGTGAATGGTGCCACCTCCAGCTGGCAGCCAGGCACTAGTGGTGTGCCCCAAGGATAAGTGCTGGGCCCCATGCTCTTCAACATTTTTATTGATGATCTGGGTGAGGGCATCGAGTCCATCATCAGTAAATTTGCAGACGACACCAAGCTGAGGGCAGGAGTTGATCTGCTGGAGGGCAGAGAGGCTTTGCAGAGGGACCTCGACAGGCTGGACAGATGGGCAGAGTCCAAGGGCATGAGACTGAACACATCCAAGTGCTGGGTTCTGCACACTGGCCACAGCAACCCCATGCAGTGCTACAGGCTGGGGTCAGAGTGGCTGGAGAGCGGCCAGGCAGAGAGGGACCTAGGGGTGCTGGTTGATGGTAGGCTGAAGATGAGCCTGCAGTGTGCCCAGGCAGCCAAGAGGGTCAATGGCATCCTGGCCTCCATCAGGCACAGTGTAGCCAGCAGGAGCAGGGAGGTCATTCTGCCCCTGTACACTGCACTGGTTAGGACACACCTTGAGTCCCATGTCCAGTTCTGGGCCCCTCACTTTAGGAAGGATGTTGACTTGCTGGAACGTGTCCAGAGAAGGGCAACAAGGTTGGTGAGGGGTTTGGAGCACAAGCCCTGTGAGGAGAGGCTGAGGGAGCTGGGGTTGCTTAGCCTGGAGAAGAGGAGACTGAGGGGTGACCTTCTTGCTCTCTACAACTACCTGAAGGGAGGTTGTAGCCAGGCAGAGGTTGGTCTCTTCTCCCTGGCAGCCAGCACCAGAACAAGAGGACACAGTCTCAAGCTGCACCAGGGTTTAGGCTGGATGTTAGGAGGAAATTATGTACAGAGAGAGTGATTCCCCATTGGAATGGGCTGCCTGGGGTGGTGGTAGAGTCACCTTCATTGGAGGTGTTCAGGAGGGGACTTGATGAGGTGCTTGGTGACATGATCTAGTTGTTTGATGGGTTGGACGTGATGATCTTGAAGGTCTCTTCCAACCTGGTTTATTGAATTGTATTGTATTATATAAGAAGGCAAACAAATTACTTCAGATCTTTCATTTTAATTCTTTATTCAAAGTAGGTTTTGTTTGTGAGCTTTTAAAATTATATAATGACTCAGAACAGATTCTGTTACCTGAAATTTATATTTTCACTTAGAAACTAGTGTATGTTA
This sequence comes from Picus viridis, assembly GCA_033816785.1. Lineage (NCBI taxonomy): Eukaryota > Metazoa > Chordata > Aves > Piciformes > Picidae > Picus > Picus viridis. Next base: position 5,683,409 of record CM066567.1, on the reverse strand, counting down.
ACAATTAACCACATGCTTTACTTGTCTTGTCCAATAAACCTTTTACCTTACAGACAGTACCAGAAGCATTCTAGCTGTAAGAAATACCATGGAGGGCACTGCAACGCTCACAGAAATCATTATGCCAAAGCATCCAGTATGTAATGAGGTTTCAGACTTGCCTGAGCTTCCACTAGTGGAAGAGAGCTTCCACTATCATCCAACACCATCTAATCAACTAAACCATGGCACCAAGCACCCCATCCAGTCTCTTCCTAAACACCTCCAGTGATAGTGACTCCACCACCTCCCTGGGCAGCACATTCCAAGAGCTTCCACTCTTGGATGCTTATGAAGGATTGATTTCCAGTGGGAGACCTCATAAAGCCCTGGCAATGTCACCTCTAACCAAATGACCTCCAGGACTGAAGAAGCATGATTTGGATTCAGTTGAAGTTTAGCTAATGTCCTTGTGCCCTGCAAGAATTTTTGTCTCAGCTGGTCCTTCAAAACTCATTTGTGCCATTTATTCATTTGGCTGGTGTACTTCTTTAGCCTACTTATTTTCATATTGCTGTAAAGAGCATTGCAAAAATAAACAAAAACTTGTATTTATCCTCCTCTGGTCCCATGCAGCAAGCAGCTTGGCAGTTGGATCCATTACCCGCTCTTTGGTAAGTGTATGTTTTGGGTACCCTTTGGTGGGAGATTTCCTCTGGATAAGGCAGTGTGTGTACATTTTGGTTCATCTTTCCAGAAAGAATATTCCTTGAAGCTTAAGGTTAAAGATTATTTAGATGTGTATTAGTACATTCTCCCCTGTACACTGCACAGGTTAGGCCACACCTTGAGTCCTGTGTCCAGTTCTGGGCCCCTCAGTTTAGGAAAGATGTTGACTTGCTGGAAGGTATCCAGAGAAGGGCAACAAAGCTGGGGAGGGGTTTGGAGCACAAGCCCTATGAGGAGAGACTGAGGGAGCTGGGGTTGCTTAGATTGGAGAGGAGGAGGCACAGGGGAGACCTTCTTGCTCTCTACAACTACCTGAAGGGAGGTTGTAATCAGGCAGGGGCTGGTCTCTTCTCCCAGGCATCTGGCACCAGAACAAGAGGACACAGTCTCAAGCTGTGCCAGGGGAGGTTTAGGCTGGATGTGAGGAAGAAATTCTTCATAGAGAGAATGATTGGCCATTGGAATGTGCTGCCCGGGAGGTGGTGGTGTCGCCATCACTGGAGGTGTTTAGGAGGAGACTTGATGGCGTGTTTGTTGCCATGGTTTAGTTGATTAGATGGTGTTAGATGATGGGTTGGATGCGATGATCTTGAAGGTCTCCTTCAACCTGGTGTATTGTATTGTATTGTATTGTATTCTATTCTATTCTATTCTATTCTATTCTATTCTATTCTATTCTATTCTATTCTATTCTATTCTATTCTATTCTATTGATAAATGACATCTGAATTGGAGATTTGATTGTGTTGGAAGGAGTGTGAGTAATTTTGGCTACAATAGCTCATCATTTTTGGGTGGTTGTTGCTGTCTGCCTTGTGGGTGCCTCTGAGACAGCAAGTGACAGATGTATGGCAAACAGAAAATAAAATTTTAGTATAATCAGTTAAAAAGTCAATCAAACAAGCTAACAGTCTGGAAAAAACCCTAGCATTACCAGTACCAGGGTTCATTACCCTACTGACTTTAAAACTTATTGTTTGTACAGATGCATAAAGGAGTAACTTGCACAAGGGAATGCAATAAAGACCAATCTATTCAGCCTTCAAACTCTAAAATTCCTTCCATGTTTTGGTCTCTAGTTAGGCACCTGAAATTCTCCTCTTTCTTTCTGTACATTAGCAATGATAGTTCCCAAGATTTTACTTACTACTCCAGTAGAGGTGTTACCAACAGCAGATTTACAGACAAAACCATAGCTCATATTTCTCATTTGATAGCTGATGAATAACAGTAATTATAACAGTATTAGGCACTTGAAGCCATTTCCTGTACATTCTGACATGGCCACATGCTTATAAGGCAGAACCGATAATAAAAAATAGACCTCTCCTGTTTTATTAATTACAAAGGGTCTTTCCATTTATTATACATTAAAACAGTGCTGAAATACCTAGTTAGGGAAGGACTGATTTGTTGCAGCCTGCTGCAGGAAATTTAATTGATGGAGAGCCTTTTTTCTGAAAGTTGTACAGAACCATGAACTTACTGAACTACTCCAAAGGTATGGGTATTAAGTGCCCTAGCACTGGGCCACCATTATTTCTCTGAATGAATGGCAATTAGGGAATGTCTCAGACTGAATGTAATGGTTTTATCAGCTTCATAGTTTCACTCTAAGCAGCCTCAACAGCCTGCATTAGATAGACACTACTAAAATGGTCTCTATTTAAAAGCACACAACTCTACTTTGTTGTTAAAAGTCAGATCAATAAATGGAAAAAGTAAAGTCAAATGAAAAAGTGGTAAAGGAATATATCTTTGGAAGGCAACACTGCAGCGTGCCTTTTATGTTTGAGCTATTCTCTTAATGTGAAATTCTGTGACCATTTTTGGCCTACCTGGTATTGGGCCTTACTCACATCTGGATTATATTCCAGTAAAATCAGTTTGAAATACCGAAGTGACAAATTTAATTGTGAGCCAAGGCAGAGAGTGACATACTCTTAAGGAATATTGAAACTGGGATATACAAAGAAAGGGTATGGAAGGAAGAAACAAATGCAAATTCTTTAGAAAATATATGCAAGTGTCAAAAGTGCTTAAAGCTTATACAGCTGTGGTTCATGGTAGCACATTTTGTCAGTGAATATCTTAAGGTATAGATTATTACAACAGGCAGGAGGTTTAGACTGGATGTTAGGAAGAAGTTCTATACAGAGAGAGTGATTGCCCATTGGAATGGGCTGCCCAGGGAGGTGGTGGAGTCACAATCATTGGAGGTGTTCAGGAGGAGGCTTGATGGGGTGCTTGGTGCCATGGTTTAGTTGTTTAGGTGGGTTGGATTGGTTGATAGGTTGGACGCGATGAGCTTGAAGGTCCCTTTCAACTTGGTTTATTCTCTTCTCTTTCAACTTGGTTTATTCTCTTATCTTTCAACTTGGTTTATTCTCTTCTCTTTCAACTTGGTTTATTCTCCTCTCTTCTCTTCTCTTCTCTTCTCTTCTCTTCTCTTCTCTTCTCTTCTCTTCTCTCTCTTCTCTTCTCTTCTCTTCTCTTCTCTTCTCTTCTCTTCTCTTCTCTTCTCTTCTCTTCTCTTCTCTTCTCTTCTCTTCTCTTCTCTTCTCTCTTCTCTTCTCTCTCTCTTCTCTCTCTTCTCCTCTCTTCTCCTCTCCCTCTCCTCCTCTCCTCTCTCCTCTCTCTCTCCTCTCTCCTCTCTCTCCTCTCCTCTCCTCTCCCTCTCCTCTCCTCTCCTCTCCTCTCCCTCTCCTCTCCTCTCTCCTCTCTCCTCTCCTCTCCTCTCCTCTCCCTCTCCCTCTCCTCTCCTCTCTCCTCCTCTCTCCTCTCCTCCTCCTCCTCTCCTCTCCTCTCCCTCTCCTCTCTCCTCTCCTCTCTCCTCCTCTCTCTCCCTCTCCTCCTCTCCCTCTCCTCTCCTCTCCTCTCCTCTCCTCTCCTCTCCTCTCCTCTCCTCTCCTCTCTCTCTCCTCTCCTCTCCTCTCTCCTCTCCCTCTCCTCTCCTCCTCTCTCTCCTCTCCCTCCTCTCCTCTCCTCTCTCTCCTCTCCTCTCCCTCTCCTCTCCTCTCCTCTCCTCTCCTCTCTCTCCTCCTCTCCTCCTCTCCTCTCCTCTCCTCTCCCTCCTCTCCTCTCCTCTCCTCTCTCTCCTCTCCTCTCCTCTCCTCTCTCCTCTCCTCTCCTCTCCTCTCCTCTCTTTTCTTTGATTCTCTTCTCTTTGATTCTCTTCTCTTTGATTCTCTTCTCTTCTACTCACAGGGCTCATTCTCAAGAACCCTCCCCATCATTTTTGCCCTTCTGTAGACACATTCAGGTATCTCAATATCCTGAAATTGAGAAGCCCAGAACTGAGACACACAGTATTCAAGGTGTGTCCAGCACCAGAACAAGAGGACAGAGCCTCAAGCTGTGCCAGGGGAAGTTTAGGCTGGAGGTGAGGCATAAGTTCTTCACAGAAAGATTAATTGACCACTAGAATGTGCTGCCCAGGGAGGTGTTGGATTCACCATCCCTGGAGGTGTTCAAAAAGGATTGGATGTGGCACTTGAAGCCATGGTTTAGTTAGTCATGAGGTGTTAGGTATTAGGTAATAGGTTGGGCATGATGATCTCTGAGGTCTTTTCCAACTTTATTGATTTGATTCTATAAGAATATTTCTTGCTGTTCTGTTTACATGGCCTAATGTCTAATTTCCTGGCTCTTAAGTCATCGTCTAGCCCAGCTCTGAGCCTCCTTCTCCCTGTGTGGTGAGTAAGGGGGAGAAAAAACCTTGTTGTCCTTGTTCAGCTACCCTAGTCCAGTTTTTCAGAAATCCTGGTTAAAAGGGGACACCAGCACCTTATTTCCTGCATTACATACTGCAATTCACTTATGTACCTTGCAATAGGAGAGGTGGAATCAAAAGGTCATGTTTCAGTTGATCCTAGTTGAGCAGTGGGACAAAAACCGAGATATTAAATGCTTGCTTATAGTCAAATACTATCTATAGTAAAAAGTGATGCAAAAAAAAAAGAGATAGATTTTTGGCACTTTAGAAAAATGATGTTTTTCTCTGATATAGTATCCAGCAGCAGCTTGGATCCTAAAAGGGAGGTTCACAATCTTAAAGGCATGGTTTCAGAATGCCTCATTCGCACGTGATACAGTTTTTTGGTATCTTTTTCTTGTATCTACAAATGCTGGAAATTCTTTGAAAAGAGAAGCAGTCTTGAAGGAAAAATGGTGGCATGAGATTCTGAGCTCTTCCAGAACCAGCTGATTTCAATGTACATTATTTAAGTGCATTTTATCCTACTGATGCAGAATAGAGATATAAAACTTGTTGTTGAAATATTTCTCATTGATTATTGCACTTTTTTTCATGGGTTAGCCTGAGAGGGTCTTTTTTTGTGTTACAGTGGTTTCCTATAATTCATTTAGCAGTTAAGTGAAGAATTGCAATGACAGAGAAAATCAGTAAGATATAATGTTTAGACCTGACTCATTGCCAGCTGTGAGTGTCCTGATCAAATGCTTTAAATTAAATATTTAATGAGTAATGGCTAAAAAAAGAAACTAAATGACCTGAAAAAGGAGTAAATGAAAACCACTCAGGAGAGCTTAATGTTAGAAGGAAAAATGAGGTAGAGATTACTTTAAAAGTCTTACTTGTTTTCACTTCCTGACTTGCTTGAAACGTTGATACATGATCTCTTCTTGATGACATCAAGCACAGCCAGAACTTATTCAGATGCATCCTGTTACTTTCCAGAGGACTTTTTGAACTTCCAGACAGAAGGTATCATCCTTGCTAATAAAAATCTAAGTTACTGTGAAGTCAGGGCTGTGAGAGATACCTGGCTGGGGCCTGTAATGTATCAGCCCCCTCCACAATGGCATTCAGACTTCAAGTGTCCAGATAACAACGTATATACAGATATATAGGGAACTTTCAGGCCAAACAAGTCAAGCTTGGAAAATTATGGCAGCCAATGAGGCTGAGTGCTGACACCAAAGTGTAGGATTTCTACTCTTTCTTGTTGTTATTTTTCAGATTTAAGACGGCTTGTAGAAACAATGTGAATTCCACTGGTAATAAAAGCAATCTACCCAGAACTCAAAGGTTTCAGAAATTATCTGTCTGGCAGGTCTCCAAAATCCAAAATCTTGCAGCTCCAAGCGCAGCTTCTTAGGAAGGTGCTTCCGCAGCTGCCCATCCAGGCTGTCTGTGGGAGATTATCAGTTCTGAAGAAAATACAGCAGATAGCAGTGTGCTCCTCATCTGAACCATTCAGAGCATAGTTCACTAAAACAGACAATAAACATAGAATCATAGAATCAATAAGGCTGGAAAAGACCTCAAAGATCATCAAGTCCAAGCTGCCGCCCAAGACCTCATGACTACTAAACCATGGAACCCATGGAACTAACTCATCCAATCCCCTCTTGAACACCTCCAGGGACGGTGACTCAACCACCTCCCTGCGCAACGCATTGCAACTCTCTCTGTGAAGAACTTTCTCCTCATCTTGAGCCTAAATGTACCCTGGTGCAGCTTGAGTCTGTGTCCTCTTGTTCTGGTGCTGATTGCCTGGGAGGAGACCAACCTCCTCCTGGCTACAACCTCCTTTCAGGTAGTTGTAGACAGCAAGTTGTAGACATCTATGAGTTTATCACACATTGCTCTGCTGCTCAATCTTTACACAGCTCCTGTCATTGGAGCGTGTCCAGAGAAGGGCAACAAGGTTGGTGAGGGGCTTGGAACACAAGCCCTATGAGGAGAGACAGAGGGAGCTGGGGTTGCTTAGCCTGGAGAGGAGGAGACTTAGGGGTGACCTTCTTGCTCTCTACAACTACCTGAAGGGAGGTTGTAGACAGGGGGAGGTTGTAGACAGGCAGATGTTGGTCTCTTCTCCCAGGCAACCAGCACCAGAACAAGAGGACACAGTCTCAAGCTGCGCCAGGGGAGGTTTAGGCTGGAGGTTAGGAGGAAGTTCTATACAGAGAGAGTGATTGCCCATTGGAATGGACTGCCCGGGAGGTGGTGGAGTCGCCATCACTGGCGGTGTTCAGGAGAAGACTTGATGGGGTGCGTGGTTGTATGGCTTACTTGGCTAGGTTGTGTTGGATGATAGGTTGGGCATGATGATCTTGAAGGTCTCCTCCAACCTGGTCTATTCTATTCTATTCTATTCTATTCTATTCTATTCTATTCTATTCTATTCTATTCTATTCTATTCTATTCTACTCTACTCTACTCTATTCTATTCTATTCCTGATGAGAAAAAGGGTAAGGACTTTTAGTCTTAAGACAACAAAATAGTTTGTATAGTACCAGACTTTAGGAATCAGAGGAGGACATTATGTTCTCAGGTTTACAGAAAGAAATAGGGCTGGTGTTAGTTTTACTTCCAAAGATGTCACAGTTCCTATTTGAGCAGCTGAATATTTCAGGCATATAAAGAAAGTGACCTTGGTCCTTCTTTGTCTTCTAAAAAACAATGCAACAATTCATAAGAGGGAAAGAATCAATAATTTGATGTCACACAGAGAATTTGTCTGGACCTCATGTTACATTGAAATTGCCAATGAACAAAGTTCACTGCTCACTATTATTAGTTACCTCCACTTCGAAGTGAAAGTGCTCATTTTCTGCTACAACTGTTTTGTTGTTCTGTTTACACATGAAAACAGTTGGAAGTCAGGAAAAATGCTGCTTAGCTGATAAGCCACTCTGTCAGTGGCCTGACACGATAGTGAAGTACTTGTTTGTCCTTGACTTCTCCGTACAATGATAACCTCCCTCTGCTTCAGCTTCTTCAGTGAGTGTTACATGGAACCCTGAAACCTATAGCCTGCAGTCAGAATTTAGATAACAATAACATGATGTGTGAAATTGAAGTCAAGACTATAACACAGGAAATTTCTAAATAATGCAGATGGAGCCAGTGTGAACAGCAAGGTACACAACAGCATAAATCTGCCAGGCTCTGTACAGTTAGATATCCTTCCACATATTTTAACCTCTTAATGTATTTTTGCAGCTAGTTAGTCTCTATAAGCATGCTACTTCATATATAATTGAAAATGCATATAATAGATCTTAATAACAACATTTCAGTCCAGTGGATATGAATCTTTAGAACTCTCCTCTGTCACAACAACACAGCATAAAAGCAGTGTACTATGAAAATACACTGACCTGATGTCTTTCTCATTGGCTTGCATACATCTTGAGTTAAGGAAATCAGAAAACTGAAGAGGCTAAATTGGATTCAAATTTTCAGTACAGGCATGGGAAATTATAATGCCAGGTGTTTCTTCATGCTTCTTCTCAGCTGGATTTATTCCATCAACATGTCCAGTGCATAGAGGGAATACATAATGATATTAGCTGCAACAGGACAATACCCAGAAATGTGACAGAACAACAGGACAGAGCCATCCTACCGGTCTTAGGAAGATGGCTTTTGGTTAGCAGCTGCCCAGGAAAGGAAACTGCTTTGGCACCAGTGCTATAATATTTAGCCATTCACTTTCCATGTGAACATGCCTAGGGGTGCAGCTGGCCAAATTCCAAATACACTGCACTGTGTGAGATCTTTTTATCAGCAGTGCTTTTGGCAAAGAAGTGAAATCAACGTGAGTCGTATTTTTCTTTCACAAAGATCCCTATTACAGGACAGATATTACAGAGTCATTGACAATCTTTTCAAGACCCATATCTGGAACCTACAGACTCAGTGCTCAAACAGAGCACTTCTGGTAAGATCATTCTTTCCCTGGTTGTTTATTCTGGTTCAGATGACCAAAAGAAAAATAATCATGTGTCCCAGTGACTTGTAAGAAGGAGAGCTAGAAGCACAACTGCAAAACCAAATCAGATTTGTTTGCTAGCGACAAAAAAGTAAACCCAGAACACTTTTTTACCTTTTCAATGTGTTTTTTATTTTCCAAGATGATTTAGGGCATGCTGTCTAGAAATTTAAATTTGAAAAAAAAATAAAACAAATACAGTTCATACAATAAATACAAGTCATGCAATATTTATAATGCATACAAAAATACAGCTGCAGGATATCACTGTGTGAATTGCAACTAGCAGCAACTAAGTGTATGCATTATTCTGAGCATTTGTTTGGATGTTTCACCTGGGAAAACTATAAATCTATTAGATAAACTGGCCTGATGCAATTACAAGTGTGCAACCTTTGTACCAAATTGTTAGTTATGTATTAGAAAGCAAATTGTTTTGCCCTCTGTAATCTGCTAAGTAAAACTGGAAGCATGACTCTTGGCTGTTCGGGGCAAGGTTGAGAAGGCAGCGAAGCGTTACATTCTCAAGTAATTTTAATTTGAATAAATGTGGCAATATTTTACATAGCACAGGGCACAAATTGAGTGAACTCTGTGAAGAAAAGTGAACTCAGTCAAATTCCAGTGATTTAGCAAATCTAAGGATAGAAAACTCTCCCAAGTGCTGCACAGATGCATTACATCTAAGCAAAACACTATTAAACGTACAGGATCTTTTTTCCTTCCCATCTTTTCTTCTACTTTGCCTGTTCATTGCCTGGTGAGAAAGTCTCCATTTCAGTTTGTCTAAAAAGAAAAAATTAAAGAAAAGAAAAAGGTAAACAAGAGCGAAACATACATGACATCAACTTTACTACATACATTTAGTATACATAGATTTTGGTCCACAAAATTAAATCAAATCACAGAATCACCAAGGTTGGAAGAGACCTCAAAGATCATCAAGACCAACCTGTCACCCAAGACCTCATGACTAAACCATGGCACCAAGTGTCACATCCAATCCCCTCTTCAACACCTTCAGATTTGGTGACTCAACCACCTCCCTGGGCAGCCCATTCCAATGGCTAATGACTCTCTCTGTAAAGAACTTTCTCCTCACCTCGAGTTTAAACTTCCCCTGGTGCAGCTTGAGACTGTGTCCCCTTGTTCTGGTTGCCTGGGAGAAGAGACCAATCTACTCCTGGCTACAACCACCCTTCAGGTAGTTGTAGACAGCAGTAAGGTCTCCCTGAGCCTCCTCTTCTCCAGGCTAAGCAACCCCAGCTCCCTCAGCCTCTCCTCATAGGGGTGTGCTCGATGCCTCTCCCCAGCCTCATTGCCCTTCTCTGGACATGTTCAAGAGTCTCAATGTCCTTCTTAAATTGAGGGGCCCAGAACTGGACACAGGACTCAAGGTGTGCCCTAACCACTGCTGAGTACAGGGGCATGATGACTTCCCTGCTCCTGCTGGCCACACTATTCTTGATGCAGGTCAGGATGCCATTGGTCTTCTGTATGCTAAACTCATTGATAAAATATTGTCTTGAGATTGATAATTTCTTGTCTGAAGTGTATCTGAAAAAAATTCCAAAACTTTCTAGTACCTTGTGTTCGCTGCTTCACATTCTGAGATAACATATGGCATATGGTATGGTAATTCATGGTAATAATCAGCTCGTATTTTAAAGTTAAGGTTCTTATGAACAATAAAACATGCTCTAACCTACACTCATGTAAGGTTAAATTCTGAATATATGATAAGAATCTTCAGAGATTCTCCATTTAATAAGGAACTATGATATTACAGATTTAAAGAGAGAGCTCAGCTTTTAAGATACCCATAAAGGAACTTCTGGAACCCAGATTAGGTTTCCATGTTAACAGATCCTGAAATGAATACATGAATCCTGCATATTCACATGAGAAACATTTTCTTTTTCCTAAAACAAATGAGACAACTGTAAGAATCCAAATCTTAGCTGCAGTTCTCAAAAAACCATAGTTTCATCAAATAAAGCTTAGTAAATACATACTCTAAACTGTCAAATGAAAATGAACCTGACTTTCTTTCATATAGACTTGAAAACCTGGGTGATTTGTTATTTTGATTCTATGCTATGTTATCTAAATGATTAATATTACTTTCCAGAAAAATGACTGCCCTTTTACATAATTTTTTCTCTATTCTGAAGTCTGCTAAAAAAATATGTAATGGATCACATAATATGTGTCAGCTTCAGAATATTTGAGGAGATGGATAAATACAGGAAACCTGGCTAGAGAGTTCAAAGTACTGAGCATAAATGCACAATATAAATATTTTCCACATTATTAGTATGATCAGTGTTGCAATAGAATAGAATAGAATAGAATAGAATAGAATAGAATAGAATAGAATAGAATAGAATAGAATAGAATAGAATAGAATAGAATAGAATAGACTAAACCATGTTGGAAAAGACCTTTGAGATCATCAAGTCCAACCTTCCATCCAACGCTATCTAATCAACTAACCATGGCACCAATCACCCCATCCAGTCTCTTCTTGAACACCTCCAGTGATGGTGACTCCACCACCTCCTTGGGCAGCACATTCCAAAGGCCAATCACTCTGTCTATGAAGAACTTCTTCCTAACATCCAGCCTAAACCTCCCCTGGTGCAGCTTGAGACTGTGTGCTCTTGTTCTGGTTCTGGCTGCCTGGGAGAAGAGACCAGCCCCCACCTGGCTACAACCTCCCTTCAGGTAGTTACAGACAGCAATTAGAATAGAATAGAATAGAATAGAATAGAATAGAATAGAATAGAATAGAATAGAATAGAATAGAACAGAACAGAACAGAATAGAATAGAATAGAATAGAATAGAATAGAATAGAATAGAATAGAATAGAATAGAATAGACCTTCAAGATCATCGTGTCCAACCCATCAACCAATCCAACCCACCTAAACAACTAAACCATGGCAACAAGCACCCCATCAAGTCTCCTCCTGAACACCTCCAGTGAAGGTGACACCAACACCTCCCCAGGCAGCCGATTCCAATGGGCAATCACTCTCTCTGTATAGAACTTCTTCCTAACATCCAGCCTAAACTTCCCCTGGTGCAGCTTGAGACTGTGTCCTCTTGTTCTGGTGCTGGTTGCCTGGGAGAAGAGACCAGCCCCACCTGTCTACAACCTCCCTTCAGGTAGTTGTAGAGAGCAATAATGTCACCCCTGAGTCTCCTCTTCTCCAGGCTAAGCAACCCCAGCTCCCTCACCCTCTCCTCATAAGGCTTGTGTTCCAAATTGTAAAAATGGTTTGCATAAACTGTTGGCTAGAAGAAGACACCTAATTTTATGTCTCATCAGGTGACACGAATTCTGCTTTATAGTCAATGAGAGTAGTTTGGAATATATGTGACCCAAGGCCTGATGCACTGCATTTTACTACCCTTTATAGTCCCTATTTTTTCTTCATTAAATATGAAAGGGGCCTAATATGTTCTGCTCACCCTTAGATTGCTAAATTTATGTGGGAGGAATTCCATTCCTGGAATTCTGCAGAAGTATTGAAATATTTATCAAGGACCAGTAAGCTTTTGTTTGGTACATGCCCAGAGGATGGAATAGCAATTAACCAAAGGCTAAGGAAAGAAGGAAGAGCAATAAGTAGTGAACAAACTCACAAATCACCACGTGCAACCTACTTTCTGAACTTTAAGCAGCTTAAATTAACTTTTCCTTGTATGGCCAGGTCATTAGCTGAAGTCTCAGGTAAGCATCATGGTACAGACTGGTACCTTACAGTATTATTATAGAAAATGGAGTTTAAATTATTTGTGCTATGCCTTTGATTCTTTTTTAGGCAATTGGACATGCAGATAGATGATACATATTCATCACCTCTCCCAATACTGTGATAACCGATTATGGTGAGAATGAGTCAAGCAGGCATGACAGAGCAACACAGATATTATTCACATTATTTAGCAGTTAAAATTAACATAGTAGCTCCAGAACTGAATCCCTGTCCTAAAAATTTCTTTAAAAAAAACAACTGAAGTCAATGCAAACTGTGGTTTCTTATTTAGAACTACTTTAATAGTGCTTGTTAGTAGGGAGTATGGTGACACAACCAATACTGTCATAAAATGGAAAAATACTTAGCTTTTTTAAATGTGAGGTGACCTTACTGCTCCTTTTATTACTTGAAAGAAGAGCACCAAGGTGGGGTGTGAGAAATTTGCATTTTTCAGAAGGACTCTCTTTTTCTTCTCCTTTAATATTTTTGAGCATTAATAGTAGGGACAATGACAGGATTACTAACACAGCCTAACTCCTTTGAAAGAATAAAAAAAGTATACTGAGTAGAATTATATCTGATAGGGAGAGTGTCTCGGTCCAGAGAGGGAAAGAGCCTCAGTTCTTTTGAATATTCCCGTGTTGTGAAATGAGAGACACAAACGATATCAACAGCCAGGCTATTCATTACATAAATAAAGTGGAGGGATCAGAAGGGGAGAGAGAGAAATTAGAGAGAGAGAAGGGGAAAGAAATTATATTACCACACCCCTCACCCCACCCAACACAGCTTGAGTCTGTGGAGGAAAGGTGCTGCAGGAGATGTTGGGTCTGTAGAGGAAGGGTGCTTAGGCTTTGGCTGTAGAAGAGATGTGGTCCTCTAGGCAGCCTCTTCAGCTCCATGAGTTGCAGCAGGAGGAGCTTAGGACACAGAGAGAGGGTTCAGTCTGTTTCTTCAAGGCTCCATGGCCTCTTTTCTTTGGAGCAGCATTGTCCTTCTGTGTTTTTTCCTTCATCTGTGTTTTTGGTTCTCTGTTTTTCTTCTCCATTTTTCTTCTGCAATTTTCTTCTGCTAAGCCAGTAGTTGCTCAAGTCTTTTATACAGTTTTTTTAGTCCTTAGCTATGTGTCCAAGTATTGTCCCTCAGGAAATCAGGGGCCAGGAAATCATCCTTAAGTATCCAGGTATCATTCCCCAGGAAATCTTTCTGTATTCATGTGAGTTTGGGCAGCGGTCTGGATGGGGGGGGGGGGGGGGGGGCCTCGGCCTCCTCCTTCTCCATCTACCTGCCATTGTCTCATCATCCTCCCTTCCTGGGCTATCTGATGGCTGAAAATGATCTTGTCCTGAAGGCGTGATGGCTGGGCCCTTGGGCCATTGTTGTAGGCCAGCTGCAGTCCAGTGAGCAATGTTATCTTTGCACCTTCCAAGAGTCCTTCCAGTGGCTCTGCCCAAAGCACATCAGCTATTGTCTGGGCATGCAGCAAGTGATTTTATCTTTGTTGAGTCACACCAGGAGAGACAAGCTTTAGTCTCCCACAGAGGGGAGAAAAAAGAAAGCTATTCCAGCATGTAAGGTATTCAAGAGAGACCAAACTGAAATAGAACTTGCTGAAATATATGCAAGTGTTTGTACAGCTATGAACTCTTTTGCTTTAACAAGTGGTACTACAGCAGCTGGCAGAAAATGCAGTAAAGTGAGGTTTGATCACAACAATATTCTCTGAATTACTACTGCTGCCATTCACAGAGATAAATTTTCTGTTGACTGCTATCATTCTGAGTCCCTGTATCTCATCATAATTTGAGTAGCTGCTTGATGAAAGTCATGTGTAGACTGAAAAATTAGCCCTTTCCATCACAGTATCTGTTTACTGTCACACGGCTAAAGTCTAGACAGGACAAATGTTATATAACAATGCTAATATTAAGAAGTGATCATTCTAGGAGAATGACCAAAGCTCTTTATGATGAAGAAATCTTGTGAGTGTGTTTAGGATACGTGACAAGCTCAAAAAAAGAGTGCCTGAAGAGAAGAGGCTGGAAGGTTCTTCTCATGGATAACTAAAATCAATTTAGTTAAAAGGTGCAAGCTTGCAGTGTGATTCATGTCCTAGAAAGACTTGTCTGGGAGACTGTCTCAGTCCAGAGAGGGAAAGAGACTCAGCTCTTTCGAATATTTCTGTGTTATGAAATTAGAAGCACAAACAAGGCCAAAATATCAACAGCTAGACTATTTATGACACAAATAAAGTGGATGGATCAGAAGGAGAGAGTGAGAAAATAGAGAGTGAGAGAGAGAATCGGGAGAGGGAAGAGGAAAGGAATTATATTACCACACCCCTCACCCCCCAAGACAGTTTGAGTCTGTGGAGGAAGGCTGCTGCAGCTTTGGAAGGGAGGAGATGTTGGGTCTGTGAAGAAAGGCTACTGCAGCTTTGGAAGGGAGATGTCCTTGTTGTCTGTGCTGTTCTCTGAGCAGCCTCTTCAGCTCCATGAGTTGTAGCAGGCAGAACTTAGGACACAGAGAGAGGGTTCCTCTTGGTCTGCTTCTTCCAGGCTACATGGTGATGCCTCTGTCACTTTTCTCTCCTGCTATCCTCTCTGTTTATCCTCTGAGCAACATTGTCCTGGGCTTTTCCTACAGCGTGGTTTCCTTCTCCTGTGGCTTTCTTCTACTGAGCCAGTAGTTGATCAGATCTTTTATACAGTTTTTTAGGCAGAGAGTATAGACAGCAGTGGCCTGTGCCCATTTCCAGGACATCTGCAGTCTGGTGAGCAATCCTGATCTATGCACCTTTCTGAGTCGTTCCAGTGGCTCTTCCAAATACACATCAGCTATTGTCTGGGCAAGCAGCAAAGGCGATTTTATCTTTGTTGTGTCACATCAAGAGAGACAAGATTTAGTCTCTCACAGAGACACTGAACTCTCCTAATTTAGGCAATAGTTAGACTTCCATTAGTTAGTCTCTGGATAGTCCCCTGAAGGTGTGGATTCATTTCACCTAAGTTAAAATATTTAACTAAGGGTCCTAAGTTAGTAAGAGCAAAGAATTAGGTCCAGTCTATATCAGATCGTTGAATAGCTGAGCTGGATTATTCAGGTAGCCATGACTAACAGGCAGGGAAAGAGAAAAGGAATTTCAGAATACAAATCACCTGACCTAGGAAATCAAACACATTAAAAAGTTACTACTTTCTCTGTAGACTATACAGAGTCTAGAAATGTCAGATGATTTAATTGGGTCAGAAATACCACTCTCTCTAGAGCTGAACCATTACTACCAAACAGACTCTACAGGCACAGTGCAGAGTTATGTGGACTTCAGCAAGGCCTTTGACACCGTCCCCCACAGCAACCTCCTGGCCAAGCTGTCAGCTTGTGGCTTGGACAGCAACACCCTGTGCTGGGTTAGGAACTGGCTGGAGGGCTGAGCCCAGAGAGTGGTGGTGAATGGTGCCACATCCAGCTGGTGGCCAGTCACTAGTGGTGTCCCCCAGGGATCAGTGCTGGGCTCCATCCTGTTTAATATCTTCACTGAATATCTGGATGAGGGGATTGAGTCAGTCATCAATAAATTTGCAGATGACACCAAGTTGGGAGCAGATGTTGATCGGTTGGAGGGCAGAAGGACTCTCCAGAGGGACCTTGACCGACTGGACAGATGAGAAGAGTCTAACATGATGACATTCAACAAATCCAAGTGCCGGGTGCTGCACTTTGGCCACAACAACCCCATGCAGAGCTACAGGCTGGGGTCGGAGTGGCTGAAGAGCTGCCAAAGAGAGAGGGACCTGGGGGTGCTGATTGGCAGCTGAACATGAGCCAGCAGTGTGCCCAGGTGTCCAAGAAGGCCAATGGCATCCTGACCTGCATTAAGAATAGTGTGGCCAGCAGGGGCAGGGAAGTCATTGTGCCCCTGTACTCAGCACTGGTTAGGCCACACCTTGAGTCCTGTGTCCAGTTCTGGGCCCCTCAATTTAAGAAGGATATCGAGACTCTTGAACGTGTCCAGAGAAGGGCAACAAAGCTGGGGAGAGGCCTTGAGCACAAGCCCTACAAGGAGAGGCTGAGGGAGCTGGGGTTGCTTAGCCTGGAGAAGAGGAGGCTCAGGGGAGACCTTATTCCTGTCTACAGCTACCTGAAGGGTGGTTGTAGCCAGGAGGGGTTGGTCTCTTCTTCCAGGCAACCAGCACCAGAACAAGAGGACACAGTCTCAAGCTGCACCAGGGGAGGTTTAGACTTGAGGTGAGGAGAAAGTTCTTCACAGAGAGTGTTGCTAGCCATTGGAATGTGCTGCCCATGGAGGTGATGCAGTCACCATCCCTGGAGGTCTTCAAGAGGAGACTGGATGTGGCACTTGGTGCCATGGTCTAGTAGTCACGAGGTGTTGGGTGACAGGTTGTACTTGATCTTTGATGTCTTTTCCAACCTCATTGATTCTATGATTCTGTGATTCTAATGAGTGAATGCAGATACCAAGCTTGGTCAATTCAGATTCTTTCCATTTATCCTGCTACAAAAGGGAAAATAAAAAGAGTGGCTGCAAATTCCATAGCCCTGGCCAGAACATCATGTCTCAAGCAAGCATATCAATGACTAATGCTGAGGATGAGCTCTTGATGAGTGGATAATAATCAGCCTGTGCTTGTGCATCAGATCATTGCCTGTTTTTAAATCATGACATCAGAATGCCATGCATGTCATGTATAGTCTGCATTCCTTATTCCACAGCCTGCTTTGTGGTGCGGGTTTTTTATTTTGTCATGTCAGGCCCTCACTAAGAATAACAGCCATGAAAATGTTCCTTTTTATATATTTTTAATATTCATCTGACTTCAAAATAATTAAAGTATATATAGGAAAAAACACAACCAAAACCAAACAAAAAAAACCCTGCTACAGGCCGGCTTAGAAGAGCGAATAGTGAAATGGATTGAGAACTAGCTAAACAGCACAGCCCAGAGAACTTGCTAAAAAGCACCAGATCAAGGGTGCAGAGTCCAGTTAGAGATGGTATTCACCAGAGGTCAGTGATTGGTACAGTCTTGTTCAACATATTCATCAACAACTGGGATGAAGAGACAGAGCACCCTTAGCAAATTTGCGGATTGACACAAACCTGGGAGGAGTGGCAGACACACTGGAAGGCTGTGCTGCCATTCAGTGAGACTTGGACAGACTGGAGACCTGGGCAAAGATGAAGCTCATGAAGTTCCAGTACAGGTTAGAGGCTGACCTGTTGGAGAGTACCTCCACAGAGAAGGACCTTGGAGTCCTGGGATAACTCTATTGTTATCCATGGGACAACAATGTGGCCTGGTGGTTGGGAAGGCCAACAGTATGGTCAGGTGCATTAGGAAGAGTGTGACCAGCAGGTTGATGGAGGTCCTCCTTCCCCTCTACTCAGCCTTAGTTAGACCACATCTGGAATATTGTGTACAGTTCTGGTGACTCCATTTAAAGAGGGACAGAGAACTGCTTGAAAGAGTTCAATGGAGGACTATGAGGATGGTTAAGGGACTGGAGCATGTGTCTTTATAAAGAAAGACTGAAAGTCTTGGGACTGTTTAGTCTGGAGAAGAGAAGGCTGAGAGGGGACCTTATCAACATCTACAAATGTCTGAAGGGTGGCTGTCAGAAGGATAAAGCCAGTCTCTTTGCAGTGATATCCAGTAATAGGAAGAGGGGAAATGGATGTAAACTCAGTCACAGGAAATTCTATCTCAATGTGAGAAAAATGTCCTTTACTGTGAGGGTGACAGGGGGTGGACTTGGTGATCTCTGGAGGTCCATTCCAACCCCTAGCATTCTGTCATTCTGTGAACCTGGAGTGCTTTCTTCTTACAGTGAATTGCCATTACACAAGCCTCCAGGGTGAGTGAGCATTCCACTAATGGAAATGTAACAATAATGAATCACTGGAATCTATGTCTTTGTCACAGAACAAAGATGAATCAGCTGAAATACTATCCAGAAGATTATAAGTCAAGACTGATGGTTATCATTAGCAAAGTTAAAGGTTCCACCATCTGATTTGTATACTGCAACTCTCAAGCCTTACAAAACTGCTTACAATTGAGTGCTCTGGAGACCAGTTAATAATTCTGACTACCTCACTATCTTGTTGACAGGTTCTTGCTGAAGGTCATATTCTGATGAAGCAGATAATTTTAAATGCCTCTTTTGCCTTTTGAAACTTAATCTAAACTACTTTTAGGGAATAAAAGAAAGATGCTCCAAAGCTCACTATTTTTTTGATATGTGCATTTGAGTCACCACATATAAAGAGTGATGACATTTCCTCACTGAAAAATTACCCCAGATATCTGATGACCTGTGGGGCTCTCCCAGCATCCTCACAGAAGCCACCCTGCAGCCTTCTCACTACCAAAATCTTGCCAGGGACACCCAATGCAAGATTTAAAGCAAATATAAATCTGATTAACAGCCTTGCATGTGAATGGTAGGGAGGTTTGCCCTAAAACTTAGCAAATATTTTGATGTCATAGCATCACAAAATAATGTCCTGAGAAGTCTAGTCTTGAGTATTTAGATTTATTCTAACTGACCAGGAGTCCTTATTTTTTTCCCTTTCCATGTGTACAAGGACAGTCCATTCTATGCCAGCTTTTGGATTATACAGCTTATCCTGATGCAGTTGCTTCTGTGCTGTGCAATCACAGGTCTTATTTTAGATTCTACAAATTCAGCAGCAGAAACTTCTGTAGCTTTAGATCATTATTTATATCCTTCAAAACAGAGCTGAACATCAAATCTGCTCACAGGGATAAGATGGAATGCAGCCAAGAACTTTTTATAAATGGGTGAAACTTAACATTTCAAAATAAAGGAGTCACCAGCTCTGAGAGAATCAGAAAATCATGGTTAGTAGGTGTATTGGGTTGGGCTGAGCTGGAGTTAATTCTCCTCACAGCATCTTTCTAGTGCTGTGGCTTTTGCAGCAGTAGTTGATAACATAGCAGTGTTTTGGCTACTGTTGAATCCAGGATCCAGGCTATGTCCTTTCAGCATTTCCCTGCCCCAAGAGTATCACAGTATCACAGTATCACTAAGGTTGGAAGAGACCTCGAAGATCATCGAGTCCAACCTGTCACCACAGACCCCATGATTAGACCATGGCACCAAGTGCCACGTCCAATCCCCTCTTGAACACCTCCAGGGACAGTGACTCCACCACCTCCCTGGGCAGCACATTCCAACAATGAACGACTCTCTCTGTGAAGAACTTTCTCCTCACCTCAAGCCTAAACTTCCCCTGGCACAGCTTGAGACTGTCCCCTTGTTCTGGTGCTGGTTGCTAGAGAGAAGAGGCCAACCCCTTCCTGGCTACAACCACCCTTCAGGTAGTTGTAAAGAGCAATGAGGTTGCCCCTGAGCCTCCTCTTCTCCAGGCTAAACAACCCCAGCTCCCACAGCCTCTCCTCATAGGGCTCGTGCTCAAGGCCTCTCCCCAGCCTTATTGCCCTTCTCTGGACACGTTCAAGCATCTTGATGTCCTTAAACACATTGAGGGGTGTACAGAAATACATTGAGGGGTGGACAAGATCTAGGGAGGGGACACAGCTGAGCCAGCTGACTCAGACTGGCCAAAGAGGTATTCCATACCATATGATGTAAGCTCAGGCATAAGAATGAAGTGAAAGAAGGAAGTGTGGGCATTC
The DNA here is from genome assembly GCA_033816785.1 of Picus viridis. Taxonomy (NCBI): domain Eukaryota; kingdom Metazoa; phylum Chordata; class Aves; order Piciformes; family Picidae; genus Picus; species Picus viridis. The sequence continues at coordinate 5,663,505 of CM066567.1, read as the reverse complement.
GTCCATGGCATCTATGCTCCCAAGGAACCCCCAAGCTTAGAGAGCCCTGCCTCCTGAGACTGACCATCATCCTGCTGATGGGAAGTAGAGACTAACATCTCTCTCTCTGCTTCTTTGCTTCCATGTGGTCTATTGCTATTTGCTTTTTAGTGTTATTAAAATTGCTCCTATCCTATTCCTGCCGTCCATTATTTTTTTAACCCTTCTTCCCCTGTGCACTTAAGAGGGGGAGTGATAGAGAGGCTTTGGTGAGCATCTGGCCTCCAGGCCAGGGCCAAACCACCACAGTAGGACTATACAAAGAGGAACCATAGAAAACTTTCCTCTCAAATGATTTGATATAGACTATGAATGCCACTGGATGGCATATGACTACATGGGAGTTATTTGCTCTTAGCATCATCTGACCCAGCAATAACAGAGAGCAATCTGGTGCAAGTAATTAGCAATGAACACAATATCAACTATCAGTTTGAGAACTATCATCTGTAAAAATGAGTGCAACATATCTTGAGTAGGACAGAGCTCCTTATAATCTCATAATTAACTCTGCAATGGTGTCAGTTGTCTTACAATAATTTCATTTTCTAATAATACAAGAATACAATTCAAGCTTCTTGCAGGGTTCATAAACTGGGAATGGAGCTGTGTGCTACCACAAAGTACTTTTGTTTCAATATATTGGATCCCATATCTTTTTATTTTTTTTAAATGTCCAAACAAAAAATGACTGAGAAGGTATCTGACAATTGAGGTAAAGCAATATAAAGTTTCTCTTTTATAAGCTTGCTTATTGCTCCCTTGGTCTATTGAATCTTTCAGAAAAGCAAATTATTTTTACTTTTAATGTCATTTAAAACTCACAAAGATACAGTGACTTTGAATGCTGACCGTGTTGTGGTGGTTTGAGCCTTAACTGGGACTTAAGAGCTCAGATGGGGGCAAGGCTGAGAATCCCTCCCCTGCTCCCCCTCTCCTCCTTCCCAACAGAAAGGAAAAAAGAAAGGGAAGGAACAAATCCACCAAGAAATAATTAGGAGTCAGCTTGGAAGTAGAGAGGTAAAGAATTTTCTTTAAACAGTATATATATATATGTAACAATAATAGATAAGGTTCATAAGGGCAAGGAACAAGGATGGATGGGAGGGGAAAAAAACAAAACAAGAATACAAAACCAGTCTCTCTGAAGAGGCATGGAGGCAACAGGGAGAAGGATCAGGCCTGACCATGTGCCAGAGAAGCAGGGAGCCACCAGCAGTCCTCCTTGTCCAAGCACAGGCAGGGCCCAAGAGAGCTAATGGCTGCAGTATCCCCCTTCTTATAGCCTTGCTGGGCAGGGAGGGGTGGAACAGAATAATTTAGTTTCCCAGGGGAAAAAACAGTATCACAGTATCACCAAGGTTGGAAGAGATCTCAAAGATCATCAAGTCCAACCTGTCAGCACAGACCTCATGACTAGACCATGGCACCAAATGCCACATCCAATCCCCTCTTGAACACCTCCGGGGACGGTGACTCCACCACCTCCCTGGGCAGCACATTCCAATGGCTAACAACTCTCTCAGTGAAGAACTTTCTCCTCACATCCAGCCTAAACTTCCCCTGGTGAAGCCTGAGACTGTGTCCTCTTCTTCTGTTGCTGGTTGCCTGGGAGAAGAGACCAACTCCCTCCTGGCTACAACCCCTTCAGGTAATTGTAGAGAGCAATGAGGTCTGCCCTGAGCCTCCTCTTCTCCAGGCTAAACAATCCCAGTGTGAATGACATTAAAAACAGCCTATATTTGACTTTGACATAAATTGCATGGGCATCCAGAGATGCAAATACTCTTTGCTTTGGGAAACTGTAGTTGCTTCCAACCTCTCAGAGAGTACCTGCTGGGAAGTAGTTAAGTGTTGTGTTTTGTGCACCTCATCTCTGAATGAATGCATCACAACATTTCCCTTGCTTATGTTCACTGGAGTTCTGGAAGAGATATTCTAAAATTAAAAAATCTCAGTGCATTTTGTAGCAGTTTAAGGAAGTAACTTACTTTTAAACATGTTCACACCTGATTAGAGTTTAGAACTATTCATCTATTCATTTTCTTGCCCAGAAGCATTCACTGTGTCTTAAAGGTGAGAGGCAAATCACTGCTCCCCATATAAGTTTTCACTTGAATGGGTGTCATTTTCAACTTATGATGTAACTTAGCAAGTTATCCCTGAAATCTGTAACCTGTTAGATTCTGTCTCCCTGCTGAGTCTGGAGCCAGCCAGTTGCTTTTATGCATCAAGTGCTTTTTTCAATATTCCCCAGAACAGCAAACCAGATTATTCCCAGGAAGGTAATAGACAACTGCAGATAATAATTATCTGTACATGTTAGAGACTAGAAATAATTTCCCCACTACCATTCCACAGAGGGAGGTTCTGCTGCCACTTGAATGACAATTTTTATTTGCTACTGCTCAAACCTTCTCCAGGCCTATCTGTTGCCAAGCTGCAGGCCTGAGGCAGGGTGTGATACATGTGTCCTTACAGTGAATATCAATAACCTGAGATGGGAGAGGACCTTATCCATACATTTATCAGCCATCAAAGGTCTCTGAGCATTTCAGTACTCTCTCCTAGGCAACCAGAACCAGAACAAGAGGACACAGTCTCAAGCTGCACCAGGGGAGGTTTAGGCTGGATGTTAGGAAGAAGATTTTCATAGAAAGAGTGATTGCCCATTGGAATGTGCTGCTCAGGGAGGTGATGGAGTCACCATCACTGGAGGTGTTTAGGAAGAAACTGGATGGGGTGCTTGGTGCCATGGTTTCGTTGATTAGATAGTGTTGGATGATAGGTTGGACATGATGATCTCAAAGGTCTCTTCCAACCTGGTCTATTCTATTCTATTCTATTCTATTCTATTCTATTCTATTCTATTCTATTCTATTCTATTCTATTCTATTCTATTCTATTCTATTCTATTCTATTCTATTCTAGAGTCTTTCATTGCATATTTAAGAGAGTTCACTTTTCTAATGTAATTACTCTCTTCTTCCTCTCTTTCCCTCCCAAATGCAGGGACAGAAGGGTCAGTTCTTTATCAAGGGCCACCTTTTACTTCTGTCTGTGACCTAGGAAAAATTCCTTGCTTGTTTATTGTGATTAGATTCTTTTATACCATATGGAACTCTGAGGGGATTATGTCCCTTTTTTCCTCGCACTTCCTATCTGATGTTCTTTGAGGTTCTTTCTTTTGAAATTTCCCACTCTCTATCTTAGTACATTCTAGATTCCAGTTTGCATGTGTCTGTTGCAGACTTTTGAGGGTGTAACAGTGAAAGTTTATACGTGCAATGATGAATAATAACTATACTGTTTTCTTACTTGATCTGTGACTAATTTCACACTAAATGAAACTAAATGAAACTAATGTCACTAAATGGCATCACATTGCTTTTTGTATATATTCTCAGTTTTACATGTTGTAATGGTAAGCTGTTTGCTACCTTGGCAATACAAAGATGGAGTTACAAAACACGAATAAAAAGTGTACTATATTGCATCTATAAAAGCAAATATTGCAGCCCTTTGAGACCATTTATATGCCTACAGCCTCTATCACCTGAGTACAGATAGAACAGGAAAGGTTTGGTTTTTCTCCTACCACCCAATTTTTAAAGCAGTAGAGAAAAGCTTATTAATTTCATTTATTTAGCCAGATTCTTCTCCTTCATGCAGATTTCCTTTATCTCGCTACCAATTACAAGAGGGCTATGGACGTACTGGAAGGTGTCCAGAGAAGGGCCACGAGGGTGATCAGAGGGCTGGAGCACCTCTCCTATGAGGACAGACTGAAAGAGTTTGGGCTATTCAGTCTGGAGAAGAGAAGGCTCCCAGGTGACCTCATTGTGGCCTTCCAGGATCTGAAGGGGGCCTACAGGAAGGCTGGAGAGGGACTTCTCAGGATCTCAGGTAGTGATAGGACTAGGGGGAATGGAATGAAGCTGGAAGTAGGGATATTCAGGCTGGACGTGAGGAGGAGGTTCTTCACCATGAGAGTGGTAAAGCCCTGGAATGGGTTGTCAGGGAGGTGGTTGAGGCCCTGTCCCTGGAGGTGTTTAAGACCAGGCTGGATGAGGCTCTGGCCAGCCTGATGTAGTGTGGGGTGTCCCTGCCCATGTCAGGGGGTTGGAACTAGATGATCCTTGTGGTCTCTTCCGACCCTGACTGATACTGTGATACTATGAATTCTCTGTCCTGAGTTCATGTCTCATGACATGACTGCTAAGATTAGTGGTGTGGGGTCAGGCCCAGCCAGCAGCCAAGCCTCATGCAGCTCCTCACACAACTGCCTTCCCCCTGCCAACTTGGGATGAGAAGGAGAATCAGGGGAAAAAGGCAAACCCCTGTGGGTAAGATAATGAGAATTTAATAGAACAAAGAGATAAGATCTAACAATCAGGGAGAAAAATAATACTAACAATACTGAAGTTGTAGCCAGGTGGGGGTTGGTCTCTTCTCCCAAATAACCAGAACCAGAACAAGAGGACACAGTCTCAAGCTGCACCCGGGGAGGTTTAGGCTGGATGTTAGAAGAAGTTCTTCACAGAAAGAGTGATTTGCCATTGGAATGTGCTGCCCAGGGAGGTGTTTGAGTCACCATCACTGGAGGTGTTCAAGAAGAGACTGTATGGGGTGCTTGGTGCCATGGTTTAGTTGATTAGAGAGTGTTGGATGGTAGGTTGGACTCGATGATCTCAAAGGTCTCTTCCAACCTGGTTAATTCTGTTCTATTCTATTCTAATGAAAGAATATATACAACAAATGATACAAAACATAACACTGACCACAAATGGCCCAGTATACCCTCCCAACTCCTGCCCCACTGCCACTAGTACCGGGCAACAGTCACCTGCTCAAAGCACCCTCACATGTCCCAGTCAGCCTTTCCTTTAAACAGCAGGCACGATGGCAGTACAGTACCAACTACCCCATTGTCTGGTTCAAATGGCTGTCTTGGCTATGGCCAAGGAAAAAGACCCAAAGCAACCAAAAACTTTGTCATATCATAGCTGAACCCTCGATAATCAGGTATGAAAACAGAAGAGGAAGTGCCTTCTAGAGTCAGTTGCCACCCTGAGGACTCTGGTGATATAGCAGTTTACAGGACGTCACATTTAAATGTCCTATTGGTGACACAAAAATACCAGGCTACAAACCCACAATCTAAACATACCTTGTATAAGTCACTTCTTGCAGCTATTGGGGTTTAAAAAGAACATGCATATTACAAGGAGTTTAGGGGATGCTCTAAGACAGAGTGCAAACTGGCTGACTCAACTTAGTGATTTAGTGAGAGAGTACTTCCGGTTAATTTGGCAATGTGCACTGTAGAATGACAAAGGGAGAAGATTTCTATCTCAATAATAAAATGGTTCAATTTATTACAGATCATTAAGGATTTTTGCTTTTACTCATCACTGCATTCATTCAGAAGTAGGATTGTTGAGAGATTCTTCCTAGCAGATTCTCTCCTGCTGTTTGTTCAGAGTGCTTGCTTGAATAGAAAAAAATGAATGCAAATTTCTGCATCAGATCAGACATGGGAGTTGAACCTAGATTCTTGCTTACCTAATAGAATAGAATAGAATAGAATAGAATAGAATAGAATAGAATAGAATAGAATAGAATAGAATAGAATAGAATAGAATAGAATAAACCAGGTTGGAAGAGACCTTCAAGATCATCGTGGTCAACCTGTCATCCAACACCACCTAATCAACTAAACCATGGCACCAAGCACCCCATCAAGTCTCCTCCTGAACACCCCCAGTGACTCCACAAGCCCCCCGGGCAGCCCATTCCAATGGGCAATCACTCTCTCTGTGTAAAACTTCCTCCTAACAGCCAGCCTAAACCTCCCCGGGTGCAGCCTGAGACTGTGTCCTCTTGTTCTGGTGCTGGTTGCCTGGAAGAAGAGATGAACCTCTGCCTGCTGCAACAGGTAGTTGTAGAGAGCAAGAAGGTTGCCCCTGAGTCTCCACTTCTCCAGGCTAAGCAACCCCAGCTCCCTCAGCCTTTCCTCATAGGGCTTGTGTTCCAAGCCCCTCACCAACTTCATTGCCCTCCTCTGGACACGTTCCAGCAAGTCAACATCCTTCCTAAACTGAAGGGCCCAGAACTGGACACAGGACTCAAGGGGTGTCCTAACCAGTGCAGTGTGCAGGGGCAGAATGATTTCCCTGCTCCTGCTGGCCACACTGTTCCTGATGCAGGCCAGGATGCCATTGGCCCTCTTGGCTGCCTGGGCACACTGCAGGCTCATGTTCAGCCTACCATCAACCAGCACCCCCAGGTCCCTCTCTGCCTACTGTAACAATAAAGTCATGTGTTTGTTCATAATAACTCTTTGTTCCTGTTATGATGTTTTCCAAGTGATATAGGACACTCCAAATTATGGAAAAGCATTTAATTTCTGATTATCTGAAATGTTCATATAATTCACAGTATCACAGAATTATTGAGGCTGGAATGCACCTCTGAGATCATCAAGTCCAGCCTATGACCTAACACCACCACATCAACTAGACCATGTCACTAAGTGCCACATCCAATCTTGCTTTAAACACCTCCAGGGATGGCAACTCAACCACCACCCTAGACAGTCCATTCCAGTGTCTAATTATCCTTCTTTGAAGGAATGCTTCCTACCATCTAACCTAAATCTCTCATGGTGCAGCTTCAGGACATGCCTGCCTCTTGTCTCCTCTTCTTCAGGCTAAACAACCCCAGCTCCCTCAGCCTCTCCTAAGACTTTCATTGAGTCACCAACACTAGGTGTGTTTTAAGGTCATTTGGATGTGGTGCTTGGGGATATGGTTTAGGGAGTGAACTTTTTAGATCTGTATTATTGGTTGGACTTGGTGATCCTGAGGGTCACAGTAGTATCACAGTATCACAAAGCTTGGAAGAGACCTCAAAGATCATTGAGTCTGACCTGTCACCACAGACCCCATGACTAGACCATGGCACCAAGTGCCACGTCCAATCCCCTCTTGAACACCTCCAGGGATTGTGACTCCACCACCTCCCGGGCAGCCCATTCCAATGGCGAATGACTCTCTCTGTGAAGAACTTTCTCTTCACCTCTAGCCTAAACTTCCCCTGGTGCAGCTTGAGACTGTGTTCCCTTGGTCTTTTCCAACCTGAATGTTTCTTTGATTTCTGTGATTCTGACCTTCTCTCCAGTCCCTTCCCCAGTCTCCTAGCTCTTCTCTGGACCCACTCCAGCACCTCAGTATCTTTCTTGAAGTGAGGGTCCCAGAGCTGCACACAGTACTCAAGGTGAGGCCTCACCAGTGCTGAGTACAGAACCAGAATTGCATCCCTAGTCCTGGTAGATACACTATTTCTGATGCAGGCCAAAAAGCCATTGGCCTTCTGTGCCAGCTGGGCACACTGCTGGCTCACGTTCAGCTGCTGTCAGCTAGCACTGTCAGGTCCCTCTCTGCCAGGCTGCTCTCCAGCCCCTCATGTCCCGGCCTGTAGCACTGCATGGGATTATTTGGGCTGAAGTGTATGACCCTGCACTTGGCCTTGTTAAACCTCATACTGTTTGGCTCAGCCCATCGACCCAGCCTGTCCAGGTCCCTCTGAAGTGTCTTCCAGCACACTGACACCCCTCCCCAACTTGGTGTCATCTGTAAATTTACTAATGATTGATTAAATCCCCTCATCCAAGTCAACAATAGAGATGTTGAATAGAACTGGGCCAGTATTGATCCCTGGGGGACACCACTGGTCACCAGACACTAGCCAGACGCCACACCATTCACAATCACCCTCTGTGCCCAGTCATCCAGCCTGTTTTGGCTGGGTGTTAGGAAGAAGTTCTTCATGGAGAGAGTGATTGGCCATTAGAATGAGCTGCCCAAGGAGGTGGTGGAGTCGCCATCATTGGAAGTGTTTAGGAAGAGACTTGATGGGATGCTTGATACCATGGTTTAGTTGATTAGATGGTGTTGGATCATGGGTTGGACTCGATGATTTTGGGAGTCTTTTCCAACCTGTTCAATTCTAATTCTAATTCTAAAACTATAAAAATTGTGTCATCTTTCTGTCTGCATCACATTAAATGCAGTTATTGGAACTGTGATAATGCAGCTTTGACAACGAACCATGAAAAGTGATGTATAGATTTACTAAGAAAAAGGAAACAGCTGTCCAGCTGATTAAAAAAGAATTTCAATTCATGCAGTTAGTAGTGAGAAAAATAATAACTAAGGTGAAGTGGTAGACACAATGAGTGAGGAAATAATGACCTCTAATTAGGCACCAGAGTGTTTGTTGAATATATTATGACAACATTGGTCTTTGGTCACTCCTAGCCAGTCTTACAAGGAAAGTATGCAAGCAAAAAGAAACGAACTACCACTGTATGCAGATACAATACAGTACGATACAATACACCAGGTTGGAAGAGACCTTCAAGATCATTGTGTCCAACCTATCAACCAATCCAACCCACCTAAACAACTAGACCATGGCACCAAGCACCCCATCAAGTCTCCTCCTGAACACCTCCAGTGATGGTGACTCCACCACCCATAAGTTCTTCTAAAGGAGAAAATTTTTTAATGAAAAAAATATTTTTTGTGTTCTTTAGTATTGTTTTAAATCCCCATTTCATTGAGTAGCATCTTAAACTTCAGTCAATTGATTTTAAACATGATAATATCATTAGAAGAAATTCTTCATAGAGAGAGTGATTGCCCATTGGAACAGGCTGCCCAGGGAAGTGGTGGAGTTGCCATCATTGGAGGTGTTTAGGAGGAAACTTGGTAGGGTGCTTGGTTGCATGGTTTAAGTTGATTAGATGGTGTTGGGTGATGGGTTGGACATGATGATCTTGAAAGTCTCTTCCAACCTGGTCTATTCTATTCTATTCTATTCTATTCTATTCTATTCTATTCTATTCTATTCCATTCAATTCTATTCTGTTTCATCTTCTGCCTTTTAGGGGGAAAGAAGATACTCTGCCCAGACAAGAAATGGCTATCAACCAGAGGTTGAAATGCACTGCAGTTTCTTTTGTGGCAATGAAAGGTTTGAACGTATCTCTAAGATATTTTAAGATAAAAAGTTTTCATTTTAGTGTCTAAAGATGCTTACTTATATCTATAAATGGAGAAAGAATTTCCCAAAAGTTGAAGTTTGAGTTTTCATACAGCCCTAGTTTCCCTCTGCCATGTTTCGCTCTCACTGCAACTGTCTGCTTCACATTACTGGCATAGTGGAAAAGAGCATAAATCAAGCGACTACTGGCTCTACTGACAGTATGTGTTCTCTTCCCCTAATCCCTGTTTTCATACAAGATTTGGGGCTTCTAATAATTTTAAAATTATTACTGTTTTCACAATGTGTAACTGTCCTAGCTTGATCTAAACCAGAACTAATTCTGTTCAGTGACTACTTTTCAGCTAGGTCTTTTCTAACTGGCATATTTTTGCAGTGTCTGCTTCTAGAAGTGATATGACTTGATTCTACAATTACTGCTAAAGATTGGTATGCAGAAAGGTTCTTGCTTTTACTTGCTCCCACAGAGACCAAGGTCACTGCTAAATCTTGTGTACCACACTGGGGTGCCTTAAGGGGTCAGGTGTGCAGGGAGGAGTGGACCAGGGAGGAGTGGACCAGGGAGGAGTGGAAAAGGCAGGTGACCAAAAACTGACCAATGAGATATTTTATTTCATATGTCATATTCATTGAAGAGCTGAGGCATCACAAGGATTAAGTCCTCAAGGAGGACTCAGCTTATTCTGCCTTAGATCCCGTTTCTTACATTCCTGAATCCAGTTCCCATCTTCTGCTGAGTTCAGTCTGAGACTTCCTCATTGCCTGCCACAGCATCAGTGGTGAAAGGCTAGAATTGAGGAGAAAGTTCTTCACAGAGGGAGTTCTTAGGCATTGGAATGAGCTGCCCAGGGAGGTGGTGGAGTCACCATTCCTGGAGGTCTTCAAGAGGGGATTGGACATGGCACTTGGTGCCATGGTTTAGTAGTCACAAGGTCTTGGGTGAGAGGTTGAACTTGATGATCTTTGAGGTCTTTTCCAACATTATTGATTCTATGATTCTATAATCATCATCAGGGGTTGGGTTCAGTATCGATTTTGCAGATATTTGTAGGTATTTCATTTTATTGTTGTTATTTTCATTAAAGCTGGTTTAGTTTTGTTTTCCAGTCCATAAGTCTTTCTCCCTTATTCCTTATCTCTCCTTCAGGAAGAGAGAGAAATTAACAGAGAGTCTGTCGCTCATTCAGCGGCCAGCCCACCCCTAACCCTAGACAATAATTAAGGAGTAAACTTAACTGGTTTGGGTTGCAGTCAGTATCTATTTACATACTGAATAGGAAGCAGTTAGTGGAGACATATTTGAGAGCTCATATACAGTTTTTTTTCTCCAAACTATGGGAGTATGCAGGCACATAAATAGTTTTAAGGAATATTATGATAGGTTGGACTCGATGACCTCAGAGGTCTCTTCCAACCTGGTTAATTCTATTCTATTCTATTCTATTCTATTCTATTCTATTCTATTCTATTCTATTCTATTCTATTCTATTCTATTCTATTCTGTTATACTTTATCTCTTGAAGCTGGTGAACTGAATGAAATGCCTCACCACGTACAGAATAACCCAAGAGTCACCGAAACATTTGAGTGAGCAGCTATTCTTGGTTTAGATTTTCAATTGCAATGTAGAAATCACAAATCCATGGTGATTTAAAACCCCAGAATTATACTGATTTATTGATGTGCCCTGTTATATCATGGTCAATAACTTCAACAATTCCACAAGTTAAGCACCCCAAAATTCAGCTACCATGGGTACTTGCAGTGACAGTGGATATCTTGGTTATTATGTGCCACATGGGGCATAGGAAATGGTGAAGTTTCATAAGTTTCTATTCACTCTTACAACACTCTGTAGTCCTTTCTGATGTATTTGTGTATTTACATTACAAATGCCACTCTAAGTACTTAGTGCATCCTCAGGTACCTATAGAGCAGTCTGAAAACACCTCCCCGGAACTGATGGAGGTAATGATCTAAAGAGGTGTTTTACTTTAAAAGTGCAGAACAGTGTCTGACTTCAGAAATAACTTTACCTTTCACTGATCATGAATGAGGACATTCTTTTAAAATTATTCCCGTGCTATAGATCTTTCTTGCTTGAGTTTTCAGACTAAAAAATTTAGTCAAACACTCTATAATACAATACAATGCACCAGGTTGAAAGAGACCTTCAAGATCATCGCGTCCAACCCATCAACCAATCCAACCCACCTAAACAACTAAACCATGGCACCAAGCACCCCATCAAGTCTCCTCCTGAACACCTCCAATGATGGTGACTCCACCACCTCCACGGGTAGCCGATTCCAATGGGCAATCACTCTCTCTGTATAGAACTTCTTCCTAACATCCAGCCTAAACCTGCTCTGGCGCAGCCTGAGACTGTGTCCTCTTGTTCTGGTGCTGGCTGCCTGGAAGAAGAGACCAACCTCCACCTGTCTACAACCTCCCCTCAGGTAGTTGTAGAGAGCAAGAAGGTCACCCCTGAGTCTGCTCTTCTCCAGGCTAAGCAACCCCAGCTCCCTCAGCCTTTCCTCATAGGGCTTGTGTTCCAAACCCCTCACCAACTTTGTTGCCCTTCTCTGGACACGTTCCAGCAAGACAACATCCTTCCTAAACTGAGGGGCCCAGAACTCTCATGCTTTACAGATTTTCTTATAGCATTCTGGAAGACTAGCATATCATTGTCCAACCTTATCTCTAAGCACATGTATGTACAATCTATCTACAAGTCATTTATTAACATCATAGACATCAGATAATTAATAGCTTTGCATAGAGCTGGATGGGACAAAACAGTCTGATTCAGCTGAGTAATGCAACAGGTCCTGAGGGATTTTTCAGGTGGGACAATGTCAACTAAGTCACACATTGGGTCCAGGGAAAAGCACTGCACAAAGAAGATGTTGATGAATGAGGTCTTAATATTCTAGAATAATGATGAAAACTATTGATAAATGGAAGCTTTTTGTCTGCAAATATCATAACCACACAGATGTCTCATAACTTTTACAAACCAAACAAAATTTTGCAGTGGAAATACTGGCCAAGGCACAAAGGGATTTTTTTAGTCATTTATAATGCTATCTGATGTCTCAGTCCTCATCACTTAAGCAAGCAATAGTATCACCATATTTCACATTTCCCCCAAAAGTTATTCTGCATTTGCTTTCCTCTACTCCACAGTGAAGGCAAGCAAATTAAAATAATTAATTTGATTGGATTTCCTAATAGCATCCTTTAAAATAATGCTGTAAAGCATCATACAAAAGAAAACTAAAAGGAAAATGAGCAGTATGAGGTTGATTATGCTATCAAAAGTCCCTTAAATATTCTTATGAGATAATTGAATATGAGAGTATCTCTTCTGGATAATAACAGCATTTACTTCAAATATGGAAAAGTATGTCAATATTTGGTCTTTTAACTTACTCTTGTCCTTGATCTTTTCCAGTGTGAAACTGTTGCCTGTGTTACACTATCAACAGCAAGATGAACAAAGACATGAATGAAATTATGATACCAATGGAGATGCTTGTATGAATATTCCTTTGAATAACAGAAGATGATGGAGCAGGTCCAGAGGAGGGCCACAAAAATGATCAGAGGGCTGGAGCACCTCTCATGCAAAGACAGGCTAAGAGAGCTGGGGCTGTTCATCCTAGAGAAGGGAAGGCTCAATGGAGATGTTATAGCCACCTTCCAGCACCTGATAAGGGCCTTCAACAAATCTGGAAAGGGATTGTTTACAAGGGTATGTAGAAACAGGACAAGTGGGAATCGATTTAAACTAGACAAGGTAGATTTAGATTGGACATTAGGGAGGAGTTCTTTACTATGAGGGTGGTGGAACACTGAAACATGTTGCTCAGGGAGGTGGTGGAGGCTCCATCTCTGGAGACATTCAAGGTCAGGTATGATGGGGCTCTGAGCAACCTGATCTAGTTGGGAATGCCTCTGCTTACTGCAAGGGGTTGGACTAGATGACCTCTAGAAGTCCTAGTCAGTCAGTAGTTTCTATGATTCCAGGATCATTGCTTCACAGCAATTAGCATCCCAGTTGTAAGATCACACTGTTGCAGAGTGTGCATGCATTCTCTTAGTCAAATTCAACTCTTAAAATAACTCTACTAAATTCAGTAGAATTACATTTGCTATATCTATCCAATATAGATCTGTCTGGTCCTCTTATTTATTACCTAATAGCTAACAGAAATACATTTCCAAGAAGTTTCAGTGTGTTAGAATTTTTAGGGTATCTCCACAAGACAAATACACCAATTGAGAAAGGTGCTTTCCATTTCAAAAGTACTACAGCCTCTCACTTCTGTGTGCTATAAAGACTATCTAATGGCTTCCTCAAGAAACAATATTCATTCCACTTTAAATGAAAAGGATATTTGGTATTTGAATGTATTCATGAATCTGTGAATATAGAGCTGTGCTTACCATTTCACAACAATCCACTGAAGGATTATACTGAGACAAAAGATAAGTACATGAGGAGAAATTTCTTTACAGTGAGGGTGACAGAGGACTGGAACAGGCTGCCTGGGGGTGTGTGTGGATTCTCCTTCTCTGCAGATATTCAAAACCCACCTGGATGTATTCTTGTGCAGACTACCCCAGATGATCCTGGTTTTGGCAGGGGAGTTGGACAAAATCTCTGGAGGTCCCTTGGAATCACAGAATCAACAAGGTTGGAAAAGACCACAAAGGTCATCAAGTCCAATCTGTCACCCAACACCTCATGACTACTAGACAATGGCACCAAGTGCCAAATCCAGTCTCCTCTTGAACACCTCCAGGTGCGGTGACTCCACCACCTCCTTGGGCAGCCCATGCCAATGGCTAACAACTCTCTCTGGGAAGAACTTTCTCCTCACCTTGAGCCTGAACTACCCCTGGCACAGCTTGAGACTGTTTCCTCTTGTTCTGTTGCTGGTTGCTAGGGAGAAGAGACCAACCCCTTCTGGCTACAACCTCCCTTCAGGTAGTTGTAGAGAGTAATAAGGTCTCCCCTGAGCCTCCTCTTCTCCAGGCTAAGCAATCCCAGCTCCCTCAGCCTCTCCTCATAGGGCTTGTGCTCGAGACCTCTCACCAGCCTCACTGCCCTTCTCAGGACACGTTCAAGTGTCTCGATGTCCTTCCTAAACCGAGGAGCCCAGAACTGGACACAGGGCTCAAGGTGTGGTCTAACCAGGGCTGTGTACAGGGGCACAATGACTTCCCTGCTCCTGCTGGCCATACCATTCCTAATGCAGGCCAGGATGCCATTGGCCTTCTTGGGTGCCTGGGCACACTGCTGGCTCGTGTTCAAGTGGCTGTCAATCAGCATCCCCAGGGTCCCTCTCTGTTTGGCTGCTCTCCAGCCACTCCAACCCCAGCCTGTAGCTCTGCATGGGGTTGTTGTGGCCAAAGTGCAGCACCCGGCACTTGGACTTGTTGAATGCCATCCCGCTGGACTCTGCCCGTCTGTCCAGTTGGTCAAGGTCCCTCTGGCAAGCCCTTCTACTCTAACAGATCAACATCTGCTCCCAACTTGGTGTCATCTGCAAATTTACTGATGACTGACTCAATCCCCTCATTCAGATAATTAATGAAGATATTAAAGAGGTCCCTTCCAACCTCTAACATTCTATGATTCTGGGATTCTGTGAATCACCTTCCTCAACCAGTTAGCGATGCTGTGCTTGATGCACCACATAACACAGTTGGTTCTTTTGGCTGCCAGGGCACACTATCTACTCAAAGTCGACTTGTCACCCACTCAAACCCCTAGACATCTTTCTGCTCTCCAGTTTCTCATCTCCCAGTTTGTAGGTATAACCAGGACTACCTCATCACAGGTGGATTCCCTCTTGCAGTGCATCAATTATCAGCAACTGTTTCTAATCTCTTCCAGAATTTTAGTACATGGGGGGGGGGAGGGGAGGAGGTTATTTGATCCAAAACTTGTCAACTGTTTTAGAAAAAGGAGAAAGAAAAGGTATACTAAATCTGGAATTTACTGTGTAATATTAAGCACTGTGGGGAATGTTCTGCTCTTGGATGTGAAAAGCAAAGCTTGATCACTGGTGTTTTCAATTTCTGTATACAATACAATACACCAGGTTGAAAGAGACCTTCAAGATCATCGTATCCAACCCATCAACCAATCCAACCCACCTAAACAACTAAATCATGGCACCAAGCACCCCATCAAGTCTCCTCCTGAACACCTCCAATGAAGGTGACTCCACCACCTCCATGGGCAGCCCATTCCAATGGGCAATCACTCTCTCTGTATAGAACTTCTTCCTAACATCCAGCCTAAACCTGCCCTGGTGCAGCCTGAGACTGTGTCCTCTTGTTCTGGTGCTGGGTGCCTGGGAGAAGAGACCAACCTCCACCTGTCTACAACCTCCCCTCAGGTAGTTGTAGAGAGCAAGAAGGTTGCCCCTGAGTCTGCTCTTCTCCAGGCTAAGCAACCCCAGCTCCCTCAGCCTTTCCTCATAGGGCTTGTGTTCCAAACCCCTCACCAACTTTGTTGCCCTCCTCTGGACACGTTCCAGCAAGTCAACATCCTTCCTAAACTGCGGGGCCCAGAACTGGACACAGGACTCAAGATGTGTCCTAACCAGTGCAGTGTACAGGGGCAGAATGACCTCCCTGCTCCTGCTGGCCACACTGTTCCTGGTGCAGGCCAGGATGCCATTTGCCCTCTTGGCTGCCTGGGCACACTGCAAGACTTCCATCAGTATCCCATGTAATTGTATATCCTTTGTATTTAAAATAAAACCTTTAAAAAAAGGATTCTTTGAAGTGCAGAGGAAAAGGTTTATTAGAAGAAGGAGGCTACAGAACAGCGTTACTAATTTAGAGAAAACACTGAATAGTCCAAATAGAGAACTGCTTTTCATGAAAAAATAGGAGACATTTAAAAATGACAGGGAGAAACAGGAATAGAAGCAGATATCTCATATTCAATAGATTGTGCATGAAAGCAACCCTACAGCAAATTATTACAGGCCAAATTTAGAGATTTACAGTGAGAGCTCGCTTATAGGAGAAAGCTATATGAAGTTTGGTTGCAAGTCTACCACTTAGATTTTACTGCACAAAAAGTAGATTAATGCCAGTTCAAATATGCTAACAGCAGTTAAAACCACAAGCACACTACTGCTGAATGTAAGTCACATTTCACCCTTTAGTTTGTATTGGTGGGCTAAAGACACCTCTTCTCATACCACGCCTTTCTGAACTATTCATAGAATCATAGAATCAATGAGGTTGGAAGAGACCTCAAAGATCATCAGGCCCAACCTGTCTCCCAAGGCCTCATGACTACTAAACCATGGCACCAAGTGCCACGTCCAATCCCCTCTTGAACACCTCCAGGGCCGGTGACTCCTCCACCTCCCTGGGCAGCCATATTCCCTGGAGACAACCCTGTGATAATAAATCTGTCTATCTAACCCTTAATCTGAACACAGTTTTGTTGTTTCAGTTTTGGTTTAGTTTTTTTTTGCTTTGTTTGTTTCTTCTGCTTTTATTCCTATCTTTATTTTTTTACAGCCTCACTCTATTTAAGAATTTGAGTCCCTTCAACAATTCTGTGTTTTAAAATGGCCCAGGCATTTATCTCTGATCCCCTGTGTGCCAAACAACCTCCTGCTGCTTCTGTGTTGTTTCTTGCTGTTTCAGAACGAGGTAATTGAAAGGGAAACTGTTATTCATATAAACTGATGGAAAAGCCTTATAGTTTTTTTCTTTCTTTAATAGGCTTTTTATTTTAACAATCCCACTATGTGAAGGCTAAAATTACTAATTCAGACTACCTTGAGAATGAGTCTATTTTACATTAAATTCCAAGTTTGGGAATCTATTAACTGAAGTTAATCTTCAGTTAATTGGAAGGATTCATTCAATTTTATGAGAAATGCAGATGAAGGAAAATCCTTTTTATTTTGGTGAACATTTCAGATACTTCTTAGTTAAAACTCACACTCACAAAATGCAAGCATTAAGGAAATAATTTTGTCATCCCTGCTTCAGAAAGAAAGGAGTGGTGAAAGCTAATTACAGTATCAACATTGCTGACTTTTTACCAAAATCATTTGCCAAAAAGACTTTGAGTAAAAAAAGCAAGCAAACAAACAAAAAAAACCAACAAAAAAACCCCCACATAATATTAGAATCATAGAATCAACCAGGTTGGAAAAGATCTGAGACATCCAGAAGGGCCTTGACAGGCTGGACAGTTGGGCGGAGTCCAACAGGATGGCATTCAACAAGTCCAAGTGCCGGGTGCTGCACTTTGGTCACAGCAACCCCATGCAGAGCTACAGGCTGGGGTCGGAGTGGCTGGAGAGAAGCCAGGCAGAAAGGGATCTGGGGGTACTGATTGACAGCTGGATGAACATGAGCCAGCAGTGTGCCCAGGTGGCCAGGAAGGCCAATGGCATCCTGGCCTGCATCAGAAATAGTGTGGCCAGCAGGGGCAGAGAAGACATTGTGCCCCTGTACTCAGCACTGGTTAGGCCACACCTTGAGTATTGTGTCCAGTTCTGGGCCCCTCAGTTGAGACTCTTGAACTTGTCCAGAGAAGGGCAACAAAGTTGGGGGCGATCTCGAGCACAAGCCTGATGAGGAGAGGCTGAGGGAGCTGGGATTGCTTAGCCTGGAGAAGAGGAGGCTCAGGGGTGACCTTATTGCTCTCTACAACTACCTGAAGGGAGGTTGTAGCCAGGTAGGGGTTGGTGTCTTCTCCCAGGCAACAAGCACCAGAACAAGAGGACACAGTCTCAAACTGTGGCAGGGGAGATTTAGGCTGGATGTTAGGAAGAAGTTCTTCACAGAAAGAGTAATTGGCCATTGGAATGTGCTGCCCAGGGAGGTGGTGGAGTCGCTATCCCTGGAGGTGTTCAAAAGGGATTGGACATGACACTTGGTGCCATGGTTTAGTAGTCATGAGGTCTGTGGTGCCAGGTGGGACTTGATGATCTTTGAGGTCTTTTCCAACCGTATTGATTCTATGATTCTATGATCATCAAGTCCAACCTATTTCCTAATACCTAACACCTCATGACTAACTAAACCATGGCTTTAAAGTCTAGATTACAAATAATATAAAAATTAACAGTTTCTGAAAGTTGTGATGTATCATAATTACAATTATTTTCTCATTGGAAAACGAATGAGAGGAGAGAGAAATACTTTTTACCTGTAGAAAATCTATGCTTTTTTCTTTTTCTTTAAATAGTCTCCTCTGTCATCCAGTTGCCTACTTTAAACAGAAGAACAAAATATCCTGAGCAGAGCTCAAGAACAAGGTCCTCCAGACACTAGTGAAAGGTATCAGCAGCTACACTTTCTGTGAACTTATTTGTCTTGACTGTAGTTCGGAATGATACAACACTATTCAACACAGACTGAGCTTTCTCATGAGTGTAATTTATCGTGTGCTGCACTTGGCTTCAGAAGAAGTAGAATGAGGTACTTTTGCACTGCCAAGTCAGATAAAACTGTCAACACCATAGATTTCCTCAGAGACTACAAGGTTTTTCAAAGCACATTTTATATCCAGAGAGCTTCTCATTACTTCACCTCATGAGGCTGGGCACTTAGTAATACCTAGACTTCTGCTGCTGCCTTTCCTTCTCAGATTCAAAAGTTTTTATGCTAGTGAACCATGTAAGGCCGCACTCTCTGTACTTTCTGGGAAGGTGTGGTCTTACTGTCTCGATACGGAGAGGGAAAGAGATTCAGGTTTTTAATGAATATTCCCGTGTTGTGAAATTAGAGGCACAAACGAGGCCAAAATATCAACAGCTAGACTATTGATTACATAACTGCAGTGGATGGACATAAATAAAGTGGAGGGATCAGAAGGGGAGAGAGAGAGAATAGGAAGAGAGAGAAGAAAGAGAGAAGAGGGAAAAATTATATTACCACACCCCTCACCCCCCAAGACAGTTTGAGTCTGTGGAGGAAAGGTGCTGCAGGAGATGTTGGGTATGTAGAGAAACGTTGCTGCAGGAGATGTTGGGTCTGTAGAGGAAGGGTGCTGCAGGAGATGTTGGGTCTGTAGAGAAACGGTGCTGCAGGAGATGTTGGGTCTGTAGAGGAAGGGTGCTGAGGCTTTGGCTGTAGAAGGGATCAGGTCCTCTGGGCAGCTTCTTCAGCTCCATGAGTTGCAGCAGGCGGAACTTAGGGCACGGAGAGTCCAAGATCCATTGTGTTGGCCCCAGGATGTTTCCAGCGTGTGCTGCCGTCTGCTTTCTTCTGCATCTTGCTTCTCCAATTTTCTCCTCCTAAAGCCAGTAGTTGCTCCAGTCTTTTATACAGTTTTTTAGGCCTTAGGCAAGTGTCCAGGTGTTGTTCCCCAGGATATCGTTCTGGGAAATCATCTTTAGGTCCAGGTATCCTTTCCCAGGAAATCTTTCTGTGTACTCAGGTGAGTTTGGGCAGCCACTGGATAGACGGGGGGGGGGGGGGGGGGGGAAGCCTCCGCCTCCTCCTGCTCCATCTAGCTACCCACACACTCTTTTCACATCAGGAACCATTGTCCTTTCCTGGGGTATCTGATGGCTGGAAATGATCTTGTCCTGAAGGTGTGATGGCTGGGCCCTTGGGCCATTGTTGTAGGCCAGCTGCAGTCCCGTGAACGATGTTATCTTTGCAGCTTCAAAGAGTCCTTCCAGTGGCTCTGCCCAACGCACATCAGCTATTGTCTGGACAAACAGCAAGTGATTTTATCTTTGTTGAGTCACCAGGAGAGACAAGCTTTAGTCTCTCACACTTACCTTTCTCATAACCAGAGTAAAAGGCATCAGAGGGACAACAGCCTTCAACTTCGGTTATGCAGCAGAGCACTGCCTATGCTTGGGAACAAAGTAGAAATAAGGTGGCAGGGTGGCCAGCATACAGTGTTACCTTGGGACAAACATGGGTGAGGAAGCATTAGCAGTCTAGTGACACAAGGCACACAATCACTGTGTCTGTTCACTACATCTGAGAACAACTTATCAGTTTAATTGACACTGTATTATGTGAATATTATTAAAACATTCACCTTTTTTGTTCCTTGTTGTGACCCTACCTAGGAAGGGAGTGCTCATGGGAAGTTCTTTAGTGATACCTGAGGGGTGAAGCAAGGCAAGCTGCCACTGAAATGACTGGAACAATTGTATGTTTATTGATTCCACATTCATGAAAATTACTCTGATTATACAATTACGCTTAAGGCAGGTGAGGTAACACTTACTGTGTGCCAGAGAGAGAAATAAAAGTGTATATAGAGAGAAAGGAATGGAGAGAGAAATGAGATAAAACCAGAGGCAAGAAAAGGAACACCACTCTGTGTCCTGGATGGACAAAAAAGCCTCAAAATGGCTCTGAACCAGACAATGAGGTAGAAGCTTCTTTGGGCTTGCCTGGACATGTTTCAGAGCCAGGATGAGCCAGGTGGGCGTGCTTTTGGCCACGTTTGGGAAGAAGGCTTTCTATAGGTTGCAATACCAGGGTTGACCCCTAGACCTGTGTTGCTCCTGGCCATTATTGTCTCGGGAAACCTATAAATATCAGCCCGAAGGGCCAGAGCTTTGTCTTGCTATTGTCCACGCTCTGGAAGGAACCACATCCCTTGCTTGGAAGCTGAACTGTGTTCCAGTTTACCCAGACCAGACAGCAAAGACCCCTCGCTATTCTCAGCGTTGTAAAGCCCAGAGGACAGATACTTATCTTGTCGGGCCGAGAGGCAAAACCCCAGAGGAGCCGAGTCCCCGGGACAGTTTCGTTTGATTGGAGCAAGGAGCGAGCGCTGCTGCAAAAGGACCACAGCCGAGAAACCTCCTCTCTACAAAGCTTTTGGCTACAAACCCTTTGGGACCAAATCCTGTCTCAGCAATAAGCTGTAGACCCCAACGGAAAGTGAAACTCTGCTCCTGCAGCTTCCACGTGCATCTATTGCAGGTCTGTTGCCCTGGGGAGTTCGGGGTTCCCCCCCCACGTTGTAGGCAACCGCCGGCTGCAGTGCCGAGGTTTCTTTGCTTTACAGTTTAAAGTGATGTTTGTTGTTTCTGGATTTTTGTGCATGTTGTTTAAACTGTTATTTGTTCCTGCTGGTGAGGTCTCTGTTCCACGACCGAAACCCCTCGAACCTGTAAATAGGTTTTCTTTAATATTTTTTGTGGGATTTTTGTGATTAAAAAAAAATTATTTTTTTTTTAATTAATCGCTCCATTTATTGAACATTAATTTATCCTTTTATAGACCAAAACACTCTGTCATTGGCATCCTGGTCAATGTTTTCTTGGTGGTGGGTACACACCTGGCAGTTTGCAGTGCTGCCTTTTAGCTCTAAGTTCCTATTCATTCTCCTCCTGAGGGGGTGATTGCTTGTGGTGCTCCCACAGCTGTGCAGATCACATGCCACTTATGTGATGGCATAGGTGTATTAGGGCCCCATTTACCAGAGTGATTCTTGGGGTACCAGCACATGGCATTGTGGTGGTCACAAGGCAGAAAGCACCCCCAATATTCTGAGTGATTGGTGTTCCACCTTTCTGCAGACTCAGTAATAAGATGGCAGCAAATGCCTTAAGCTTGCACAAGTGCAGGGACCCAAGCGGTGAATGAACTGCAGCACCCTGTTCCAGGAGCAGACCATGGGACCATAATTCTTGAAAACTAAGGGAGCAGAGAAGCAGTCTGTTTGAGACAGGCATCTATGGCAAGGCAGCTCCCACATTCCCAAATCCTGGCAAGTAGCTTAGCACAAAATAAATGTTCAGACCCTGGAAAGAGAGCCTTTTTGGAAGTTCATGGAAACAGTTTATGGCAGTTTATGGAAACGGACCCATAAACAGAATTGCTAGAAAATACTGTAAAAAAATCTTTCTGTGTGAGATTTCTAACCAAGTTTTTTCAAATCAGAAGTTTCATTTGATGGGATAAAAATTTTGCTGAATCCTAAACTTTTTGATGATCGCATCTTTTCTTACAGAGGACATCAGTAACGTGTTCCATAAAGTGCTAGATATTTCTTGCTAAGTTTTGTTTTAATTTGCTCTGCCTTTTTGCCCTCACCATCTGCATAAAAAAAACCCCACCAACAACCCTCAAATAAAGCATGCCACGTTGGGGCAAAGAGTTATGTAAAACTCGGGGAGGCCTGTGGATGTGGTCTACCTGGACTTCAGCAAGGCCTTTGACACCGTCCCCCACAGCAAACTGCTGGCTAAGCTGTCAGCTCGTGGCTTGGGCAGCAACACCCTGTGCTGGGTTAGGAACTGTCTGGAGGGCCAGGCCCAGAGAGTGGTGGTCAATGGTGCCACCTCCAGCTGGAGGCCAGTCACCAGTGGTATCCCCCAGGGATCAGTTCTGGGCCCCATCCTCTTCAATGTCTTCGTTGACGATCTGGATGAGGGAATTGAGACAGTCATCAGCAAATATGCAGATGACACCAAGTTGGGAGCAGATGTTGGTCAGTTAGAGGATAGAAGGGCCCTGCAGAGGGACCTCGACCGACTGGACAGATGGGCAGAGTACAACAGGATGGGATTCAACAAGTCCAAGTGCCAGGTGCTGCACTTTGGCCACAACAACCCCAGGCAGAGCTACAGGGTGGGGTCGGAGTGGCTGGAGAGCTCCCAAACAGAGAGGGACCTGGGGGTGCTGATCGACAGCTGCCTGAACATGAGCCAGCAGTGTGCCCAGGTGGCCAAGAAGGCCAATGGCATCCTGGCCTGCATTAGGAATGGTGGGGCCAGCAGGAGCAGGGAGGTCATTGTGCCCCTGTACTCTGCTTTGGTTAGGCCACACCTTGAGTCCTGTGTCCAGTTCTGGGCCCCTCAGTTTAGGAAGGACTTCGAGATACTTGAAGGTGTCCAGAGAAGGGCAACAAGGCTGGGGAGAGGCCTTGAGCACAAGCCCTATGAGGAGAGTCTGAGGGAGCTGGGGTTGTTTAGCCTGGAGAAGAGGAGGCTCAGGGAGACCTCATTGCTCTCTACAACTACCTGAAGGGAGGTTGTAGCCAGGAAGGGGTTGGCCTCTTCTCCCTAGCAACCAGCACCAGAACAAGGGGACACAGTCTCAAGCTGCGCCAGGGGAAGTTCAGGCTCAAGGTGAGGAGAAAGTTCTTCACAGAGAGAGTCATTCTCCATTGGAAAGGGCTGCCCAGGGAGGTGGTGGAATCGCCGTCCCTGGAGGTGTTCAAGAGGGGACTGGACATGGCATTTGGTGCCATGGTCTAGTCGTGGGGTCTGTGGTGACAGGTTGGAATTGATGATCTTCAAGGTCTCTTCCAACCTTAGTGATACTGTGATACTGTAAAATTCTGCAGGAGACAAACTCCAAGGAAATAAGATTTTGGTAACAGTGCTAGTCAAGACTAATTAATATCTGTCATAAGTATTCTCTGTTAGAAAACTGATTGCAAAGTGAATCAATCTTCCCCTGAATCTTGTTTGGTTTAGTCATTGATTGAATATTCCAGTACAGAATTTTCTGTGGCAGGTTGGCTGAGGATTACTGGCTTTGTTTGGGATTTAGACATGTAAAGTCTATCAACAGTTGTTCTGCTCTTTTGTTGATGGAAGAAGCACTTTAAATAGCAGAATAAGAGATACTGAGTGATGTATGTCATCGTTACAATTTAGAAACAAAAAAACTCCCAATTATTTCAGTGATAATCTGGTGCATTGTTTCAGTTTATAAACATTTTTGCTAAGAAAGGGACCTGGGGGTACTGGTCAAAAGTAGGCTGAACACGAGCCAGCAGTGTGCCCAGACAGCCAAGAAGGCCAATGGCATCCTGGCTTGCATCAAGAATAGTGTGGCCAGCAGGAGCAGGGAAGTCATTGTGTCCCTGTATTCAGCACTGGTTAGGCCACACTTTGAGTCCTGTGTCCAGTTCTGGACAGTTTAGGAAAGAGGCTGAGTTGCTGGAATATGTCCAGAGAAGGGCAATAAAGCTGGTGAGGGGTCCGGAGCACAAGCCTGATGAGGAGAGGCTGAGGGAGCTGGGGTTGCTTAGCCTGGAGAAGAGGAGGCTCAGGGGAGACCTTATTGCTCTCTACAACTACCTGAAGGGAGGTTGTATCCAGGTGGGTGTTGGTCTCTTCTCCCAGGCATCCACCACCAGAAAAAGGGGACACAGTCTCAAGTTGCACCAGGAGAGGTTTAGGCTGGATGTTTATGCTGGATGTAAGGAAGAACTTCTTCATAGAAAGAGTGAGTGGCCATTGAAATGTGCTGCCCAGGGAGGTGGTGGAGTCACCATCACTGGAGGTGTTTAGGAAGAGACTGGATGGGGCACTTAGTTTAGTTGATTAGATGGTGTTGGATGATAGGTTGGACTCAATGATCTCAAAGGTCTCTTCCAACCTTGTCTATTCTATTCTATTCTATTCTATTCTATTCTATTCTATTCTATTCTATTCTATTCTATTCTATTCTATTCTATTCTATTCTACTCTTTGCATGCTTGCATAGGAGTGTAGGGGAAACTGCCACACCAAAGTCAGAAGAATTCACTATATATATGTCATGGGTTAAGTTGAATATGCTGCTGTTACTCAAAACCATCGTGCTTCATGCCAGCTTCAAAATGAAAGTGCTGGCTGTAGCAAAGTATTCTGGAACTTGAAGTACAGATTGTACTGTGAGAGGCTTCCTCTTCCAGTTGCTGGTTTTGGGTTCCAGAGTTCGGGTATTGGCTCTTCTTCCACTGGGATAGCAGCTGGAGGGAAAATAATGCGGGAGTACCTTCCTGGCTTGGGTTTTTAGCTCAGTGGCTTTCTGCTTGCTGCTGCTTTCTACTGGTGGGGTGTTTTTTGATGTTTTGCTTTTGTTTTTTTTCTCTTTTCTACAAATAGGCTAGGGTAATTGTGCATTATGATATATCATTTTTGTTAAGTTCTTATCTATCTTATAATCTTATCTCAACTCTTTGTCTGAACTCTCTGCTACTGTGTATTACTTTTCTCTCACTTATGTGTTGAGGGGAAACAGGGAGGTTAAGCCTATACAGCCCATTAACCTGTTACAATATATTAGCAGTAATATTGTCCACAATGTTTACTGTTTCATTATCTATTCTGAAGATAAGTAACAAGGTTCTAATATTAACGGTAAAGAAAATAATGCCGTAGAAAGATAAACCTTGTGGAGTGAAGAAGGTCTCCGTAAGTCAACTCAAGCGATGATCAAACAAATCAGAAGGTTGTAGACAGGATCACCTTTACAAGGCAGGCTTTAAAACCTAGCCTGCAGTGCTACATCCATTAAAAGACTTCATGACGGCAGTTTAGTTCTTTGCCTATCAAAAATACTGATTATATTGAAGTGAGGCTAAAGACTAAAACAACCAATCTAACTTTTTCTGTCTAAAGAGGTGAGCTTTAATTCAGAAAGAAAATAACTGTATGGAAGCCTTTTATGGGTTTTCAAAAATTTTGGACATCCCTCTATGTACCTGTAGTGGAAATCCTCAGTGAAGAAAGATTATATGTACATATATCAGATTTTTATTTATTAAGACACTGGTAAAGTATATGGAAAAATTTCAAATAGTAGTTTAATAGTAGCTGATTGCTCTTAAAATAAGGCCGCACCTCGAGTACTGTGTCCAGTTCTGGGCCCCTCAGTTTAGGAAGGATGTTGACTTGCTGGAACATGTCCAGAGAAGGGCAACAAAGTTGGTGAGGGGTTTGGAACACAAGCCTGATGAGGAGAGGCTGATGAAGCAGAGGTTGCTTAGCCTGGAGAAGAAGAGACTTAGGGGTGACCTTCTTGCTCTCTACAACTACCTGAAGGGAGGTTGTAGACGGGCAGAGGTTGGTGTCTCCTCCCAGGCAGCCAGTACCAGAACAAGGGGACACAGCCTCAGGCTGCACCAGGGCAGGTTTAGGCTGGAGGTTAGGAAGAAGTTCTATACAGAGAGAGTGATTGCCCATTGGAATGGTCTGCCCAGGGAGGTGTTGGAGTCACCTTCATTGGAGGTGTTCAGGAGGAGACTTGATGGGGTGCTTGGTGCCATGGTTTAGTTGTTTAGGTGGGTTGGATTGGTTGATGGGTTGGACGCGATGATCTTGACAGTCTCTTTCAGCCTGGTGTATTGTATTGTATAAGCATAGTGGTTTATGTCCAGAAAGTGTGAAGACAAAAGGCACCATGGGGTAAGCTGTACTTTATCTTGTGAACTTTTTGCATCTTGGTTCCCCCCAACCTCTCTCCCCCTTCCCTTTTTCTCTAGTTAATTAGACATAAAAGAGAAGATTAGAAAAAGAATGTTAGGAGAATTCCAGTTAAGCTTAAAGCAGTTGTTAAGGAAGTTAGCTGCTTACCTTACCAGTTTCAGTCCAGGGTCAGCATGCATGCAGTTTTGCCAAGAAACAGAACAAAGACGAGACTGAGACCAGAATGTAAGAGCATAAAACTACCTCCCACTCATCTAGCAATGAAATTAATTTAGAATTATCTTCCTTTTTTTTTTCCTTTTTACACCCAAACATTCAGCTAAAGAATTTTGCAGCTATCCTTTCTTAAGGCACAGCCTAAACGGTCACAAGTCTCCAGAGACGGAGACTTTCGGCATGCAAGCCATGCTTGGATTACCACCAGAGTTCTTAACATTACTAATATCTGGAAGTCAAAACTTGGTATCAAATGAATATTTGTATTTTGAATACAAGATTGAAAATCTGTCATTACATTAATTTAGACAATGAGATCTGTTGGCTGCATAAAATGATTTTCTGCCTTTCTAGGTAATGGCTAAAGTTTTGCAGGAATCAAGAATATGGATATTTCAGAGGTCATGTTGACAGGTGCATCATGAGTGCAATTCTTATCTATGAAGGATTAACTTCTGATCTCTGAGTCATTCTTTCACCCCTTTTGTGAAGGTCAAAATTCAACATAGTGGACTGAAGTATCAAAAATAAAACAGCTACAGAGACAGCTGTGTTTCCAGATGGCAAGAGGGGTGTCTAAGGTGCAATCCATAAGAACCTTCAGCATCCGTACACTTTTGACTTTGATCTGTTATAATCTCAGTTGATATTCTATTAGATTAACTCATCACATAAAAGGATCAGTCATGTTTAGGAACCTGCTCTTTTTTGTGAGACCTGGTGATCACTATGTCCCAATTCTGACCGGATCTTCCAAAGTTCATCTATGGTAATGTCCTGCTCAAAGACATGACCAGCTATAGAAGTGATTTTCCTGACAAATATTTGCTTGTACTTCATTATCAATGTCCCAGTGATGAGGTTGGGGGAACTTTATAACCCTTTTTCTTTTACTCATCTTTTCTGAGGCTTGTTGCATGGTGGGTACAACTTTTCTTGGGTGGTTTCCCATCATAACATAAACTGTTGTTTTCTGAGACAGCAGGAATCAAAAGGCAGGCTGACGCTTTATGATATGTCTGTGCATCAGACCAACTTGCCTCCACCTCTTCTGTTCCTGTTAGAAACTGCAGTAAACAGTCTCATTCCACCACAGCAAAGGTCTTGTACTGTATTTGTGCAATATACTTTGCTTATCTCTACAATGTGACCTGGAACCTGTTCCATTTCAGAACATGCTGCCTTCGTTACATATTGGGAGAGACTTCCCAAGCAATCTGTGCTTCAGTTTCACAGTTCCATTTGTCTTTGCAGGAGACTTAGAGGCATTCAAAGTCTGTAATCACATTGCCTCTTGATTTTTTTTTGTTTGGTTGGTTTGCTTTGGTTTGTTGGGGTTTTTGTTTCCTTGTTGTTTCTTTCTCTGAATAACTACAGTTAATTTGATCTTCCTTTAAGCTTGGGGATGGGCTCCTTTCACTGGTGGCCAGTGACAGGACAAGGGGCAACAGGTATGGCCAGCAGGAGCAGGGAGGTCATTCTCCCCCTGTACACTGCACTGGTTAGGCCGCACCTTGAGTCCTGCGTCCAGTTCTGGGCCCCTCAGTTTAGGAAGGATGTTGTCTTGCTGGAACATGTCCAGAGAAGGGCAACAAAGTTGGTGAGGGGTTTGGAACACAAGCCCTATGAGGAAAGGCTGAGGGAGCTGGGGTTGCTTAGCCTGGAGAAGAGGAGACTGAGGGGTGACCTTATTGCTCTCTACAACTACCTGAAGGGAGGCTGTAGACAGGCCGATGTTGGTCTCTTCTCCCAGGCAGTCAGCACCAGAACAAGAGGACACAGTCTCAGGCTGCACCAGGGCAGGTTTAGGCTGGATGTTAGGAAGAAATTCTACACAGAGAGAGTGATTGCCCATTGGAATGGGCTGCCTGTGGACGTGGTGGAGTCACCTTCATTGGAGGTGTTCAGGAGGAGACTTGATGGGGTGCTTGGTGCCATGGTTTAGTTGTTTAGGTGGGTTGGATTGGTTGATAGGTTGGAAGTGATGATCTTGAAGGTCTCTTCCAACCTGGTCTATTCTATTCTATTCTATTCTATTCTATTCTATTCTATTCTATTCTATTCTATTCTATTCTATTCTATGGGAGGTTTCACTTGAAGTTAAAGCAAAAATTCTTTACTTTGAGGGTGACGGAGCACTGGAACAGGCTATCTAGAGAGACTGTGGAGTCTCCTCTGGACAGTTCAAAACCTGCTTGGACATGTTCCTGTGCAAGTTGATCTAGACACACCATCGCTAACATGGGGGTTGGACTAGATTATTTTGGGAGGACCCTCCCAGTCCCTGCCATTCTGTGATTCTGTGTATTTTGTACCATGATTTTTACTCTCCACCAAACATTTTCCAATCCCTCCACACCTTTTTTGGATTCAGGGACTTGAAATTTTATTCAAGCCCTTTTATTTATTCGTTTGCCAAGTTGACAAATTTAAGGTCAGGTACTGGCACTGACTTTTAATAGTGGACAATCAAAACATTACCATGGCAGCTTTATCTTTGCCAGACAGCCA
Organism: Picus viridis; assembly: GCA_033816785.1. Taxonomy (NCBI): domain Eukaryota; kingdom Metazoa; phylum Chordata; class Aves; order Piciformes; family Picidae; genus Picus; species Picus viridis. The sequence goes on along the minus strand of CM066567.1, from coordinate 5,634,484 downwards.
CGTGTATGCTTTTTAAATATGTACACATATATGTATATATAAAAATGCATTTTATATAATAGAAAGAAACTCTTGCTTTTATCTTCAATTTTACTCTGTCACAAACACACAGCCCATCTGTTCAGTGCATTTCCCATAACATCACTGTTAAATGGCTTTAAATAAACCATTTACAGCAGAAAGCCGGTGGTCAGTCACTGTTTTACCCTAAGGAATAGTCGTTTGACAAGTTACCCTAAATTTCTTCCAGTAACATATAAAGCAAAAAAAGAACTGGCTGTAACCCAGCTGTCAGGCTTTGATTCAGGAACGAAGACTTTCCAAGGCAGGAGTTATCTATCAAAAAGGCAGTCCCATACTCAGGGAAATATATCTGATCTAAAGTTGACAGAGTGTGAAATCAAAGGCTACGAATGGCTACTCAAGCGAAACCAAATACATTTCTATGGGGCTGCAGTATAAATGGTGTTGGTAATGGGATGTGTCAGCACAAAGGGCAACCGAATTAAATACTGAGATCTTGCATTTTAGCATTACCTGATCAAAGAAGTGTAAGATAGCACATTGACATCATGAAAATTATCCCTATAACTTTTCTGTATACAGTGACTGATCATCACTTTGTCTGCATCTCGTGATGGAAAGTGTTCATCCAAAAAAACTACCTGGAGGATGCTCTGGCTATATAATTATTCTGGTTGAAGACTTTTCTAACACATCCATACTGTGAAGGACTAATTCCTTTATAGCAAATCCTGTCATCCAGGAAGCAGGTTAAGTACTGACAAGTATTCACTTTATCTAAGGATTTTGAAGAAATAGAATTTCAACTATAGTATAGAATGCTCAGTGATACATTCAAAACATTGAATGTCACGGAAGAAAATAATATATAGGAGCTCTATGGTTATTAATTGTTCATTTTCATTTGAATGTTTAAGATGTGTACTTAAAAGTACATGTATTTATAGAATAGAAAGAATACAATAGAGTAGAGTAGAGTAGGGTAGAGTAGAGTAGAGTAGGGTAGAGTAGAGTAGAGTAGGGTAGAATAGAATAGAATAGAATAGAATAGAATAGAATAGAATAGAATAGAATAGAATAGACCAGACCAGGTTGGAAGAGGCCTTCAAGACCGTTGTGTCCAACCCATCATCCAACACCATCTAATCAACTAAACCATGGCACCAAGCACCTAGATTAATGCTGAGTAATGTTTAGAATTATTAAATATTGGTTTTCTTTGGCTTTATGGTTTATTTTTAGAGTACCCAGATCACTGGTGACAAAATTCTGGAACAGAAATAGTAATTTCAAAAGCAATTACTTTAGCTGAGTTCATTAATAAGTTAGCATATGTGTATGCAATTAATGATCATTAGCATATGACTAAGAGGGAGAAAAATATTTCTAGTCATACTGTACTACCTCTTATCATTCTTGTTAAACTGATCACAGAATCACAGGATCACCAAGGCTGGAAGAGACCTCAAAGATCATCAAGTCCAACTACACTTCAGAGAAATAAATTGAAATACATCTGGAGATCTCTCAGGTATAAAAGTCAGTACTTGTTTGTACTATCATTCATTTAAATATCCAAGAAAGTAATTTCTGAAATGTTTGAGTTCCTGTTAGACATTATTATTTGATATGTTCTAATTTAATGTACTATGAATTTGCCACATCCTGGTCTCCAAGACGGTGCAGTATGGGTTTGATGGATGGACCATTCAGTGGATGCAAAATGGGCTTGAGGGCTGCACCCAAAGGGTGGCTGTCAATGGGCCCATGTCCAAGTGGAGGCCAGTGACAAGCGGAGTCCCTCAGGGATCAGTCTTGGGATCAGTCTTGTTCAACATCTTTGTTGGCAACATGGACAGTGGCATTGAGTGCACCCTCAGCAAGTTTGCTGATGATACCAAGCTATGTGGTGCAGCAGACATGCTGGAGGGAAGGGATGCCATCCAGAGGGACTTTGACAGGCTGAAGAGATGGGCACAAGCCAACCTCATGAGGTTCTACAGGACCAAATTCAAGGTCCCGCAGCTGGGTCAAGGCAATCCCAAGCACCAATATAGGCTGGGCAGCGACTGCCTTGAGAGCAGCCCTGAAGAAAAGGACTTGGGGGTGCTGGTGGATGAGATGCTCAGCAGGAGCCATCAGTGTGCACTTGCAGCCCAGAAATACAATCAGATCCTAGGCTGCATCAAGAGAAGTATAGCCAGCAGCTCAAGGGAGGTGATTCTCCCCCTCTACTCAGCCCTGATGAGACCCCACTTGGAGTACTGCCTCCAGTTCTGGAGCCCCTATTACAGGAAGGATCTCGAGGTCCTGAAATGTGTCCAGAGAATGGCCATGAGGATGATTAGAGGGCTGGATCTCCTCTCCTATGAGGACAGACTGAGGCATTTGGGGCTGCTCAGTCTGGAGAAGAGAGGGCTCCAAGGTGACCTAATTATGGCCTTTCAGTATCTGAAGGAGTCTTACAAGGGGTGTCAGGTAATGACAGGACTAGGGGGAATTGAGCAAATCTAGAAATGGGTAGATTCAGATTGGATGTTAGGAAGAAGTTCTTCACCATGAGGGTAGTGAGACACTGGTTGCCCAGGGAGGTGGTGGAAGCCCCATACCTGGAGGTTATTAAGGCCAGGCTGGAGGTAGCTCTGGGCAACTTGATCTAGTGTGAGGTGTCCCTGACCATGGCCAGGGGGCTGGAACTAGATGACCCTTGAGGTTCCTTCCAACTCTAACAATTCTATGATTCTCTAATTGTGTTTCCATTAAAGAAAGTGTTAGCATTTCAATGATCCCTCTTGTAGTCATGAAGTGGCTAAGCTGTTAGATCCTTGGTTATGTTCCAGTATTCTGAGACAAATGCACCATAAATAAAAAGATACCAGGAGAAACATGAGAAAGTGGTTGTGATACTTGGCTTAACTAAAACAGTTTTGGGCAATGTAAATTAATAATGATTTATCAAATTAACCAATCAATTTAATTCTATTGATTCCTGCAAAACAATACGACCTGCAAAATCACCTCTTTTAAATACCTTCCAAATAAAATCCTTTAAAAGTCCATCTTAAAAGGAAATGTGATTTTAGAATAATTTTTCTCAGGTTTTCATCTCTCTGAGCTCTTAAATAGTGAAATACAATACAATACAATACAATACACCAGGTTGAAAGAGACCTTCAAGATCATCGCGTCCAACCCATCAACCAATCCAACCCACCTAAACAACTAAACCATGGCACCAAGCACCCCATCAAGTCTCCTCCTGAACACCTCCAATGATGGTGACTCCAACACCTCCCCGGGCAGCCCATTCCAATGGGCAATCACTCTCTCTGTATAGAACTTCTTCCTAACATCCAGCCTAGACCTGCCCTGGCACAGCCTGAGACTGTGTCCTCTTGTTCTGGTACTGGCTGCCTGGAAGAAGAGACCTGGCTACAGCCTCCCTTCAGGTAGTTGTAGAGAGCAATAAGGTCACCCCTGAGTCTCCTCTTCTCCAGGCAAAGCAACCCCAGCTCCCTCAGCCTTTCCTCACAGGGCTTGTGTTCCAAACCCCTCACCAACTTCTTTGCCCTTCTCTGGACATGTTCCAGAAAGTCAAGAAATACATAAGTCTGGGCCTGATCCAGCAAAATATTCTAGTTGCTATCCAGATATCTTACTTAGTTTATAATTCCCTGCTCATTGTTCTCACATGTCCCTTTTCACCAGTAAAACTGAAAAAGATTTCAATTTCCTATTTCAGGAAACTTAAGAAATCCTTTATCACGGAAAAATTCAGGTAGTATCTCTAAACATGAGTTTCACAGTGTCTGATGCACAACTTGCTAATCAGAACTTCAAAAATATCATCTTCTAGACCTGAACAGCCTATTTGCTTGAGGTCATGTAGGAGATGAGTTATTTCATGTCTTTGCTTCTTTTTCTTCATTTTGATTGAGTTTTTCACTACTGAGATATGTTTTGAACAGATCTTTTGCACATTCTGTAGGACAATTTGGTCTTAACATTTAATTGTCTGGGTGCCACCCTTGTACAAGTGGTGGTGGTGCTATCTTTACTTAATAGCTGCTATGAGTAGCAGTAGCAATTGTCAATATGAGGTATTCCTGCCACAGCCTTCTTTCTTATTCTAGTCTTCCTTCTTTGTAATAACTTTTTAAAGGATGGTTTCTGCAACATCCAATTAGGTCTTTCTAATAGTGACATGGGGATAAAGTTTCTGGAAAGAACAATTTCTTTGGTACAGTACAATACAATACACCAGGTTGGAAGAGACCTTCAAGATCATCGAGTCCAACCAATCAAACAACTAGATCATGTCACCAAGCACCCCATCAAGTCTCCTCCTGAACACCTCCAATGACAGTGACTCCACCACCTCCACGGGCAGTCCATTCCAACAGGCAATCACTCTCTCTTCCTCCTAACATCCAGCCTAAACCTCCCCTGGTGCAGCTTGAGACTGTGTCCTCTTGTTCTGGTGCTGGCTGCCTGGGAGAAGAGACCAACCTCTGCCTGGCTACAACCTCCCTTCAGGTAGTTGTAGACAGCAATAAGGTCACCCCTGAGTCTCTTCTCCAGGCTAAGCAACCCCAGCTCCCTCAGCCTCTCCTCATAGGGCTTGTGTTCCAAACCCCTCACCAACTTTGTTGCCCTTCTCTGGACATGTTCCAGCAATTCAACATCCTTCCTAAACTGAGGGGCCCAGAACTGGTACTACTGCTTGAAGAGTCGATTCTTTGCTGAGAGCTCAAATCCTTGTTTTGTTATGCTTCTGGTTTTCAGATATGCCCAGAGGTTTAACATAAAGGATTGTTTCTTTCTACAAGTCAGTCAGTATTGTAGTGTCATATTTCCTATAAAATACATTAATGGTTCACCTGCTTTTTGGGAGTGAGTCCCAAGTTTTCCTCATGCCACTGCAGAATTTGAGTGATTATTGGCATAGTCTGGTGTGATAGGAAAGGGTAATCGTTCCCTTGTACACTACTGAGCCCTGAAATGCAACAGCTTCTGCATATTCTTTGGTGGGTACTTTCCATTGTTACATTTTTTTAGATCATCTATGACAAAACTGAGTAAAGACTGCATCTTCTTACACATCTCCCACAGCTATTTCACAAATGCATGCCTGGTCATGTCAAGCTATCCCTATTTTATTAGAGCATGTGTCTTCGAAAGCTGTCCCTTACTGAACAAAACTGGTGAGATTTTTTAGACACAGTGCACTATCACTATGCAGTAGTTCTGCTACCCATCTATATTGAAGATAATTCTGAGACAAAAAAAAAAGAGAAAAATGCAGAAAATCCAGTCTCTAGAAATGTCATAAACTGCGTAACACTGAAAAAATATCCCTACGAAAGTAGCTAAGGTGAGTTTTAAAGTTGCTAGGGAACACAGATTCTGGGAGTGATTCCCCGATGACACAGCTGAATTATATTTTTAAACAGGGAAGGTTTGATTTATTAGGATAAAAATGCTAATTTTCAGTCATACCATTATGATTCCTTCTGTCAGAAAGACGCTGAACATGCTTGTAAAATGAAAACTACTGTATGATGTTAACGAAGACAGGAGATCGATCGTTATTATGGAATAGAGAGTGTGACAAAAACTGAAGTCAGACATAATTGTAATGATGTAAAATATGTCAACATTATTGAATGCTTTTTAGGATTCTAGTTATCCCTTTAAAGATGTTCACTAATACCCAAAAAGTAATGAATCACTGTAACTGCTCTTCAATAAATAGCACCTTTGTTTGAAATCAGTACCCTGTGAGACTATTCACAGATCAATTTGAAAACTAAAGTGCGAGGTTTAATCAATTCTTTGTTTTAGTGAGACACTGAATTTTATTGTGCTAAAATAGCATTCTTTTAGGGTAAAAAGAAGATTGATTTATTTGGGTGGGGTAGTAAAAATGTATTTCTGCATATTAGTCATGGACAAGCGTTCTGATTAAGCACACACCATTTCCACCGCCTTAGAAAATGTCTTCTGGGACTACCATCCTGTTCGTGTAAAACAGCTTTTTTGAGAGTACACAATGGATCAGAATGGTTACCAAACATTTCAAAACAGAAGTAATATTCTCATACACTTAGATTATGTCTAGCTACACTTTAGTACTGACTACAACAGCTGAAAAAAAATAATTTAGAAATCTTTTCTTGGAATAAGTGGGGTATCAGGTATCAGATGTACGGCTCTGGTCCTGAACTACAACCAACTACTAGAAATTAGATTTCAGCTATCAAGTAATTGATTTGCCTCGCCTTGAAATATGTTTCTGGGAATCACCACTGCCCAGACACAGTAGTTCTGGGAATTTGGCTGCAAAGAAACAAGTCAGGTAAGTGTATATATATGAGTAGAGGTAGAATACGCATCCGAAGCCAGGGATGTTTCTCTCTTGCTCTTTAGAGAGCATCTATTCTGAAGCTTCTAGCACAGTTGAGATGTAGGAGATCAACTTGCAGATAAGTGTAAGTGGCAAAAACACATGCTTCACTTTATGTACAAATAGAATAGAATAGAATAAACCAGTGTTTAAAGTAATTTGATGAGGATTATACATCATCAGCAGAAAATACAGCACTTAGGACAAATGTATTTTAACTAAGGTTGCCAGAGTCTCTGAGTCTATGACCAGGGACAGGAAGGATGTACTCATTGCCTGTCTGTAATCACTAACATGCTTGACTCTTTCTATAAGAGTTTCCTTTGTTTATTACAGAGTGAATCATATGTGCTCTCCAGACACAGATAATGAGAAATGCTTTAGGCTTTAACTGGCAACACTAAGGTATTTTAGATGGGGAAAAAAGATAGTAGATTGCTTTTCTTGAAGCAAGGGTTATGTCTGCTCTCTTGTGTGTTCATTTTACATCATCTGCATTCAGGTTTTTTTCCTTCCAAAATGTCTGAAGCTGTATCTTATTTTATTCTCATGTGTAATTATCTCTAACATTAGTATTTTGCATAATATGCTTTATGCATTCTTTCTTTGCATTGTGTTCAGCTTTATGAGGTCATAAATTTGGCTGGGTTGCTATGTGATCATGCCTATATTCTATCTCCCATATTATTTCTACAGTCTTTTAACTGCAATACTCTGCCACTGTGCTTCTAAATCACTTTATCCTAAAATCAAATTACATGAAAAAAGCTAGAAAAAAAAAACCAACTCCTCTTATTCTTCTGGAAGATTCTGTTTGGTGCTTTGCCATATAATGTGGATCATTTTATTAATATAGTACAAAGATTGTATAGCTTAGCTGTGTTTCTTATAAACAAAGGTGAAGAAGAATCCTCTACAGATGTAATAGTCCCATTGCACATTCAGACAAACACAAGTTAAGTTGCTCTCTACAACTACCTGAAGGGTGGTTGTAGCCAGGAAGGGGTTGGCCTCTTCTCCCTAGCAACCAGCACCAGAACAAGGGGACACAGTCTCAAGCTGCACCAGGGGAAGTTTAGGCTCGAGGTGAGGAGAAAGTTCTTCACTGAGAGAGTGATTCGTCATTGGAATGCGCTGCCCGGGGAGGTGGTGGAGTCTCCGTCCCTGGAGGCGTTCAGGAGGGGACTGGATGTGGCACTTGGTGCCATGGTCTAGTTGTGAGGTTATGGTTACAGGTTGGACTCGATGATCTTCAAGGTCTCTTCCAACCTTGGTAATTCTATTCTATTCTATTCTATTCTATTCTATTCTATTCTATTCTATTCTATTCTATTCTATTCTATTCTATTCTATTCTATTCTATTAAGAATCCAAGACGTAAATTCTCATAGGAAAAGTAATTAATTTACTATGTACTTCCACAAAACATTGTGGTGCAATATACATACATACATGCATACATGCATACATGCATACATGCAACACCCCCACCCCTCCCCAAGCACTTTCATAGCATTTAGGATATCAACAAAAAAATTATAACATGGTATTAAGACGTTCACCACAAATTAAGTTTGCCTTGAAAAAGGGAAGTTTTAACATTGCCTGAAATGACTATGGAAGTTTCCCAATACATCTGTCAAATCACAAGTGTTTTCGTTTTCTTGAAGGCTTGACAGTGATATAAGAGTTACATGTGGAAAGGAAGAAACGTTGGAACAATATTCAAAAGCAAGTAGTAAAAAGCAAGCAGAATATGTGTGAGAGTTTATGTCCATATGTATTTATCATTAGCACACGAGTATGTAAGAGAATTGTAGAATCGTAGAATCAATAAGGTTGGAAAAGACCTCAAAGATCATCAAGTCCAACCTGTCACCACAGACCTCATGACTACTAGACCATGGCACCAAGTGCCACATCCACTCTCCTCTTGAACACCTCCAGGGACGGTGACTCCACCACCTCGTTGGGCAGCACATTCCAATGGCTCTCTCTGTGAAGAACTTTCTCCTCACCTTGAGTCTAAACTTCCCCTGGTACAGCTTGAGACTGTGTCCTCTTGCTCTTGTGCTGGTTGTCTGGGAGAAGAGACCAACCCCCACCTGGCTACATCCTCCCTTCAGGTAGTTGTAGACAGCAATAAGGTCACCCCTGAGACTCCTCTTCTGCAGGCTAAGCAACCCCAGCTCCTTCAGCCTCTCTTCACAGGGCTTGTGCTCCAAACCCCTCACCAGCTTTGTTGCCCTTCTCTGGACACCTTCAAGTGTCTCAATGTCCTTTTTAAATTGAGGGGCCCAGAACTGGACACAGGACTCAAGGTGTGGCCTAACCAGTGCTGAGTACAGGGGCACGATGACTTCCCTGCTCCTGATGGCCACACTATTCTTGATGCAGGCCAGGATGCCATTGGCCTTCTGAGCACACTGCTGGCTCATGTTCAGCTGGCTGTCAATCAGTACCCCCAGGTCCCTTTCTGTCTGGCTCCTCTGACCCCAGCCTGTAGCACTGCATGGGGTTGTTGTGGCCAAAGTGCAGCACCCAACACTTGGCCTTGTTGAATGCCATCATGTTGGACTCTGCCCATCTGTCCAGTTGGTCAAGGTCCCTCTGCAGAGCCCTTCTATTCTCTAACTGATCAACATCTGCTCCCAACTTGGTGTCATCCACAAATTTACTGATGACTGACTCAATCCCCTCATCCAGATCATCATTGAAGATATCAAACAGGATGGGGCCCATCCTTTCAAATCAGATAGAATCTATGCATGTGAAAAATTGCATAGAATCCATGCATGTGTATTTGCATAAATATGTGTGTGTGTAATTTTTTTCAGTGTTTTGGAAAAATAGTAGATTATTCAGGATGTGCGAAAGTGAGACAATGTGAGGTCTTAAGTTTTTCTGACTACCTTATTTTTCTCTGGGATTTTTTATTTAGGTTTCTGTAGTACCATGTGTTTCAGATGCAAATTCAGACACAAATTGTCTTAACAACATTTCAAGATTAGCACCACCCCCTACAGATTGTGCAGAGAGAAAGTGCAATGTTCCCAGATTCCTTAGTAAAAAAAAAAAAAAACAAGAAAAGAAAGCTGTCACTTGGCTGAATATGAATCCCAATGGACAATACTCAAGTCGTTTTCAGTAGGACATCAATAGTGTTATCTGATTTCGCTTCTGTCTTGTTCAAGTCCATGGGACCCGACGGGATACACCCATGGGTGCTGAGAGAACTGGCAGATGAGGTTGCTAAACCCCTCTCTATTATATTCCAAAAGTCATGGCAGTCTGGGGCAGTCCCCACAGACTGGAAAAGGGGAAACATTGCTCCCATTATCAAAAAGGGTAAGAAGGAGGAACCAGGGAACTACAGGCCAGTCAGTCTCACCTCTGTGCCCGGAAAGATCATGGAGCAGATCCCCCTGGAAGTGCTACAGACTCAGAAGAATAGTGAAGAGGTGATTTGGAACAGTCAGCATGGCTTTGCCAAGGGCAAATCCTGCCTGACAAACCTGGTGGCCTTCTATGAACAGGTGACAACATTAATGGATGAGGGGCGAGCAACTGATGTCATTTACCTGGACCTGAGCAAAGCCTTTGACACTGTCCCGCACCACATCCTTCCCGTATCTGAAGGGGGCCTACAGGAAGGCTGGGGAGGGACTTCTCAGGATCTCAGGTAGTGATAGGACTAGGGGGAATGGAATGGAGCTGGAGGTGAACAGATTCAGGCTGGATGTGAGGAGGAAGTTCTTCACCATGAGAGTGGTGAAGCCCTGGAATGGGTTGTCCAGGGAGGTGGTTGAAGCCCCCTCCCTGGAGGTGTTTAAGACCAGGCTGGATGAGGCTCTGGCCAGCCTGATCTAGTGTGGGGTGTCCCTGCCAATGGCAGGGGGTTGGAACTAGATGATCCCTTCCAACCCTGAATGATACTATGATACTATGACTCCACCATTCTACAAATTGCAAACCTCTTGCTCAGTGATGCAGAGGTATGAAGTGATTCAAAATCCTCTTCTAAATTACACCATTTTTGTTCTAAGTTCCCATGAATGACACTCATCATTCAACTACTACATTCTGAAGTCCTTCATGTTACACAAATCTGTAACTGACCTTTGATAATATGCACACAAGCAAAACTGCTGTTGTCCTTTTGCTTTCTTATTAACATCTGGCATTACCTCAAAGCTACCATTCCAGATGTGCTGCTAGAGGCTTTCTTATTGCACTGCAGCAATTCAGATTGCAGAGTAGAGCCACAGAGAAGTCACTGCTGCTTTTGACCAACAACTTGAAGCTGTCAAATCAAGGACATCTCACTTAGTGATCTTTCCCCTTATTCATTTTTGCTGTTTTAAAAGCACCCACATGTATCTAATCAATGGCTTTGACGTATCTGGAGTAAGGCTTACGATTGATTAAATGAGAATACAATTACACATTGCACATTCTGATGTCATTAGTTTTTCAACCTCCGGGCTGTTTGCAACGCAGACACCAAGGGGGACAAGAGCTTTTATCCAGATGGAGTCTTATGAAGCACCAGCTCCGTTTTATGTGATTTTCAGTCATTCATGGGGGAAAAAATAATTAAAAAGAGTCCTTTTGCTTCTTTAAGATGTTTGCTTTACTCTTCCTTATTCTTCTACAAGTTGAAACCAGTTGTTTAGTGTTTCTGAAAGTTGTGGGAGGTAAGAAATTGGACAATATAAGTTCTTAAGCAGAAATTTAGAGTCACACATAGCAACATTAAAGATTATGCAGCATTTGAAAACTTGAGTCACACACAGCAACATGAAAGATTATGCATCATTTGAAAACAAACCAGAAACTGATGCCCACAAGATTTACAACATCAAGAGGCACTCTCATGGTTTCTTGAGTAAAAGTTTCTTTTACATATTGTTGAATGATTTTTCTATTGGAACTGCAATGATGATTTTCCAAGTGTTTGTACGTGCATAAGTACCACAGTAGGTGATTTATGCTAATATGGATTTGGTTGTGTACATATAATAAATGCATAATTACTGCACGCCAAACACTTTAGCATGGCTGTGGGAGTGAAGTGATTTGAATGTGATTGTATTGTGCAGATCTTGTTTTCCCTGGTCCCTCCCCCCAAAAGTCAATAGAGGCAGTAGTAGTAGTAAAGTAGGACAGTTGGATCTAGTTCAGTGATGCAAAGCTAATAAGGATGAAAGTAACTCCTGCCATTTGTCGAGGCTGAGAACCTCAGCTCCCAGTGCTTTCAATCACCATTTTGGAGACTCCACAGTTCTGAACACCAGGCCCTTGATAATTCATTTAGTTAGTGGCAATACCTAACATGAACCACAGAGTGATGTAAGCTTAGCTTTTGGATTAAAATTTGCCTTTCCAGCTGCAAAATGGATCTTGTCCAATTGAGCTGAAGTGGTGCTCTTTCAAAAACAGCATTCACCTATGCAATCAACAAGATCATTCTTTTGAGAAAAGTGGCTGGGTTTTATTTGTTCTGGGGTTTTTTTTTGGGGTGTGTGATGATAATTCTTTTCATTTTTTTCCTTTCCAGCTCACTCTACTTCTTTCCCTTTCTTTGGTTCAGCTTTGCACCATTTCAGGTCTTTAACTCCTAGAATTCTGTTCCCACGTTGAAAGTTGAGCAAATGCATGGGAAACATAATTGCTAAAGTCAAGTCAAAATTGCTATGTTGAAACAGCCCAGAGGCTTGGATTCAGCTACTTTATCAACTTTTTAGGTTATGAATATATCACAAGATAACACCAGAAAGATTTCTTTTTCTCTCAACATTTCAAGTGAGGATGGGTTTAATTCATACCTTGGTATTTTGTTCCAGTTTTGATTACTTGCTTGTTTACAGCCTGTTGTGGTGGTGAATTTGTGTCAGTTTAATTTCATGACACTGCATCTTTTATGCCTTTGTCAGCAATACTGAACAAGCCTCCATCTGATACATTTTTCATCTCTAAGTGCTAAAACACAATGATCGAGTCATCTCTCAGCCTTATGATGAGTTGAAAAAAAAATAGGCTTCTTAAACTTCAAGGTGAGTGACTCAGTTTGCAATTCCTCTGTCATTTAATGGCCAATCTTATAACTAGGTTTACTAATTAGTGTCTTTTATGAAATGAGGACACAAAATCCAAGAAGTTTGCTTTATAGAGTAGGAAGATCATTCCCTGGCTTCTACTGGACATTTCTGTTCTGTATCTTCAAAGGACTCACTAGTACATTTTGCCATGGCACTGCACTAGAAGCATTAATATGGGATGGTAATAAGCTGTGCTTACTAATGCCTTGTATACATCAGAGTGGCCAGGCAGAGAGGGACCTAGGGGTACTGGTCGATGGTAGGCTGAACATGAGCCTGCAGTGTGCCCAGGTGGCCAAGAAGGCATCCAATGGCATCCTGGCCTGTATCAGGAACAGTGTGGCCAGCAGGAGCAGGGAGGTCATTCTGCCCCTGCACACTGCACTGGTTAGGCCACACCTTGAGTCCTGTGTCCAGTTCTGGGCCCCTCAGTTTAGGAAGGATGTTGACTTGCTGGAACATGTCCAGAGAAGGGCAACAAGGTTGGTGAGGGGTTTGGAACACAAGCCCTATGAGGAAAGGCTGGGGGAGCTGGGGTTGCTTAGCCTGGAGAAGAGAAGACTCAGGGGTGACCTTATTGCTCTCTACAACTACCTGAAGGGAGGTTGTAGCCAGGCAGAGGTTGGTCTCTTCTCCCAGGCAGCCAGCACCAGAACAAGAGGACACAGTCTCAGGCTGTGCCAGGGCAGGTTTAGGCTGGATGTTAGGAGGAAGAGTGATTGCCTGTTGGAATGGACTGCCCATGGAGATGGTGGAGTCACCATCATTGGAGGTGTTCAGGAGGAGACTTGATGGGGTGCTTGGTGCCATGGTCTAATTGTTTGGGTGGGTTGGATTGGTTGATGGGTTGGACGCGATGATCTTGAAGGTCTCTTCCAACCTGATGTATTGTATTGTATTATCAACACATTGCTATTATCTTCTATTCTGTATGTATTCTTGTTTCTGAAGGCTTTTTGTTTCTGTATTTGGCTATATTATACAACAATTTTCTAGGTTGAGTTGTGTGCTTCCTTCCTGTGTTACATAGAACAGAGATTAAGTCTTGTGCCTTTATTTTAAATACAGAACAGAAAAATGTACTGGAATATCTGACTAGTTAATCATGTCCATCTGTCCCATTTTCTATATATAATTAAGAGACCATCCTGATAAATCCAGGAGCATGAGTTTCAAGCTTTTTGTTAATGGAATAAAATATGTCCTTGGAATAAATATTTCTGGTTTATTATGAAAATGTGCAGTGTTTTCTGGGCTTTGGAAACAGAAGCAAAAATGCTGTAACCACTGCACCAACGTCCCTGTGCAATTATTATGCCCACAGAGTGCACAGTGAAGTCTAAGGACTATCCCAAAGATGTAAAACAGCTAACTAGAAGACTCTGATGGAAAATTCAGGTCTCCTGATCTATGTTTGGTATGGAATATGGATAATCTACACAGTATAAGTAACTTCACTGATGCTAAAAAGGTCAGCTAAAAGGCAAGATGAATAAAAGTCTATATGCTCTTTTACATACTGTTACTTACAGTACTAGATATTAAATGCACTCTTAGAAAAGAAATCCCATCACAAAATCCAGGTTTATCTTTGAGGTCTAACACATTAGCAGGAGTTTTAGAAGACTGCTTGTAGTACCCTCAGAAAAAAGTATCTTCATGCAATTAATTCAGCTTGACATAGGTTTTTCTTTTTTATTCCACAGCATTTATCTGCTGTTCAAAATGCAATAGAAATACAGAAGCATAAGTGGAAACATGTGGGAGGGAGAGAAATAATTTATGTGTTCCATTTCTTGTTATTACTAAACTTGCAGGGACAGCTGCAAATCTGAGCTATATGGAGGGATGGATCACACAATTGTGTAGCCATGGTATCTATCTTGTGGCACTGAGACTATTCATTATTATACTAAACAGTGTCAGCATGGATATGACCCCTTTTTTCCGACCAGATCCACCTCTATGCCATGTTAAGCCATATTGTCGGGAAGGAAGCTCTCCTCAAGAGCTATTAAAACCATCAAAACCATCACTCTATCTATGCAGACCAGGAAATGTCATGCCTTGTTTGAGACAATAGAATAGTTAGGACCTACCAGCCCTGCCACATGCACTGTTTTGAGGCAATAGTCACTGGGCTCTCATACAGCCTTATAGCTTATACCTTAAAAACAGAATCATAGAATCAGTAAGGTTGGAAAAGACCTCAAAGATCATCAAGTCCAACCTGTCACCCTGCACCACATGACTACTGAACCATGGCACCAAGTGCCACATACAATCCCTTCTTGAACACCTCCAGGGATGGTGACTCCGCCACCTCCCTGGGCAGCACATTCCAATGGCTAACAACTCTCTCTGTGAAGAACCTTCTCCTCACCTTGAGCCTAAATCTTCCCTGGCACGGTTTGAAACTGTGTCCTCTTGTTCTGGTGCTGGTTGCCTGGGAGAAGACACCAACCCCCTCCTGGCTACAACCACCCTTCAGGTAGTTGTAGACAGCAATAAGCCATCATAAGACTTTTTTTGCCCATGCTGACATGTCATACTTCAGTGGACTGATTGAAGAATGTAACCTGGAATGGGCTGCCCGGGGAGGTGGTAGAGTCACCATCACTGGATGTGTTTAGGAAGAGACTGGATGGGGTGCTTGGTGCCATGGTTTAATTGATTAGATGGTGTTGGATGATGGGTTGGACACAATGATCTCAAAGGTCTCTTCCAACCTGGTCTACTCCTATTCCATTCCATTCCATTCCATTCCATTCCATTCCATTCCATTCCATTCCATTCCATTCCATTCCATTCCATTCCATTCCGAGTAATGACACAAAATTCTTGTCCACTAATAAGTAAAGACAAAATGTTCTCCTAATTTGAGAAGGCAGCTGAAATTCTTTGGTGCAAAAAAGAATTTCTTTGCTATATACTGCAAAAAGAAGTGCCCAGTTTATCATGCACGCTGACCTATGGACTGTAATACCTGTAGTCTTGTGACACTGTGCAGAAATTGTTTCTGTACCCAGCTAACATGTGGCAGAGGTGACAAATGAGGCATTGCTGTTCTTTAAAAGTTTTTATTGGCTAAAAAAAAAGAGATAATATACATAAGGAAACAAAGTTATTAAAATATTGTGTTTTGCTGTAAATTTTAAAACATTGCTTTTGTCGCTGTCCAACACTCCTGATACTTGGTTTGAAACCTGAAGGGAAACAGGGCTGATGGGGTGGCTACTTCCATCTCTTCCTGCATGCATTGTTTGCCACTTACTAGAGGCTGATGAATACAACAAAATGATTTATATGTGTGTTTACCTGAGCTTGGATAAGCTTCTTTTCCTCTCATGCTCTTTCTTATGTTTCCTTCCAGCAGAGGTATGTGTGACCTGGATAAATGTGGGCATTTGAAGTTTTGCCATTGCAAATTTTCATGTAAGCACATTTGATGTACCAGAATGGTAAACCCCTCCAGAACACAGAGGACAGGTTTCCCTACAATCCGAACACGAGTAATTAAATGAATCAAGGTGGAAAGGCTAGTGAAAGTATGTGCAGCTCCACTTCATGAATGTGAAGAACAAAAGTGAATGATGCCCTTTTTCTGCATCCAGGAAAAAAATAATAATAATCCTGTCATTTCAGGCATGTTATTTTAGGTAGTAAGAGTCTCACTGGCTTTTCAGCCTGTCACCAATTGCCATGCTGATTTTTCTCTATGACAGACTTGAATCCTTAGTGGTTTCCTGTACACTTTTCTTCTAGTTAAACTCATGCTGCTTTAATCAGAAATCAGACATCACAGACTGTGACTGTAGTGACCAGCTACAACTAAGCAACTTGTCTCCACTTCATAATACCTACTGCTGAAGATTCCTAATGAGCCATACATATTATTCCATAATATGAGAAGTTACAGTGACAAATCTTTCCCAGCCAGTTTCTAATCTTCTGCTAAGCTCTAAGCTAGGAAGAACCTTCTCCTGCCCTTGCTGGAAAAGAAATCACAGAAAACACTTTTAACTAGATGGAGAAAGGAGGATTCTAGGAACAGATGCCAGAGGGAGACTAGAAATAAGAGTGGTGATAAGCAAGAAAAGTCATTACCTTTAGGAGAGGTAAATATACAACATAGGGTCACTAGAATAGATTTGAACTAAAAAATCCCCATACCATCAATGTAAAGAGGATAATAGGGAGAGATTAGAAATTAATGGGTAGCAGTAAGACACGGTGTTTCATAAGAGACTATATTAAACAGCTTATCAAAAGATAAATGTGATCAAATGACAGGGATGATGAGATGTAGAGAAAAGAGTGTACATTGATGTCTACTATCTGTTCCATGAATCTGGTGTTGCAAATTTTGCCTTATTTATATTTGAAACATTAGCCTTATTTGAAGAGTAATGAGCCTTTATTCCTATAACTTGTAATTTTGTTTCTATTCATCTGTGCTCTCCTAGAAATAGTTTTCTGAAATCCATTCTAAGCTTTTCTAAACATAACCTTTTTTTCCTAGACTTCTTCATACCTCTTCCTAATCCCAGTGTCTGCTCTCTGTGTCTGATATTCTTGAATAAAGCTTTACATGGCACAATACAGACCTACATATTCTCTGGTATTTTGGAGAATAAATCATTTGAACTGAAATATTAACTCCATTCATATTTAGCAGAAAAAAAACCAAGAACAAGCCATGAGGTGATTAGGTGAGATTTACATGTTCTTTAATATCTTTATCGATGATCTGGATGAGGGCATTGAGTCCATCATCAGTAAATTTGCAGATGACACCAAGCTATGGGCAGGTGTTGATCTGTTAGAGGGTAGGAGAATTCTGCAGAGGGACCTTGACAGGCTGGACAGATGGGCAGAGTCCAAGGGCATGAGATTTAGCACATCTAAGTGCCAGGTTCAACAACCGCATGCAGCACTACAGGCTGGGGTCAGAGTGGCTGGAGAGCAGCCAGCAGAAAGGGACTTGGGGGTACTGGTCAATAGTAGGCTGAACATGAGCCAGCAGAGTGCCCAGGTGGCCAAGAAGGCATCCAATGGCATCCTGCCCTGCATCAGTAACAGTGTGGCCAGCAGGAGCAGGAAGGTCATTCTCCCCATGTACACTGCACTGGTTAGGCCACACCTTGAGTCCTGTGTCCAGTTCTGGGCCTCTCAGTTTAGGAAAGGTGTTGACTTGCTGGAATGTGTCCAGAGGAGGGCAACAAAGCTGGGGAGGGTGTGGAGCACAAGGCCTATGAGGAGAGGCTGAGGGAGCTGGGTTTGATTAGCCTGGGGAAGAAGAGTTTCAGAGGAGACCTTATTGCTTTCTACAAATACCTGAAGGGAGGTTGTAGGCAGATGGAGCCTGGTCTCTTCTCCCAGGCAACCAGCACCAGAACAAGAGGACACAGTGTCAAGCTGTGCCAGGGGACGTTTAGGCTGGATGTGAGGAAGAAATTCTTCATAGAGAGAGTCATTGGCCATTAGTATGGGCTGCCCAGGGAGGTGGTGGAGTCAGCATCGCTCGAGGTGTTTACGAGGAGACTGGATGGGGCCCTTGGTTCCATGGTTTAGTCATGAGGTCTGTGGTGACAGGTTGGACTTGATCTTTGAGGTCTCTTCCAACCTGGTCTATTCTATTCTATTCTATCTATTCTATTCTATTCTATTCTATTCTATTCTATTCTATTCTATTCTATTCTATTCTATTCTATTCTATTCTATTCTACTTTTTACCAACATTTTTGCACAGATCATTAGTGATTAATGATTTCTTATATCTCTACTGATTACTCAGATGTCTATGA
This sequence comes from Picus viridis, assembly GCA_033816785.1. Lineage (NCBI taxonomy): Eukaryota > Metazoa > Chordata > Aves > Piciformes > Picidae > Picus > Picus viridis. The sequence continues at coordinate 5,616,146 of CM066567.1, read as the reverse complement.
TAAACATCATGGAATGTTCTTTATTACAATCTGGATTACATAACATACTGTTAGATTTGGGACTGAATTGTTTTCTGATTCTATCCTAAAGAAAGTGATAAATCTCCAGAATAAGGGTGAAGGGCACTTTTCTGCTTGGGTTTCTTTACACCCTGGTCCTTTCTTCTGCTATAGAGGACTGATTTCCTGATTAGTGTGACTGCTGTACCTTTGTTAGTATGAGTATAAATTATATACTGCAATTGGCATGGATGCTATGTCAAATGGTTAGAACAAAAAATGCACAGGAACAGCTGTGGGTTTTTTAGTGACAAGCATGAAACTGTGAACAAAAGACTTACACTGGAATTTGCTCTCAATGTGTTTTACCAATAAAGAGGGATTTGCTTTTCTTCCCAACAAAACTTAAAGTCTGCCTTCCTCTGGCATCCTGTTACAATTGTTGAGCATAAAAAGAGGAACACAGAAAGAGATTAAGGATCAATGGGATATTCTTTCATCAATCTAATAAGTAAAAAGAAAGCTCATGTAAGTATCTGCTCAGGAGACACTGCTGCTGCTATGATTAATTGACAGTATTATTTATTTACACTGTATTTACAAGGTGCAACATAGATCAGGATGGAGCTGCAGCCCATGAGCTGGGGACAGAATTGCTTCAGGAAGCGTACAAGATATGTTTAGGAAAAGAAAGGCAAAATGATCAACATAGCTGTTAGCAAATGCTATGCTTATTGGCTGAGGTGCCATGCACAGAGAATACTTCTTGGGCTGGGGAGAGAGATGTCAGTAAAGCACAGTGGCGTGTGTGACCTGCTGACACACATCTTTATTTTCAGTGAGAGGCAACTACTTTTAATTTTTACTTTTCTTTTCCCCCTCCTTGCTTCTTTATCAGCCAATATTTTATTCTGAGCAATAGATCAAGATGATTGCACTACTCCTGAAACTCCTGGATCTTTTCCTACATTGAGTGGTAAGAGCGTTATTGGGATGGGATCAATTCTTCCAGTCTAGTAGAGATAAAGTCTGTCTGGAGGTTACCTCAGTTTGCTGCAGACACAGCGCATAACACTGCTGAAGACAAAGTTTGGGAGCCATGATAGACTGTACATATGCAGGAAAATGGACAAACTCTTTGATAAGTGATTTCAGCTGTCTTCTTATATCAAAGATGTCTGCTAAGAACAGTAGACAATACAGTTGTTCGAAACGGGTATACCTATTAGAATAGAATAGAATGGAATAGAATGGACTGGAGTAGAGTAGAGTAGAGTAGAGTAGAGTAGAGTAGAGTAGAGTAGAGTAGAGTAGAGTAGAATAGAATAGAATAGAATAGAATAGAATAGAATAGAATAGAATAGAATAGAATAGAATAGAATAGAATAGACCAGGTTGGAAAAGACCTTTGAGATCATCAAGTCCAAATGATCATTCGACACTATCTAATCAACTAAACCATGGCACCAAGTGTCCCATCCAGTTTCTTCCTAAACACTTCCAGTGATAGTGACTCCATCACCTCCCTGGGCAGACCATTCCAATGGCAAATCACTCTATGAAGAACTTCTTCCTAACATCCAGTCTGAACCTCCCCTGGCACAGCTGTGACCTCTTGTTCTGCTGATGCTTGCCTGGGAGAAGAGACCAGCCCCCACCTGTCTACAACTTCCCTTCTAGTAGTTGTAGAGAGCAATAAGGTCTCCTCTGAGCCTCTTCTTCCCCAGGCTAAGCAACCCCAGCTCCCTCAGCCTCTCCTCAGAGGGCTTGTGTTCCAAATGCCTCCCCAGCTTTGTTGCCCTTCTCTGGACACATTCCAGCAAGTCAACATCTTTCTGAAACTGAGGGCCCCAGAACTGGCCACAGGTGTGGCCTAACCAGTGCTGAGTACAGGGGCAGAATGCCTATTCTTTCTGTTTATTTGAAAATGTGTATTTTCAAATCAATATTGTGCTGACATTTTTGTATGCTGATTTTATTTGGAGAACATGGAGTAGTAGTAACCAAGTTAACCTTGCAGTTATACTTGCATGTGCTTGTTTAGCTGGAAGCCCTTTTTCATATATACACATCCTCCCTTTCCAATCTTTTACCCCCTAAGAATCTGCACCAGGTCAGCTGGTAACAGATGGAGTACATCTGTCCCAGAGGAGGGGAAAGGTTCTGCACATTGGCCACAACAACCCCATGCAGTGCTACAGGCTGGGGTCAGAGTGGCTGGAGAGTGGCGGGACAGAGAGGAACCTGGGAGTACTGGTTGATGGTAGGCTGAACATGAGCCTGCAGTGTGCCCAGGCAGTGAAGTAGGCCAATGGCATCCTGGCCTGCATCAGGAGCAGTATGGCCAGCAGGAGCAGGGAAGTCATTTTGCCCCTGTACACTGCCCTGGTTAGGCCACACCTTGAGCCCTGTGTCCAGTTCTGGGCCCCTCAGTTTAGGAAGGAAGTTGACTTGCTGGAACATGTCCAGAGAAGGGCAACAAAGTTGGTGAGGGATTTGGAACACAAGCCCTATGAGGAAAGGCTGAGGGAGCTGGGGTTGCTTAGCCTGGAGAAGAGGAGACTGAGGGGTGACCTTCTTGCTCTCTACAACTACCTGAAGGGAGGTTGCAGCCAGGCAGAGGTTGGTCTCTTCTCCCAGGCAGCCAGTACCAGAAGAAGAGGACACAGTCTCAGGCTGCGCCAGGGCAGGTTTAGACTGGATGTTAGGAAGAAGTTGTATACAGGGAGAGTGATTGCCCATTGGAATTTGCTGCCCGTGGAGGTGTTGGAGTCACCTTCATTGGAGGTGTTCAGAAGGAGACTTGATGGGGTGCTTTGTGCCATGGTTTAGCTGTTTAGGTGGGTTGGATTGGTTGATGGGCTGGACTCAATGATCTTGAAGGTCTCTTTCAACCTGGTGCATTGTATTAAACAATTTTACTTCATGGATATTGATACTAGACAGTGATGGAGTCGTTACTAGGCTGAGCACAAAACTGGAATAATTGCCTTTTCAGACAATTAGCCTTACTCAAAGATGTGAACAAAAGTCCCTATCTGCAGTGCAAAAACAGTCTGCTATCATACAGATTCATGGTCTTGATGTGCTCAGAGCCCTTGATCTTGCAGGCTGCTATATATTAACAAAATCCAATGAAGGCAATAGGAACTGAGATACATTAGAGAGCTCTGAAATAAAGCATTTGCTACAGGTTTAAGTTCCGAATATGGCAATATGCAACCTGTGTGCAGGTGAGTTTTCAAATACTCTACAGCTGGCTCCACCCTGTGTCAGTGGGGATACATTATTTTGTGGTTCCATTCTCCTGATGTGCATCACATACCAAAATACACTGTCACATCAGCTGGGGGAGATCAGACTCAGTCTGTGCCTATTTTGCATGTAATGTAATTCTCCTGCCAGCAGCCCATAAAAATTTATTTCATTGGACTTGATTGATTGTAGTTTGAAAATCTGCAGCTTTATTACACCAAAGTAATACAACTCCACATTTTGTGGTTTCCAAGGTTAGATTTCTGAGGAATGTAAAAACATCATGTTTTTCAAGTGCAATAGAATCTCCAGAAGCTCTGTATTTAATGTTTTTAATGTTTATTAAAAAATCAAGCAGAGAGTTCTCAGATGAAATACTACGTTTCCCAAGTTCTCTTACTCACGTGGCAGTTTAGGCTGGGTGCCTCCTGCTGCTGCCACATAAGCTACACCTCCAGTGTCACGAGTGTCCAGCCCACTAGTTGGACGCAGGAAATAGCGTATTTCATACCCATAAATCCTGCACCCTATAGCTCTATCTGCAAAGTCTCTCACTTCCTCTTCTCTCCCTACTTCTGTGAGAGATGCTTCCCTATCTGTTAACGGTGGGGGAGTATCTCAAGGACTCCTAGTCCTGGCTAGGCCTAATGCCAGGAGGAGATGGGGGAGGTGCAATCTCATATCTGGCCAGCTGAGATTAGACTAACGGGGGGTGGAAGAAAGACCCCTGGAGGTTTTGGGTATACCCTCAGGATGGGCGAAAGGGAAGTGCTGGGAGGCTTTTGGGTATGCAGTAAGGGACTCTGCATGCTTTGGGTCTATTTTGTCACCATGCTTGTATCTCTCTGTAAAACACTCACTGCTTTTCCATTTAAACTTTCCATCACTTCTGCAATCCATTTGTGTGAGTCTTGTTTTTTTGCCCCGGTTTGGGGGCAAGAGAGGATCTGCCTGGCCTCAAACTGGGACAACTAATATTTTTCTTTTGCCAACACTTTTCCACCTCCCTGCAAAAGTTACAGCTACTGTTAGACAAAACTATTTTATTATTGATAATTCTTTCTGAAGTTATCCTGGAAGAAAGCAACAGTTTACAAGAAATGATCCCAGATCCCAGACACAAGGTCTGCTTTGTATTCTGTGTTGGCAGGAGCTGAAAAATTGTCTGGAAGGACCACAACTCTCTCAGCCTATCTTTGTGGGAGAGGTGCTGCAGCCCTCAGATAATTTCTGTGGTCCTCCTCTGGACTTGCTCCAAGAGGTTAATGCCCTTCTTGTAAAGAGAGCTCCAGAGCTGGACACAATATTCCAGGTGAGGTCTCAGCACAGTGGAGTAGAATGGCATAGTCATTTCCCTCAGCCTCCTGGCTGTGCCTCCTTTTTGCAGCCCAGGGTACAACTGGCCTTCTGGGATGTATTTTTGTTAGCCAATTCCTTATTCACCAAGCAATTCACCCATTGAAACCACATCATCTCTCCAATTTAGAGAGAATAATATTGTGGTGGCCCATGCCAAAGTCTTTAATGAAGTCCAGCTTTATAACTCTTTTATAACTTTCCTTCTCCACTGATGTAGTCATTCCACTATAGAAGGCCATTGGGTTGATCAGACAGGACTTGCTCTTGGTAAAGCCATGCTGGCTGTCTTGAATCACCACCCTGTCCACCATAAGCCTTAGCATGTCTTATAGGACAGTTTGTTCCCTGATCTTCCCATGCACAGAGGTAAGGCTGGCAGGTCAGTAGTTCTCAGCATCCTCCTTACTACTCTGTCTAAAAATAGGTGAAATATTTCCCTTCTTCCAGTCACCATGGACTTTACTTGACTGCCATTGCTTTTCAAAAGTCAGAGAAAGGGGAAATAGGTTCAGCTAAAGAAAAAGGAGAATGGATGTGCTGGCTTGTGCCTGTGAGTAGTTATTTCAGCAGAATTTCACCAGACCTCCCTTAGCCACCTTTAAAAATTCATACAGCAGTCCTCATGTTTCAGAGCACAGTTCATATCATGTATTTACACTGTAGCAGAAGATTAGGCAAATGATTCTTCTCCTTTGCACCTAAGTGGCTTTATACTGTTAACTGTTTCTGAGTATTTCTTCCTTCCTCTCTTCCTCCCTTCCTCCCTCCCTCCCTCCCTCCCTCCCTCCCTCCCTCCCTCCCTCCCTCCCTCTCCCTCCCTTCCTCCTCTTCCTCCCTTCCTCCCTCCCTTCCCTTCCTTCCCTTCCTTCCTTCCTTCCTTCCTTCCTTCCTTCCTTCCTTCCTTCCTTCCTTCCTTCCCTTCCCCTTCCTTCCTTCCTTCCTTCCTTCCTTCCTTCCTTCCTTCCTTCCTTCCTTCCTTCCTTCCTTCCTTCCTTCCTTCCTTCCTTCCTTCTTCCTTCCTTCCTTCCTTCCTTCCTTCCTTCCTTCCTTCCTTCCTTCCTTCCTTCCTTCCTTCCTTCCTTCCTTCCTTCCTTCCTTCCTTCCTTCCTTCCTTCCTTCCTTCCTTCCTTCCTTCCTTCCTTCCTTCCTTCCTTCCTTTCCTTTCCTTCCTTCCTTCCTTCCCTCCCCTCTTCATATGCTTTACTTGTCCTATTGTAGATTTTGCACATTCCACTTACCTTTCATTACTACTTCAACATCTCTTCCCAAATCATCCATTTGACTAAATTTCATCCTTCCTTCCTTCCTTCCTTCCTTCCTTCCTTCCTTCCTTCCTTCCTTCCTTCCTTCCTTTCCTTCCTTCCTTCCTTCCCTCCCCTCTTCATATGCTTTACTTGTCCTATTGTAGATTTTGCACATTCCACTTACCTTTCATTACTACTTCAACATCTCTTCCCAAATCATCCATTTGACTAAATTTCATACATAGCTGTAGATGCACCTACACATTCCAGCCTAATGACCATTTCTTGACACTGTCACAGACTCAGGCACCCCTGTGACTGACTAACTAGGGGCAGGACTAACTGACCTTAGCAATGTGCCCAAAAGCACACAACAGAAGGAAGCCCCAAATCATTGCACACAGGAAGGTGACCAATTCAATTTTTTCTTTTTTATGTATATAAACCTATGCATTTATATACTGTATAGTCAAGAAATAGACATCAGCCTATCACAGAGCAGAATGAATGCTTGGGATATACTGTTTCACACCACCTTAAAATGGTGGTGTCCTGTTATATAATGATGTCTCCCTACACAGTTAGGGAAGGGCCTTATGAGTCTGATATTTTCCTGCATGCAGTGGAAGAGGTGGCTGTTGGGAGGGAGGTGATACTTCTGCCAGAAGCTGGGGACAAGGCATCATCACTTCATGCCTGATTTATCAGTGGTATCTGTACTACTGGCCACCATATAGAGAAAAATATCAATATATTCAGAACACCAGAAAGATTTTGAAGGACTTTTATTTGCTTTCTAAAACCCCATATACTTTGGTTGAGACTTGCAAGGTCATATTCTTCATGACAGATGACACTCCTCTCCACCACAACTGAGTTTCCTTCTTTTGATAGTTGCATCAGCTGTTCACTGTTTAATATTAGCTTACTATGCACAGGGTTAAATCAGAATAAGTCTCTTAAGGTCATCATTTATTATATTTGCTCCACATATAAACCACATCGGTCACGTGAGGGGATGATTTTTTAAGTTTGCAATAATAAACAGTCCTGAGATTTATTCTGGAACCACAGACACTTTAAACACTCAGCTCTGGAACCACAAACACTCAGCTCTGGTGAGACCCCACCTGGAGTACTGCATCCAGTTCTGGAGCCCCTATTACAAGAGGGATGTGGAGGTGCTGGAATGTGTCCAGAGAAGGGCCACGAGGATGATCAGAGGGCTGGAGCACCTCTCCTATGAGGACAGACTGAAGGAGTTGGGGCTGTTCAGTCTGGAGAAGAGAAGGCTCAGAGGTGACCTCATTGTGGCCTTCCAGTATCTGAAGGGGGCCTACAGGAAGGCTGGGGAGGGACTCCTCAGGCTATCAGGTAGTGATAGGACTAGGGGGAATGGAATGAAGCTGGAGGTGGGGAGTTTCAGGCTGGATGTGAGGAAGAAGTTCTTCACCATGAGAGTGGTGAAGCCCTGGAATGGGTTATCCAGGGAGGTCTCTACAACTACCTGAGGGAGGTTGTAGACAGGCAGAGGTTGGTATCTTCTCCCAGGCAGCCAGTACCAGAACAAGAGGACATAGTCTCAAGCTGCGCCAGGGCAGGTTTAGGCTGGATGTTAGGAAGAAGTTCTATACAGTACAAAGAGAGTGATTGCCCATTGGAATCGGCTGCCCGTGGAGGTGGTGGAGTCACCTTCATTGGAGGTGTTCAGGAAGAGGCTTGATGGGGTGCTTGGTTGCATGGTTTACTTGTTTAGGTGGGTTGGATTGGTTGATGGGTTGGACTCAATGATCTTGAAGGTCTCTTTCAACCTGGTGTATTGTATTGTATTGAGGTGGTTGAGGCCCCGTCCCTGGAGGTGCTTAAGACCAGGCTGGATGAGGCTCTGGCCAGCCTGATCTAGTGTAGGGTGTCCTTGCCCCTGGCAGGCAGGTTGGAACTAGATGATCCTTGTGGTCCCTTCCAACCCTGACTGATACTATGATACTATGAAAAATAATTCCTCTTCTTTTGCAACACTTACAACCAGTGGTGCAAGGAAATAATGAAATTGTTTGCAAATAAAATGAACTAACATATTTTGATCTCCCAGGGCCGTCACACATTCATGTTAATGTTCAGTAAAGAGGTAAGTCGTGCATAATTTTATGTTTAGAGTGCACACTATGTTGTTAACCATCTCTCCCTCTAGAAACAAATATACTGGAATTCTGAAATGAATTAAATCCCAGTTCTGACTTCCATATGTGATGTCATTAACATTTATTCACATTAAGGAAGCTGCAGTCAGGGTTTATTAATAATCTAAATAAGCTGTGCTTTTTGGGGGGGGAAAGATAAAAATAAAAGAAAAAGAAAAAAAATGGTTTTCAGACAGCAGTTTTCACAAATTTTCTGTGACAATACCACTGTTTATGACTCCCCTTCTTCATCCATCTGACCAAAATTTGAAGCCTATCGAGCAAACTCCATCCGCCTGCTCCTGTTACACGGCTTATGCCCTCATGGCAATAAAGACAATAGTGAAAATAAGGACTAACAAGTCAATTCACCATGAGAATGGTGAAGGCCTGGAATGGGTTGTCCAGGGAGGTGGTTGGGGCCTCATCCCTGGAAGTGTTTAAGACCAGGCTGGATGAGGCTCTGGCCAGCCTGATCTAGTGTGGCATGTCCCTGCCCATGGCAGGGGGTTGGAACTAGATGATCCTTGTGGTCCCTTCCAACCCTGACTGATACTATGATACAAAGTTTAGCTCTTAGGCTCTTTGGATTACAGCGTAATGCTTATGATTTTTTAATGACTTTTTAATATATATATAAACAAAATGGATTTGCTGAGAGTTTTCTGATGTTGACTTTTAGTGTACCTATTTCAATGAATTACAATGCCTAGTTCTGAACTGGATTTTAGAATCTCACCAAAGACAAATGTTGGGTTTTAAATGCAGTTTTCTTGGGGGGAACAAAAAAACAACAAAACAAACCTGAAATTTAAAGGAAGAAGTTCTTCATAGAAAGAGTGATTTGCCATTGGAATGGGCTGCCCAGGGAGGTGGTGGAGTCACCATCACTGGAGGTGTTTAGGAAAAGACTTGATGGGGTGCTTGATGCCGTGGTTTAGTTGATTAGATAGGGTTGGACATGATGATCTCAAAGGTCTCTTCCAACCTGGTCTATTCTATTCTATTCTATTCTATTCTATTCTATTCTATTCTATTCTATTCTATTCTATTCTATTCTATTCTATTCTATTCTATTCTATTCTACTTTTTACCAACATTTTTGCACAGATCATTAGTGATGTTTTCAATATAGTTTGAATCCCTTATTTGTTGAAGCCCTTAAAAACAAATGATAGCTTATATCTGTACTTATTACTCGTATTCTATTCTATTCTATTCTATTCTATTCTATTCTATTCTATTCTATTCTAAACTTCTTGTATCTTATTCCTATATTTGTGTTTCACAACATGTTTGGAATAGTTCACAAATTATGTCAGGCATGCACTAGTAAGACTCAAAATGTTAACTACCCATTGTTTGTTACTGGTTTGTTATCTGTCATAAGAAGCATTGCTTGTTACCTGTTACTCAGTCATATAATTTTATACAACTGTATGTCATTCTACCTCTTACAGTGTGTAGGTTGGACTAATTTTACTAAGTATTAAACAACTTCTGCTACAAAATCAGTAATGAGTGCTTGCTGTAGCTTCTCAATTAAACTACTCATCAAGATCAAATGACAAGAAGGAAGGGATATATAATGTAATGCAGTTGACATGTCATCTTTCTCAGCTCGTAGTTTGTTACTGAGGTGTTCCTGTTCTAAAGGCAAATACAATCCTCAGTCACACTAGCAGGATACGGACAACTATAATGAACTCTCAAGAGCATGCTAAAAGCCTGTTTTATGGAGAAGATATTAGAAAGCAACAAGAAATACAGGCTGACACCCAAGTCTGATCAGCATGGCTAATCAGACCTAAATCCCAGAGACTCATGCACTTCTTCCCATACAAATGTGAAGAGAACTGACTCAGCTACACACCAGCAACACTGCAGATTTTCATTATGTGAAACAGTACCAGCTTGCCTAAGCATGAATGGAGATGTACAACTTTTCCAGGCTTCCAGGAACCTTCCTCTCTTTCGTGTTTTAAGTAACACAGCGGATAGTCATACAGCTTCATGCACCATTTGGATGGCCCATATGAATCAATCTCTAGAATTAGAGAGAAGTCTGCCTACAACAGTAGTACGAAAAAGAAATATCTTGATTCTTAGGGAACCAAAAAACTCCCTGGAAATTCAGAAATGAGGAAAGGAAATAGAAACAGACACCTAAGTACGGAAATTCCCCAATTGACATACCTGGGATTATATTGCTTTTTGTTTATTATTATTATTATAGAGTAGAGTAGAGTAGAGTTGAGTAGAGTAGAGTGGAATGGAATGGAATGGAATAGAATAGAATAGAATAGAATAGAATAGAATAGAATAGAATAGAATAGAATAGACCAGGTTGGAAGAGACCTTCAAGATCATCGCATGCAACCTATCATCCAACACCACCTAATCAACTAAACCATGCAACCAAGCACCCTATGAAGTCTCCTTTTGAACACCTCCAGTGACAGCGACTCCACCACCTCCCCAGGCAGCCCATTCCAATGGGCAATCACTCTCTCTGTGTAAAACTTCCTCCTAACCCCCAGCCTCCCCTGGTGCAGCCTGAGACTGTGTCCTCTTGTTCTGGTGCTGGTTGCCTGGGAGAAGAGACCAACCTCTGCCTGGCTACAACCTCCCTTCAGGTAGTTGTAGAGAGCAGTAAGGTCACCCCTGAGTCTCTTCTTCTCCAGGCTATGCAACCCCAGCTCCCTCAGCCTTTCCTCTTAGGGCTTGTGTTCCAAACCCCTCACCAACCTTGTTGCCTTCCTCTGGACATGTTCCAGCAAGTCAACATCCTTCCTAAACTGAGGGGCCCAGAGCTGGACACAGTAATCAAGGTGTGGCCTAACCAGTGTAGTGTACAAGGGCAGAATGACCTCCCTGCTCCTGCTGGCCACACTGTTCCTGATGCAGGCCAGGATGCCATTGGCCTTCTTGGCTGCCTGGGCACACTGCATATTGCTTTTTGTTGTTTTACACTGAGATGAACATCACCACAGCTACCAATTTGGTATAGTAAATAATTTACCTGTTGCTCGGTTCCTATAAAGATATCTCAAAAGCAAAATCAGCTGTGCCACTGACTTGCTTCTGATCACTCCAGGGTTTTTTACCTTCCCTAACTCACATGAAAGTAATAGAATTTTTAAAAAGCACCACAACTTTATCATAATCTAAATATTTTCTTATATATCTAGCACATAAAAAGGGCCTTCAACAGAAAATTACTCAGAAAGCAGAATGCTACATTGTTTGCAAAAGTAATTAATAAACTCTCAGAGGTCCTGTCAGCAACACTTAATCTGTTCTCCAAATCTGAAAATTAATGCAGTTTCTCATTTCAGAGATTCTCATGTGAGAATGTGCAGCTGAGCATTGATTTCTGCAAGCATCTTTTGTTTTATGATAAGAGAGTAAACAAACAAGAGGTATAAATTTACAACAAACATATATTTGACATTTTAAGCAGGCATTGAAGAGTACCTACTGAGAATAATCAAAGTCAATAAAAAATTAGACTTAAAAAGCAGTGCATTTTGGGCCGGTTTTAGTATACCTTGGGTAGTGGCAAAAAGCATTAGACTGAAAACCCAAGTGATTCTAGCATACTATGAAGTATAAGAATGGACCTGAAATTCACAATGCCTAGAGCAATGTATTGTCATTATAATTCAGGAGTCATACAGAAAAACAATGGAGTCTCACTAGACTCCTTTGATAAGGGTTTGACATTACAGTCAGAAAGTCCCAGTTAAATCTGGCAATCTACATTAATTTTGCAATGAAGTGTAAAAGATTCATTCATCATCAGACCTCCCTTTGTCTTTTTCTTCCTATCAGCTTAGTTGTGGTTTTTGTTAAACAGAAAAGCTCCTAATCTGGGCAATCACATAGGAGTTTGTTGATAACTGGAGCAGAATCTAAAGTCTTACTGAGTCCTTTATGGAAAAATGCCTCACATGTATTCGTGTTGTCACTGATTATTGGTTCAAACATAGTGTGCTCAGGTGGCCAAGAAGGCCAATAGCATCCTGGCCTGTATCAGGGGCAGTGTGGCCAGCAGGAGCAGGGAGGTCATTCTCCCCCTGTACACCTCACTGGTTAGGCCACACCTTGAGTCCTGTGTCCAGTTCTGGGCCCCTCAGTTTAGGATAGATGTTGACTTGATGGAGCGTGTCCAGAGAAGGGCAACAAAGCTGGAGAGGAGTTTGGAGCACAAGCCCTATGAGGAGAGGCTGAGGGAGCTGGGGTTGCTTAGCCTGGAGAGGAGGAGACTGAGGGGTGACCTTATTTCTCTCTACAACTACCTGAAGGGAAGTTGTAGGGAGGTGGAGGCTGGTCTCTTCTCCCAGGCAACCAGCACCAGAACAAGAGGACACAGTCTCAAGCTGTGTCGGGGGAGGTTTAGGCTGGATGTTAGGAAGAAATTCTTCATAGAGAGAGTGATTGCCCATTGGACTGGGCTGCCTGGGGAGGCGGTGGAGTCACCATCACTGGAGGTGTCTAGGAAGAGACTGGATGGGGTCCTTGGTGTCATGGTTTAGTTGATTAGATAGTGTTGGATGATAGGTTGGACACAATGATCGTGAAGGTCTCTTCCAACCTGGTTTATTCTATTCTATTCTATTCTATTCTATTCTATTCTATTCTATTCTATTCTATTCTATTCTATTCTATTCTATTCTATTCTATTCTATTCTATTCTATCCTATCCTATCCTATCCTATCCTATCCTATCCTATCCTATCCTATATGCAAATATAGATAACAAAGTCTTTTAGGGCAGAATCCTTTGTGGGTTCTACTGTTTACTGTCTTTTGTCCAAAATTCTGGATGAAAATCCTAAAGCATCTTCTTCATCTGTGCTTCTAACCAACCACAACCATTTGCATTAATGCAGTTTTATGCAGAAGGGAAGCATATAGTCTTTAACTCTGAGCTACTGAAAGAATTAATCAGTCATTCATTCCTTAAGGTAAGGAATCTAAAAATAAGTGAGACTACACTCGCTGAAACAAAACCTTCTCTAGAACTGGCTAAATGGGACCTTAAGAATGAGTCATAGGCATATTGCCATTTTAGAAGCATTAAACCAGGTGATTACAGATATATAATAATTGAAAACAATTTTTGCCTTTCATCACGCAATAGTCAAGCTTTGGGATTTGGTGTGTCTTGCAGAGGAAAATAAAAGGTGTCTTTAGCCATTACACTGATACAAGATCAATTTTTTTATGTTGTGAAAGAGTGACATGAGGGAAGAGCAGCCCTGAGGAGAGAGACTTGGAGGTGCTGGTGGACGAGAAGCTCAACAGGAGCTCTCAGTGTGCACTTGCAGCCTGGAAAGCCAATCAGATCCTGGGCTGCACCAAGAGAAGTGTGGCCAGCAGGTCAAGGGAGGGGATTCTCCCCTTCTACTCAGCCCTGTTGAGACCCCACCTGGAGTACTGCATCCAGTTCTGGAGCCCCTATTACAAAAGGGATCTGGAGGTGCTGGAACGGGTCCAGAGAAGGGCCACAAGGATGATCAGAGGGCTGGAGCACCTCTCCTATGAGGACAGACTGAAGGAGTTGGGGCTATTCAGTCTGGAGAAGAGAAGGCTCCCAGGTGACCTCATTGTGGCCTTCCAGTATCTGAAGGGGGCTACAAGAAGGCTGGGGAGGAACTTCTCAGGCTATCAGGTAGTGATAGGACTAGGGGGAATGGAATGAAGCTGGAGGTGGGGAGATTCAGGCTGGAGGTGAGGAGGAAGTTCTTCACCATGAGAGTGGTGAAGGCCTGGAATGGGTTGTCCAGGGAGGTGGTTGAGGCCCTGTCCCTGGAGGTGTTTAAGCCCAGGCTGGATGAGGCTCTGGCCAGCCTAATCTAGTGTGAGGTGTCCCTGGCCATGGCAGGGGGGTTGGAACTAGATGATCCTTGTGGTCCCTTCCAACCCTGACTGATACTATGATACTATGAAAAAGTGGTCTTTTGGCACCATTTGTTTTCAAAAGACAGAAATGCAATTTTCAAGGAAGAGTTGTGCATGAGTAGGGAATGAAAATGTTTTAAAAAAGGAAGAACATGTTGCTGTCTGAGCTGATAAGAATTCTCAACTATCAGAAGAATTGCAGATATATTGTGAAAGGAAAATGAATATAAATGCCTGTTCCTCATATCTGTGTAAAAACACTATCTATTGCATTATCTCCAAATGCTGCAGTGAGAAATTTTCAGGTTTCCTGACTGTAGCATCTGAATCATATAGATTTCCCTAGCTGAACCTGATGAAAATGTACCTCCACTCATCCATGCCAAATGAACATCTGTCAGCATTGCTGCTGCTTTGGTTAGAGAATGATGCTGTCACTTCACTAAATTATCTTTTATTTATTAATGAGAGGGTTTCCATAAAGGTAGTCTGTGTGTGTATGTATGTTTGTAGTCATCATTTCAGCTAGGTCACATCTATAGAGCTTGAAGAACACAGTTTTAATTTAAATGACAAGTTCATTTAGGTAGTCTTTCTAAGCCTTAGAACAGATGCATAAACAGAAAAAAATGTCTGAGTTATAGAAGCTCAAGTTAGAAAAGACACCAAGGATCATCTGATGCAACCTTTCTTGGCAAAAGCACAGTCTAAATAAGATGGTGCAGTGCCCTGTCCAGCTGGAGTCCAGTACCCTGTCCAGGTCTTCCCTCAAGGTGACTCTTCTGAGATTTTCCCATTCAGTTTGGTACCATTGGCAAACTTCATCATCCACATTACTTGTGAAGACACTAAATAGCCCTGCAACCAATATTGGTTCTTAGGGGACTCTACTTGAGAGAAGTTGCCAGTTTTAAAAGGAGCTACTTGCTGTTTGCCCTCTGGATGCAGCCTGTCATCAAGTTCCCCACCCATCACACAGTCCACCTGTCTAGACCATAACTCATCTGTTTCTCAAGGAGGAGGCTATATGGGGAGCCATATCAAAAGCCTTGGAGAAATCCAAGGGGAAAGCAAAGGGGCTAAAGTTGCTGTTATTCCTGTTTGCAGGTCCAGCCTCTAGCAGGACTAAACATGTATTTCAGAGGGAGAGCTAAGCATATGCACCCACACACATCCTAGTCTCCAGTTGCTGTCACTTAGTCTTAACAACACGCACATGCAGGAAAGAGTGACCTTACAAAACAAAATTAGAGTGGCTCAGCCATATCAGTGTACTGACTAGCCACTGTTTACATATGACTAGCCACCTTCCCTGCTCTTCCTTTCCCCATAGTTGTGCTTCCTCCTTATCCACCTTCCTTCCTTTCCACTATCTTCTTTCCACTATATTATCCATTTTCCACTATATTATCCACACCTTCCTTCCACTATCCTTCCTTTCTCCATCCTTATATCCTCATAAATAAATAACCCATATGTAATTATTTTTTCTCTCAGCAGTCTCAGTTTTCCTATATCCTTACCACTGGTATTTCATATGCTGTTAGCTAGGTCATCTCAGCCTTACCTCACTAATATGGTTACCAAAGTTAGCTTATCCTCCAGCGGTCCTCAATACTCTCCACAATTATCTGTGAATCTTGGCCATTTCTCACATAACTCCTTGTGAGAGACTAAAGCTTGTCTCTCCTGGTGTGACTCAACAAAGATAAAATCACTTGATGCTTGCCCAGACGATAGCTGATGTGGGCAGAGCCACTGGAAGGACTCTTGGAAGGTGCAAAGATAAGATTGCTCACTGGACTGCAGCTGGCCTACAACAATGGCCCAAGGGCTCAGCCATCACACCTTCAGGACAAGATCATTTCCAGCCATCAGATACCCCAGGAAGGGAGGATGATGAGACAATGGACTCACCACCTGTTTCCTGATGTGTAATGAGTGTGTGGGTAGGTAGATGGAGAAGGAGGAGGTGGAAGCCTCCTTCCCTCCATCAAGACGGCTGCCCAAACTCACCTGAGTACACAGAAAGATTTCCTGGGGAACGATACCTGGTCCTAAAGATGATTTCCCAGAACGATATCCTGGACACTTGCCTAAGGGCTAAAAAACTGTATAAAAGACTGGAGCAACTACTGGCTTGGAAGAAGAAAACTGGAGATGAAAAATGCAGAAGAAAAAAGACGGCACCACACGCTGGAAACATCACGGGGCAACACAACGGATCTTGGACTCTGAAAACCCTCTCTCCGTGCTCTAAGTTCTGCCTGCTGCAACTCATGGAGCTGAAGAAGCTGCTCAGAGGACCACATCCCTTCTACAGCCAAAGCCTCAGCACCCTTCCTCTACAGACACAACATCTCCTGCAGCACCTTTCCTCCACAGACTCAAACTGTCTTGGGGGGGTGTGAGGGTGTGGTAATATAATTCCTTTCCTTTAATCTCTCTCTTCTCTCTCTGTTTTCTCTCTCTCCCCTTCTGATCCCTCCACTGTATTTATGTAATAAATAGTCTAGCTGTTGCTGTTGATATTTTGGCCTTGTTTGTGCCTCTCATTTCACAACAGGGGAATATTCATAAGAACTGAGTCTCTTTCCCTCTCCGGACCGAGACACTCCTCCTTAGCCATCTATGCAATGCAGCCATTGCTTACAACACTAGCTGTAACTTTTGACAGCTTCTCACTGTGTAGCTTGTTGTGTTCAGCAATTCCTCATGACCCATTCTGTAGCTCCTCAGACTGTTTGGATAGCTAAACCCCATGATGGGGATCTATATCTTAAGACTCAATCACCAACCACTTAACTTTATGGTTGCACTGCTATTGAATGACTTTGCTTAGTAACATTGATGCTGTTGTTCAAACTATTAAGTGCCGTAGTAAAAGTAGAAAGAGAATCATTATTCTCACAGTACACTTGTGCACTGGTACACATTGAGGGTGGGGGTAATGGTGTTCAGCAATTCATTGTACAGCAAAGTAACCTTTTCCATAACAATTTATTTAATTGAATGGAGGAGTAGGTGTGAGGTACTTAAGAAAGACGAGGACTATATGTATGTATCTGCTAGGCATCTTTTATTTAATTGTAATAAAATCAGAAAATGCTACATAGCTCCTCTCAGCAGCTCCAACAACAATTCTCTCAGGCTTAATATCAAAATGTTGAAGATCAATTAGGCCATTTTGATTTTCCTAGAAAGATGTCATAATCATAGAACCATAGAATCATAGAATCGATAAGGTTGGAAGAGACCAGAAAGATCATCAAGTCCAACCTGTCACCCAACACCTCATGACTACTACACCAAGTGCCACATCCAAACCCCTCTTGAACACCTCCAGGGATGGTGACTCAAACGCCTCCCTGGGCAGAACATTCCAATGTCTAACAGCTTTCTCTGTGAAGAACTTTCTCCTCACCTCGAGCCTAAACTTTCCCTGGCACAGCTTGAGACTGTGTCTTCTTGTTCTGGTGCTGGTTGCCTGGGAGAAGAGACCAACCCCCACCTGGCTACAACTTCCCTTCAGGTAGTTATAGACAGCATGTTAGTTTTCTTCCCATTGTTCATATTTAATTCTAGGGAGGATTATTTAATTGTCTAATTTATAACTTAGCTTAAAAACCTCAGTACTCAAACCAGCACTTAAAAAGTTCCCAAAGAGAAAGCTGTATGAGTAATACTAAGACCTGTTTTCTACAGCGTCTTTGTTCTGTTTCATGCTTGTTTTGTTGTTTGGCTTTTGGTGGTGGTGGTGTTTTTACTTTTTATTTCCAAAGGCTATGATTACACTGAAATTAAAATGATCCAGCTCTCATTTGCAGTGCTCGCTTCTGGCAGGCTAATCGTTCTCTTACTGGAAAAAGAAAGAAGGAAACAAAAATAAAGAAAGAAAGGAAGGAAGGAAGGAAGGAAGGAAGGAAGGAAGGAAGGAAGGAAGGAAGGAAGGAAGGAAGGAAGGAAGGAAGGAAGGAAGGAAGGAAGGAAGGAAGGAAGGAAGGAAGGAAGGAAGGAAGGAAGGAAGGAAGGAAGGAAGGAAGGAAGGGAGAAAGAAAGAAAGAAAGAAAGAAAGAAAGAAAGAAAGAAAGAAAGAAAGAAAGAAAGAAAGAAAGAAAGAAAGAAAGAAAGAAAGAAAGAAAGAAAGAAAGAGAGAGAAAGAGAAGAGAAAGAGAAAGAAAGGGAAGGAAGGAAGAAACTCAGAAGGAAGGAAGGAATTCAGAAGGAAGGAAGGAATTCAGAAGGAAGGAACTAGGAAGGAAGGAAGGAAGGAAGGAAGGAAGGAAGGAAGGAAGGAAGGAAGGAAGGAAGGAAGGAAGGAAGGAAGGAAGGAAGGAAGGAAGGAAGGAAGGAAGGAAGGAAGGAAGGAAAGAACTTGGAAGGAAGGAACTCAGAAGGAAGGAAGGAACTCGGAAGGAAGGAAGGAAGGAAGGATCTCGGAAGGAAGGAACTCAGACGGAAGAAACTTGGAAGGAACTTGGAAGGGAGAAAGGGAGGAAAGAAGGAAGGAAGGAAGGAAGGAAGGAAGGAAGGAAGGAAGGAAGGAAGGAAGGAAGGAAGGAAGGAAGGAAGGAAGGAAGGAAGGAAGGAAGGAAGGAAGGAAGGAAGGAAGGAAGGAAGGAAGGAAGGAAGGAAGGAAGGAAGGAAGGAAGGAAGGAAGGCAAGCAGCCATATCTTACACAGCCTTGCATGATTTTTTTAAACCTCTATATTTACAGTCACAATATACCAAAATATTCCTTCTCTACAAAAAATCACCTGTGCCAAAATCACAAAGTCCTCTCCATGTCTATGTGTACAGAAAGTTAAATCATACAGAGAAGCATTTTTTGCTAACTTACTAGTTGCCTTGTCAACAAGCTTGAGGCATTCTACATAGCCCTTTGCAAATAATCTTGGCAATGATATCTGAAGAAATTAATGAGTAGTACTGTCTATGAGCAATAAGAGTACAGTACTTTATTTAATCTTCCTAGTGTGGTAAACAGAGTGTCTAAAGGCTTCATATTCTGTGTCCTGATGCTAAAAATAAAACAGGCTGCAGTGCAAAATGGTTTTAAGATGGTTTCTAAGCACACATATTTTGCCACTCAAGTGTTTCTGGAACTCAAGTAGTCTAGGCGAAGGCAGAAAAAGCCCTATGAGACCAGAAGGGTCCTTGGACTGAGACAACCAGTGGAGTATGAGGTCTCATGTTTATGACACTGTGGAAAAAGAGTTTCCAACCAGTTTGATAAGAGGGATCTTTTTGTTCATCTCAGTACCTCAGCAGCATTTACCTTTAGAGCTTTCTTAGAAATCCTCCAGGAATTGAACCTGCTGATTATTATTTCTTCTTAATTTTCACTTGTTAAACTGTCTTTCCCTCAGTCCATGAGTTTACTTCCTTTTCATTTTCTCTCTTGTCCTCTGAGGCAGGGCACAGTAATCAAGTACCTGTATAGAGGCTTAGCTGCTGGCTCATGTCAACCCACTGACCAAATCAATAACAGCATCATATGGCCCCTCCCTTTCCCACTCATGCCTCTGCAAGTCCATCCATATACTCACAATCTTTAGGAGCTAAGTAGGAAATCTGTGCCAGAATGAATGGACCTGACTTTAGACCTATCTTTGCAGGAAAAAATGAGAGTTTACATTCCAGCTTAACCTAAAAATAAGGGGGGGGGAGGAAGTATTTATGAGGAGAGAAAGAAAAAAATGACACTATGTGCATCATTTCCCCTGTCACTGCTTATAGCCAAAGTCATTAATAAGGAAAATTAATTAGTTCTAAAAATAAGGCCTTTCTCTTTCCTATAAATTTAGTAATAGAAGGGCTGCAGGCCAGTGTTAGCTCTCAGATCATCATGCCTAATTTAAGCTTACAGAGCAATAGATACCTAAACCCCTTCATATGCCTGTCACATAAGGAAATAAGAGAAATGGAAATTTAAAGATTCAAAATAAAATATTCTTGGTTTATAAAGAAAAAATTGTGTGTGGGTTTTTGCCTGCCTGCTTGCTCCTGTTCAGCTTTGTGCTGCACCTTTTCTTTACCCTGTATGCACCAAGCTTCATGTAGTTATCAGGAAAAAAAGTGAAGAAATGTGACTGAATTGGCAATGCATGACATTGCCCTTCTTTTTATCATAAATAATCTGGGATTCTGGGACTGAAGTCTGACAAAATGCAGCAAAGTAGATAGGATACATCTTAGAGGTTCATTACTGGATTTGGATTGCATGAAACATCATGTTTAAATGCCTCTGTGTAGGTTGCCTGCTCAGACTGTCATTCACTTTCTACCAGCGCTGCTGCAGTAAGTTGGTTTTGTGTGGGAATCATCCTGCAACAAATACAATTTTTAGGGACAAAAAGCTATTTTAAAATCCAATTTCTTCTTTGAAATTGCATTGTTGTTTGGACAGGATATAAGACAGCCACATTCTCAATGATATTTTCCCTCCTTTTCCCTGCTTCACCCATGTAACTCCTCTCATGCTGCTTTCCATATACATCGTTTCTCAGTTATCTAGGCACATCATTGCTTGCTAGCACTTGCAAACAGGAAATAAACATGGTTTTTTTTCTGCATCTTCTAATAATTTGAAGCAATGCTGCTAGCAAGTCCCTTAGGTGGTGCTGCAGGTAGTACACACAAAAACTAGAAAATGGGAAAAGCTGCTTTAAAAGAATTCTGAATTCTGTTTCTGTGAGACTAACAAGGACTAAGGAACAGCTTCCTTGAACTATATATATAGCTAATGTCCCAGCAACTGTGATGTACAATGAAAATCATTCAATCCCTATCAGAAGTCAGAAAACTGACCTAGGTATCTGTCTTAACAGCATGCCAGTAAACCATTATTTTTTTACAGAAGAACATCTTTAACATCTTTATTGATGATCTGGATGAGGGCATTGAGTCCATCATCAGTAAATTTGTGGATGACACCAAGTTGAGGGCAGGAGTTGATCTGCTGGAGGGTAGAGAGGCTTTGCAGAGGGACCTCGACAGGATGGACAGAGGGGCAGAGTCCAACAGCATGAGATTGAACACATCCAAGTGCCGGGTTCTGCACATTGGCCACAGCAACCCCAGGCAGTGCTACAGGCTGGGGTCAGAGTGGCTGGAGAGAGGCCAGGCAGAGAGGGACCTGGGGGTGCTGGTCAATGGTAAGCTGAACATAAGCCTGCAGTGTGCCCAGGCAGCCAGGAGGGCCAATGGCATCCTGGCCTGCATCAGGAACAGTGTGGCCAGCAGGAGCAGGGAGGTCATTCTGCCCCTGTACACTGCACTGGTTAGGCCGCACCTTGAGTCCTGTGTCCAGTTCTGGGCCCCTCAGTTTAGGAAAGATGTTGATTTGCTGGAAGGTGTCCAGAGAAGGGCAACGAAGTTGGTGAGGAGTTTGGAACACAAGCCCTGTGAGGAGAGGCTGAGGGAGCTGGGGTTGTTTAGCCTGGAGAAGAGGAGACTGAGAGGTGACCTGATTGCTCTCTACAACTACCTGAAGGGAGGTTATTGACAGGCAGAGGTTGGTCTCTTCTCCCAGGCAACCAGCACCAGAACAAGAGCACACAGTCTCAAGCTGTGCCAGGGGAGGTTTAGGCTGGATGTTAGGAAGAAGTTCTATACAGAGAGAGTGATTGCCCATTGGAATCAGCTACCTGTGGAGGTGGTGGAGTCACCATCACTGGAGGTGTTCAGGAGGAGACTTGATGGGGTGCTTGGTGGCATGGTTTAGTTGATTGGGTGGTGTTGAATGATAGGTTGGACACGATGATCTTGAAGGTCTCTTCCAACCTGGTCTATTCTATTCTATTCTATTCTATTCTATTCTGTTCTATTCTATTCTATTCTATTCTATTCTATTCTATTCTATTCTATTCTATTCACAGTTTTCTGTGCTGTGACTGTCTTCTATTTATTAACTAGATGGTGGAAGCTAGGAATTAGCAAACTGCTTTAGATAAGAAAAGATGAAAAGTCTATGTTCTTACTAACACATACATTGCTCGGGTTTTACTAACACCACCTATGGGAAAAGGCAATTCTATTGTCTCAAGATGGGCAAAAACTTTCTTATTCAAAGTTCCTCTGAACCTTCTACAAAACACAGGCAAACTGATCACTTTGTCACTTGTCACCTTTGCATCTGGCAGTAATGTAAGAGACTCCTGAGGTGAATGGGCCTGGAAGAGGACATCAGCTTAATTATTTCAAAATAAGGATTTTTTAAAAATTCCTTACTTTTACAACTTTCTCCTTTTATTTTCACATAAAGATGTTATCTTTTCAGGGAATAGGTTTTAACTTATGTATGCATGATTTAGCAATGTGTGAGTAGTTACTTGCACAAACATTTCTTCTCTTGGGTTTCATAAATTCATAGAATCATACTGAAGCTTGGGTTAGAAAGGACTTTAAAGACCATGCTGTTCAAAACTCCCTGTGACCTCCCACTAGACTACGCTGCTCAAAGCCTCATCCAGCCTGGTCTTAAACACTTCCAGGGATGAGGTATCCACAGCTTTTCTGGGTAAGCCATTCCAGCACCTCAGCATGACAGCTTATGTCAAGTGCCTCGTCAACCAGCAATCCCAAGTCCCTCTTTGCAGGACTGCTCTCCATCCATTCATCACCCAGCCTGTGTTTGTGCTTGGGATTTCCTCAACCCAGTGTCTCGGTCTGGAGAGGGGAAGAGCCTCAGTTCTTTTGAATATTCCCGTGTGGTGAAATGAGAGGCACAAACAAGGCCAAAATAGCAACAGCTAGACTATTGATTACATAAATAAAATGGAGGGATCAGAAGGAGAGAGAGAGAAGAGAGAGATTAGAGGAAAGGAATTATATTACCACACCCCTCACCCCTCCCCCAAGACAGTTTGAGTCTGTGGAGGAAAGGTGCTGCAGGAGATGTTGTGTCCGTAGAGGAATGGTGCTGAGGCTTTGGCTGTCAAAGGGATGAGGTCCTCTGGGCAGCTTCTTCAGCTCCATGAGTTGCAGCAGGCAGAACTTAGGACACGGAGAGAGGGTTCAGTCTGTGTGTTCGGACAGGGGTCTGGATAGAGGTGGGGGGATGGCCTCCACCTCCTCCTTCTCCATCTACGTACCCACACACTCATTACACATCAGGAAACAGGTGGTGAATCCATTGTCTCACCATCCTCCCTTTCCAGGGCACTTGATGGGTGGAGATTATCTTGTTTTATGAATATTCCCGAAGGTGGCCTCGGTCCATTGTTGTAGGCCAGCTGTGGTCCAGTGAGCAATGTTATCTTTGCACCTTCCAAGAACCATTCCAGCAGCTCTGCCCAATGCACATCAGTTATTGTCTGGGCAAGCATCAAGTGATTTTATCTTTGTTGAGTCACACCAGGAGAGAAAGCTTTTAGTCTCTCACACCCAGGTACAGGACCTTGCACTTGACCTTGTTGAACTTCATGAGGTTGGCATGGGCCCACCTCTCCAGCCTGTCAAGGTCCCTCTGGATGACATCCATTCCATCCAGCATGCTGACCACATGTGAGAGACTAAAGCTTGTCTCTCCTGGTGTGACTCAACAAAGATAAAATCACTTGCTGCTTGCCCAGACAATAGCTGATGTGCATTGGGCAGAGCCACTGGAAGGACTCTTGGAAGATGCAAAGATAACATTGCTCACTGGACTGCAGCTGGCCTACAACAATGGCCCAAGGGCCCAGCCATCACGCCTTCAGGACAAGATCATTTCCAGCCATCAGATACCCCAGGAAAGGACAATGGTTCCTGATGTGAAAAGAGTGTGTGGGTAGGTAGATGGAGAAGGAGGAGGCAGAGGCCTTCCCCCCTCCGTCCAGACAGCTATCCAAACTCACCTGAGTACACAGAAAGATTTCCTGGGGAACGATACCTGGTCCTAAAGATGATTTCCCAGAACGATATCCTGGGGAACAACACCTGGACACTTGCCTAAGGACTAAAAAACTGTATAAAAGACTGGAGCAACTGCTGGCTTGGAAGAAGAAAACTGGAGATGAAAAATGCAGAAGAAAGCAGATGGCAGCACATGCTGGAAACATCACGGGGCAACACAACAGATCTTGGACTCTGAAAACCCTTTCTCCGTGCTCTAAGTTCTGCCTGCTGCAACTCATGGAGCTGAAGAAGCTGCTAAGAGGACCTCATCACTTCTACAGCCAAAGCCTCAGCACCCTTCCTCTACAGACCCAACATCTCCTGCAGCACCATTTCTCTACAGACCCAACATCTCCTGCAGCACCTTTCCTCCACAGACTCAAACTGTCTTGGGGGTGAGGGGGTGTGGTAATATAATTCTTTCCCTCTTCTCCCTCTCTTCTCTCTCTTCCTATTCTCTCTCTCTCCCCTTCTGATCCCTCCACTTTATGTAATAGTCTAGCTGTTGATATTTTGGCCTCGTTTGTGCCTCTAATTTCACAACACGGGAATATTCATAAAAAAACTTGAATCTCTTTCCCTCTCCAGATCGAGACACCACACCACACAGCTTGGTATTCTTGGCAAACTTGCTGAATGTGTAGTTGATCCCATTGTGCATATCATCAACAAAGATGTTGAGCACCACCAATCCCAGCACTGATCTCAGAGAGACTCCACACACCACAAGTTTGCTGAATTAGATCCTAAATGACACAGAGTACATCAGTCAAGACATGGGGTAAAGAAGCTGAGAATTACATGAAAGTCAGAATGAAGAAGATAAACAAAATTAGAGAGACCTGAAGACTCTTGTGGGACTTGAGGAATGTCATAGCAAGCACTCCAGTGTTTCAGAGAAACACTCATGTATATGGTAGCTTTACTCAGTTGAATAAAGATAACATTTTATGGTTTGTTAATCACTAGTGAATGCCTATTTTTACATTAATTCAGGCTGTTCTTTCTTTTTTTCTGTCTTAATGAACAACAAGATAAATTAAATTGAAGGGGGTCATACTTAAATTAATAAGAAGGAAATATTAATTGAGAGTGATCAAGTGTTCAGGCTCATCATGGAACTCCCTGTCATGAGTATGACAAGGAACTACAGGGGTCACGTTTGTAACAGAATTTGGTGAAAGCTAATAGCAATATTGCTAAGGAAATAAATCAACTGATACACCAGGAATGATAGTTCTGTTTACAAAAGCAGAAGACATTTATATCCTTGTATTGCAGGAAATAAGCCAATCATTTGCTGATTAGGATTTAGAGAGAAAGAAAATATTCCCCTACAGTGATTTTTCAACTCTTTTTCACTGTAGAAGGCTCCTAGCTTCTTCTGAGGCATCTGGTACTGGCTACTACTAGAGATGGGTTGGCAGGAAAGGACAAATTCAGTAAATTGGACTGGCAGTTTCTAAATTCCTATGACATCTGGTCTTTCTGTCGTGTTACTGAGAGGTCATTTTGACAAATGATGTTACATCATGTGATAATCACTAAGTGATGTAATCTGAAGTTACTCCACCAGTTCATAGAAGCACGGAATCATTTTGGTTGGAAAAGACCTCCAAGATCATCCAGGTCCAACCATCAACCCAACACCTCCATGGCCATTAAACCATGTCATCAAGTGCCATGGCCACACCTTTGTTGAACACCTCCTGGGATGAGGACTCCACCACCTCCCCAGGCAGCCTCCCCCAATGCCTGACCACTCCTGCAACAAAGAACTCTTTCCTAATCTCCAACCCAAAACTCTCCTGGCACAACTCCAGGCCATTTCCCCTCATTCTATCACCTGATACTAGAGAGAAGCGACCAACCCTCACCTCATTCCAACCTCCCTTCAGATCGCTGCAGGGAGCAATGAGTTCTCCCCCAGCCTCCCTCTCTCCAGGCTGAACAACCCCAGTTCCTTCAGCTGCTCCTCACCAGCCCTGCCCTCCAGACCCTTCACCAGCTTTGCCGCCCCTCTCTGGACACACTCAAGCAACACAATATCCTTCTTGGATATTGAGGGGCCCAAAACTGAACCAAATATTCAAGGTACAGACTTGAATTGTGCTTTATTTTTTATGAAGTATTGATGGGTTTGCTCTTTTTGCATGGAGGCAAAGCAAGACATGAACTGCAGTTGTGCATTATGAAAGATTTATGGAAAATTAAGTTCATAGTATCATAGTATCAGTCAGGGTTGGAAGGGGCCACAAGGATCATTGAGTTCCAACCCCACTGCCATGGGCAGGGACACCCCACACTAGATCAGGATGGACAGAGCCTCATCCAGCCTGGGCTTACCTCCAGGGACGGGGCCTCAACCAACTTCCTGGACAACCCATTCCAGGCCTTCACCACTCTCATGGTGAAAAACTTCTTCCTCACCTCCAGCCTGAATCTCCCCACCTCCAGCTTCATTCCATTTCCCCTAGTCCTATCACTACCTGATAGCCTGACAAGTCCCTCCCCAGCCTTCCTGTAGGCCCCCTTCAGACACTGGAAGGCCACAATAAGATCTCCTCAGAGCCTTCTCTTCTCCAGACTGAACAGCCCCAACTCCTTCAGTCTGTCCTCATAGGAGAGGTGCTCCAGCCCTCTGATCATCCTCGTGGCCCTTCTCTGGACACCTTCCAGCACATCCATATCCCTCTTGTAATAGGGGCTCCAGAACTGGAGGCAGTACTCCAGGTGAGTTTTCACCAGAGCTGAGCAGAGGGGGAGAATCACCTCCCTTGCTCTGCTGGCCACACTTGCCCTGATGCAGCCCAGGATCTGATTGGCCTTCTGGACTGCAAGTGCACATTGAGAGCTCCTGTTGAGCTTCTCGTTCACCAGCACCCCCAAGTCTCTGTGCTCAGGGCTGCTTTCCAGACAGTCACTGCCCAGCCTGGATTTGTGCCTGGGATTGCCTCAACCCAGATGCAGGACCCTGCACCTGGTCTTGTTGAAGCTCCTGAGGTTGGCTTGTGCCCACCTCTCCAGCCTGTCCAGGTCCCTCTGGATGGCATCCCTTCCCTCCAGCGTGTCTGCTGCACCACACAGCTTGGTGTCATCAGCAAACTTGCTGAGGGTGCACTCGATGCCACTGTCCATGGCACCCACAAAGATGTTGAACAAGACTGATCCCAGGACTGATCCCTGAGGGACTCTGCTTGTCACTGGCCTCCACTGGGACATGAACCCATTGACAGCCACTCTTTGGGTGCGGCCATCAAGCCAATTCTTTATCCATCTAGTGGTCCACCCATCAAACTCATGTGTCACCAGTTTGGAGACCAGGATGTGGTGCAGGACAGTGTCGAAGGCTTTGCTCAGGTCCAGGTAAATGACATCAGTTGCTCGCCCCTCATCTATTAATGTTGTTACCTGTTCATAAAAGGCCACCAGGTTTGTCAGGCAGTTATTTCAAAATCCCCTCCTTTTACCACCACTTCCCCTTTCCCACTATACTGCCCATTTTCCACACCACCAGCCCCATTTTCCTCCTTTTTCCCCTCACATCCCAGAGCACCTGGGCTCTGTTGGAGTCTTCTCCCACCTCAGGTGTGGCCACTTTGCTCCCTCTGCCCACTTCCTTTATTAATACCCCTAAGAACGACAGAAGCCTTAAGCTGAGTCCATCTGGGCTGAGGGATTCTCCTCTCATCACTGGTGAGTGCCCATGGTGCACACTGGGTGATGGTGGTGCCCCCACCCCACACACCCTCCCCCCATTAGGTAGGAATAATGTTGATGACTCCTCCAATATCTTTCACGGGTGTTGGCTGAGCCTCCTTACTGGGTCTGAGCTCCTTTGTGTGGTATCTTGGCTGGTTGAGGGTCTTATCCCTGGCTCTAGGATGGGTGCAAAAATGGTGGTGCTCTCTTTCTAGTTTTACAGAAAAAAATGATGCTAAGAATTTGCAGCCACACTATTCCTGTGCAATGTTTTGCTGTAGGAAGATAGGCAACAGAGGTGCCTGAGCTCTTTTCCTAATGATTGCCTTCAGTGTTTTCAGGCTAGAGAAATATTAAGCTTCTATAAAGAATTGAGTTTATGCCAACATATTTTGAGCTATACATGAAATTTCACAGTAAACCTGTGCCAAAGCTTATGCCTACCTTCCTCACATTTTTCAAAACTACCTCTTCTCCTAGGCAACCAGCACCAGAACAACAGCACACAGTCTCAAGCTGTGCCAGGGGAGGTTTAGGCTGGAGGTTAGGAAGAAGTTCTTCACAGAAAGAGTGATTTGCCCTTGGAATGGGCTGCACAGGGAGGTGGTGGAGTCACTGTCACTGGAGGTGTTTAAGAGGAGACTTGATGAGGCACTTGGTGCCATGGTTTAGGTGATTAGATGGTGATGGGTTGGAGTTGATGATCTTGAAGGTCTATTCTATTCTATGTGAAATACAGCTCCCTCTCTGGTGTTACTTAGTGACAATTTCATGAAAAATTGCAATCTCACTAGAAGGCCAGAAAAACCAAACATGTGGTAAGAGACAAGGTGTCTTAAGAATCAATTAGCCAGAAAGTCTTAAGCCACACACACAAAAACAATTATTTTAACCACATAGAGCGTGGATGTAATTTTGTTTGGTGGTTTGTCTGGTTTGGGGTGCTTTTTCTTTTCCTCTTTTTAACCGTTTTTTTTTCTCTCAGCTTTGGATCCCCAGTGCATAATGACGCTCTCTTGAAATTTTGATCTAATTTTCAGGTGGGAAGTAACATTGGAGAGCTGGGTTTTGATTCATTTTCAGCATTTCCTTTAACTAGTTATGGGCCCGTATTCCAGCTGTGCCACCTCAGTAACAATCAATTGAAAACAATCTGTTATTCTCTAACAACTCTCTGTTACCAATTTAGAAATATGGGAGGAATTAAAAAACAGGTTACTTTAAGTCCACACCTAGCCTGTAAAAATATATTAGGAAGGATGTTGACTTGCTGGAACGTGTCCAGAGAAGGGCAACAAGGCTGGTGAGGGGTTTGGAACACAAGCCCTATGAAGAGAAGATGAGGGAGCTGGGGTTGTTTAGCCTGGAGAAGAGGAGACTCAGGGGTGACCTTATTGCTCTCTACAACTACCTGAAGGGAGGTTGCAGCCAGACAGAGGTTGGTCTCTCCTCCCAGGCTGCCAGCACCAGAACAAGAGGACACAGTCTCAAGCTGCACCAGGGGAGGTTTAGACTGGATGTTAGGAAGAAGTTCTATACAGAGAGAGTGATTGCCCATTGGAATGGTCTGCCTGGGGAGGTGATGGAGTCACCCTCACTGGAGGTGCTCAGGAGGAGACTTGATGGGGTGCTCGGTGCCATGGTCTAGTTGTTTGGGTGGGTTGGATAGGTTGATAGGTTGGGCACAATGATCTTGAAGGTCTCTTCCAACCTGGTTTATTGTATTGCATTATTATGTTGGATGATATGCTGGATTCAATGATCTCAAAGGTCTCTTCTAACCTGGTTAATTCTATTCTATTCCTACTCTGACAGGTTTACTTCTATAAATACGCATGAGAAGTACAAATGCATGAAGCATTAAGAGCAACTATGTAGGATGTGAAGTCCTTTACGGAGCAAAGAACTAGGAGTAATTAATTTCCTGGCAACATAAGATGATCATCACTATATTCACTAATTTCAGCTCTGTTAATGATCTGATTCAAAGCAGAGAATGAGATCATACAGCTTTCCAAATGCCAAACACGTGATTTGAACTGATTCAAAACTAGCTTAATGTCTGAGATGAAAATATAGTAAGAATGAAGGTATGAAGACAAAAATGGCATTTTAATTACAAAGGTGTAATATGATATTTAAAGAAAAGCTAATTGACCTTTATTTCTAAGGAGATCTTTTCATCATGAGCTATTTATAGTACAATAGAAGATTGAAATTCCTTTACTTGCCCTGTCGTGGTTTTCTAAGTAGCAGATTGGTTTATAAGTGGTTTTCATGGTAGGTTGCATCCAGAGATGTCAAAATTATTGATGAAGATAAGTGCTGAGATGTCTAGAGCCTCTGATTCATCTGCCTTTCTAATAACAGATTTAGAGGTTGTGTTTTGGAAGGCTGTAGGTGAAATGAAAAGGAGTGGCTCTGGATTCTATAGCGAGCGGACAGCGACTGAGATGTAAAATAAACTTACTCCCATCACAGCTGCAGCTAATCCCAAGTTTAATGTGAATGATTAGAGAATAGTGACTAAATAATGATTAAATGCATAAAATGAAATCAATTAAAATATGGGCAAAAAGCAATAATCCTGTTTAGATTTTAAAACAGCAGTTAAACTGAGCACTTCTTAGAGAGCATTATCATTGACTGTCTTTTTCTTTAAACTATTTTCTAAATAGAAAGCACATGAAAACTTACCCTGGCTCACCAGAGAGGTCCCATATGACTGGAAACTGGTCAACATGATCCCCATCCACAAGAAGGGTCGGATGGCGGAACCCGGAAACTCCAGGCCGGTCAGCCTGACCTCAGTGCCAGGGAAAATGATGGAGCAGATTATCCTGGCGGCAATAACTGTGCACCTGCAGGATGGCCAAGGGCTCAGGTCCAGCCAACATGGATTTAGGAGGGGTAGGTCCTGCCTCTCCAACCTGATCTCCTTCTATGATCAGGTGACCCGCCTGGTGGATGTGGGGAAGGCCTGTGGATGTGGTCTACCTGGACTTCAGCAAGGCCTTTGACACTGTCCCCCACAGCAAACTGCTGGCCAAGCTGTCAGCTCGTGGCTTGGACAGCAACACTCTGTGCTGGGTTAGGAACTGGCTGGAGGGCTGAGCCCAGAGAGTGGTGGTGAATGGTGCCACCTCCAGCTGGAGGCCAGTCACCAGTGGTGTCCCCCAGGGATCAGTGCTGGGCCCCATCCTCTTCAGTGTCTTCACTGACAATCTGGATGAGGGGATTGAGACAGTCATCAGCAAATTTGCAGATGACACCAAGTTGGGAGCAGATGTTGGTCAGTTAGGGGGTGGAAGGGCTCTGCAGAGCGACCTCGACTGACTGGACAGATGGGTGGAGTCCAATGAGATGACATTCAACAAGTCCAAGTGCCGGGTGCTGCACTTTGGCCACAACAACCCCATGCAGAGCTACAGGGTGGGGTCGGAGTGGCTGGAGAGCTCCCAAACAGAGAGGGACCTGGGGGTGCTGATTGACAGCTGCCTGAACATGAGCCAGCAGTGTGCCCAGGTGGCCAAGAAGGCCAACAACATCCTGGCCTGCATTAGGAATAGTGTGGCCAGCAGGAGCAGTACTCTGTACTCTGCATTGGTTAGGCCACACCTTGAGTCCTGTGTCCAGTTCTGGGCCCCTCAGTTTAAGAAGGACATCGAGACACTTGAACGTGTCCAGAGAAGGGCAACAAGGCTGGGGAGAAGCCTTGAGCACAAGCCCTATGAGGAGAGGATGAGGGAGCTGGGATTGTTTAGCCTGGAGAAGAGGAGGGTGGTTGTAGCCAGGTGGGGGTTGGTCTCTTCTCTCTAGCAACCAGCACCAGAACAAGGGGACACAGTCTCATGCTGTGCCAGGGGAAGTTTAGGCTCAAGGTGAGGAGAAAGTTCTTCACTGCGAGCATCATTCACCACTGGAATGGGCTGCCCGGGAAGGTGGTGGAGTCACCGTCCCTGGAGGTGTTCAAGAGGGGACTGGATGTGGCACTTGGTGCCATGGTCTAGTCATGAGGTCTGTGGTTACAGGTTGGACTTGATGATCTTCAAGGTCTCTTCCAACCTTGGTGATACTGTGATATTATGAATCAGTGATATTATCTGATATTTGAAACAGGCTGACTGGAGAACAAGAATTTGGATCTCTGAGTAATGCAGAAATCCTACACTGCATATTTGTTCACTGGTCATAGGAAAATCTAGGTTATAATAGCCTGTCAATGGAATTACAGAGTCTTGATAATCTGGCAGACACCAAAAATTATAAACTGTCATATTTTGAGATAAATTATTGATTTGTTAAAATGCTGGTTTGTATCAGCTTTGCACATCCTGAGTGAATATTGTAACCAGTGAACCACAGCATAGATAAGACTGCCTCAAGAAATGCTTTGACCTTTGTTCTCTGTTTTCTTGTCTTCTACACTTTACCTATATGCATACATTTAGACATATAATAAATGTCCTCATATACATAAATTTCTATTTCTTTGTTTGCCATTTATTTGACATTTTGTTTCTTTGTGCAAGATTAGGGTGGGTAGGGTCATGGAAAGACATGATCAGGAAGAAATAAAATGCAATAAATTATGACTAGTGTCCCTCCAAAGAGCAAAAGTTTCAGTGAAACAGTAAATGGGATATTTGAATGGAATTTGAATGTGTTTGGGCATGGATATGAGAGGGCAAACAGCAGAAGACCTGTTTCACCTCCCAGACCTTTCTGAAGGCATTGAGTTGATCTATGGTATCTGAAATTAAAAACCCATGTGCAGTATAAAGGGTTAAAAGGTAGTTTTCACAAGAGTCTCATTAGTCGTCATTAAATATTCAGTAAGCAAGGCTTACTTGACAGAGTACACAAATAGGAGCTTGGTGAAAGGGAACTGAAATTTGATTTTACAAAACAGTGCTTTATAAGCACTGTATTATCATACACATATTGTATCTCTCTTTTTCCCAAAGACTGAGTTTTGATAAAATTATACATCATTAAGAAAAGAAATTACTTGTTAGAAATGTCTAACTAGGTAAGCACACTGGGGGTAATTACTAAGCTGGCTGCTCGTGTACTCCACAACTTAGGAGGCAATCCCAGGCGCAAGTACAGGCTGGGCTGTGACTGGCTTAAAAGCAGCCCTGAGGAGAGAGACTTGGGGGTGCTGGTGGACAAGAAGCTCAACAGGAGCTCTCAATGTGTACTTGCAGTCTGGAAGGCCAATCAGATTCTGGGCTGCATCAGGAGAAGTGTGGCCAGCAGGTCGAGGGAGGTGATTCTTCCCCTCTACTCAGCTCTGCTGAGATCCCACCTGCAGTACTGACTCCAGTTCTGGAGCCCCTATTACAAAAGGGATCTGGAGGTGCTGGAACGGGTCCAGAGAAGGGCCACAAGGATGAGCAGAGGGCTGGAGCACCTCTCCTATGAGGACAGACTGAAAGAGTTTGTTCAGTCTGGAGAAGAGAAGGCTCCCAGGTGACCTCATTGTGGCTTTCCAGTATCTGAAGGGGGCCTACAGGAAGGCTGGGGAGGGACTTGTCAGGCTATCAGGTAGTGATAGGACTAGGGGAAATGGAATGAAGCTGGAGGTGGGGAGATTCAGGTTGGATGTGAGGAGGAAGTTCTTCCCCATGAGAGTGGTGAAGGCCTGGAATGGGGTGTCCAGGGGGGTGGCTGAGGTCCCATCCCTGCAGGTCTTTAAGCCCAGGCTGGATGAGGCTCTGTCCATCCTGATCTAGTGTGGGGTGTCCCTGGCCATGGCAGGGGGGTTGGAACTAGATGATCCTTGTGGTCCCTTCCAGCCCTGACTGATACTATGATACTTTGATTAGACAACTAGATTACTGAAGTGTGCTGTTTCAGCTGCCTTCTTCATTGGCTGGAGAATGTACAAAGAACCTTACATTTTTTTCCAGGAGATTTGAGAATTTAATGAAAAAGGATTTTGTACCAGAAAATTTAAAAGAATATTTCATGGGCTGCCTAGACAACAATATAGCCACTGATTATTTTTGCCCCACTTTTTATTCAAAAACAAACCAGAAGTCATTACCTTTTAGAATCTGGAGATTAACGTATCTGTGACCAGAGGCTGGTGGCAGGCCTCGAGCAGAAGCCCTGTGAGGAGAGGCTGAAGGAGCTGGGATTGTTTAGCCTAGAAAAGAGGAGGCTCAGGGGAGACCTTATTGCTGTCTACAACTACCTGAAGGGAGGTTGTGGCTAGGAGGGGTTTGGTCTCTTCTCCCAGGCAACCAGCACCAGAACAAGAGGTTGAAAGAGACCTTCAAGATCATCACGTCCAACCCATCAACCATTAATTCTGCCATTAATTCTCACACTTTCTAGAGACAGGCCATTTTTCTGGTATGGCAGTAAGAATAAAAACTGAACAAACTGTCTTAGGACCTTCACAACAGCTCTAGAACTTTTTAAGGTTCAAGCTTTATGATTTACAAGTTCATATGTAATTAGTTGCTTAACTGTTTGGATTCACATGACTAAGTTTTATTACAAAGGTCTGGAAAAGGCAGTTTGATGATTTAACCCTGCAGCTATTTGTAGTGGAGCGAAGTCTTTCCAGCAAGTAATAGTTGTCTTGATTACATCTGAAATTATGTCTACACAGTTATAAATAATTATATCATATTGATAGACTAATTACTATTTTAATAAGACATAATTTTCATGCACAAGTAATTTTAAGATAAAATCATAGTCTTTTCTTTTTGGTTTCCCATAAGGAATAACTTTCACCCGTGACATTATTGTAGAAACTCAGTACCTTCCAGCCTGTAGTTAAATTTTGGGTTCCTTGTGTTCCATTAGTGTCTATAGACAATACAATAATTACTTCCAATTTTCCATTACATCCTTGATAGAGATGAACACCTTTGTCTCCTTCATTGCCAGAATCTTTGATTGCTTCTGAAAGGATGCGAAGATGGAATAAAACTGGAGCTAGTACTGAACTCCAGGGAACACCACTAGCTACAAGTCTTGTGGTAGTTTAGGCTGGGTGCCTTCTGCTGCTACCACAAAAGATAAACCTTTGGTGCCCTGGGTGTCCAGCCCAGTGGGTGGACACAGGAAGTTATGTGTTTCATTCCCATAATGTCCTGCTCCCTGTAAAACCACCTGCAAAGTCCTACACTTCCTCTTTCTTTTTCTTCCCTGGCTGCCCTTGTGGGAGATGCTCCCTGTCTGGTAATGGACATTTAAACTTTCATTAACTTCTGCAATCCATTTGTCTGAGTCTCATTTTATTTTGCCCTGGTGGGAGGCAAGGGAGGATCTGCCTTCCAACCCACCACAGGTCTCCAAGTGGACTCGGCACCCTCTGAGCTCTATTGTTTATCCACTTCTCAATCCATCTTGCAATCCACTCTTCTAGCCCACAATTCCTGAGCTTACCTATGAGGATATTATGTGAGACAGTGTCAAAAGCGTTGCTAGAGTCAAAGTAGACAATATCCACTGTGCTCCCTGCATCTACCCATTTCATTACACCAACATGGAAGGCTATCAAGTTAGTCAAACGTGATTTCCCCATAGTAAATCCATGCTGGCTACTCCTGACAACCTTATTTTCTTCCTTGCGTTTAGGCACAAATCCAATCCAATACAATACACCAGGTTGAAAGAGACCTTCAAGATCATCGCGTCCAACCCATCAACCAATCCAACCCACCTAAACAACTAGATCATGGCACCAAGCACCCCATCAAGTCTCCTCCTGAACACCTCCAATGAAGGTGACTCCACCACCTCCACGGGCAGCCCATTCCAATGGCAAATCACTCTCTCTGTATAGAACTTCTTCCTAACATCCAGCCTAAACCTGCCCTGGCGCAGCCTGAGACTGTGTCCTCCTGTTCTGGTGCTGGCAGCCTGGGAGAAGAGACCAACCTCTGCCTGTCTACAACCTCCCTTCAGGTAGTTGTAGAGAGCAATCAGGTCACCTCTAAGGAGTCTCCTCTTCTCCAGGCTAAGCAACCCCAGCTCCCTCAGCCTTTCCTCATAGGGCTTGTGTTCCAAACCCCTCACCAGCTTCGTTGCCCTTCTCTGGACATGTTCCAGCAAGACAACATCCTTCCTAAACTGAGGGGCCCAAAACTGGACACAGTACTCGAGGTGCAGCCTAACCAGTGCAGTGTACAGGGGCAGAATGACCTCCCTGCTCCTGCTGGCCACACTGTTCCTGATGCAGGCCAGGATGCCATTGGCCTTCTTGGCTGCCTGGGCACACTGCAGGCTCATGTTCAGCCTACAATCAACCAGTACCCCCAGATCCCTCTCTGCCTGGCCACTCTCCAGCCACTCTGACCCCAGCCTGTAGCACTGCATGGGGTTGTTGTGGCCAATGTGCAGAACTCGGCACTTGGATGTGTTCAATCTCATGCCCTTGGATTCTGCCCATCTGTCCAGCCTGTCAAGGTCCCTCTGCAAAGCTTCTCTTCCCTCCAGCAGATCAACTCCTGCCCTCAGCTTGGTGTCGTCCACAAATTTACTGTTGATGGAGTCAATGCCCTCATCCAGATCATTAATAAAGATATTGAAGAGCATTGGGCCCAGCACTGATCCTTGGGGCATACCACTAGTGCCTGGCCGCCAGCTGGATGTGGCACCATTCACCACCACTCTCCAAAATGAGCTGCTTCATCACACTTCAAGAGGGAGAGGTGAAGCTGATTAATCTGTAGTTTCTGGGGTCTTCTTTATTGGTAATTTTGAAGACTGGGGTGACACTGGCTTTTCTGCAGTCTTCAGGCACCTCTCCTGTACTTCATGATTTTTCACAAATGATGGCCACTGGTAAAGCCACAACATCATCCAACTCTCTCACCACGTGGCTGCATCCCACTAGGACCCATGGAATTGTGCATGTTCTGTTTACCCAAATGATCTCCAAACCTTATCCTTATTGATCATTGGGGGAGTTTTCCTTCCTCCAGGCTTTATCTCTTAATTTCAGGGCCTGGGATTTCTGAGGGCCAGTCTTGGCAGTAAAGACTGGAGCAAAGAAGGCATTCAACAACTGCCTTCTCTATATCTTCTGTTACTAAGGCTCCTACGTCATTCAGCAGGGGCCCAGCATATTCCTTATTCTTCCTTTTACCATTCATGTATTTGAAGAAGCCCTTCTTGTTTTCTTTTACTTCTTTTGCCAATTCTTCATTCCCCCTTAGGTAGAGCTCTTGCAACCAGTGTTGTTTGTCTCTCTTTCCAAAAAAGTGCATAGCTGGACATGGCAACATTCCAGTCATGTGAGCAATCCCACCATGTCTCAGTAACTGCGATGAGGTCCTGTGACAGAACACAATCTCTAACTTTTCCTGCTTATTCCCTATGCTGCATGCATTGGTGTATAAGCATGAACTTGCCTTCATTCATTCTGCTCATCCAGGCTACTGCCTCTGATCTGACAGAGGCAGAATACAGGTGTCCCATGATCTTCTGTATTTTGTGAAGGCTGCTCCCATTTCCATTTTAAGGAGGGTAGAGCATGGCTCCATCAGTCTATCTCCCCTTCAACCTCCCTGATGCTCCTTAAGTTTTCAGCTTCCTCTTGCAGCTCTGCCACCCAGCAGATGAGATGATCCACCTGTTTGCAGCACTTGCAGCAATTGTCGTAACAATGACTCACTGTTGGTGAAAGGCTCTGACAGTCCCCGCAGCCCGTGACTTGGACATCTGTGTGTTACTGTTGGTGTTCCACGTGGATTCCCACATCCACCCTGACAAGTGTTGAGTGCATGATCCTATGCCTGGTGGAGACCATAACTGAATGCTTTCCAAGGGGGTGATGACCACAAGTAAGGCACACCTGTTGATAGGGCAGAGCTTCTGCTCCTCCTTGCACACTCTCCTGTGTGCCCTGTTTGCGGCCTTCCTGAGCACTCTCTGTATGCACTCCACTGTGAAGGCTGCTGCCTCGCTCTTAATGGTCACGTAACATGATTGACACTGAGAAAATTTGTACTGGACTGTTCAGAATTGTAATTTGTTACAGTGTAGAAATACCTAGAATGCAAAAGCATGAAATGTAAGAGTCTGTCCCAGCATTTATATTTAATGATGTGTGGTAATGACTCATTACTCCTTGCAAAATTATGTACAAAGACTAAGTTGCCTACTAAGAAATACATTGACAAATCTGAAACAGAATTTAATCCAGTATTAAATTGATACACAAAATTATTATGCAGCAATGGTAAGTTAAATCAACTGAAAGCAACACATTTATACTGGAATCTTTCCTGTGTATGAGCAGATGAGTTATGTCAAAATAGAATATAATAAACCAGGTTGGAAGAGATCTTCAAGATCATCACATCCAACCTATCAACCAATCCAACCCACCCAAACAACTAGATCATGGCACCAAGCACCCCATCAAGTCTCCTCCTGAACACCTCCAATGAAGGTGACTCCACCACCTCCCTGGGCAGCCCATTCCAATGGCAAATCACTCTCTCTGTGTAGAATTTCTTTCTAACAGCCAGTCTAAACCTCCCCTGGTGCAGCTTGAGACTATGTCCTCTTGTTCTGGTACTGGCAGCCTGGGAGAAGAGACCAACCCCCACCTGTCCACAACCTCCCTTCAGGTAGTTGTAGACAGCAATAAGGTCACCGCTGAGTCTCCTCTTCTCCAGGCTAAGCAACCCCAGCTCCCTCAGCCTCTCTTCATAGGGCTTGTCTTCCAAACCCCCCACCAACCTTGTTGCCCTTGTCTGGACACGTTCCAGCAAGTCAACATCCTTCCTAAACTGAGGGACCCAGAACTGGACACAGTACTCAAGGTGTGGCCTAACCAGTGCAGTGTACAGGGGCTGACCTGACCTCCCTGCTCCTGCTGGCCACACTGTTCCTGATACAGGCCAGGATGCCATTGGCCTTCTTGGCTGCCTGGGCACAGGCAAGGGGAAAGCAAATACTATTCCACCATATTATTCTCATATTAACCATTCACTTGCTGCAACAATTAATGTAAGGAAACACGCAGAGTAGAAAAGGGCTTTCAGATTAACTGAATCATGTAAAAGTAAGGGATGAAGCAAAAAAATGCAGGTCCCATGTGTAAATTGCAGTTATATCTATATTCATGTCTTCTCTGTCGCTGAACAGAAACTCTCATTTGCTGTTGATGTCATTATAAGCAGTAATGTCTTCAAGCCTTTGCTAAGAAGTGATTGGCTGGTACATCTGTAAAAGGCAACCTATTCTTTCTCCCTTCTCTCATTACCCCAGGCTGCTTCTCAGGACTCCTCAGTAAAAGTTCTAAGAATAGAAAATAAATGTTGTTCATTTATTTATTTATATTCATGCTCCAGTTCCTCCTCCTACATATGGGGAAGCATACCTGCACTGACAATGGAAGTAAGGAGAAGATTAGCTTGTGTCATTGAAGTGCTTGTTGCTACAAATTAGCTGCTTATAGCTTTGAGCTAAACTGACCTGAAACACTCATGCATAGGGATTCCACTTACCAATGTACTCTCCAAGAATTACTGTACTTACATGCGTGGACTCCAGCTCTGAGGTTCAGTTGCCTGATTGATGTCTGATCCTAATGAACTTTGAGATCAGACATACACACTCTGGAAGATTCATCAAAGACTGAGATGCTATAACAACCATATCATCCTGGGGAATCAGCATTGTGTCTACTTAAATAGGTAACAATAAATACAAAGTTTCTAGTGTGCTGTGCAGCCATCTTTGAGTGAATGTCTTTCATGGACTGCAGCCTGGGGAAACATCATTACAGTAATTATGAGTACAGGTAGATCAACATTAGTCTGGAAAATTTTGGGGCATGGAAGGTCAGTAATGTGCCTACTTGCAGAGTAAGACATTTACAATAAATTGTGCATGGAGTAACAGCTGTGAAAGCCACTATGTTGCCTCTAGAATTGCACATAATGAAAAGAAGCTGAGAATTATGTGATATGTCCAGAACCATGTACAAACAGAATAAAAAGTGAAGTCTATCAAATGAATTATTTGTTCCAAGCTGTCAGATTACTGTGATCACTTTTCCAGCTGTATCTCTCTTGTGGTTTTTATATTCTTTTAACACAATTCTCCCTTCTGGCATGTTTCTTTTTTTCTTTAAAACTGAATCCAGAAACCGAAAAGAGAGAGCCTGAGAAAGGCTCTGGATAGAAGCACAGGTAGAGAGTAAAATTATCTTTCAGATATTTCTGCTTTAATTGTTCAGTGTGCTAAATATGGAACTTAGGTAGGGTTATTTCTATTTGCTGTCACTGAGCCTTTAATAATTTGGATTGTTGTCTGGATACTAGGAATACAAGAAATCCATGCCTTGTATGAGGCAAAATTCTCTGTAAACTCAAAAACTTAAAAAGAATTGCCAAAGGGCTCATGCTTCTCGTTGCAGTGCCCACAGAAGTGGGAAGGAAGAAGTTGGCTAAGTTAACTCAAAGCAACTCAGGATTTTACCACTGTGAAGAATGTGGATAATTAAATAATGGATTTATAGGGGGAAAATACTCTCATTAAATATTGTTCAAATTGTCACAGTAAATATGTTGTTCATTTAGCAAAATGTCCACACGGTTCGAATTTATCTGGAGGAGAGTTCCAAGATGTTAAAAATAGTAATAAAAAATGGCAATATAAAAGTGCTGTGAGAAATAATTGCATAAAACACACAGTATCACATAATTTTAATAGTTTGAAACATTTGATGTCCCTAATGTAGCTCCAATTGCAATAGATCACACACTGTAATTAAAGCGAAGAGGCAATAGAGAAAGAAGACTGGGACAGAAATAATAGGCCTTTTGGAGTCATAATTTTGAAATCAGTCCTTCACTTTGAAATTTTTGAAGAAATCAGGAACAGTGTGGCCAGCAGGAGCAGGGAGGTCATTCTGCCCCTGCACACTGCACTGCTTGGGCCACACCTTGAGTACTGTGTCCAGTTCTGGGCCCCTCAGTTTAGGAAGGATGTTGACTTGCTGGAACGTGTCCAGAGAAGGGCAACAAAGTTGGTGAGGGGTTTGGAACACAAGCCCTATGAGGAAAGGCTGAGGGAGCTGGGGTTGTTTAGCCTGGAGAAGAGGAGACTGAGGGGTGACTTTATTGCTCTCTACAACTATCTGAAGGGAGGTTGTAGCCAGGCAGAGGTTGGTCTCTTCTCCCAGGCAGTCAGCACCAGAACAAGAGGACACAGTCTCAAGCTGCACCAGAAGAGGTTCAGACTGGATGTTAGAAAGAAATTCTACACAGAGAGAGTGATTTGCCATTGGAATGGGCTGCCCAGGAAGGTGGTGGAGTCACCTTCATTGGAGGTGTTCAGAAGGAGACTTGATGGGGTGCTTGGTGCTGTGGTTTAGTTGATTAGATGGTGTTGGATGATAGGTTGGTGCGATCATCCTGAAGGCCTCTTCCAACCTGGTTTAATCTATAAATTTTATAAATGCAATTATATAAGCATTTGGGGAAGAGAGGAAAGGAAAATGTTAAATCTTATTGAAGACTCTTGATAGGGCTTAAAAATGTATGTTTTTTCACATCATACCAAGAGATCACCATCTCCAGCTTGCCACCTCCAGAAGCAGGCAGTAGAGGATGCCTCTGGAATTGTGATGGGTCAGAATCATCAGTACAACATTGTGCTTTGAAGAGTTCTCTCCCAGCTCCTTGACATTGCTATCTCAAAAACTTCCCCCATTTGGAGCTTCCATTTATTAGTCTCAGTAATCTTTACTTTCCCTCTTTGTTTGGCCAGTTGTTT
Organism: Picus viridis; assembly: GCA_033816785.1. Classification (NCBI taxonomy): domain Eukaryota; kingdom Metazoa; phylum Chordata; class Aves; order Piciformes; family Picidae; genus Picus; species Picus viridis. The sequence continues at coordinate 5,574,858 of CM066567.1, read as the reverse complement.
GTTGTTTGGCTTTTTTGTTCATGTAAATTATTTGCTCTCTTTAGCAAGGAGTTATAAGACATAAATGAGTGAAGAATGAGTGAATGCCAACTGCCATTTTAATGTGATCACTTCTAAACATTTTATTATATGGCAGACAAAACCAACAAATTTCTGTTCATTTTCTTTCTGTAATTCTTATTTTTTTTTAATAGTATTGTTGTTCAGTTACTTTTCTCTCAGTCTGGAAAGTCCTGGTTTACTTGGTCATTCCTCAAAAGGAATGTGTGGGAAATTACCCTCTTCTGCTAATCTTGGGTTTGCTGAACATATCTAAGAATGCTATGAATAGAAGAGTAGGGTAGAACAGAATAGAATAGAAGAATAGAATAGAATAGAATAGAATAGAATAGAATAGAATAGAATAGAATAGAATAGAATAGAATAGAATAGAATAGAATAGACCAGGTCGAAATAGACCTTTGAGATCTTCAAGTCCAACCTATCATCCAACACTATCTAATCAACTAATCAACTATGGCACCAAGCACCCCATCAAGTCTCCTCCTAATCATTGCCCTCCTGACTATCAGATTTTATCCTTTATAAGTTCTGAGTCTTACATATGGGTGAAACATGTGATTTTATTGACTTCAGAATATCCAGTTATTTCCCACAAAATTTATCTCAGGGATAAAGATCACCTATTTCCTATTCACCAAGTAATTTAGTTATGTTTTTCTCCCTTAAACATTTCAGTCAAACAGGGAACAGAAGATGGGGCTATTTGACTCAAGACACCTGTCACTCACTTGTCAATGACAAATTACATGTATCACATTCAAAATGAGCATTCAAAAGTTGTCATTTCCTTTTATTAGGCTGTTTGATTAAGGCTAGCAGTGTGTTGAACCTGAGAAATTTGTCTGTCTTTGTGGACCAAGATGAAAGAAGAGCAGAGGTATTTTTCTTTCATACAGAATAATTTGATGAGTTCTTGGCAAGCATGTAGTAAGACTAGGTAAAAATCTAATTCTCCATGTTGCATGCCTTCACAATCCATATCCAATTCAGGCTTTCCTACCCATCTTGGAGAAAACACTGTTCCACAATAGAAATGTCAAAAGAACTATTGATATATCCCATTTTTCTGTTGTTTTGGGAAATTGTGTGTGTGTGAACACAGTGCATATCTATATTAGTGTATGCATTGAATATAAACAATATCCATATTGCACACAAAATTTATTGAATTTCATATATGTTATATACAAATATTATGCACCAGGTTGTCTACTCAGCAGTGAGCCCAGGTGGCCAAGAAAGCCAGCAGTGTGCCCAAGTGGCCAAGAAGGCCAATGACATACTGGCCTGCATCAAGAATAGTGTACCCAGCAGGAGCAGGGAAGTCATTGTGCCCCTGTACTCTGCACTAGTTAGGCCACACCTTGAGTACTGTGTCTAGTTCTGGGCCCCTCAGTTTAAGAAGGACGTTGAGAATCTTGAACATGTCCAGAGAAGGGCAACGAGGCTGGGGAGAAGCCTTGAGCACAAGCCCTGTGAGGAGAGGCTGAGGGAGCTGGGGTTGTTTAGCCTGGAGAAGAGGAGGCTCAGGGGAGGCCTCACTGCTGTCTACAACTACCTGAAGGGGGATTGTAGCCAGGAGGGAGTTGGCCCCTTCTCTCAGGCAACCAGCACCAGAATGAGAGGACACAGTCTCAAGCTACACTGGGGAGGGTTTTAGGCTGGAGGTGAGGAGAAAGTTCTTCACAGAGAGAGTCGTTTGCCATTGGAATGTGCTGCCCAGGGAGGTGGTGGAGTCACAGTCCCTGGAAGGGTTCAAGAAGGGATTGGATGTGGCACTTGGTGCCATGATCTAGTCACGTGGTCTGTGGTGACAGGTTGGACTTGATGATCCTTGAGGTCTCTTCCAACGTTGGTGATACTGTGATACTCCAGTAACGCAATAATATTTTCTGCCAAATAGAATATAATAGAATTAACCAGGTTGGAAAAGGCCTTTGAGATCATCGATAGTATGAAAATAAAACGGATTGGCAGTTTCAAATCTAGTTGTTGTCTTCACTGCTCTAGACCTTATTTCTTACAGTGTTGTCATTAATTTCAGGGCTTCTCAAATCTTCCTGGGTTTTTGGGGGGTGGTTTGTTTGACTGATTGGTTGGTTGGTTTGTTTTGGGGTTTTGTGCTAACATTATTACTAAAAACTGACTACTGCATTCACTGAAAATTGAACTGTTTCACTTTTTCTCCACAACATCCCATGTCATTTGTGCTGCCTCTGCTTACAGTTAACTTTGGAAAAGTCACCTTGAAGCTCATTCAGCTCACTCTTAAAGAAGCACAGCATGCTTAATTCCATAATTCATTCTTAACATGAATTGTGTTTTATATCCAATATGACTCACGCACCGTTCAGCTGTCACCAGCTGTTAGAGACTATTATGTTCAATGGAAAGTAAAGGAATTTTTACTATAGTTAGAAAAAAAATCAAATGATTTAACAGTGTAACATTTATAAGTGCTCATTTAGGAAATAAAGAACTTGTCTAATCTTGATTAAGCTGATCTAACTGCAGTCTGAAAATAAATGTCAGTTTTATTTCCTTCATGGTATGGACGTTTATAATAGTGTCTGCTTCCTCTTGGTTGGGACATTATTGTCAGATGTGGTGAAATGCTGCATTCTAAGAATACTCTGTGTTGGGAATGCATCAAGGGTTAATGTGTGGACATTTCATGTAGAGGTAAATTATTGGCACATCATGGGATAGTGCCACTAGGAGAATGGGAAGCCAAAACAGACCAATGTATCTCAAAGTTCTCAAGGTGTCGTCTTACAGAGGCTATGAAATACTGCTTGGTGCTGCATTTTAATTAAGAAAAGACATCTTTACAGCTAGAAAACTGACAGAAGACATCTTTAATAGTCTTTGGATGTGAGCAGCTCTGCCATTTTCCTATATAAATTCTGCTATCTCCCCAGTTTGTCGGTGTCCTGTTGATGGTGATATATCTCAGAAAAGAATGTGTAGAAAAGTGAAGGTTCACAGATACTATAAAGAATAAGCATCATAACTTGACTAAGCTGTGTGTTAACTATATTCAGAAAGTCCAAATTTTGCTACTTACTTTTATTACCACATGTGGTGGTTTGGGCTGGGTGCCCTCTGCCATGTGGTGTGCTTCCTGTGTCCAGAACTCCAGCCCGTGGGCAGACATAGGAAACTAGGTCTCTCCTACCATAATCCTCTGCACCGCTATAAAATCCAGTGCAGGGTCTCACACTTCCTCTTTCTTCCCCTCGCCGGCACCTGGTAACTCGGGAGACATCTCCCAGCCATGGGCCTGGCTAGGCCCAAGGCCAGAGGGATGGGCGGTCTCAGGTCTGGCCAGCTAAGACTAGCCTAGCAGTAGGGGGGAAGAAGGAGCCCTAGGGGTCTTGGGTGCACCCTCAGATGGGGATGGGATGTTTCTGGGTCTGCTTTGGGGTTTCTTTTGTCACTGCTTCTGGCTCTCTGTACACACTCACTGCTTTCCATTTAAATTTTCCATCACTTTTGCAATCCTTTTTTCAGAGTTGTTATTTCTGCCCATGGTGGGGAGGGGGTCTGCCTCAACCCACGACACCACATCATGTGGCAAATGTGTGTGTGAACTTGCAAATTCTTTTAAGATCAGTTCTACTATTGTTTCTTTCCAGATGGGTTTATGCAAGGTAGTATTTGTATTGTACATTAAAATTATACATATGATTGTACAGGTATTACTTTGAGTCACTATACATGGCATTCTTTTTAGCATTTTGAAGATCCTTTGCTTGAGTCTTGCTCTCTTTAGTCTTTTTTATGATTTGTAAAGGAAAGCACTTGCAGCCCAGTGCCAGCATTGGTATCTTATTTGGAAGAAGTTATCATAAGGCCACAGAATCACAGAATGTTAGGGGTTGGAAGGGGTCTCTAGATAGCATCAAGTCCACCTCCCCTGCCAAAACAGGATCAGCTAGGGCAGGTCACATACGTGGGTTTTGAAAGTCTCCAGAGAAGGAGGCAACCTCTTTGAGCAGCCTATTGCAGTGCTCCATCACCCTCACCGTAAAGAATTTTCATGTTGAAGCTGAGCCTCTTGTGTTCTAGCTTATCCCCATTGTTCCTTGTCCTTTCACTGGACACCAGTGAAAACAGACTGACACCTTCATCTTCATAGCCACTCCTCAGATACTTACAGATGTTGGTAAGATCCCCTCTTCTTCTCTAGACTAAACAACCCCAGATGGGTCTCTCAGTCATTCTTCACAGGAGAGATGTTCAAGTCCCACAATTATCCTCATAGTTCTCTGTTGGACTCTCTCCAGTAGATCCCTATCTCTCTTGAATTGGTGCACAGTACTCCAAGTGTGGTCTTACCAGGGCAGAGTAGAGGGGGAGGAGAACCTCCCTAGACCTGCTGGACACATTTTTCTTAATGAATCCCAGGATACCATTGATCCTCTTAGCCACAAGAGCACAGTGCTGTCCCATGGATAACTTGCTGTCTGCTAGGACTCCAAAGTCTTTCTCTGCGGAGCTGCTTTCCAGCAGCACAACCCCTAATCTGTACTGGTGCCTGGTGTTATTCCTCTCCAGATGCAGGACTCTGCACTTGTCCTTATTGAACCTCATGAGGTTGACCTCTGCCCTGCTCTCCAGTCTGTCTAGATCTCATGGATGACAGCACAGCCATCCAACGTGTCAGCCCCCTCCCACCTTCCTCAGTTTGGTATCATCAGCAAACTTGCTTAGGGTGCATTCAATCCTCTCATCCGAGTAATTGATGAAGATATTGAACCAAACCTGACCCAGCATTGATCCCTGGGGAACTCACTGGCCACAGGCCTCCAGCTGGACTCCATACCACTGATCATAAGTCTCTGTACTCTGTTATTGAGCCGCTTTCCAATTCACCTCACAGTCCAATCCTCTAACCTACTTTTCTTGAGTTTACATAGGAGGATGTTGTGGAACAGGGTATCAAAACACTTGCTGAATTCAAGACAGACAATATCCACTGCTCTCCCTTCATCTATCCATTTGGTCATTCCTTCATAGAAGGCTATCAGATCAGTCAAGCAAGATTTTCCCTCAGTGAATCCACACTCGCTACTCTTGATGATCCTCTTTTCATGTAGTTAGAGATGGACTCCAGAATGAGCTGCTCCATCACCTTTCCAGGAATGGAGGTGAGGCTGACTGGTCTGCTGTTGCCTGGGTCTTCCTCCTTGCCCTTTTAGAAGACTGGAGTGACACTGTCCCTCTTCCAGTCCTCAAGCATTTCCCTTGTTCTCCACGATGTTTCAAAAATGATGGAGAGTGGTACAGCAACAACATCAGCCAGGTCCTATGCCTATTTTGTTTCTTACAAGTCTAGCTTTTTAGAATCTATTTTTTAAAGAAGTTGAGAGCATCCAGAACTCTGCTCCTGTAAAATCTTAGCTTTCTACCTGCATCTTGTGATAGCATCTTAACTAGCCACAGCAGTATCGTGAATATTTGCCTTTAAAAGAAGAGCACAAATTGTTCCATAACACCTCATGGAAGTTTGCTAAGTTCACCACTGAGATAACTTCTCAGAAAAGATACTTGTAGGGTACTGAAATCTGTGTATTTGTACTAGGCATTAGTCTACCCTCCAATGACTTTCTCTATTAAAACCTCTTTTTGTATCACCTATGTTATTTTTAGAATGTAACCAGAAGAGTTCATTTTCCCTCATTTGTCAAACAGAATTTCTCACCTAAAAAAAGCCTTTGACCAAAGTTAAAGTCAGAGAAAGATTCTGGTGCCAGATTTATTCTCCTCCAAATAATCTCTTTACCATTTAAAAGAGCATCACACCCTTTCAGGTTCACTGTCTGATTTTAAAAGATGCACTTTTAAATGATCACTAATGTTCAACTCTCCTTCCAAAACAACATTATTTTATCACTACAGTACAGAGGCTTTTGGTGTTACTTGACAATAACTTCTTGCTGCAACTTTTTTCATGGCATTACATGGCAGCGTAGAGTAAGAGTTTTCACTGTTAATCTGCAGGGAGCAAGCAAATCAGACAATACCAATATTTTATAGTTAATAATATCCCAAAGGTTCTTTCATGAAACAAAGTAGGATCAAATGTAGGTGATACTTATATGTGATAATGATTTTGTTGTTGTTGTTAATCATTTATCTCTGTTTAACCAATATTCAGGGCTAAATTATAGCAGTTGCTCTATAGCAGTTGCTTCATAACCCTTCCCCAGTTGAGAGGGGAGATCAGGAAAAGAAGAGGAATCCCATGGGTTGAAATGCCTAGTGCTCTGTAGGCCATCCCATTGGTTTCTGCTTCTGGTTTCCTGATACAAGAGGTCTGTGGTACTACTGGAAAGAGAGTTAAACTCAGGGCCACTAAGGGACTAAAACATTCTACTCTGCACTGGTGAGACCCCACCTGGAGTACTGCCTCCAGTTCTGGAGCCCCTATTACAGGAAGGATCTGGAGGTGCTGGAGTGTGTCCAGAGAAGGGCCACAAGGATGATGAGAGGGCTGGAGCTCCTCTCCTATGAGGACAGACTGAGGGAGTTGGGGCTGTTCAGTCTGGAGAAGAGAAGGCTCTGAGGAGATCTTATTGTGGCCTTCCAGTGTCTGAAGGGGGCCTACCGGAAAGCTGGGGAGGGACTTTTTAGGCTGTCAGGGAGTGATAGGACTAGGGGGAATGGAAAAAATGGGTAGATTCAGATTGGGTGGTAGGAAGAAATTTCTCACCTTGAGGGTGGTGAGACACTGAACAGGTTGCCCAGGGAGGTGGTGGAAGCCTCATCCCTGGAGGATTTTAAGGCCAGGATAGATGTGGCTCTGGGCAACCTGATATAGTGTGAGGTGTCCCTGCCCATGGCAGGGGATTGGAACTAGATGATGATTCTTGAGGTCACTTCCAACCCTAAAAATTCTAGGATTCTATGATTCAGCCTGGAGGAGAAAAGACTTAATGCGGTATCTCATCAATGCATACCTGAAGGAGGGGTAAAAAGGGAACAGAGCCAGGGTCTCTTCAGTAGAGCCAAGTGCAGGCTGAGACAATGTGTACACACTGAAATATAGGAGGATCCATCTGAACAGTGGGAAACATTTTTTACTGTGATGGTGCTGAGCACTGAACAGGGTGCTCAGAGAGGTCATCTCCATCTTTGGAGGTATTCCAAAGCTATCAGGACATGATCTTTTGCAACTGGCTGTAGGTGGCCCCACTTGAACAGGCACATTGAGCCACATGACTTTCAGAAGCCTCTTCCATCCTCATCCATTCTGTCATTCTGTGTGGACTCTTTTTCTGTAGCTTTCCTATAAAATATTGAGGATTGAGTAGCCACGTCTTTAGCTATTGCCTTTTCTGACATTGATGTTTCTTTACCACATCTTTATTGAAACTACAAGAAGCCATCAGCATCACTGCGGTGAGATCGCTCACGCTGGTCATCTCAATTAAGAGTAAATGTAATGTATACAACAACAAGAAAAGGAACTGGGAACCAGAGTTTTTGTGCTAGTATTATCCTTTTGTCTGATGGCAAGCTTTCATCTCATATCATAGAATCATAGAATTGCTAGGGTTGGAAGGGACCTCAAGGATCGTCTAGTTCCAATCACCCTGCCACTGGCAGGGACCCCTCACAATAGATCGGGTTGCTCAGAGCTACATCCAGCTTGACCTTAAAAACCTCCAGGGATGAAGCTTCTACCACCTCCCTGGGCAACCTGTTCCAGTGTCTCACTACCCTCATGGTGAAAAACTTCTTCCTAACATCCAATCTGAATCTACCCATTTCTAGTTTTGTTCCATTCCCCCTAGTCCTATCATTACCTGACCCCTCAAAAGTCCCTCCCCAGCTTTCTTGTAGGCCCCCTTCAGACACTGGAAGGCTACAACTGGGTCTTCTTGGAGCCTTCTTTTATGCAGACTGAACAACCCCAACTCTTTTAGTCTGTTCTCATATAGGAGGAGGAGCTCCAGCCCTCTGATCATCCTCATGGCCCTTCTCTGGACACATTTCAGAAGCTCCAGATCCTTCCTGTAATAGGGGCTCCAGAACTGGATGTAGTACTGCAGGTGGGGTCTCACAAGAGTGGAGTAGAGGTTGAGAATCACCTCCCTTGACCTGCTGGCTATGCTTCTCTTGATGCAGCCCAGGATGTGATTGGCTTTCTGGGCTGCAAGCTACTCAGCACTATTGGCAGCAGGAAGGAAACACAGAGTAACCAACAAGATGCTGCCACATACAGATTCCTGGAGGGAAAAAAATAAAAAAGTCATATTCAGTACTTTTTCAGTGTTTAATTTGTTCACCACCAGTATGTACAGTGAAGATAGGTTCCCCTTTTTACTGGAGAAGTGTGCTTAACTTGCTATTTTAGTTTGTCATTATTTAAAGAGTAATTATAGTTATGCCTACAAGAACAGATCTATTACAATCCTTGTTATTCAGGAGTTTATGATTCAGTGAATTCTCACTGGAATGGAATTAAGCTGACAAGAGGTCAACCTGTTTGCAATTTGTTGCTAAAAGGCTTATTTAAATTGATTAAACTTTATCATTTGACACTGCAATCCGAACCCAGGAAATTTGACACAGCTTTAAGAAATTGTAAGCAATTAATGGCAAGGCTTCAAAGGAGAGATTCTCATCATCTTCTGTGTTGAAAGACTTTAGGCAGCAGATTTATTTATCTTTAAAACCTGCTGCAGATCCTGTTTTTAATAAGGTTACACATGCACTACATTTGTATGAGGCAGCTGGTACATAGACACCAGAGAAACAGGTTATTGCTCAAATTAGAAACGGTTTGGTTTCCAGTGGTGGAACGCTGAAACAAAGTTCACCTGATCACAGAGATATAGTAGAGATTAGGCCAGGTACAATAGTATGGTCAGCATGTTTAAACTGTGTCTGGGGAAAACTTTTTCCACATTTCATCTGATTGAGTTTCATAGGAGATCAGGTTCATTAAGCAGGACCTGCCTTTCATAAACCCATGCTGACTGGGCCTGATGCCCTGGTTGTCCTGGATGTGTTGCATGATGGCCCTCAAGATTCTGCTCCATGGCCTTCCTCAACAAACTGATCTGCTTAGCTGATGAGGGAAAGGCTGTGGATGTCCTGTACCTGTCCCGATCCGGAGAGGGAAAGAGACTCAGGTTTTCAATGAATATTCCCGTGTTGTGAAATTAGAGGCACAAACGAGGCCAAAATATCAACAGCTAGACTATTTATTACATAAATAAAGTGGAGGGATCAGAAGGGGAGAGAGAGAGAATAGGAAGAGAGAGAAGAGAGGGAGAAGAGGGAAAGACTTATATTACCACACCCCCCACCCCCAAGACAGTTTGAGTCTGTGGAGGAAAGGCGCTGCAGGAGATGTTGGGTCTGTAGAGAAACGGTGCTGCAGGAGATGTTGGGTCTGTAGAGGAAGGGTGCTGAGGCTTTGGCTGTAGAAGGGATGAGGTCCTCTGAGCAGCTTCTTCAGCAACATGAGTTGCAGCAGGCGGAACTTAAGGCACAGAGAGTCCATTGTGTTGGCCCTGTGATGTTTCCAGCGTGTGGTGCCGCCTGCTTTCTTCTGCATTTTGCTTCTCCAATTTTCTCCTACCAGCCAGTAGTTGCTCCAGTCTTTTATACAGTTTTTTAGCTCTTAGGCAAGTGTCCAGGTGTTGTTCCCCAGGATATCGTTCTGGGAAATCATCTTTAGGTCCAGGTATCGTTCCCCAGGAAATCTTTCTGTGTACTCAGGTGAGTTTGGGCAGCCACTGGATGGAGGGGGGAGCCCTCCGCCTCCTCCTTCTCCATCTACCTACCCACACACTCTTTACACATCAGGAACCATTGTCCTTTCCTGGGGTATCTGATGGCTGGAAATGATCTTGTCCTCAAGGTGTGAATGCTGGGCCCTTGGGCCATTGTTGTAGGCCAGCTGCAGTCCCGTGAGCAATGTTATCTTTGCACCTTCCAAGAGTCCTTCCAGTGGCTCTGCCCAGCGCACATCAGCTATTGTCTGGGCAAGCAGCAAGTGATTTGATCTTTGTTGAGTCACACCAGGAGAGATAAGCTTTAGTCTCTCACAGTACCTCAACTTTAGTAAAGCCTTCAAAGTGGTTTCCCACAGCATCCTCTTGGATAAACTGTCTACATATGGTCTGGTTTAAAAGACATTCGAAGGAGGTGCTTGGGGTCACATGGTTTAACATTTGCATACAGGAGTTACTAAGTTATGGCTATAAGGTCTTTTCCAATCAGGCTACTCTACGATTTCCTGATGATTCTCAACTCTTTGACATCTAGCTCTTGTACCTGTCAGATTAGAAGAGTCTGTGTCTCTCAGTGAGACAGTTTTCTCATCACTGTTTCTCTGAAGTTAAAAAGTTTAACATTGCTCAATATTTCAAAGTAAAACCATCCTTGCTTATCAATGCAGTTCTTCCTTCTTTCCTAAGAGCAATGAAATGGACTCAGGAATCCTAACAGTGTAATGCAATCTATCAAACTTCAGTTAGCCACAGTTCAGCTGTAGCCTCTGGCTTTTAATTATGATGTTCAAATATATAGCCAAATTGAGTGAATACCAGAAAACTTTCAGGTTTGATGTGTGTGTTGTTTGAAATCATTAGGTAGGTGAAAGCCTCTTCTTGAGTTACCTGAAATTTTCTAGGCTGCATTACATATTGCATTAAAAAAAAAGGAATATATATTGATTCAAAAATATTATCACAGTATCACCAAGCTTGGAAGAGATCTCAAAGATCATCGAGTCCAACCTGTCACCACAGACCTCATGACTAGACCATGGCACCAAACCCTTCCGGGGACGGTGACTCCACCACCTCCCTGGGCAGCACATTCCAATGGCAAATGACTCTCTCTGTGAAGAACTTTCTCCTCACCTCCAGCCTAAACTTCCCCTGGCACAGCCTGAGACTGTGTCCCCTTGTTCTGGTGCTGGTTGCTAGGGAGAAGAGGCCAACCCCTTCCTGGCTACAACAATCTTTCAGGTAGTTGTAGAGAGCAATGAGGTCTCCCTTGAGCCTCTTCTTCTCCAGGCTAAACAATCCCATCTCCCTCATCCTCTCCTCATAGGGCTTGTGCTCAAGGCCTCTCCCCAGCCTTGTTGCCCTTCTCTGGACACGTTCAAGTGCCTCGATGTCCTTCTTAAACTGAGGGGCCCAGAACTGGACACAGGACTCAAGGTGTGGCCTAACCAGGGCTGAGTACAAGGGCACAATGACTTCCCTGCTCCTGCTGGCCACAGTATTCCTAATGCAGGCCAGGATGCCATTGGCCTTCTTGGCCACCTGGGCACACTGCTGGCTCATGTTCAGGCGGCTGTCGATCAGCACCCCCAGGTCCCTCTCTGTTTGGCAGCTCTCCAGCTAGTCTGACCCCAGCCTGTAGCTCTGCATGGGGTTGTTGTGGCCAAAGTGCAGCACCCGGCACTTGGATTTGTTGAATTCCATCCCATTGGACTCCGCCCATCTGTCCAGCTGATCGAGGTCCCTCTGCAGAGCCGTTCCACCCCCTAACTGACCAACATCTGCTCCTAACTTGGTGTCATCTGCAAATTTGCTGATGACTGTCTCAATCCCCTCATCCAGATCATCAATGAAGATATTAAAGAGGATGGGGCCCAGCACTGATCCCTGGGGGACACCATGGGTGACTGGCCTCCAGCTGGAGGTGGCACCATTGACCACCACTCTCTGGGCTCGGCCCTCCAGCCAGTTCCTAACCCAGCACAGAGTGTTGATGTCCAAGCCTTGATCTGACAGGTTGGCCAGGAGTTTGCTGTGGGGGACGGTGTCAAAGGCCTTGCTGAAGTCTGGGTAGACCACATCCGCAGGCCTCCCCACATCCACCAGGTGGGTCACCTGATCATAGAAGGAGATCAGGTTGGAGAGGCAGGACCTGCCCTTCCTAAATCCATGTTGGCTGGACCTGAGCCCTTGGCCATCCTGCAGGTCCACAGTTATTGCTGCCAGGATAATCTGCTCCATTATTTTCCCTGGCACTGAGGTCAGACTGACAGGCCTGGAGTTTCCAGGTTCCTCCATCTGACTCTTCTTGTGGATGGGTATCATGTTGGCCAGTTTCCAGTCATCTGGGACCTCTCTGGTGAGCCAGGACCGGTGGAAAGTGATGGAGAGTGTCTTGGCCAGCTCATCTGCCAGCTCTCTCAGCACCCTAGGATGTATACTCTCTGGTCTCATGGACTTTGTGAGTATCCAAGTGGCTCAGCAGGTCCTGAACTAATTCCTCATGGACTTCTGGAGCGTTACACTGCTCCCTGACTTTTCTAGTGATTGATTGTTCTAGTGATACTTTGATTAGAAAATCAAATATGAAGGAGTTAAGTGACCACTATTGCTTAAAAACGCTCTAATTCAAAAATCACACTATTATACTGATTTATATAATAGTGTTCAAATAGCTGGAACTGAGTGAAGAGGAGCAGGAACTATATTAACCTGAAACTCATAGCTAATGAACGGGACAAAAATATAGAGTTCAATCTTAGTTTCATGCTCTCTCATAACTTAGGAACAAGGCTATATGAGGGTTACTTATCCTGAAACACTTCAGTTAAACTCTGACAAAACTAGAATGGAATGGAATGGAATGGAATGGAATGGAATGGAATGGAATGGAATAGAATGGAATAGAATAGAATAGAATAGAATAGAATAGAATAGAATAGAATAGAATAGAATAGAATAGAATAGAATAGAATAGACCAGGTTGGAAGAGGCCTTTAAGATCATCGTGTCCAACCCATCATCCAATACCACCTAATCAACTAAACCATGCAGCCAAACCCCCGTCAAGTCTCTTCCTAAACACCTCCAATCATGGTGACTCCACCACCTCCATGGGCAGCACATTCCAATGGGCAATCACTCTCTCTGTGTAGATTACAGAATCACAGAATGTTAGGGGTTGGAAGGGACCTTGAAAGATCATCCTGTCCAATCCCCGTGTGGAAAATATGGAAACCCCTCCCAAAATAATATGGAAAACAAAAAAACCCCAAAGCCAACTTTGAAATTCCTCCACCACTACTAATGCAAACCAAACATGTCCTCTGTTTTTTGTATTTTCAGTAAAATTGTGGGACAAGATCCAGAATGCCTAAATTTAGAAAGATTTGGGAAATCTGCCATCCAGCATCAGCTAAAATTTGGTGCCTCCTAAGAATTGTAGTAGATGGATACTGCCTGGTGTTTGCTTATCAGGCTGGTTATAACTGTGAACTAGATTCTACACCTGAGCAAACACATCTTGAGGAATTCTATGAAAATGATAATGAGTTGGACCTCGTCTTCTATGTGTATTTCTATTAATTTCTTTGATGAGAATCCAATGAGTATCCAGGTTACATGGATTTCCCCAGGCCCAATATTTATTTTGTCTATCTCTGAACTTGGCATCCATTAACTCTCTTATGCACGGTTTCATTTTCTCAATTAATTCATTATTGTGGGATGATTCTTCTCTATAGTTTTTGCATTCTATAAAACTCCCTTTGATTTCTATTTCAATGTCCCTGTGTCGAAGCTGGTATAGATAAGCTTTGCAGATTTCAAGGGATAGTTATGTGAGTTACATTGCTTTTATTTATTTGCCAAAAGGGGAACTTTACTCAACATTCTTTTTGTTAGTAGAATACAACAATGATTTAAAGAAAATTACTAACTTTAAGTTTCATCTAATATCCTGAGTTTTTATGCTAGAAAAAAAAAGAGAAAAAGTGGAATTAGGGTGTATTTTAATGAACTGCAGTGAGACTTTAACTAAACAAATAATGATGGAATCATAGAATCAATAAGATTAAAAGAAACTTCAAAGATCGTCAAGTCCATCCTGTCACCCAACACCTCATGACTACTAAACCATGGCACCAAGTGCCACTTTCATTCCCCGCTTAAACACCTCCAAGGATGGTGACTCCACCACCTCTTTGGGCAGCACATTCCAATGACTAACAACTCTCTCTGTGAAGAACTTTCTCCTCACCTCCAGCCTAAACGTCCCCTGGTGCAGCTTGAGACTGTGTTCTCTTGTTCTGGTGCTGATTGCCTGGGAGAAGAGACCAACCCCCTCCTGGCTACAACATCCCTTCAGGTAGTTGTAGACAGCAATAGGGTCTCCCCTGAGTCTCCTCTTCTCCAGGCTAAACAACCCCAGCTCCCTCAGCCTCTCCTCACAGGGCTTGTGCTCAAGGACTCTCACCAGCCTCATTGCCCTTCTCTGGACATGTTCAAGAGTCTCAATGTCCTTCCTAAACTGAGGGGCCCAGAACTGGACACAGGACTCAAGGTGTGGCCTTGAGTACAGTGCAGAGTACAGGTGCACAATGACTTCCCTGCTCCTGCTGGCCACACCATACTTGATGCATGCCAGGATGTCATTGGCCTTCTTGGCCACCTGGGCACACTGCTGGCTCATGTTCAGGCAGCTGTCAATCAGCACCCCCAGGTCCCTCTCTGTTTGGCAGCTCTCCAGCCACTCCGACCCCAGCCTGTAGCTCTGCATGGGGTTGTTGTGGCCAAAGTGCAGCACATGGCACTTGGACTTGTTGAATGTCATCACGTTGGAATGAAGCACCACATAGTAGGGTGCAAGATCCAGCAGCAGAGTGCAGAAAAGGCTATAATTTTATTTATTATTATATTTAACTTTATTATGGAAAAAAGCAAACAAACAAATTGAAAGCACAACAAAACAACAAGCCACAAAAAAATCTGTTATTGTGTACTAATCATATTCTTGAGCACTGCCAATAAAACCCTTAAAAAAACCACAACAACACACAAACCTCTTAGAATGTTATAAACCATTTTTATGCTGGTGTAACATGAACAGTTTCTTGGTGATAACATTTTTATTTAATTATGTCTGTGAGCATCATAACTTATATTGATGAACGTGGATTGGCATAGTTGTTTAAGCCTATAATGAACTAAATGTTACACAGAATACAATTTTCCTCTTCATTTACTTTAATTTATTCTGGTTGTAAATGCCATTGCCTTCTATGATCACGGAATAAATCTCACTGTAGGATCAATTACTGCAGTTTAAGAATTAGACTTAAGAGTTGTTCTGTAATTATGTGCAGTTTTCATTCAATTAGATCTCAGGATTATTCTTTCTTAAAACATTTTGAGACCCAATGGCACAAAACATTAGAGCCAACACCACAGAACACTTAGCTATTGAATTTTTGTCAGCATCTGACTACTCAGTTGAACTACATTTTGTGAATTTGGCTACTTTTAATGTTCTAAAATAAAATGCTGGTAAATAAAATCTATTCTATTCTATTAGAATGAGCTGTTAGAAAAGTAAAAGGGATTTTCTTTTTATATGTTGCATGGTGGGGGTATTTTATTTTATTTTATTTTATTTTATTTTATTTTATTTTATTTTATTTTATTTTGTTTTGTTTTGTTTTGTTTTGTTTTGTTTTGTTTTGTTTTGTTTTGTTTTATTTTATTGTATTTTATTCCATCACCTTTTACAAAATATTCACTGTTTACTTGGCCCCTGAGTAAACTTTGGATAGCTTTTGATAATTTAGTAACCACATGGCAACACACAGCCATACTGTTTGTGTCTAAAGAATCTGATATTTCACAATTCACACCTGGTAGGTACGAGATGCAAAAGATAGAAATGTAAAAGCACTCCAAATTACTGAGAGAATTTTCCCTTCCTCTTTCACAGTAAGAAACATCAAAGGTAAACATCTTGTAACCAAGAGCAATTTGGTGTAAACAATACAGTAAGTGAGACTGCCCATCACTTCTAGGTCTTGTGTAAGTCAGTTTAAGGAAATCAACATGAGGCAGGAAAGACTAAATGAAGCTGGAGAGAGTCTAAACAGTTACGACCTGTAGAGTTAGTGCCATGTAAAAACATGTAAATATGCAAAGTTGTATTTTTCAGCAGTTTTGAATCAATTTTTGTTTGTTTGTGCCAGAGAGTAAAAACATTGATGAACCCTGTGGTAACGGACCTATAAACACTGCATAGTTCTACCTTGCAGAAGAAAAGAATGAGATAAATCTCTTTTAAGGTGGTTTACAGGAGTTTCCGAGTTGCTCCTGTACAAATCATAGAATCATAGAATCAGCAAGGTTGGGAAAGACCTCAAAGATCATCAAGTCTAACCTGTCACCCAAGACCTCATGACTACTGGCCCATAGCACCAAGTGCCATGTCCAATCCCCTCTTGAACACCTCCAGGGACAGTGACTCATATAACGCACCAGCATAAAGAAGCAGTTCATTAAAAACCTGCTAACTGGATTTGGCAGTTTGCTGACAAATGAAAGTTGTTACTCAGATTAAGGAAGTCACTAATATGCCATGATGATTTTCATTCAGTGTGAGAGACAACCATACTGACATCCATGCTAATACACTCTGCTATCCCTTTATGGCTATTCTGAGATTTAAATTTGCATTGCTTTCCCCTAAACTGATCTCTCATTTTGTTCTGTAGAATAAGAACAAGGAAAAATAACCCTGCTTCCCTTCACATCAGTTATTACAAACAAGCAAAATTTCAAGTGTGAAATAAAAACCAATGCATTAGCCATAGAAGCCAAATTCCTAGGCAGAATTACAAATGAACAATTTGATTCAAAACTGCTGAAAAATACAACTTTGCATATTTACATGTTTTTACATGGCACTAACTCTACAGGTCGTAACTGTTTAGACTCTCTCCAGCTTCATTTAGTCTTTCCTGCCTCATGTTGATTTCCTTAAACTGACTTACACAAGACCTAGAAGTGATGGGCAGTCTCACTTACTGTATTGTTTACACCAAATTGCTCTTGGCTACAAGACGTTTACCTTTGATGTTTCTTACTGTGAAAGAGGAGGGGAAAATTCTCTCAGTAATTTGGAGTGCTTTTACATTTCTATCTTTTGCATCTCATACCTACCAGGTGTGAATTGTGAAATATCAGATTCTTTAGACACACACAGTATGGCTGTGTGTTGCCATATGGTTACTAAATTATCAAAAGCTATTCAAAGTTTACTCAGGGGCCAAGTAAACAGTGAATATTTTGTAAAAGGTGATGGAATAAAATACAATAAAATGCAACAAATCAAACCAAACCAAACCAAACTAAAATGACATGAAATAAAATGAAATGAAATGAAATGAAATGAAATGAAATAAAATAAAATAAAATAAAATAAAATAAAATAAAATAAATAAACCCACCATGCAGCATATAAAAAGAAATTCCCTTTTCCTTTTATAACAGCTCATTCTAATGGAAGGGAAGGGAAGGGGAAGGGAAGGGAAGGGAAGGGAAGGGAAGGGAAGGGAAGGGAAGGGAAGGGAAGGGAAGAGAAGAGAAGAGAAGAGAAGAGAAGAGAAGAGAAGAGAAGAGAAGAGAAGAGAAGAGAAGAGAAGAGAAGAGAAGAGAAGAGAAGAGAAGAGAAGAGAAGAGAAGAGAAGAGAAGAGAAGAGAAGAGAAGAGAAGAGAAGAGAAGAGAAGAGAAGAGAAGAGAAGAGAAGAGAAGAGAAGAGAAAGAGGAGAAGAGAAGAGGAGAGGAGAGAAGAGGAGAGGAGAGAAGAGAAGAGAAGAGAAGAGAAGAGAAGAGAAGAGAAGAGAAGAGAAGAGAAGAGAAGAGAAGAGAAGAAGAGAAGAGAAGAGAAGAGAAGAGAAGAGAAGAGAAGAGAAGAGAAGAGAAGAGAAGAGAAGAGAAGAGAAGAGAAGAGAAGAGAAGAGAAGAGAAAAGAGAAGAGACGAGACGAGATGAGATGAGACGAGACGAGACCAGGTTGGAAGAGATGGGTTGTGTCCAACCCATCATCCAACACCATCTAATCAACTAAACCATGCATCCAAGCACCCTATCAAGTCTCCTCCTAAACACCTTCAATGATGGTGTCTCCACCACCTCCCTGGGCAGCCCATTCCAAAGGGCAATCACTCTGTCTCCGTAGATTTTCTTCCTAACTTCCAGGCTGAACCACCCCTGGCACACCTTGAAACTGTGTCCTCTTGTTCTGGTGCTGGTTGCCTGGGAGAAGAGGCCAGCCCCCACCTGTCTACAACTTCCCTTCAAGTAGTTGTAGAGAGCAATAAGGTCTCCTCTGAGCCTCCTCTTCTCCAGGCTAATCAACCCCAGCTCCCTCAGCCTCTCTTATCACCCTGCATGTGCTGGTGATGTGGTCTTGGTCCAGCCTGTAGGTTAATTCATCACTTTGTGCAGCATACCTGATAGACTTGTATGTGATTGTAGTAATCACAGATCCTGTGGAAGATCATACACACCTGGAAATATGATCAAAGTTTCTGATGAGCTCAGATAAATCTTCTGGCAGAACAGTGATTCTAGGAGGATTTGGGGTGTTTTTTTCTTTCATATTTGCATTTTCTGTGGAAAGACTCATCTGAATATGTAAATTTTTACAAGCAGAACACTGTTCTTAAGGGGAGGGAGGAAAACAAGCATCAAACAACACCAAAAACTACAAAGATGTATATTCTGTCTTCATAATTTTCAGTTTAATCCTGATCTTATTTAGACAAAGAATGACATTTTTCAGAGCTATTTGAATTCTCTAAGCTGGTAACTGACAATGTGTTAGTGTCTGGGTTTCAGGGTAGAGTCTGCCTCTGGGAAGTGGTAGAGATGGAAAATGGCAAAATGCTTAACACTAATGTGCTTGAAATGGTGGGGACAGTCTCTGAAATAGAGAAAACTCTGTACTCAGCATTTAAAAATAGAATTATGCACCACCATGGAGCAAACAAAATGCAAAGATCTCTCTTAGGAGTTATATACAATGGTTTAACAACATGTTTCAGCGTCTTCAGTAGCTGCTTAGATTGCCTTCTGCCTCACTAATGCAAAGCTTAATATGTCCATGATGGTGCTTCAGTTTGCAATATACCCTTTAATTTCACCAGCCATCTACAAATGTCTTTCTTCAATATGATTCCATGGAGCAGTAAGATGTCAATGGAAAGCTATTCTAATGCACCAGTGATATTTGTGGATATTAGTGTAATTAAAATAAATGCACGAACAAACAAACCTCAATGAAAAACCTACTAGAGTTTCCATTTGGGACTGATGGAAAGGAAATGTGCCAGTAGGATAGGTTGACACTTGAATGGATTTGTGGAAGCAAAGAAAGTTGGGGGGGGTTTAATTTATATTCCAGTTTGCTCCTGTAGAGTCTAGTGTCTGGCTGGGGCAGAATATGTCATTCGTATTCTGTTATTCACAGAATCACAGAATCACCAAGGTTGGAAGAGACCTCAAAGATCATCAAGTCCAACCTGTCACCACAGACCTCATGACTAAACCATGGCACCAAGTGCCACATCCAATCCCCTCTTGAACACTTCCAGGGATGGTGATTCATATCACAACAGCCCTTCACCAACTCTGAAATATCTTCCAATCTGTTGTGAACCAGGAACCAAATATTCCCTCTGTATTTTGTGACAACAGAGAAGATTCCCACTTTGAACAGAGGCCAGCTAATGTGTAGCATATGTAATAATGAAAACATTAATTTCCTTAAGTTAAGTAGTGATTTCTATAAGCAGCTGGAAATTGTTTCCAAGTACATAATTTGTTTATTTCCTCAGATATTTTCATAGATATTTGGTACATGCAATCTTCATCACTTTCTTTTGATCCTTGTCAATTTACTAGTGTAAATTATTGTAATACACAAAATTGAATTCTAATGGAGAACAATATTTCTATAAGGCAAAAAAAATAATGTTGAGTTTTATTATTTTTTTAAAGGACATTAATAGTGATTATAAATTCCTTCTGAAGAAGTAGATGAATTTCAACCTGAACACAGAATGGTCTGTGACCTTAAAGGTCATCTAGTCCAACCCCTCTGCATTAAGGAGGAGCATGCTCAACTAGCTCAGGTTGCCTTTGACACCGTCCCCCAAAGCAAACTCCTGGCCAAGCTGGCAGCCCATGGCTTGGACAGGAGCACACTGAGTTGGGTTAGGAACTGGCTGGAGGGCCAAGCCCAGAGAGTGGTGGTGAATGGTGCCACATCCAGCTGGCAGCCAGGCACTAGTGGTGTGCCCCAAGGATCAGTGCTGGGCCCCATGCTCTTCAACATCTGTATTGATGATCTGGATGACGGCATCGAGTCCGTCATCAGTAAATTTGCAGACGACACCAAGCTGAGGGCAGGAGTTGACCTGCTGGAGGGTAGAGAGGCTTTGCAGAGGGACCTTGACAGGCTGGACAGATGGGCAGAATCCAAGGGCATGAGATTGAACACATCCAAGTGCCGGGTTCTGCACTTTGGCCACAACAACCCCACGCAGTGCTACAGGCTGGGGTCAGAATGTCTGGAGAGCAGCCATTCAGAGAGGGACCTGGGGGGGCTGGTTGATGGGAGGCTGAACATGAGCCTGCAGTGTGCCCAGGCAGCCAAGATGGCCGCATCCTGGCCTGCATCAGGAAGAGTGTGGCCAGCAGGAGCAGGGAGGTCATTCTGTCCCTGTACACAGCACTGGTTAGGCCACACTTTGAGTCCTGTGTCCAGTTCTGGTCCCCTCAGTTTAGGAAAGATGTTGTCTTGCTGGAACGTGTCCAGAGAAGGGCAACAAGGTTGGTGAGGGGTTTGGAACACAAGCCCTATGAGGAGAGGCTGAGGGAGCTGGGATTGCTTAGCCTGAGAAGAGGAGACTGAGGGGTGACCTTCTTGCTCTCTACAACTACCTGAAGGGAGGTTGTAGACAGGCAGAGTTTGGTCTCTTCTCCCAGGCAGCCAGCAGCAGAACAAGAGGACATAGTCTCAAGCTGCACCAGGGGAGGTTTAGACTGCGTGTTAGGAGGAAGTTCTATACAAAGAGAGTGATTGCCCATTGGAATGGGCTGTCCTTGGAAGGTGGTGGAGTCACCATCATTGGAGGTGTTCAGGAGGAGACTTGATGGGGTGCTTGGTGCCATGATCTAGTTGTTTGGGTGGGTTGGATTGGTTGATAGGTTGGGCGCGATGATCTTGAAGATCTCTTCCAACCTGGTTTGTTGTATTGTATAACACTCCACCCAATTTAGTGTCATCTGCATTGGCAATTTCATCCTCTCAGTTTTCATAGTATCATAGTATCAGTCAGGGTTGGAAGGGACCACAAGGATCATCTAGTTCCAACCCCCCCTGCCATGGGCAGGGACACCCTACACTAGATCAGGCTGGCCAGAGCCTCATCCAGCCTGGTCTCACCTCATTAATGAGCTGTGATTTGCTAGAGCAATATTGCCAAAAGTAATGTTGAATGCATTCTTTAGTTGAATACATTCCACAAAGTCCTCCAATTAGTGGAATATCTTCAAGCAGTTTAAACTTGTGATGTAAAGCATTTTATCAGGGAAGGTTTAGGCTGGATGTTAGGAAGAAGTTCTTCACAGAAAAAGTGATTTGCCATTGGAATGGGCTGCCCAGGGAGGTGGTGGAGCTACCATCACTGGAGGTGTTTAGGAAAAGACTGGATGGGGTGCTTGGTGTCATGGTTTAGTTGCTTAGATAGTGTTGGGTGATAGGTTGGACTCAATGATCTCAAAGGGATTTTCCAACCTGGTTAATTCTATTCTATTCTATTCTATTCTATTCTATTCTATTCTATTCTATTCTATTCTATTCTATTCTATTCTATTCTATTCTATTCTATTCTATTCTATTCTATTCCATTCCATTCCATTCCATTCCATTCCATTCTATTCTATTCTATTCTATTCTATTCTATTCTATTCTATTCTATTCTATTCTATTCTATTCTATTCTATTCTATCATTTAACTGCCCCTAAAATATGTTTGCTTTCTTAGACTAGGATGTAAGTGTTTTGTCCCACTGCAATAGTGAAAAATGGTCATGTACCAAGAATAACCTGGGGTGGACCATTTGGAAGGCACTGCTTACCAGTATGTGTATAATGATTGCTCTGCTGCCCAGTAGATAGACCCAAATAAAAAGTGCAAAACATTTCCTATCAATTTTACATCCATTTCAGTGTCTGAGGGCAATAATAGGAACTACAAATATGTTCCAATGAATAATAGATTATGAAAGTGTGTTGCATCATTAAATCATTTAATTTTTTCCCTTGAGGAAAAAAAAATCTAAACCAAAACCACCACCACCACCAAAACACTCACTTGCACTTTTGCAATCCTTGTTTCCTGCTTATTTGAACAAAAAAGTTATGTAATCCACAAGCATAGTGATCTTGCTTTTTTTTTTTTTCCAAATTAGTAAACCACAGACTTCTCTTTGAGACATAACCCTAGAATTTTGGAATGCTTCTCTCTGGTGAGGAGTACAGCATCCAGTTCTGGAGCATTTATCACAGGAAGAATCCCGATGTGCTGGAATGTGTCCAGAGAAGGGCCACGGGGATGATCAGAGGGCTGGAGCTCCTCTCCTATGAGGACAGACTGAGGGAGTTGGGGCTGTTCTGTCTGGAGAAGAGAAAGCTCTGAGGAGACCTTATTGTGGCCTTCCAGTGTCTGAAGGGGGCCTACAAGAAGGCTGGGGAGGATCTATTAGGCTGTCAGGTAATGAGGAGACTAGGGGGAATGGAACAAAATTAGAAATGGGTAGATTCAAATTGGATGTTAGGAAGAAGTTGATCCCCCTGAGGGTGGTGAGACACTGGAACAGGTTGTTCAGAGAGGTGGTAGAAGCCTCATCCCTGGAGGTTTTTAAGGCCAGGCTGGATGTGGCTCTGAGCAACCTGATGTAGTGTGAGGTGCCCCTGCCCATAGCAGGGGGTTTGGAACTGGATGATCCTTGAGGTGCCTTCCAACCCTAACAATTCTATGACACTGTGATTCTATGCTAAGCCTTTCCTATACGTCCCTATAAACATCATATATCATTTTGATACTTCAGGATTATGTTTTAGAAAATTCTCCCAAAAGGGAAATATTGCTGCTGGGTTTTAAGAAAAAATATCTGAATGAGAATAATTTATGGAACATAAATGAAAAATATTCTTGCCATAAAGCTAGACACACATGCAAAATGTAAGAATTTATCAGTCACAATGACATTTTGGACAGAATTCTTTAAAAGAGTCAAACTGTTTTCCTGTACTTTGAGAAGCTTTATTTATCAGTTGCAAACATCAGTGTAATAGTTTGTTCATGTAACAGTTCTGCTTCTCAGGATACCAAGTGGTAGTCTAGTATTGGCAGTACCTGGAAGTACAAAGATTTGTTTGCTCCAGCAGCCTTCAACTTTTACTTCCTCAATTTCAAATCTCCTAAATACCTCACCCACTGGAATTCCCACTATGATAGCAGAGAAAAAGAATTTCATGTAGCATGAAGAAACCTATAAGGGCCAGACATGTATCCATGGTGGTGCCAGATGAGATTGAAAAGGAATATTTACCTGTGGGAAATAGTTTTATCTGCCTGATGCTGTTGTGCACCTACCTGAAAGGAGGTTGTAGCCAGGTGGGGGTTGGTCTCTTCTCCCAGGCAACCAGCACCAGAACAAGAGGACACAGTCTCAAGCTGCTCCAGGGGAGGTTTAGGCTGGATGTTACAAAGAAGTTCTTCACAGAAAGAGTTGTCCATTGGAATGTGCTGCCCAGGGAGGTGGTGGAGTCACCATTGCTGGAGTTGTTCAGGAAGAAACTTGATGGGGTCCTTGGTGCCATGGTAGTTGATTAGATAGTGTTGGATGATAGGTTGGACTTGATGATTTCAAAGATATTTTCCAACCTGGTTAATTTCTCTTCTTCTCTTTCTCTTCTCTTCTCTTCTCTTTCTCTTCTCTTCTCTTTCTCTTCTCTTCTCTTCTCTTCTCTTCTCTTCTCTTCTCTTTCTTCTCTTCTCTTCTCTTCTCTTCTCTTCTCTTCTCTTCTCTTCTCTTCTCTTCTCTTCTCTTCTCTTCTCTTCTCTTCTCTTCTCTTCTCTTCTCTTCTCTTCTCTTCTTCTCTTCTCTCCTCTCTCTCTCTTCTCTCTCTCTCCTCCTCTCTTCTCTCGTCTCTCCCTATAGATCACGTTCTGATAAGCCTTGTCTCTCAAAAGGCAACAAATTGAAAGTACTTGTGTTCAACCTGTTTGTGAGTTGTGTTATTTGAAATAGTCTCTCATAAAATGGGTAACATGTATCATTCTATTATTCTCTTCACATGATCCCCATTAACTGCTTTAAATTATATATTTGCCAGTTGTCTTTATTTAGAGGTGATAGGAATTAGTGTGCTTTCTATGATGGAGTGACTACATCAGTGGACAAGGGAAAGATGTGTTTGTTATCTATCTGCACTTCTTTAAATCTTTTGACACAGTCCTCCACAATGTTTTTCTCTCCAAATTGAAGAGAGATGGATCTGATGGGTGGATTGTTTGGGGGATAAGGAATTGGCTGCATGCTCACATCCAGAGGTAGTGGTAAATGGCTCAATGTCCAGATGAAGATGGGTGACAAATGGTGTCCTTCAGGGGTCTAAACTAGGATCTATGATGTTTAATATCTTCATCAATTACATAGACAGCAGGATCAAGTGCACTCTCAGCAAGTTTACAGATGACACCAAGCAGCTGACATGCCAAAAGGTTGGAATATCATTCAGGGGGACCTGGACATGGTTGAGAGTTGGGCCTGTGTAAACCTCATGAGGTTCAACAATACCAAGTGCAAGGTCCTACACCTTAGTATCAATACAGGCTGGGGAATGACGTGATTAAGAGCAGTGCTGCAGAGAGGATTTGAGGACACTGGTAGAAGAAAAGCTGGACATAAGCCAGCAATGAGCACTTGGAGCCCAGAAGGCAAATCACATCTTGGGCTACATCAAAAGATGTGTAGCTGGCAGATCAAGGGAGGAGATTCTGCTGAAGTACTCGACTCTGGTGAGACCTCACCTGAAGTACTGCATTCATTTCTAGGGCCCTTAGCACAAGAAGGACGTTGATGTGTAGAGTCAGGTGTAGTGGAGAGCCACCCAAAAAAATTATACAGCTGGAATCTGGAGGAGGCTCCAGGGAGACCTTATTGTGACCTTGCAGTACTTAAAGGGGGCCTAGAAGAAAGATGGGGACACTCATTTTATCAAGGCCTATTGTAACAGGAAAAAGAGTGACAGTTTTAAACTAAATGATGGTAGATTTAGACTAGATACAAGGAAGAATATTGTTTTTTTACAATGAGAGTGGTAATACATTGGCACAGGTTGCCCAGAGATGTGGTAGATGCCCCATCTTTGGAAACATGCAAGGTCAAGTTGGATGGGGCTCCTAGCAACCTGATCTATCTAAAGGTATGCCTACTTACTGTAATGGGGTTGGACTGGAGAACCTTTACAGATCGCTTCCAACCTAAAGCACTCTATGATTCAATAAATGCCAGTTTACATATTGATCTATGAAATTCTACAGCACACATTCACAAGTGCACACATAATGCCAGCCTTCCTGTATCCTTAATGACCAGGAGTGATGAGCTGATGGGTCTTTGCTAACCAGACAGTTAGGACTTAAATACTATTGTCTGCAGAAAGCAATAAAACAGAAGCAATACATGTACATGATAACTGTTTATGGTCTTCCTTCCTTTTAAGTAGAATACAAGAGTTATGCCAGTTCATTTATTATGCTTTAAACCTTGCAACTGTTAACTGCTGGTGAGGTAAAAAGTCAAAAGGGAGCAGACTGCATAATAGGAGCAGAAATAGTACAATAATAATACAATAAACCAGGTTGGAAGAGACCTTCAAGATCATCACGTCCAACCTATCAACCAATCCAACCCACCCAAACAACTAGATCATGGCACCAAGCACCCCATCAAGTCTCCTCCTGAACACCTCCAATGATGGTGACTCCACCACCTCCAAGGACAGCCCATTCCAATGGGCAATCACTCTCTCTGTATAGAACTTCCTCCTAACATGCAGTCTAAACCTCCCCTGGCGCAGCTTGAGACTATGTCCTCTTGTTCTGGTGCTGGCTGCCTGGGAGAAGAGACCAACCCCTACCTGTCTACAACCTCCCTTCAGGTAGTTGTAGAGAGCAATCAGGTCACCCCTGAGCCTCCTCTTCTCCAGGCTAAGCAACCCCAGCTCCCTCAGCCTCTCCTCATGCGGCTTGTGTTCCAAAACCCTCAACAACCTTGTTGCCCTTGTCTGGACACGTTCCAGCAACTCAACATCCTTCCTAAACTGAGGGGCCCAGAACTGGACACAGGACTCAAGGTGTGGCCTAACCAGTGCAGCGTACAGGGGGAGAATGACCTCCCTGCTCCTGCTGGCCACACTGTTCCTGATGCAGGCCAGGATGCCATTGGCCATCTTGGCTGCCTGGGCACACTGAAGGCTCATGTTCAGCCTACCATCAACCAGTCCCCCCAGGTCCCTCTCTGCCTGGCCGCTCTCCAGCCACTCTGACCCCATCCTGTAGCACTGCATGGGGTTGCTGTGGTCAATGTGCAGAACCCGGCACTTGGATGTGTTCAATCTCATGCCCTTGGATTCTGCCTATACAGTTCTACAAAATAAACATAATGGGTAAGAGTAAAGAAAAAGGACTTTTGTATACAGAATTGATAAGCACCTTCCAAAGAAAGGATGAGACCCCTAATCTGCTGATAGCTAACATAGGTGATGTTAGATGTCCAAAATGAGTCTATTTTCTCCCTTCTTTTTTTTTTTTTTTGTAGCTTGTCCAGGAGTAATGACAACCATGGCTTTAGGAAGCAACTGAATGCAGGTGAATAAATTACTGTCTAGAAGGGCAATGTAGAGGTGAGGCTCATGTGAAAAAACAGCTTCTCCTGTGAGGAAAACAAAGGTAACTCAGTGGAAGGAAACCCAGATAGTATGAAGATAAGAAATAGATCCCCCTCTACTCATGTGTGAACATGAATATGTGTGTGAATGTACACTATTGCCCCTTCTGGGTATCGTGTTTATTCTGCACTTCCAAATCCTATTGCAAAATTGGTAGGATCAGCCTCATACCTGATGCCTGCATGCATTGGTTTTGGATGCCATACATCTCCCTGAGTCTTATCACTGTGCACTATTTACTTTTGATTTTCTATTAGTAAACAGTCTATTGTGAAAGATGCAACATTAATCTTCCTGGAAATATTGCAGTATCTGAGGATATTATCGTTCCATCTACCTGCATATGAAATAATGAAAGATACATTTATATGGAAAAAATAATGCCATCTTAACTAGCAGAAAACATTAGGGAAACATTTTTGCATTTACAGTGAGAGCAAATAAGCTTGGAATAGATTATGCATTCACCACCAATGGCAATTGCTTCCTTAATTAGTATGCAGCACATATGAGCAATCACCAAGCAAAACAGCAATAGGTGCATACTAATTGTGCTAGAGCAACAGAGATGCTGTTTGGGAAGGTAGAACTTGGACAGGGACTACCAGAGACACAGCACTGAAATCCAAGGGGCTGCGTATGCATAGAAGCATAGAACTGTTGGGGTTGGAAGGGACCTCACGGATCATCTAGTTCCAACCCCTCTGCCATGAGCAGGGACACCTCACACTACATCAGGTTGCTCACAGCGACATCCAGCCTGGCCTTAAAAACCTCCAGGGATGAAGCTTCTACCACCTCCCTGGGCAACCTGTTCCAGTGTCTCATCACCCTCACGGGGAACAACTTCTTCCTAACATCCAATCTGAATCTGCCCATTTCTAGTTTTGTTCCATTCCCCCTAGTCCTATCACTACCTGACATCCTAAAAAGTCCCTCCCCAGCTTTCTTGTAGGCCCCCTTCAGACACTGGAAGGCCACAATAAGATCTCCTTGGAGCTTTCTCTTCTTCAGACTAAATAGTCCCAACTCTCTCAGTCTATCTGGTTTTGTTATCATTTTGGCTTGTATTTTCTTTTCTTTTCTTTTCTTTTCTTTTCTTTTCTTTTCTTTTCTTTTCTTTTCTTTTATTTTCTTTTCTTTTCTTTTCTTTTCTTTTCTTTTCTTTTCTTTTCTTTTCTTTTCTTTTCTTTTCTTTCTTTTCTTTTCTTTTCTTTTCTTTTCTTTTCTTTTCTTTTCTTTTCTTTTCTTTTCTTTTCTTTTCTTTTCTTTTCTTTTCTTTTCTTTTCTTTTCTTTTCTTTTCTTTTCTTTTCTTTTCTTTTCTTTTCTTTTCTCTTCTTTTCTCTTCTTTTCTTTTTTCTTTTCTTTTCTTTTCTTTTCTTTTCTTTTCTTTTCTTTTCTTTTCTTTTCTTTTCTTTTCTTTTCTTTTCTTTTCTTTTCTTTTCTTTTCTTTTCTTTTCTTTTCTTTTCTTTTATTTTCTTTTCTTTTTCTTTTCTTTTCTTTTCTTTTCTTTTCTTTTCTTTTCTTTTCTTTTCTTTTCTTTTCTTTTCTTTTTTCTTTTCTTTTCTTTTTTTTCTTTCCTTTTCTTTTCTTTTCTTTCCTTTTCTTTTCTTTTCTTTTCTTTTCTTTTCTTTTCTTTTCTTTTCTTTTCTTTTCTTTTCTTTTCTTTTCTTTTCTTTTCTTTTCTTTTCTTTTCTTTTCTTTTCTTTTCTTTTCTTTTCTTTTCTTTTCTTTTCTTTTCTTTTCTTTTCTTTTCTTTTCTTTTCTTTTCTTTTCTTTTCTTTTCTTTTCTCATTTCTTTTCTAACATTCTTCTATATACCAGCCAAAATGGGAACACTTGAAACTATATGACTGACTCCTTTATTTTCAAACTGCAGTGCATGGAGTGTACCTAAACAAAGACTTCCATTCATTTTAGCAAGGGCAAACTGAAAGTTCTGTGATGACTTTAAACTGGACAGAGACACATAACTGTGCCATACATTGTCAAGCCAAGTCTGAACATGTTTGCCAGCTGTTTGGTGCAGTAGGCAAGTGAAAATATCTCATAGGGATTAGAAAAAAATGTATAGAACTTCCTAACATCCAGCCCAAACCTCCCCTGGCTCAGCCTGAGACTGTGTCCTTTTGTTCGGGTGCTGGTTGCCTAAAAGAAGAGACCAACCTCCGCCTGTCAACATACTCCCTTCAGGTAGTTGTAGACAGCAATAAGGTCACCCCTGAGTCTCCTCTTCTCCAGGCTAATCAACCCCAGCTCCCTCAGCCTCTCCTCATAGGGCTTGTGTTCCAAAACCCCCACCAACTTTTTTGCCCTTCTCTGGACACCTTCCAGCAAGTCAACATCCTTCTTAAACTGAGGGGCCCAGAACTGGACACAGGACTCGAGGTGTGGCCTAACCAGTGCTGAGTACAGGGACAGAATAACCTCCCTGCTCCTGCTGGCCACACTGTTCCTGATGCAGGCCAGGATGCCATTGGCCTTCTTGGCCACCTGGGCACACTGTAGGCTCATGTTCAGCCTCCCATCAACCAGCACCCCCAGGTCCCTCTCTGAATGGCTGCTCTCCAGCCACTCTGACCCCAGCCTGTAGCACTGCATGGGGTTGCTGTGGCCAATGTGCAGAACGCACACTTGGATGTGTTCAATCTCATGCTGTTGGACTCTGCCCATCTGTCCAGCCTGTCCAGGTCCCTCTGCAAAGCCTCTCTACCCTCCAGCAGATCAACTCCTGCCCCCAGCTTGGTGTCATCCACAAATTTACTGATGACAGACTCAATGCCCTCATCCAGATCATCAATAAAGACACTGAAGAGCATGGGGCCCCAGCACTGATCCTTGGGGCACACCACTAGTGCCTGGCCACCAGCTGGATGTGGCACCATTCACCACCACTCTCTGGGCTCGGCCCTCCAGCCAGTTCCTAGCCCAATAGTGTGCTCCTGTCCAAGCCATGGGCTGATAGCTTGGCCAGCAGTTTGCTGTGGGAGACGGTGTCAAAGTCCTTGCAGAGGTCCAGGTAGACCACATCCACAGGCCTCCCCACATCCACCAGGCAGGTCACCTGATCATAGAAGGAGATCAGGTTGCTCAGGCAGGACCTGAAGCATTATGTTTCTAGATTAGAAAATTCTGGTCCAGGTTTTTGTTGAATTAGTATGATGAGGTTTAAGCAAAGTGAAACAATTTTCTGTACCGAACACATTCTCAGAACATTTGACAGCCCAAATTTGCTAGTTCTTGAAAATTAGGAATCCTGCTGTGAATGTGTAATTAGATTTAATTGGATAGCAAATTAATGAGCTGAAGAGCTTAAGAGTAATAAAGAAAAATATGGCCCAAATGAATTACAGTAAAACAGTCAGATGACAAAATGAAGTATGCAATATTTAATCATCTGCAAATATTTTAAAATAAAATTACAGATATTTTAATTCTATAGAATGTTCATTTTTTTACTGGGTAGGCAACTGCAATTTTCAAACTGCTGCTGTTTTATATGACGGCTTCATAGCTGAAAGTAATAGTCTATTCTCCTTGTGTGACATGCATGAAAAATGCAGGATATTTCTTGCAAATGCCAGAGCACTTATGTCTCTGTGTGTGCCTGTCCACATGCCTGCACTCACATGGTGGCCTTCTATGACAAGGTCACAACATTAATAGAATAGAATAGAATTAACCAGGTTGGAAGAGACCTTCAAGATCTTTGAGCCCATCCCATCATCCAACACCATCTAATCAACTAAACCATGGCTCCAAGCACCCCATCAAGTCTCTTCCTAAGCACCACCAGTGATGGTGACTCTGCCACCTCCCTGGGCAGCACATTCCAATGGCAAATCACTCCCTCTATGAAGAATTTCTTCCTAACATTCAGCCTAAACCTCCCCTGGTGCAGCTTGAGACTGTGTCCTCTTGTTCTGCTGCTGGATGCCAGGGAGAAGAGACCAACCCCCTCCTGGCTACAATCCCCCTTCAGGTAGTTGTAGACAGCAATAAGGTCTCCCTTGAGTCTCCTCTTCTCCAGGCTAAGCAACCCCAGCTCCCTCAGCCTCTCCTCATAGGGCTTGTGTTCCAAACCCCTCCCCAGCTTTGTTGCCCTTCTCTGGACACGTTCCAGGAACTCAACATCTTTCTTAAACTGAGGG
The DNA here is from genome assembly GCA_033816785.1 of Picus viridis. Lineage (NCBI taxonomy): Eukaryota > Metazoa > Chordata > Aves > Piciformes > Picidae > Picus > Picus viridis. The sequence continues at coordinate 5,543,821 of CM066567.1, read as the reverse complement.
GCCCAGAACTGGACACAGGACTCAAGGTGTATCCTGGCCAGCCACTCTGACCCCAGCCTGTAGCACTGCATGGGGTTGTTGTGGCCAGTGTGTACAACCTGGCACTTGGATGTGTTCAATCTCATGCCCTTGAAATCTGCCCATCTGTCCAGCCTGTCCAGGTCCCTCTGCAGAGCTCTCCTACCCTCTAACAGATCAACACCTGCCCCCAGCTTGGTGTTGTCTGCAAATTTACTGATGGTGGACTCAATGCCCTCATCCAGATCATCAATAAAGATGTTAAAGAGCATGGGGCCCAGCACTGATCCTTGGGGCACACCACTAGTGACTGGCCGCCAGCTGAAGGTTGAGCAACTGACATCATTTACCTGGACCTGAGCAAAGCCTTTGACTCTGTCCCACACGACATCCTGGTCTCCAAGCTGATGCAGTATGGGTTTGATGGATGGACATTCAGTAGATAAAGAACTGGCTTGAGGGCTGCACCCAAGTGGTGCCTGTCAATGGGTTCATGTCCAAGTGGAGGCCAGTAACAAGTGGAGTCCCTCAGGAATCAGTCCTGGGACCAGTCTTGTTCAACATCTTTATTGGTGCCATGAACAGTGGCATTGAGTGCACCCTCAGCAAGTTTGCTGATGACACCAAGCTGTGTGGTGCAGTAGACATGCTGGAGGGAAGGGATGCCATCCAGAGGGACCTTCGCTGGGTGGAGAAGTGGGCTCATGACAACCTCATGAGGTTCAACATGACCAAATGCAAGATCCTGTATGTGGATCAGGGCAATCCCAGGCACCAATATAGGCTGGTCAGGGACTGGCTCAAGTGCAGTCCTGAAGAAAAAGGACTAGGGGTTGCTGGTGGATGAGAAGCTCAACAGGAGCCACCAGTGTGCACTTGCAGCCCAGAAACACAATCATATCCTGGGCTGCATCAAGAGAACCATAGATAGCAGGTTGAGGGAGGTGATTTTCCCCCTCTAATCCACTTTGGTGAGACCCCACCTGGAGTACTGTGTCAAGTTCTGGAGCATCTATTACAGGAAGAATCTGGAGGTGCTGTAACGTATCTAGAGAAGGACCCCGAGGATGATTAGATGGCTGGAGCACCTCTCCTATGTGCTTAAGAATGGAATTTCACCAGTTATATCCCAGAATATTAGCCTTCTTTTTGGTTCACTAGGTTGTTGGTCGGTTTTCAAGTAGAATATGCATACATTCACCCAGCACAAGCCAAAACCTTACGATAATCTATTTGAAAGTCTCTCAGAAAGTTTACTATTTGAACATCTTCATGATTCAACTGATTAGTCACTGAATATTTTCCAGAAGTGTTGGCCAGAGCAAAAGGCTTCCTGTTTGTCTCAGGAACTGCTGTCTCTAAAAATAGCAGAGGAAAAGAAGGGAACAAGTTATAATGGGTGGATGTTGCTGAGGCATCTCAGATTGGAAGTACACAAAGGATTGCTTTCTATCAGTCTGGATAGAAGTTGTCATATTTACAGGTAAGATCCCAATGTCTGCCTGTCTCAGAGCCCCAAGGCACTCACTGAAACTGTTTGGCAAAATTAATGTTTGCCTCTTTTCCTTTGCCCCAGTAAGGACTTCCACTGAATCAGGTTCAGGAATTCAAAATGACAGATGCAACAGATTTGGGATTTCTGGTGATAAATGCACTAACTGCAAGTAATCAAGCTCGAGTTAGTAAATCCCAAGTAATGCATGACAAACTCAGAGATACAAATCTTTGTGACAGCACTAATATAATAGCAATGGTAATGGTAATGTTAGGGAAAGTTAAGCTACGTTAAGGTATTGAGGGGAGGCTGAGGGAGCTGGGGTTGCTTAGCCTGGAGAAGAGGAGGCTCAGGGGAGACAACTACAACTACCTGAAGGGAGGTTGTACACAGGCAGGGGCTGGTCTCTTCTCCCAGGCAACCAGCATCAGAACAAGAGGAAACAGTCTCAAGCTGCATCAGGGGAAGTTTAGACCAGACCTTAGGAAGAAACTCAGGGAGAGTGACTACCCATTGGAATGTGCTGCCCAGGGAGGTGGTGGATTCACCATCACTGGGGTGCTTAGGAGGAGACTTGATGGAGTTCATTGTGCCATGGTTTAGTTGATTAGATGGTGTTGGTTGATGGGTTGGTTGCAATGATCTTGAAGGTCTCTTCCAACCTGGTCTATTCTATTCTATTCTATTCTATTCTATTCTATTCTATTCTATTCTATTCTATTCTATTCTATTCTATTCCATTCCATTCCATTCCATTCCATTCCATTCCATTCCATTCTATTCTAAGCTCCATTCTGAATGTTCATTTCTTAGCAAGAAGGCATCCCTTTCTTGGGCAGATGAAAATACACAGCCCTCTGCTAAATCCAGTCTTTTCTCCCATAGAGAGGTGCTCCTCTCATGTATTTGTATCACAGTATCACAGTATCACAGTATTACCAAGGTTGGAAGAGACCTTGAAGATCATCGAGTCCAACCTGTAACCGCAAACCTCACGACTAGACCATGGCACCAAGTGCCACATCCAGTCCCCTCTTGAACGCCTCCAGGGATGGTGACTCCACCACCTCCCCAGGCAGCCCATTCCAATGATGAATCACTCTCTCGGTGAAGAACTTTCTCCTCACCTCCAGCCTAAACTTCCCCTGGCACAGCTCGAGACTGTGTCCCCTTGTTCCGGTGCTGGTTGCTAGGGAGAAGAGGCCAACCCCTTCCTGGCTACAACCACCTTTCAGGTAGTTGTAGAGAGTAATGAGGTCACCCATGAGCCTCCTCTTCTCCAGGCTAAACAACCCCAGCTCCCTCAGCCTCTCCTCATAGGGCTTGTGCTCAAGGCCTCTCCCCAGCCTTGTTGCCCTTCTCTGGACACGTTCAAGTGTCTTGATGTCCTTCTTAAACTGAGGGGCCCAGAACTGGACACAGCACTCAAGGTGCGGCCTAACCAAAGCAGAGTACAGGGGCACAATGACCTCCCTGCTCCTGCTGGCCACACTATTTCTAATGCAGGCCAGGATGCGGTTGGCCTTCTTGGACACCTGGGCACACTGCTGGCTCATGTTCAGGCAGCTGTCGATCAGCACCCCCAGGTCCCTCTCTGTTTGGCAGCTCTCCAGCCACTCTGACCCCAGCCTGTAGCTCTGCATGAGGTTGCTGTGGCCAAAGTGCAGCACCCGGCACTTGGACTTGCTGAATCTCATCCCATTGGACTCCACCCATCTGTCCAGTCGGTTGAGGTCCCTCTGCAGAGCCCTTCAACCCTCTAACTGACCAACATCTGCTCCTAACTTGGTGTCATCTGCAAATTTGCTGATGACTGTCTCAATGCCCTCATCCAGATCGTCAATGAAGACATTGAAGAGGATGGGGCCCAGCACTGATCCCTGGGGGACACCACTGGTGACTGGCATCCTAACCCCAGCTGTCTGTGTCTTTTAAGTGATTTTTGCCATGACTTGGGTGGGGAGTTGAGTAACGGTCACACACGTTTAACGTGTGATTAATTTGGCTTCTTATCATACTGAGGAGTATCACTTTTAATATTAAAACTGATTAGGCAAAGGTCTTTACTTGGACAGTGGCCTGTAAAATGTTTTTTCAAGCTGTATGTTTTTCTTAGTTTAGCCTTGCTTCTTACTTATAGTTGAAAAAAAGTTATTTAACATCTTTGTCAGTGCTGTTTCACAGCTTTGTCAGCAATGGGAACAGTGGGATCAAAGACTCTCTCAGAAAGTTTGCCGATGACCCCAAGCTGTGCGATGTGGTCAACATGGTAAAGGAAAGAGATGTCATTCAGAAGGACCTTGACAGGCTGGAGACATGGGCCAATGCCAACCTCATGAAGTTCATCAAGGTCAACTACAAGGTCCTGCACCTGGGCCAGGGCAATCCCAAGCACAAATACAGACTTGGTGATAAATGGACTGACAGTAGCCCTGCAGAGAAGGACTTGGGGTGCTGATTGATGAGCCTCTTGACATGGGCTGGCAATGTGCACTGGCAGCCCAAAAATCCAAACATATCGTGTGCTGCATCAAAAGATACATGGCTAGCAGGTCACGGAAGGTGATTCTGTCACTCTACTCTGTTAGAATAGAATAGAATAGAATAGAATAGAATAGAATAGAATAGAATAGAATAGAATAGAATAGAATAGAATAGAATAGAATTAACCAGGTTGGAAGAGATCATTGAGTCCAACCTATCATCCAACATTATCTAATCAACTATTCCATGGCACCAAGCACCCCATCCAGTCTCTTCCTAAACACCTCCAGTGATGGTGACTCCACCATCTCCCTGGGCAGCCCATTCCAATGGCAAATCACTCTTTCTATGAACTTCTTCCTAACACCCAGCCTAAACCTCCTCTGGCACAGCTTGAGACTGTTCTTGTGAGATCTGGAGTACTGTGTTCAGCTATGGAGCTTCCAACACAAGAAGGAAATGTATCTGTTGGAGAGGGTCCAGAGGAGAGCCACAAAGGTGATCAGAGAACAGGCAGAGGGAATTGGGTTTGTTCCTCTTGGAGAAGAGAAGGGCCCAGGGAGACCTTAGAGTCACCTTGGAGTACCTGAAGGGAGACTCCAGGAAAGCTGGAGATGGACAGTTTATAAAGGCATGTAGCACTAGGACAAGGGGCAATGGTTTTAAAATGGAGCAAGGTAGATTCAGATTAGACATAAGAAAGAAGTGTTGAGACTATGTAACGGGTTGTCTGAAAGGTTGTGAACACCTCATTCCTGCAAGTGTTTAAGACCAGGCTGTATGAGGCCTTGATCACCTGGTCTAGTTGAAGGTGTGCCTGCTCATGGCAGGGAGGTTTGAACTAGAGGATCTTTAAGGTTCCTTCTAACTCAAGCCATTCTATGATTCTATGAAACAGGGCTGTCTTATCTTCATGAGACAGTCCTTCAGCTGCTTTGTCTGCCATCTTCATGGACCTTTCCCAGAGATAACATAAACTTCTCTCAGTTGTAAGCATCTCAACCTTTCTTGACCTGCAGTCCTGCCCCATAGTAAACCAGGTAGCTATCCCCCATAGATTTTGCTGCAATTTTGGATGCTCTGAAACTTTTTACCTAACCATCATCTCTGGATGCAGAAAATCAAGCCTGCTGAAAGCCTTAGCATCGTATTTTCCAGCCCTGTGCAAATCTTTAAAACACCTAAGGTGGTTTAAGAAATCCAAGTTTGTGAGCTGAATCTTACCCTGTTTAACAGGTAGCATTCTACTATACAGTGACCATTTGAAGAACAAGGTTGCTTATAAAAGCAAACAAATTGTATCCTGTGTCAAACATTACACAACCTCTAAACATGAAATCTGAATTATTGAGGCCACTGGTAGATGTCTCTACTGTGAAAGAGGTTATAGCCATTACTCTAGTAATATATTGTAGGTAGATAATGGATGCCTAGATAACAGAAAGTCAGCAAGAGGCTTTGCTAATTTATTTGTTACCAAGATCTTTCAGTCCAGGCTGTAGTTAAGCTTTGGCAGGCTCCCAAGCCCACCACCACACAGTCATATTGCTGCCTGTCAGACAGGCAGTGGGCTGTATTAGCAGATTCTTAACAGCAGTTCAAGTTTCATCCATTGTTATGATATTTGAGTCTGGGACTCTGGAAAGGAAGTCTGAAATGTCCACCCCTTGTCAGCCACATAATAAAGTCCTGACTCAGACAGAACCTGTCCTGTTGTTTCTGCAGATTTGTATACCCATTGATGTATCCAAAGCCTACATTCAATGGCTCTGCTAAAATTTGCCTAATTTGTCTTATTGGCCCCATAATTCTATGATCAAAGAACTACTTCAAAAAGTATGAGACAAGGAGGAAGACCCTCCCAGTCTGTATGACGTGAAGAGAGTTGCTGATCTCTAAGAGATATCTGGTGATTCACAACAAGGAAAATCCCAGGAGGCATTTTTCTTGCCATTTCCCAAGAAACATGGAAGCTATCAGGAAGCCAACAGAATGAGAAGCCCAAGATTACCGAGCAACAAACACACTTGATGACAGGTGGAAGCTTTAAAAATAATAAGATAACTTCATAAGGTTAGTTGATTTTCACAGTAGGAGTTTATCATTCTGCCTCCCTGTGGAATATGCAGAAGACTACAACAGAATGGAGATTCTGCGTGAAATAGTGGGGTAACATTTTCAGTGTTCCTATCAATAGGACAGAATGATATTATTGTAGGAGGATGAGCTTGTAAAATGAGGATGTTAAGTTTTATCCTTTCCAGAAGCAGAGTCCTTGTCAATTATGCTGGCTAATCAAGGATGAAATAGAGCTGCCTTCCTTCAAAAGTCTTCGTTCTTCTATATGCTTATCAGACAAACTGGGCAACACTGCTCTGTCTTTTCAGTCCAGCATAATTATCAGTGGTAGACAGGGTTAAAAATGTGTCTGCAAGTATTAGTAAATGAGTATTCACTGTAACCACTGCAGTTTATTCAGAATTTTAGAATCCTCCTGAATTACACAGGGTCATTAATTAATCTCCAAATGACTGAAAATCCTTAGGACAGTGTAGGCTTTTGGGTTATTCTTTTAGCTCTTAATTGCATGACTGCAGAGATAAACATTTTGATTCTAGACTTTTCTACAGGTTTCGCACTTAAGTGGGAAAAGCCTCACATACATATAGAATCATAGAATCAGTCAGGGTTGGAAGGGACCACAAGGATCATCTAGTTCCAACCCGCCTGCCATGGGCAGGGACACCCCACACTAGATCAGGCTGGCCAGAGCCTCGTCCAGCCTTGTCTTAAACACCTCCAGGGTGTTTCTTTGATGTACAGACATCAGTGTCATTGACTGCATGTTTTGGAAGCTCTGCTCACATCTCTATTTCCCAGTGAAACAATCTATAACTTACTCATTCTGGTGACTTTCATCTCTCCAAGGATTTTGCTCAAAGAGTTTCTGTGTGAGAGAGTAAAAACACACAGTTGCAATGATAAATATAATACATTAACTAGCCTCTCACATTACATTGGAGGAAAAATTAAGTCTCAGAGGTGTTTCTGGTATTCGGAATAAGAGTTCTCATCACTTTTTGACATGAGATTACTCCTCTGGGCCTCCTTTTTCAGACCAACATTTCTCATTATGGTGCAGTGGTGATGGTAAATACCCAGTAGTGGGTGTATGCTCCTCTACACATGCCTGAAGGAGTTTAACTACTGTCTTGTTAATGTCATGCTGTATATCCACCATAACTCTTCAGCAGAATTCTCAAGTTTCTCTTCTCCCAAAAGACAAGAACCCATGCACTATGGCATCTTATGGAAAAAAAAAAAAAGAAAGAAAAAAGAAAGAAGAAAATAGTCAAGGTGCTTCAGGCAGACAGTTCATTTGACTGAGAAGAGGCTGGAGCACTAAGAAACTAGACATGTGAATTATAACAGCACACGTTTGAATATGTAACCTACTCAGTAAGGACACTCAAGCACCCCAGTAAGGACACTTCAAAGGAGCAGCCCAAGCCTCTGCCCCATATCTTCAAGCTTCTAATCTACATACCCAGGATCAACAGGGTTCCAAAAATGAAAGCCAAACTGCAGAATAGTTTTGCCAAGCTATGTTAAGCCATGTGAGAATACAGAATGTCACAGAGATAATGCAGCAGTGCAAATGGCAGTGGTATAGAATCATAGAATCAATAAGGTTGGAAAAGACCTAAAAGATCACCAAGTCCAACCTGTCACCCAAGACCTCATGACCACCAAGTGCCACATCCAATCCCCTCTTGAACACTTCCAGAGATGGTGAATTCACCACCTCCCTGGGCAGCACATTCCAATGGCTAACAACTCTCTCTGTGAATAACTATCTCCTCACCTCGAGCCTAAACTTCCCCTGACCCAGTTTGAGACTGTGTCCTCTGTGGTACAGGCCCAGCTGTGAAGGAGTAAGAGATAGCAGTGTGCCCAGGTGGCCAAGAAGGCCAAGAAGGCATCCTGGCCTGCATTAGGAATAGTGTAGCTGGAAGGAGCAGGGAAGTCATTGTGCCCCTGTACTCTGCATTGGTTAGGCCACACCTTGAGTACTGTGTCCAGTTCTGGGCCCCTCAGTTTAAGAAGGACATTGAGACACTTGAACGTGTCCAGAGAAGGGCAACAAGGCTGGTGAGAAGCCTTGAGCACAAGCCCTATGAGGAGAGGCTGAGGGAGCTGGGGTTGTTTAGCCTGGAGAAGAGGAGGCTCATGGGTGACCTCATTGCTGTCTACAACTACCTGAAAGGTGGTTGTAGCCAGGAAGGAGTTGGTCTCTTCTCTCCAGCAACCAGCAACCAGAACAAGAGGACACAGTCTCAAGCTGCACCAGGGGAAATTTAGGCTCAAGGTGAGGAGAAAGTTCTTCAAAGAGAGAGTTGTTAGCCATTGGAATGTGCTGCCCAGGGACATGGTGGAGTTGCTGTCCCTGGAGGTGTTCAAGAGGGGATTGGATGTGGCACTTGGTGCCATGGTTTAGTAGTCATGAGGTGTTGGGTGACAGGTTGGACTTGATGATCTTTGAGGTCTCTTCCAACCTTGGTGATACTCTGGTACTGTGATAGGAGACAATTGTAGGCCATGTTCAGCATGAGAGACATGACAGGTCTTCGTCTTTGAGCTCTGGAACCTCCAAAAACCATAGACAGGAAAACTTCCCCATAACATAACAATTTATTCCAGATACTGGCAGTCTGATGGCAGAGAAGAACATTTGGGAGCTAGACATCTTCATCAGAGAGAAAAAAAGCCATGGTAAATGCAAGGCAATCATATGCAAAGTGCAAAGAAAGCGTCACACAGTAACCTTTCAGAAATAAAATACTGTATGGTTCCTTCTCACCATATTGTGAAAGTTAACAAGTTAATTATTAAGTAAGTTAATAAACGACTACCAACAGAACAAGAGGACACAGTCCCAAGCTGTGCCAAGGTAGGTTTAGGCTGGATGTTAGGAAGAAGTTCTTCATGGAAAGAGTGATTAGCCATTGGAATGTGCTGCCCAGGGAGGTGGTGGAGTCACCATCCCTGGAGGTGTTCAAGAGGGGACTGGACATGACACTTGGTGTCATGGTTTAGTTGATTAGATGGTGTTGGGTTGGGTTCGATGATCTTGAAGATCTTTTCTAACCTGGTCTATTCTATTCTATTCTATTCTATTCTATTCTATTCTATTCTATTCTATTCTATTCTATTCTATTCTATTCTATTCTTTTTCACTCCATTTCCACTGCCATGCTTAGTCATGACGAGGCATGAATCTAGAAAAGAATGCTGTATTGACTCCTGTTACACTACCAATAAAACTTAATGAATGTGGATTCCTGTATACAAGAAAGGTAGTTTTCATTGTCTTTGGGCCAGATCTTTAGCATGCATAAAGCAGTGTGAACCCTATCTGCATGGGCCTCCATGACTGTGTAGAAAATCTGACTTCTAATCTCAGATGACAAAAGCTACAATGAATGGATCATTGAGAAGGGTGATATTACTGGGTCACATCTTGCTGAATCCTCAAAGCTCTTTACCAGATTAACAATCCAATGATGAATTAATGCTCAGTACCTATGACCTTTGAGAAACTGTGAGAAGCAAAATTGTTTTTTTCTTCACTCCTTTAAATATACTGCTTGATTTAATACCCCAACTATTAAAAAACAGCCTTTGGACATGTAAATACCTGAAAATATTCAGAAAAACTGGTGTTTAGAACAACCCCACCCCACCCCCAACTTATCAGGAGGAGTTTTGTTCTTTCAAAACACAGATTTGAATCAACATTTCTATTTCCTGTCACTCTTAGAATGCAAATTATTTCATTGCAACATTTCCCCTGTATTTATGAATGTAATTTTTCATGCTATGGGCACCACAATACCAAAAGGTCATAGAAATATTTCTAACTTTAATGGAAACTTATACATTGATGATATATCTCAAGCTATACTGAAAGCTGATAATGATCAGAGCAAGAGATAATATAAGGTGGATAAAATTCAACATGTGTTGCATGTACACTTCCTTGTCCTTTGGGTTGTTGATGAGTTTCTTTGGAAGAAACTCAGAGGAATAGTGTTGTTCACTGGGAATGAAGAACAGATGTGTGTAATGACTGTCTGGGGTGAGGTGGAAATCTGGGCAGCTATATATTATATCAGATTGGTTTTGCTATCATTCTCAATTAGCTTTTGTAGAGCATTGACTACAATGTCACCAGCTGCTCTTTCAACTGTATAATTTTTACTAAGTAAAATGGACCTTATATAGTGGATTTCATTCCACTGCCTAGTTAAAAATGAAAGGACAGATAATAGTGAATAAAGCTATTTATCCTCTATATCTTCTACTTTTTAACCTCTCTTTTCCTGTTATTTTTACCCTCAGCTGACCAAAAGTGAAGTAAATATGCATTAATTAATGCATCTTCTATTGGCTTTTACCTTTGAAACTCTACAATTTCATTTTCTTGAAGTCTAAATGTGCAATGAAATAGTAGGACATGGAATATATAATTCATTTGCTGAGCATTGAGCTACAAATGAGTTTGCTCACTATGAGTTATATGAACCATTACAGTGATATTCCTCATACAGGAAACCACTTCCTTTATTGAAGTACTGTATTGGAAAACACTGAATATAGAATAGAAAAGAGTAGAGTAGAGTAGAGTAGAGTAGAATAGAGTAGAGTAGAGTAGAGTAGAGTAGAGTAGAGTAGAGTAGAGTAGAGTAGAGTAGAGTAGAATAGAGTAGAGTAGAGTAGAGTAGAATAGAATAGAATAGAATAGAATAGAATAGAATAGAATTGAATTGAATTGAATTGAATTGAATTGAATTGAATTGAATTGAATTGAATTGAATTGAATTGAATTGAATTGAATTGAATTAACCAGGTTGGAAAAGACCTTTGAGATCATCAAGTCCAACCTATCATCCAACACCACCTAATCAACTAAACCATGGCACCAAGCACCCTATCAAGTCTCCACCTAAACACCTCCAGTGATGGCAACTCCACCACCTCCCCAGGCAGCCCATTCCAATGGGCAATCACCCTATGAAGTATTTCTTCCTAACATCCAGTCTAAACCTCCCCTGGTGCAGCTTGAGACTGTGTCCTCTTGTTCTGGTGCTGTCATACATATCTGCTTGGTTTGATATACTTTATCAGGTTTATCAAGTCAGATCTCATTTGTAAGTGAATATTTTGCTTCAAAGGTAAAGTCCATGATAGCTTCCTACAACTCACTCAGTTTCTTCTCAGTCAGTACATTCTTGTACTTAGCTTAGCTTGTACTCTAGAGACAGAAAACAAGATCCACCAAACTTTGATCTCTAACTGCTTTAAACTAAGTAAGAGTTGTATCTTGTTAAAAATATATTGCAAACACAGAGACATATTATTCCTTCAGAAGTAGTCTTTAGGGAAAAAGTGTTTGTTTTTCGAATTGTTTATATTATTAAAGGTATGATGTCACTTTAATATGTGCAGTAAATATTCTACAAGAATAAGCAGCAATAGATCCTGACCAAATACATTCTAATTTGGGTTCCTTTGTCAAGGAACGTTTGGTGCCATGGTTTAGTTGATTAGATAGTGTTGGATGATGGCTTAGACTTGATGATCTCAATGGTGTCTTTCAACATGGTTCATTCTTTCCTTTCCTTTCCTTTCCTTTCCTTTCCTTTCCTTTCCTTTCCTTTCCTTTCCTTTCCTTTCCTTTCCTTTCCTTTCCTTTCCTTTCCTTTCCTTTCCTTTCCTTTCCTTTCCTTTCCTTTCCTTTCCTTTCCTTTCCTTTCCTTTCCTTTCCTTTCCTTTCCTTTCCTTTCCTTTCCTTTCCTTTCCTTTCCTTTCCTTTCCTTTCTTTCCTTTCCTTTCCTTTCCTTTCCTTTCCTTTCCTTTCCTTTCCTTTCCTTTCCTTTCCTTTCCTTTCCTTTCCTTTCCTTTCCTTTCCTTTCCTTTCCTTTCCTTTCCTTTCCTTTCCTTTCCTTTCCTTTCCTTTCCTTTCCTTTCCTTTCCTTTCCTTTCCTTTCCTTTCCTTTCCTTTCCTTTCCTTTCCTTTCCTTTCCTTTCCTTTCCTTTCCTTTCCTTTCCTTTCCTTTCCTTTCCTTTCCTTTCCTTTCCTTTCCTTTCCTTTCCTTTCCTTTCCTTTCCTTTCCTTTCCTTTCCTTTCCTTTCCTTTCCTTTCCTTTCCTTTCCTTTCCTTTCCTTTCCTTTCCTTTCCTTTCCTTTCCTTTCCTTTCCTTTCCTTTCCTTTCCTTTCCTTTCCTTTCCTTTCCTTTCCTTTCCTTTCCTTTCCTTTCCTTTCCTTTCCTTTCCTTTCCTTTCCTTTCCTTTCCTTTCCTTTCCTTTCCTTTCCTTTCCTTTCCTTTCCTTTCCTTTCCTTTCCTTTCCTTTCCTTTCCTTTCCTTTCCTTTCCTTTCTTTCCTTTCCTTTCCTTTCCTTTCCTTTCCTTTCCTTTCCTTTCCTTTCCTTTCCTTTCCTTTCCTTTCCTTTCCTTTCCTTTCCTTTTCCTTTCCTTTCCTTTCCTTTCCTTTCCTTTCCTTTCCTTCTTTTCTTCTTCTCTAACCTTCTCTAACCTTCTCTTCTCTAACCTTCTCTTCTCTTCTCTAACCTTCTCTAACCTTCTCTAACCTTCTCTTCTCTAACCTTCTCTTCTCTAACCTTCTCTTCTCATCTGAAACATTCTTTTATTTACCACCCCAAGTGGGAACACTTGAAACTATATGACTCCTTTACTTTCAAACTGCAGTGCATACATAAACAAAGACTTCCATTCATTTTAGCAAGGGCAAACTGAAAGTTCTGTGATGACTTTAAACTGGACAGAGACACATAACTGTGCCATACATTGTCAAGCCAAGTCTGAACATGTTTGCCAGCTGTTTGGTGCAGTGAGCAAGTGAAAATATCTCACAGAGATTAGAAAAAAATGTTTCTTGTAGACATTAATTCCTTCCTGCAGAGATGTAATGTCTTTGAAGCAGGCAGTATGAACATGCTCTACATAGGTGTGTTGTTTCAGAGACTATGAAAGAGAGAAAGATTTATCTTGTGTAAAAAACCTTAGGGCCCAGGGAAACTCTAAGAGGTTATAGCATTAACAATTATTTTGTGTTTCCTTTAACCAGGGCAGCCAGACCTCAGCAAATATCTGCTCAGTATTTCTGTGGCAACACAGATACACATTGCATGCATCATTTATCTAAGAACTAGTGGCAGCCAAGTTTTATTGTGAGGCTGGAAAGAACACTTATGAAAGGGCATCTGGTGGTTTGAATAATGTCCCTGAGTATTGAACTGAGTACTGAAACTTTCTCTAGAAGTAAACATCTTTTAGCAAGTTGCATGAGGTGTTTCTGGAATTAAAACGTGAAACAACCCAAGAAGCTTAAAAAATTATCTAAACTAATTTAGATCAACAATAGAGAGAGCTTGGAGAAACAAACAAACAAACCAACAAACCCAAACAAAACCAAACCAAATAAAATTATTTGTGCTTAATTTGTTACTATGAAGTCATTTACACTGCAGTAATTACCAACAGCCTTATTCTTCTTTAATTTTCCCTCTGATTAAAATAACGAATTCTTCAGTTCTGAGGGCTGGATTTTTTGACAGCATGTTAATAATCACCTACAGTTCCTGAAAGTGCCTCATCTAATGCAATCAGTAGGTTTTTTTTTCCTTATTTCAGATGTCATGTTCATGATAAAAATCTTTTATGTGGCTGCAAAATGATCACGGGTCATGAAATGACAGGTCATTAAAATGTAGGAAGTAGTTAAATGGCCAGCAGTTCAAGAGGGGATTCTTCCCCTTTACTCTGCTCATGTGACCCCCCCCTCCTCAAATACAGTGTCAAGTTCTGGTGTCTCCATCATTAGGATTCCAGAGGAGGGCCACAAAGATGACACAAGGGCTGGAACAATTCTGCTTTGATGATAGGCTGAGTGAACTGAGGTGGTTCAGCCTGGAGAAGAGAAGACTTTGGGGGAACCTTAGAGCTGCCTTCCAATACTTGAAGGGATCCTGATGGAAGGCTGCCGAGGGACTTTTCTTAAGGATGTCTAGCAACAGGACAAGGGGGAATGATTTCAAGCTGAGGGAGAGTAGGCTTAGACTGGATTTTAGGAAGAAATTCTTCCATATGAGGGCAGTGAGACTCGAATAGACTGCCCAGAGTGGTTGTGGATGCCTCCTCCCTGGGGGTGTTCAAGACCAGGCTGGATGAGGCCTTGAGCAGCTGAGTCTGGTCAAGAGGTGTCCATGTCCATGCAGGGAGGCTGGAGTAGATGATCTCAGAGGTCCCTTCCATCCTATGCCATTCTATAGTTCTATGAATAAATAAAACTTGAAATGCAATAGGGGTAACCCACAAAGTGAACACCACATTGCTCATTGTCAATAGTCATTCCACATATAAGTAAATGAAAGCAAATTAAATTATATTTTCATTCATATATTTCATTCACATACAGCTAAAACTGTGACATTAAAGGCACACCTGTATAATGGTTCATATTCCATTCTTACCCAGGTTTAATTTGATGAATTGTTAAAGTTGATTTTTTCCAAATGTTATGGGATGCCAAATCATGAAAGGAGCAGGATGATAAAAAGTTGAGCTATTAATTGGCTGCTAAACAAAAGCAGTCTGCAAAATCCAATTAGGACAACTTGTCTGTTCTTAACGGGCTACTGCTCTATGTCATTAAGAATTTTCACCATAAGAACAAACATTGGGGGTCTCAGTCTCTTCTCCCATGGAACAAATGCTAGGACAAGAGCTAACAGACTCAGTTTGCACCAAGGGAGGCTTAGATTGGTTATTAGGGAAAATTTATTCACCAAAAGGGTTGTTAAGCATTGGAACAGGCTTACCAGGGAAGTGATTGAGTTACCATCACCAGGAATAGAATAGAATAGAATAGAATAGAATAGAATAGAATAGAATAGAATAGAATAGAATAGAATAGAATAGAATAGAATAGAATAGAATAGAATAGAATAGAATAGAATAGAATAGGCCAGGTTGGAAGAGACCTTCAAAACCATCATGTCCAACCCATCATCCAACACCATCTAATCAACCAAACCTTGCAACCAAGCACCCCATCAAGTCTCTTCCTAAACACCTCCAGTGATGGTGACTCCACCACCTCCCCCGGGCAGCGCATCCCAATGGGCAATCACTCTCACTAAGAAGAATTTCTTCCTAACATCCAGACTAAACCTCTCCTGGCACAGCTTGAGACTGTATCCTCTTGTTCTAGTGCTGGTTGCCTGGGAGAAGAGACCAGCCCCTGCCTGTCTACAACCTCCCTTCAGGTAGTTGTAGAGAGCAAGAAGGTCTCCCCTGAGCCTTCCATTCTCCAGACTAAGCAACCCCAGCTCCCTCAGCCTCTCCTCACAGGGCTTGTGCTCGAAACCCCTCACCAGCTTTGTTGCCCTCCTCTGGACATGTTCCAGCAACTCAACATCTTTCCTAAACTGAGGGGCCCAGAACCGGACAGAGATGAATCAGTCAGATAACACAACACCTTGTATTCTGCAAACTGCCAGCTAGAAGCTGCCATGGGCGACAGAAGATCTGAGCTGTTCCCTCAGTGACAAGTATGCCAGTGGACATCTTCCAGAAGAGCACAAATCTGATATGGTTTTCTGTTGCAGACCTGCTGCAGTCCTTTCAGCTGAAAAATGTTGATTTTGAATATATAAATGTAAAGACAAATAAATGAACTATCTGACAAAAGGAACTAACTGTGAATCACGAATTGAATGAACGTCATCCCTGGAGGTGTTCAAAAAGGGATTGGACGTGGCACTTGAAGCCTTGGTTTAGTAGTCATGAGGTGTTGGGTGACAGGTTGGACTTGATGATCTTTGAGGTCTTTTCCAACCTTATTGATTCTATGATTCTATGAATACTATGTCTAAGCTTAAGCATCTAACAATTATGCATCTAAGTCTGTTGCACTCACAAGTTTCTTTTTGAAGTCAGTGAAGAGCAATTGGCAGCCGAAAGGCATTTGTCTTGTGCTGCTATAGCCATATAAGACAGGTCAGATGAATTGCCCTCTGGAGCTGCATGTTTCAGTCTATTGACCATGAGTGGAGGACAGGTGACTATCTCATACATAGATGTAAAAATTAGTAGATCTCTGAAGCTGGCTGATATAAATTCCAACCCCAGAGGTTAACACAGGATGCTAGGACAGGAGATCATGGTAAAAATAGCTGTTGTTCCAACTATGTAGAAAAAAATGTTACTAACTAGACAGACCACTGTGCCACCATAATGTATGAAATGCATTTTGAGAAAATACTTCAAAAATCCATGAGATTAAGCAGATAATCCATCAGGGGTTAAAGACAAAGACAGGAATGCATTTCTTCTGTGGAAAAAGAAGAGCTGTAGTTTATTTGGATACACATATGCATTTACCTTTTGTGCTGTCCATGCTGCCTTCTTAAAAGGAGTCTCAACTGACTGAATGTAATACTCAGCTAATGAAAACCACTTCTTTTGGATAAGATTCTCCTGATGTAAGTTTTCAATTCCTTTATGTGACATGCATAACTAGCAATTAAAAAAAGTAAATAGTTAATCCTGTAAGGCCTTCCCATTAAGCAGTTACTACTTCAGCAAATTGGCAGCCTTGGTAATGGCCACTCATTAAGATGTATCTGTCATTTGTTTCATTGCCAAGAAGGCAAAGTCCCTTGGGACAGTCTCTTATCCCACAACTTCAGAACAAGAGGACACAGTCTCAAGCTGCGCCAGGGGAAGTTTAGGCTTGAGGTGAGGAGAAAGTTCTTCACTGAGAGGGTTGTTAGCCTTTGGAATGGGCTGCCCAGGGAGGTGGTGGAGTTTCCATCCCTGGAGGTGTTCAAGAGGGGATTGGATCACAGTATCACAGTATCACCAAGGTTGGAAGAGACCTCAAAGATCATCGAGTCCAACCTGTCACCACAGACCTCATGACTAGACCATGGCACCAAGTGCCACGTCCAGTCCCCCTTGAACACCTCCAGGGATGGTGACTCCACCACCTCCCTGGGCAGCACATTCAATGACGAATGATTCTCTCAGTGAAGAACTGCCTCCTCACCTCGAGCCTAAACTTCCCTAAACTTGGTGCAGCTTGAGACTGTGTCCTCTTGTTCTGGTGCTGGTTGCCTGGCAGAAGAGACCAACCCCTTCCTGGCTACAACCAGCTTTCAGGATGTGGCACTTGGTGCCATGGTTTATTCATGAGGTCTGTGTTGACAGGTTGGACTTGATGATCTTTGAGGTCTCTTCCAGCCTTGGTGATTCTGTGATTCTGTGAACTTATAAACTTTACATCTTGTGAATTATATACTAAAATATTCAGTTCTATACTAGTTTGCCATGCTGTCATGCACATACTGGATTATAACAACTGCTGTACAGTGTTGGTTATTTACACACTTTGTGAGCTGTATTTAATCAGCATTGAAATGAAGGTGATAAATCATTAACTTTGTCTGAAGAGTACTTTAAGGAGCCAAAACATAAATTACTGGATACAGCATTTTAGTTTTGGACGAGGTATTTGTATAGTTACATACTTCTGGATTCACAAGTGTTCTGCATGTCAAAGAGGCCAATTTTATGCACCAAATAAGAAGTGTATTACAGAATCACAGAATATATCTGGTATCCAGAATATATCTGGATGATCTCAGGGATCATCCAATCCAATCCTTCGACCCAGCATTGAAGGGTCAACACTAGACCATGTCCCTAAGCTCCAGGTCCACATGGCGCTTGAACAGCCCCAAGGATGGTGAATCCACCACTGCCCTGGGCAGATCATTTCAATATTTGATAACACTTTCAATGAAGAAGTATTTCCTAATAACAAGCCTAAACCTTCCCTGGTGCAGCTTGTAACCATTTCCTCTAGTCCTGTCACTTGTCATCAAGCAGAAGAGGCTGACCCCTCTTCATTCCAACTTCCCTTCAGGTAGTTGTAGAGAACAGTGAGCCCTCTCCTCAGCCTCATCTTCTCTAGATGGGACAGCTCCACCTCCCTCAAATGCTTCTTGTAGGTCACGTGCTCCAGGGCCCTTCACAATCCTTGCTGCCCTTCTTTAGACTTGCTCCAGCACCTCAAATATCCTTCCTGTAGTGATGGACCCCAGAACTGAGCACAGTACTCAAGGCATGGTCTCACCAGTGCTGAGTACAGGGGGAGGATCACCTCCCTGTTCCTGCTGGCCAGAGTGTTTCTAATAGAAGCCAGGATGCCATTGGCTTTCTTGGCTACCTGGGCACACTGTTGACTCATGTTCATTTGACTGTCAACCAATAACCTCAGGTCCCTCTCCAAGTTGCAGTATATTGGAATTATATAGCAGTATATTAGAAGTATAAAAACAAATTGACACACTCATCTCTGCAAATCTCATTTATTTTCCTACATCTGGTAATGAGTGAAGTTGTAGAGGATTTTGTTTTGAGCAACATGTAATGCTAAATGGAAATAGTGGTTAAAGTGTTGTTGCTCCATGAAGTTTTATTTTTCTTGCTTGCAAGAACCAATTTATCAGCTTTCCTGAGTAGGAAAGAGTGCCATTTCCTGCCTGTTGTCTAGCTTAAAAATGAGCACAGAAAATATTACTTGAGGATTATATAGCACAAACAATTTTGGCTCTTCTAGGGTCCTCAGGTAGTTCAGAATACTGGATAAAAGTTCCTCCACTTTCTCACCTAGCTCATCTTCTTCAAACAGCATACCTAGCTCAGGTATTCACATGACCTCCTGTCATGGACAAAATAAGTAAGTCTATTGAACTTGTGTGGTGGTTTGAAGGGCCAATCCTCCCCTTCCCTCCCACCACGGGCAAAAAATGAAACTCAGACAAACAGATTGCAAAAGTAGTGCAGAGTTTAAATGGAAAAGCAGTGAATATTTTACAGAGAACCACAAGCACAGTGACAAAAGAGAGAGATCCCAAAACATACCCAGAAACATCCCAACACTTCCCTCTCCCCACATGAGGATACACGCTAAACCTCCAGGGTTCTTTCTTCCCCCTCCCCCCGCCTTCCATTGTTAAGCTAATCTCAGCTGGCCAGATCTGAGACTGCTCTTCCCCCCCGGCCTTGGGCCTAACCAGGCCCAAGAGGCTGTGAGATGAGTTCCCCCATTACCAGATAGGGACTAATCTCCCTAGGAATGGTGAGGGAAGAAAGAGGAAGTGCAGGAGCCCACTGATGGTTTTATAAGGGAGCACGGCATTATGGGATGAAATACATAGCTTCCCGTGTCTACCCACTGGGCTGGACCCCCAGGACATGGCTTGTGTGGTGCCATCAGGGGGGGGCACCCAGCCCGAACCACCACAGTTTGTCAGTGTGAGTCTTTGTCATTAAAACAGAGGGAAGTTACAGTTGCCATTGTAAGAACATTTTCTTCACGTTGCTAACAAAAATATCTTTTGCAATGTATTTTGTTCTTCTTTTTCTCTTACAGTCATTACCAGCATCTGCTGGTACAGCTGCATGCAGTAATTAATGTAAGCAGTTTCGCAGGAGCAAGCAAAACGCTCCAACACACAATGCATGCTACATCTTAACCAACTCTTATCAGGGTTGATGGCTTATTTTTCTTAGAATGACTTGATTAGAAAGACTAAAACAGTCTGTAGTCAATGTAATGAAGCAAATATCTTTTCCTGCAATTTACACATTACTCAGCTTCTTGACGCTTTGTGACAGTTTTGGCTGTGCCTTTAAGAAAGGATAGCTGCAGAATTCTCTAGCTGAATGTTTGGGTGTGTAAAGGAAAACAAAAGGAAGATAATGCTAAACGAATTTCATTGGTAGATGAGTGGGAGGTAGTGTTGCGATCTTACATTCTGTCTCAGTCTGTCTTCTGTTTCTTGGCCAGAATGCAAGCATGCTGACCCTGGACTGAAACTGATAAGAAAAGCAGCTAACTTCTTAACTTCAGTTAGCTTTGAACTAACTGAACTTCTTTTAATATTTTTCTCCTTTTCTCTTTTCTTCTAATTAACTAGAGAGAGAGGGAAGGGAGAGAGGTTGGGGGGAACCCGAGGTGGGATCCTCCATGGGAGGATTTCTGTGTTGCTTCTTTTCTTGTAAATTCTTGTATAATATTGTAAATACTGTACATTTTGTATATATTCATTGCATTTCGTTATTGCTTGGAAAATACAGCTTCATTCGCTTCTCTGGCTGGGCTCAGCTGAGCTTTTTGGGGGTGCGGTTGGGCTAAACACCACAACAAGCTTGTATCTGATTTTTAAAAGAAAAGTAAAAGCAAATGAAGTTTTTAACAGTCTGCAAAGGTTTTATGGTTAATTACTTGCCCAAATAAACACATTTTATCCTTTTTCATGGGAAAAACGTCTCAGCTTGTCATACATGATGCACTTGCAGAGCACATTGTTAGTGTTTCCTCACATTTTATTCTCTTGCTTAACATGCTGTCACGGGTTAGATCTAAATCTGCTGCTGTTACTCAAAACCATCATGCTTCATGCCAGCTTCAAAATGAAAGTGTGTCGGATTGCATGCATAGACCCCCTTCTTGGTGTAGCAGGAATCATTTATTGGTACAGAGCAAGCATCTGATATAGGAAAAATCAAGCAGGCTAAGCAATTCCCTGTCATCTTTGCACCCGTGTTGCTAATTGAGTTTTCTTCTTTGATATGCAGCTGTCCATTGTTATCTTCATCCCATAACAGGTTGAGCTTGTCTTGCATGGAGACAAGCATCCTTCTGTTTCACACTTCAGGTTGTTTACTGCAGTCAGCTCCTCTTTCCCATCAGGCCATTCTTCTGTTGTCAGTGGCCTGTTCCTGTTGTACAGAGAGAATGATTGCCCATTGGAATGGGCTGCCCAGGGAGGTGGTGGAGTCACCTTCCTTGGAGGTGTTCAGGAGGAGACTTGATGGGGTGCTTGGTTGCATGGTTTAGTTGTTTAGGTGGGTTGGATTGGTTGATGGGTTGGACACAATGATTTTGAAGGTCTCTTCCAACCTGATTTATTCTATTGTATTCTATTATTCTTTCTTGTCCTGAAACCTCCCATAGATACTTCCTGCTTTCCCACAACAGTGCTGGCTAGGGCAAAATGCTACGGGGCTGGATGTTCAGATTATAACATGAGAGGCTTCCTGTTCCAGTTGATACTTTTGAGGTCCAGGTTTCGGGTGCTGGTTCTTTTCCACAGGGCAGGCAGCAAGGCAGGTGGGATTTGATTAGTTCCTCTGGTTTCCACTTTAGGCTGAGGAGGGGTTTTTCCTTCATTTTGCTGTGCTTTTTCAGCAAATAGGCTAAGCTAATTTAATTGTGCATTATGTTCATAGAATCCTAGAATCATAGAATCATAGAATCAATAAGGCTGGAAAAGACCTCAAAGATCATCAAGTCCAACCTGTCATCCAAGACCTCATGACTACTAAACCATGGCACCAAGTGCCATGTCCAATCCCCTCTTGAACACCTCCAGAGACGGTGACTCCACCACCTCCCTGGGCAGCACATTCCAAGGGCTAACAACTCTCTCTGTGAAGAACTTTCTCCTCATCTTGAGCCTAAAATTCCTCTGATGCAGACTGAGACTCTTGTTCTGGTGTTGGTTGCCTGGGAGACCAACTCCCTCCTGGCTACAACCACCCTTCAGTTAGTTGTAGAGACTTCCCTGCTCCTGCTGGCCATACTATTTCTGATGCAGGCCAGGATGCCATTGGCCTTCTTGGCCACCTGGGCACACTGCTGGCTTATGTTCAGCCAGCTGTCAATCAGCACCCCCAGGTCCCTCTCTGTTTGGCAGCTCTCCAGCCACTCTCACCCCAGCCTGTAGCTCTGCATGGGGTTGTTGTGGCCAAAGTTCAGCACCCAGCTCTTGGACTGGTTGAACACCATCATGTTGGACTTTGCCCATCTGTCCAGCCAGTCAAGGTCCCCCTGGTGACCCCTTCAACCCTATAACAGATCAACACCTGCTCCCAACTTGGTGTCATCTGCAAATTTACTGATGACTGACTCAATCCCCTCATCCAGATCTTTTACCTTAGCTCTTTATCTCAACCCAGAGTTTTTTCTTTGTGTGTTGCTTTTCCCTCACTTAGAGGGAAGCAGTCAGGTTAACCCATTCACAGCGCTTTAACCTGTTGCACCTGTCAAAAAACCCAAACCAAACCAACAAGAGTATTTCATATATGCACTGCTTATAATACTCTCTGATTGTTTTATCATATTTGATTGTACCTGCCGTGTTCTAGCATCTTATCTATGCAGCCACAACAATGTCAGTAACAAACTTAAAAACAAACATTTTAGATACGTCAAGATTTTGTTGTTTTTTTAAAATTTATTTTAGTAAATTAAAATAAATTTTAATTTAATAATTGAGCCCTATTAAAATACACAAATTAAAAGGTCATCACAGAATCACAGAATTTCAGGAGCTCGAAGGGACCTCGAAAGATCATCTAGCCCAACCCCCTGCCAGAGCAGGATCACCTGCACCAGATTACACAGGAACGCATCCAGGCAAGTTTTGAATGTCTCCAGAGAGGGAGACTCCACAACCTCCCTGGGCAGCCTGTGTCCAGTGCTCTGTCACCCTCACAGAGAAAAAAATTTCCTCATATTTATGTGAAACTTTCTGTGCCTTAACTTCCACCCATTGCCCCTTGTGCTGTCATTGGGCACCACCAAGCAGAGCCTGGCTCCATCCTCTCAGGACTCACCCTTTACATATTTATAAACATTGATGTGGTCACCTCTCAGACTCCTCCAAGCTCAAGAGCCCCAGCTCCCTCAGTCTCTCCTCGTATGGAAGATGTTCCACTCTGTCAATCATCCTTGTCGCTCTGCACTGGACTCTTTCAAGTAGCTCAAGTAGTCTTTCTTGAACTGAGGGGCCCAGAACTGGACACAATATTCCATATGCAGCCTCACCAGTGCAGAGTAGAGGGATAGGAGAATCTCTCTTGACCTACTGGTCACACCCCTTCTAATCCAGCCCAGAACATCATTTGCCTTCCTGGCCACAAGAGCACATTGCTGGCTCATGGTCATCCTTCCATCCATCAGGACCCTCAGGTCCCTTTCACCTTCACTGCTCTCCAGCAGGTCCATCCCCAGCCTGTACTGGTGCATGGAGTTGTTCCTTCCCAGGTGCAAGACTCTACATTTGCCCTTGTCGAAGCTCATCAAATTTCTTGCTGCCCAGCTTTCCAGCCTGTCCAAGTCTCACTGAATGGCAACACAACCTTCTGCTATGTCAGCCACTCCACCTAGCTTGGTGTCATCAGCAAACTTGCTGACAGTGCACTCTGTTCCCTCATCCAGGTCATCGACAAATATATTGAACAGTACTGCTCCCAGTACTGATGCCTGAGGGACTCCACTAGACACAGGCCTCAAACTAGACTCCATCCCATTGACCACAACTCTTTGACTCCTTCCCTTCAACCAGTTCACTGTCCACCTCACTACCTGATCATCCAGACCACACTGCCTAAGTTTTAATTGTAAGGATATCATATTATCCTACTAAAATCTATTACATACATGAATAAAACTTGACAGACAGAAAAATTACAAGATATGCTTTGTGTTTGCTTTTCAAAATGTCACATTTTAGCTGAAGGTCAGATATTTAAAATTGTGGGGTTTTTATCTATATTTACTTTGACATTGGTATGATTGCAGTTATTAGTTCATCTATTGTTCAATAAGGCAGACTAATTTTTGTTCAGTATAATGGAAGGTAAACATCCAAATTATTTGCTTCACTGTCAATACAGACAAGTAAATACACAAGCACTAACTCAAAGAATGCTGATGATTTCCTGGGTGATCTATTTCCATGAATGATTAATCTTCAAAGACTGTGGGACCTAAGATGAGAAATGCTGTATTAAGTGTCACCTGTCTTCAGACTAATTATTCATTATCTTTTCCTTTCCTTTCAATCTCTCAAATCATTGCAATAAGTATTATTAAGAAGGCTTTGCTAAGCTGTAACAGATCTAGACATACTGCGAAAACCAAAGATACTGTTATTTGGAAAGCCCTTCTTGATGTGACCTAGATGTGCTTAAAATTTCTCAGCTGACTGGCATAGAATGTTGATGAGCCACTCATAACCCTGGCACCTTGATTAGTCAGGAAGAACACAGCAATAAATACATTCACATGCTATTGAGCACCAAGAGCTGCTATGGGATGACTTCTGCATCTCAGTGTCCACAACTGCAGCTCACCAAAGAGAAACTTGGCATCTCCAGCCACACGGACTCTTCTTGTAAAACAATCTGAGTACTTATGCTAAAGAAAAAAAAATCAAATTAAATCAAATTAAAAACGTGTATTTATCATAAATTACTTCATAGAAAACATTGAAATCTTCAGTGAGCATTAGTTATGTGCATCACACAGATGATATTCCACTGCTAGAATCCTGGAGAGCAGTTGCCTCATTTGGAGAAAGTTTTCTGGTCAGGAATAGACAATACAATACACCAGGTTGAAAGAGACCTTCAAGGTCATCGCGTCCAACCCATCAACCAATCCAACCCACCTAAACAACTAAACCATGGCACCAAGCACCCCATCAAGTCTCCTCCTGAACACCTCCAATGAAGGTGACTCCACCACCTCCACGGGTAGCCAATTCCAATGGGCAATCACTCTCTCTGTATAGAACTTCTTCCTAACATCCAGCCTAAATCTGCCCTGGCGCAGCCTGAGACTGTGTCCTCTTGATCTGGTACTGGCTGCCTGGAAGAAGAGACCAGCCTCTGCCTGTCTACAACCTCCCTTCAGGTAGTTGTAGAGAGCAAAAAGGTCACCCCTGAGTCTCCTCTTCTCCAGGCTAAGCAACCCCAGCTCCCTCAGCCTCTCCTCATAGGGCTTGTGTGCCAAACCCCTCACCAACTTCGTTGCTCTTCTCTGGACACGTTCCAGCAAGTCAACATCCTTCCTAAACTGAGGGGCCCAGAACTGGACACAGTACTCGAGGTAAATTCTATTCTATTCTATTCTATTCTATTCTATTCTATTCTATTCTATTCTATTCTATTCTATTCTATTCTATTCTATTCTATTCTATTCTATTCTATTCTATTCTATTCTATTCTATTCTAGAGCATATTTGGTTTGGTTGACTTGGAGTTAATTCTCCTCAGGGCATCTTTTTAGTGCTGTATTTTGCAGTGGTGTAGCTGGGTGTTCATAACACACCAGTGTTTTGGCTACTGCTGAGTCCACCACCAAGGCTGTGCTTTTCCAGCATTCCCTGAGATCCTGAGAAGTCCCTCCCCAGCCTTCCTGTAGGCCCCCTTCAGATACTGGAAGGCCACAATGAGGTCACCTCAGAGCCTTCTCTTCTCCAGACTGAACAGCCCCAACTCCTTCAGTCTGTCCTCATAGGAGAGGTGCTCCAGCCCTCTGAACATCCTCGTGGCCCTTCTCTGGACACCTTCCAGCACATCCACATCTCTCCTGTAATAGGGGCTCCAGAACTGGACGCAGTACTCCAGGTGGGGTCTCACCAGAGCTGAGTAGAGGGGGAGAAGCACCTCCCTAGACCTGCTGGTCACACTTCTCCTGATGCAGCCCAGGATCTGATTGGCTTTCTGGGCTGCAAGCGCACATTGAGAGCTCCTGTTGAGCTTCTCATCCACCCGCACCCCCAAGTCTCTGTGCTCAGGGCTGCTTTCCAGCCAGTCACTGCCCAGCCTGGATTTGTGCCTGGGATTGCCTTGACCCAGATGCAGGACCCTGCACTTGGTCTTGTTGAAGCTCATGAGGTTGGCTTGTGCCCACCTCTCCAGCCTATCCAGGTCCCTCTGGATGGCATCCCTTCCCTCCAGGGTGTCCACTGCACCACACAGCTTGGTGTCATCAGCAAACTTGCTGAGGGTGCACTCGATGCCACTGTCCATATCACCCACAAAGATGTTGAACAAGACAGGTCCCAGGACTGATCCCTGAGGGACTCTGCTTGTCACTGGCCTCCATTGGGACATGGACCCGTTGACAGCCACTCTTTGGGTGTGGCCATCAAGCCAGTTCTTTATCCATCTAGTGGTCCATCCATCAAACTCATGTGTCGCCAGTTTGGAGACCAGGAGGTGGTGCGGGACAGTGTCGAAGGCTTTGCTCAGGTCCAGGTAAATGACATCAGTTGCTCGCCCCTCATCTATTAATGCTGTCACCTGCTCATAGAAGGCCACCAGGTTTGTCAGGCAGGATTTGCCCTTGGCAAAGCCATGCTGACTATTCCCAATCACCTCTTCACTATTCTTCTGAGTCATTAGTGCCCCCAGGAGGATCTGCTCCATGATCTTTCCAGGCACAGAGGTGAGACTGACTGGCCTGTAGTTCCCCGGTTCCTCCTTCTTGCCCTTTTTGAAAATGGGAATAATGTTTCCCCTTTTCCAGCCTGTGGGGACTTCCCCAGTCTGCCATGACTTCTGGAATATAATAGAGAGGGGCTTGGCAACCTCATCTGCCAGTTCTCTCAGCACCCGTGGGTGTATCCCGTCGGGTCCCATGGACTTGAACACTTTCAGGTTCTTCAGGTGATCACGAACCTGAGCTTCACTTATGATGGGCAGTTCTTCCTCCCCGTCCCTGGCATCGTCTGCCATGACACCAGGAGTGTGGCTGGAGGCCCTTGCAGTGAAGACTGAGGTAAAGAAGTGATTGAGTACCTCAGCCTTTTCCACATCACTTGTGATTAATTCACCACTTTCCTTTCTGAGGGGGCCCACACCTTCCTTAGTCTTCTTCTTGCCATTAACATACCTATAGAAATTCTTAGTGTTCCCTTTAACCCCCTGGCTAGATTCAGCTCAAACTCTGCTTTGGCTTTCCTAACCAGGCCTCTTGCTGCTCGGGCAGCTTCCTTATATACCCCCTGTTCTATCTGTCCTTCCCTCCACTTCCTGTAGAGTTTCTTTTAAGTGATAGTGTGTCCAGCAGCTCCTTGTTCATCCAGGCAGGCCTCCTAGCATTCCTTCCTGCTTTTCTCCTTGTAGGTATACATAGCTCCTGGACACAGAGGAGGTGGTCCTTGAATACTGACCAGCTGTCCTGGGTCCCTCTTCCCTTCAGGGCTTCATCCCACGACACTTTGGCTAGCAGATCCCTGCAGCGATCGAAGTCTGCACGCCTAAAGTCTAGGGTCCTAAGCTTAGAATATGTCCTCCTGATTGCCCTGAGGATATTAAATTCAACTGCTTCATGGTCACTGCAGCCAAGGCCGTCTCTGAGCCTCACATTTGTTACCAGCCCTTCCCTGTTGGTGAGAACAAGGTCCAGCATAGCACCTTTTCTTGTTGGTTCTTCTACCATTTGGAGGAGGAAGTTGTCTTCTGTGCAGTCCAGGAACATCCTGGATTGCTGATGCCTTGCTGTGTTGTCCCTCCAGCAGATGTCAGGGTGGTTGAAATCCCCATGAGGACCAGGGCTTGTGACCTGGAAGCCACTTCTATTTGCCTGTGCAGAGCCTCATCTGCTTGGTTCTGCTGGTCAGGTGGCCTGTAGGAGACCCCCACAGTAATATCTCCTTCCCCTGTCTTGCCTTTAATTCTAACCCATAAACTTTCAACCAACTCATCATGCCTCCCCAGGTGGAGTTCTGCTGATTCCAGCTTGTTGTTGACATAGAGGGCAAAACCTCCTCCTCTCCTTCCCTGCCTATCCTTCCTAAAGAGCTTATACCCGTCTATCCCTACGTTCCAGTCGTGGGAGTCGTCCCACCAAGTTTCTGTGATGCCCACTATGTCATGGCATCCCAGCATCACGGTGGCCCTTAACTCATCTTGTTTGTTGCCCAAGCTGCGTGCATTTGCATAGAAGCACTTCAGCTGGGCTGGCCCTGTCGTCCTCCTGTGCCAACTCCCCTTGGTTTCCACAG
Source organism: Picus viridis (assembly GCA_033816785.1). NCBI lineage: Eukaryota > Metazoa > Chordata > Aves > Piciformes > Picidae > Picus > Picus viridis. The sequence continues at coordinate 5,515,866 of CM066567.1, read as the reverse complement.
GGTGTCCTGGTGTGTCATTTGTGTCTTGCCTCAGGGCAGCAAGCTGAGAGCCCCTACTGGCTCTCCATCCCTCCACCTCAGGTGAGCTGCCCCCTGCTTGTCACAGGCCAGCAGGAGACCACCAACCCCTCCCCCTTCAAATCTAGTTTAAAGCCCTGTCTATGAGCCCTGCCAATTCCTGCCCCAGGATCCTTTTCCCCCTCTGGGACAAGTGTGTCCCATAAGTTGTTTTTAGCTCTGCTTCCTTGAAAACCAAACCATGATTGTAGAACCCAAATCCCTGCCGATGGCACCAGTCCCTGAGCCATGAATTGACCTGTTGGCTCTTCCACAATGTTCCCTCATCCATCACTGATGTTAGAGGGATAGCAGAGAACACTACTTGAGATCCTGACCCCTTTAGCAGGTGCCCTAACGTTCTGAAATCTCTTTTAATTGACTGTGAGCTTCGCATTGTTGCATCGTCACTACCCACCTGAAAGACCAGCAGTGGGTAGTAGTCTGAAGGGCTCACAAGTTTGGGAATTTTGCCTACAATGTCCTTTACTTGGGCACCAGGGAGGCAGCAGATCTCCCAATGAAATGGGTCTGGTCTGCATATTGGGCCCTCTGCCCCCTTCAGTAGGGAGTCTCCTACAACGATGACCCTACGAGGTTTCCTTTCTGGACTAGTTTTGATAGCTGGCCTGAGGGAACCTGTCATTGGTGCAGCTTCTGTCTTCCTTGAGTCCTCATCCTCACCTATGACCTGCTCCTCCTGCAGAGCCTCATACCTATTCTGAACCTGCACTGTAGGCAGTGTGCTGCTCAAAGTAGCACGCTTGCTCTGTCTGCCCTTCTTCCTTCGGGCAGAGACCTAAGACAAGATCACGGAGAGTAAGCTAAAGTTGTTACAGTAACCTGGCTTTTGAGTACTCACCTCTTTGAAATATTGATGTTCTTTTTGTATACTTAAAAAAAAGCCATACACATGTGAATGTTTGAAAGAAAACACATCAACTCATTCATTATGTCTCCATTAGTCTTCTCAAAAGAAGTGGGTATATCTCTCACCGCTCTAAGAAGCATGAACTATTTTTCTCTTAAAATGCTTCATTAATCTCATCCCAAAATTCTAATTAGGCACTTTGATGTGTTTCTAAGTGGCACTTTGAAGTTTTTGAAGGAGATCAGCTATCCTTAAAAAGCAATATTTTTTATTCCTTTTCAACAGCCCCAGAGGTGAGTGTTATCTCATAGCAACACACACTTTATGCTGTATCTCAGTGCCTAAACAACAAAGTCATTTCATGAATATATTTATTTTGGGTTTTTTTTGTTGTTTTTTTTTTTTTTTTTTTTAAACCTTGCTCTCCATTTTGCTTCTGCATTCAAAATACATTAACCTAAGCAGGGTGATTTTCCTCCTTTGTATTTCTTATTGTGGTGGTTTGTCCCTGGCTGGGGGCCAGATGCCCACCAAAGCCACTCTATCCTTCCCTTCTTAGATGGACAGGGGAGACAGAAAATACAAGCAAAGAATAGAATAGAATGGAACAGAATGGAATAGAATAGAATGGAATGGAATGGAATAGAATAGAATAGAATGGAATAGAATAGAATAGAATAGAATAGAATGGAATGGAATGGAATGGAATGGAATGGAATAGAATAGAATAGAATAGAATAGAATAGAATGGAATAGAATAGAATAGAATAGAATAGAATAGACCAGGATGGAAGAGACCTTTGAGATCATCAAGTCCAACCCATCATCCAACACCATCTGATCAACTAAACCATGGCACCAAGCACCCTATCAAGTCTCTTCCTAAACACCTCCCATGATGGCGACCCCACCACCTCCACGGGCAGCCCATTCCAATGGGCAATCACTCTTTCTGTGAAGAACTTCTTCCTACATCCAGCCTAAACTTCCCCTGGCACAGCTTGAGACTGTGTCCTCTTGTTCTGGTACTGGTTGCCTGGAAGAAAAGACCAGCCCCCACCTGGCTACAACCTCCCTTCAGGGAGTTGTAGAGAGCAATAAGGTCACCCCTGAGCCTCCTCTTCTCCAGGCTAAGCAATCCCAGCTCCCTCAGCCTCTCCTCATAGGGCTTATGCTCCAAACCCTTCCTCAGCTTTGTTGCCCTCCTCTGGACACATTCCAGCGGCTCAACATCTTTCCTAAACTGAGGGGCCCAGAACTGGACACAGGACTCAAGGTGTGGCCTAACCAATGCAGAGTACAGGGGCACAATGACTTCCCTGCTCCTGCTGGCCACACTGTTCCTGATAGAGGCCAGGATGCCATTTGCCTTCTTGGCCACCTGGGCACACTTCTGTTTCATGTTCAGCCTACTCTCAGCCAGTAAATCTCTATTTCCTCTTCAGTGGAATATGACCCTTCATTACTTTGACATGAACAATATTATAAAAACTCAAGCATGTCTCACAACTTTCCATGGGCTGCCCTGCCTATTTCAGCAGCAGCAAGGTGAATGTTTTTTTGTGGATAATGCACATTAACAACAACAGTTACAACAGTAACAAACAGCTTTCTGCCACAAGACAGGATGTTGCATCTTGTTACATTAGCTTCACAAAAACTTAACTGCCTGCTCACTGACCTCAAGAAGCCTGGATCATAGTATCATAGTATCAGTCAGGGTTGGAAGGGACCACAAGGATCATCTAGTTCCAACCCCCCTGACATGGGCAGGGACACCCTACACTACATCAGGCTGGCCAGAGCCTTGTCCAGCCTGGTCTTAAACACCTCCAGGGACAGGGCCTCAACCACCTCCCTGGACAACCCATTCCAGGACTTCACCACTCTCATGGTGAAGAACTTCCTCCTCACGTCCAGCCTGAATCTCCCCACCTCCAGCTTCATTCCATTCCCCCTAGTCCTATCACTACCTGATAGCCTGACAAGTCCCTCCCCAGCCTTCCTGTAGGCCCCCTTCAGATCCTGGAAGGCCACAATGAGGTCACCTCGGAGCCTTCTCTTCTCCAGACTGAACAGCCCCAACTCCTTCAGTCTGTCCTCACAGGAGAGGTGCTCCAGCCCTCTGATCATCCCCTCAGTTTAGGAAGGATGTTGACTTGCTGGAACGTGTCCAGAGAAGGGCAACAAAGCTGGTGAGGGGTTTGGAACACAAGCCCTATGAGGAAAGGCTGAGGGAGCTGGGGTTGCTTAGCCTGGAGAAGAGGAGACTGAGGGGTGACCTTATTGCTCTCTACAACTACCTGAAGGGAGGTTGTAGCCAGGCAGAGGTTGGCCTCTTCTCCCAGGCAGCCAGCACCAGAACAAGAGGACACAGTCTCAGGCTGCGCCAGGGCAGGTTTAGGCTGGATGTTAGGAAGAAGTTCTACACGGAGAGAGTGATTGCCCATTGGAATCGGCTGCCCGTGGAGGTGGTGGAGTCACCTTCACTGGAGGTGTTCAGGAGAAGACTTGATGGGGTGCTTGGCTGTATGGTCTAGTTGTTGGGTGGGTTGGATTGTTTGATGGGTTGGACGCGATGATCTTGAAGGTCTCTTGCAACCTGGTGTATTGTATTATTATTATTATTATTATTATTGTATTATCCTCGTGGCCCTTCTCTGGGCCACGTCCACATCCCTCCTGTAACAGGGGCTCCAGAACTGGAGGCAGTACTCCAGGTGGGTAGTATACCTGTTTCATTTGGTGACCCTGAATGGACCTCTGTAGTGATTCGTGGCTGCTTTTAACAACGTAACTCTGACAGTTTGTTAACCTGGCTTGAATAGTGCTTCATTCTGGCCGAGAGATAAAATTCCTTTGCTAATTCAAACATCAGCCTTATCTACTGTATTATAATGTATGAATTGATGACTACTCTGGATTTTTGGTGGAAGAGAAAGTTACAAATATTTTGTCAGTATTCTGTCACTTCTTCCCCATTTGCTTCTATGTAAGCATGTTTTATTCTGTAATGTACAATGGAGTATAAATTGTTCTTTGTACAAGAACTACACTGGAATAAAGAGTATGCTGTAAGGATTCAATTTCCAATCTATGCTTTGTCCTCCTAGAAACAGATGCAAGTCTCTTTGCACTTACACAACATTAACTGCAAACAAAGGATACTATTTCAGCTTCAGCTTCCAATTTTTTCCTTCATTTTTTTTTCTCTTTCACATGTTCAGAATTTATATTCTGACAGTTTATATCAAGAAACTTTCTCTAGACAACATTAAATTTATGGATAGCCTAATTAATACCATATTAAGTGGCCCAAACTAGCACTTTGTAGCAGCTGGGCAGGAAAAAAAGATGCCTAGACGTGATTTCCTTCAATGAATGAGACCAGCATGACACATTCGCATCTCACTTGATGGCCTTAAGGTACAATAGCAGAAGAGCAGCCTCCCTCAGACAATCTTAAAATAAGATTGTATTATCACTCTTCTCAATTTTCTTTTGATAGTTTTCCTATTAGTAGTTCCTTTTAAACAGATATAAAATCACTGAACATACAATATAACCAAATGACCAATTAGATTAGAAGCAGTAAAACTTTAATATAACATTCTAGTTTGAAAAGGATCAAACAGAGACTCATTAAAATTCAGAGATTAAAGTTTGAGGGAAAAGATTAGAAAAAAATTAGTATTCCCCATGGTAGTCTAATTATTTTTCCCCCACCTACAGTGGAGTTAAAAAAGATAATTCATCCAGTAGATAATACATGAGGGTGAGAAACAGAAAAAGTGAGAAATACAAAGCCAGAATGCTAGAAATATTACAATTAAAAGGAAGAGCATCAAGGGATAACATGCTTTTTTATTTTAAGGAAGCACTTCATACAAGATCTTGTCACAGTTTAACCCCAGCTGGCAACTAAGCACTGAACAGCCACTTGCTTACTCCTTCCCTCCTCCCCATACCCAGTAGGGGTTGAACTCAATGATCTCTGGAGGTCCCTTCCAACCTCTCTAATGTGCTGTGATACTGTGTCACACCTCCACCCCCACTATGGATTGAGATAAAACAGTTTGCAAAACTAAAGAGAGAAATAAGACTCAAGAAAGGCAAATAATGTACAGAGTAATTGCATAGCACCTCTGATCTTCGCCCAGAAAGTCCCTCAACAGTGATCGCTCCCCCTGGATCATGGTGCCCTGTAGTATGGAATATCCTTTTTGCTAGTTCCAGTCAGCTGTCCTGGTTATGCTTCCCCTAGCTTCTTAGGCACCTCTTTTCCATCAGAAACTGAAAAGTGCTTGGCTTAGCATAAACGCTACTTAGCAACAACTAAAATCGAGGCAATCCCAGGCACGAGGCAATCCCAGGCACAAATACAGGCTGGGCAGTGACTGGCTGGAGAGCAGCCCTGAGCACAGAGACTTGGGGGTGCTGGTGAACGAGAAGCTCAACATGAGCTCTCAGTGTGCGCTTGCAGCCCGGAAAGCCAATCAGATCCTGGGCTGCATCAGGAGAAGTGTGACCAGCAGGTCAAGGGAGGTGCTTCTCCCCTCTACTCAGCTCTGCTGAGACCCCACCTGGAGTACTGCATCCAGTTCTGGAGCCCCTATTACAGGAGGGATGTGGACGTGCTGGAGCGTGTCCAGAGAAGGGCCACGAGGATGATCAGAGGGCTGGAGCACCTCTCCTATGAGGACAGACTGAAGGAGTTGGGGCTGTTCAGTCTGGAGAAGAGAAGGCTCCCAGGTGACCTCATTGTGGCCTTCCAGTATCTGAAGGGGGCCTACAGGAAGGCTGGGGAGGGACTTCTCAGGATCTCAGGTAGTGATAGGACTAGGGGGAATGGAATGAAGCTGGAGGTGGGGAGATTCAGGCTAGATGTGAGGAAGAAGTTCTTCCCCATGAGAGTGGTGAAGCCCTGGAATGGGTTATCCAGGGAGGTGGTTGAGGCCCCGTCCCTGGAGGTGTTTAAGACCAGGCTGGACGAGGCTCTGGCCAGCCTGATGTAGTGTAGGGTGTCCCTGCCCACGGCAGGGGGGTTGGAACTAGATGATCCTTGTGGTCCCTTCCAACCCTGACTGATTCTATGATTCTATGATTCTATGAAAATACCAGTCTGTTGTCAACAATATATTCAAACTTAATCCAAAATACAGCACTGCACCAGCTACTAGAAATAAAATCGTTTTCCACCCAAAAGCAAAATAAATCTCAACATACAACATGACCCGAGCATCTTGTGCTGTCATAAAGGACGTTCGGCTTAGAATCATAGAATCATAGAATCAGTCAGGGTTGGAAGGGACCACAAGGATCATCTAGTTCCAACCCCTGCCGTGGGCAGGGACACCCTACACTACATCAGGCTGGCCAGAGCCTCGTCCAGCCTGGTCTAAAACACCTCCAGGGATGGGGCCTCAACCACCTCCCTGGACAACCCATTCCAGGCCTTCACCACTCTCATGGGGAGGAACTTCTTCCTCACATCTAGCCTGAATCTCCCCACCTCCAGCTTCATTCCATTCCCCCTAGTCCTATCACTACCTGAGATCCTGAGAAGTCCCTCCCCAGCCTTCCTGTAGGCCCCCTTCAGATACTGGAAGGCCACAATGAGGTCACCTCAGAGCCTTCTCTTCTCCAGACTGAACAGCCCCAACTCCTTCAGTCTGTCCTCATAGGAGAGGTGCTCCAGCCCTCTGATCATCCTCGTGGCCCTTCTCTGGACACCTTCCAGCACATCCACATCCCTCCTGTAATAGGGGCTCCAGAACTGGACACAGTACTCCAGGTGGGGTCTCAGCAGAGCTGAGTAGAGGGGAGAAGCACCTCCCTTGACCTGCTGGTCACACTTCTCCTGATGCAGCCCAGGATCTGATTGGCTTTCTGGGCTGCAAGTGCACATTGAGAGCTCCTGTTGAGCTTCTCGTCCACCAGCACCCCCAAGTCTCTGTGCTCAGGGCTGCTCTCCAGCCAGTCACTGCCCAGCCTGGATTTGTGCCTGGCATTGCCTCGACCCAGATGCAGGACCCTGCACTTGGTCTTGTTGAAGCTCATGAGGTTGGCTTGTGCCCACCTCTCCAGCCTGTCCAGGTCCCTCTGGATGGCATCCCTTCCCTCCAGCGTGTCCACTGCACCACACAGCTTGCACAAATCTCAGTGGGAACTTGGGTTTTCAACTACCCTGAAGAAAAGCTCAGAATTTGGCAGAAATAGTTTCATACTGTGAGCATTCAGGTATAAAACTTTTGATGAGAGTAACAGCATCCATCTTGAAGTTCTTTGAAAAACTACAAAAGAAACTGGTTTGAGCTCCCATCCAGAGACTGCAAAGATAAGTATCTTCATGGCAAATCCTTAAAAGACCATACTTCTCCCACTCATAATCAGGAAGTTTGTTCAACATAAAAGAAGCTTTGGGGCAAAGAGAATCACAAGAAAAGAAAGTAACAGTGGTCCCAAGAGCATGTCCGCTTCCACAGTGTTTTGGGTAAAAGTTCTGCACTTCGACTGAATAAACATTCCATCTCCAAAGAGCACCCACCCATTTCTTCCAGTAGCAACATCAAACTAATGGTCTGTTATGGAAATTCAACCAAGAGCCAGGGTCATATTTTCATCTCAGGTATGTTCATCTTCAGTCTAATGAGAAAATGCATGAAAGATGTGCCTTGAGTCTCTCACAATTTCTCTCAACTTCCACTGTATGCCATCTCCTGTCACTACTCCACCATCTTTGTGCTAATAGAAATCATTTTATGTTTGTCTCTGATCATTGAAGCGATTACATCATACACCAGAAACTCATGCATGGGTTAATATTCTTTATTACTAACTAAAGCATTTAATTTCCATCAAAGCATGAGACAAAGTTATACAGCAAGATGTAATTCAGGCTTTATTCATGACCATAGTTGCAACTTACCTTAAACCTTCTTAGCAAAGCGGAACTAAGAGTCAGTAAGCAATATGTGAGAAAAACTGAAAAGAACCATCTCTTTCAACAGTACTTTCATATAGAATATTAGTTTTATGTAGATGCAATCTTTCAAACATTCCCTAAGTCATTTTGGTAAATGCAATAAGCTAACATATAGATTATCATAGAATCATAGAATCAATAAGGTTGGAAAAGACTTCAAAGATCATCAAGTCCAACCTATCACCCAACACCTCATGACTACTAAACCATAGCACCAAGTGTCATGTCCAATCCCTTTTCGAACACCTCCAGGGACGGTGACTCTACCACCTCCCTGGACAGCACATTCCAATGGCTAACAACTCTCTCAGTGAAGAACTTTCTCCTCACCTCAAGTCTAAACTTCCCCTGGCGCAGCTTGAGACTGTGTCCTCTTGTTCCGGTGCTGGCTGCCTGGGAGAAGAGACCAACCTCCTCCTGGCTACAACCTCCTTTCAGGTAGTTGTAGACAGCAGTAAGGTCTCCCCTGAGCCTCCTCTTCTCGAGGCTAAACAATACCATTTCCCTCAGCCTCTCCTCATAGGGTTTGTGCTTGAGGCCTCTCCCCAGCCTCGTTGCCCTTATTCAAACCAGCATCAAACCTCAGCCAGAATTTATGATCAAAATGTTATGCTGTTTATACCATGCAGCTCTTGTGCTATCAAGACAACAAATACCAAAACAAACCTTGTGGGTTTTTTTGTTTCAGATCAGAACATAGGAGTACATTTGTAAGTTCTGTTCCATACTACACCCTATGCAAATACAAATATTTTTTGTGTAAGGAAAACATAATAAAAATCTGTGAGGTATGTCATCATACCTGCAATTCCTTCATACAAATCAAATAGGGTTTATAAACTCCAATATTTCCTCACTGATTGTTATTTTTTAGCACATATAGCATTTTTGTCAATGAACAGTGTCATGTTCCAATTACATTGTGACTTCGGTATTCCACTTGTTCTGTTTCTTCTCATCCAGCTTTGTTATGACGTACCACTTTGCTTAACTGTTGCAAGAATAGATATAGAATCCAAGAGGAATGAAGGGGAACAAACATGACGTGGACAATCATGTCTCATCGTTGCTTAGTTCTGTGTTAAATCAAAATTCCACCACCTACATTGGTTCACATTTTTCCTTAGCAGTGAGTCCAGTGGACAGTGCAGCCTGATCATTGCTAACTGTTTTGTGCCATTGCTGATCACATACCTATCAGTTCCAATCTGTGTCACAAGCACAACTGGTGATCAGAGCTCTAATAATTGTGAAATGAGGTAAGAACTCTCAGCAGAGACCTCATGTAAAACAGGAAGTCCTATCAAAGAATTGCATGTTCCAACTTTTCATAGTATCATAGTATCAGTCAGGGTTGGAAGGGAGCACAAGGATCATCTAGTTCCAACCCCTGCCAGGGGCAGGGACATCCTACACTAGACAAGGCTGGCCAAAGCCTCATCCAGCCTGGTCTTAAACACTTCCAGGGACAGGGCCTCAACCACCTCCCTGGATAACCCATTCCAGGACTTCACTACTCTCCTGGCGAAGAACGTCCTCCTCACATCCAGCCTGAATCTCCCCACCTCCAGCTTCATTCCATTCCCCCTAGTCCTATCACTACCTGATAGCCTGACAAGTCCCTCCCCAGCCTTCTTGTAGGCCCCCTTCAGATCCTGGAAGGCCACAATGAGGTCACCTGGGAGCCTTCTCTTCTCCAGACTGAACAGCCCCAACTCCTTCAGTCTGTCCTCATAGGAGAGGTGCTCCAGCCCTCTGATCAACCTCGTGGCCCTTCTCTGGACACCTTCCATCACATCCATATCCCTCTTGTAACAGAGGCTCCAGAACTGGAGGCAGTACTCCAGGTGGGGTCTCACCAGAGCTGAGTAGAGGGGGAGAAGCACCTCCCTCGACCTGCTGACCACACTTCTCTTGATACAGCCCAGGATCTGATTGGCTTTTTTCTTTTAGACTCTAACAGGCATTCCTAGTTTCCAAGTAAAAGCAACTAGACCATATTGGATTTTAAAGTACCAGCCTGATATTTAAAGTCTACCTTTCAGGGCTCAAAGGAAAAGCTTGTTCGAGTAAATCATTCAGAGGAGGAAAATGGCTACAACTCTGGAAAAAAACAACTGTGGAAATTAATTTCATTCCTTTGAGCAGCTGGAATATTTTGGCACTGAGGTCCATCTCGGAGTATTTTAGTCTGAGCATATTTATTTGCAGTTAATTTGCATTTCTGGAATGATGAACACATGAGATTAAAAGTAGGCTTCATTGCTTCTTCACCTTTCATGAAGGAAAGCACCACCCTGCTATCAGCAAATAAAGACAAGACATATGCAAAATGTAAGCTGACATTGTGTACATGCTATACATATATATCAGAAGCCCCAGAAAAACTACTATACCTCTCTGTGTCTGAAAGCCCTGAGAAAGCAAGCAGGTTATAAAGATGCTGATAGAGTGTACCATGGAACAAGCTTTCCAGGCAACATATTTATTGCTTGGTAGTCTTGAAACTTGGACAGAGTTTGAAGCACAGTAGACATACAGCCATACTAGAAGCATACAGGGTTGAACTCAGCCTGGCCTAATGACTGTGCCTGAGACACTTTTCCTGAGGTAAATGAGACCTGCTTTCTCAGTACACATGAATCATTTAGGCTATACTGTCTTTCACATTACTTGCTGCTGCCAAATAAATTACATCCAGAATAGTCTATACTTATTTCACCAAGCCTGACAGTTCCACAGCTTATTATTGTTGTATGAGCTTGGTGCAACCCTGATTTTCACTGTTCTTGAAAAAGGTACTACACATGTGTCTTTTTGGTGTTGAGATTTAAATTGTTATCTTCTTAGCTCACTTACTTGCAATTTATGTGTATTTGTACAGCTTAACTCCAAACAAAAATGTGTATTAATTTCCCTTGATTTTAACCACCTTGTTTGTCTGAATTATTTATTACAAATAAGCACATACACATAATAAATATAGACATATATATATATAAGGCCAGCCAAAATGATCACCCACTCTAACTGTTTAGGGTGAAAGCCTGTTAGTGAAAATGCATACATATGTATGTACATCTATACATATAGACCCTTTTGCTTCCTAGCTTTACACTGTTCAGTAGTTGGCCCTGGTTGCCCTAGTCTTCCATACTTCACATACACGTGCAACCATGAGTTGCACCGGTAGCTGGTACAGACATAAGGCTTTTCCAGTAGCCCACCCCAAATCCCATGGTTTCTCCATTATCTGGCTTGATGTGTACCAGTGATGGCACATTGACATAAATACCTACACAAAATTCACACATGTTCTGCTCTCTCTAGTTGCCCCCACCACAGGCACAAAACCCCTGAGATCCCTGGTCCCATTCCAGCTGCTGCACTCAAATCCACAGGCACACACATGCACAACAGACAGGAACAGAGGTAAAAATGGAATTTAATGAAAAGGCAGAAGAGACTGTGGGGATCAGGAACAGGGAATGACCAGACATGCTTGCTGACCAGGAACTTGCCTGTACACATTTGGTTCTTTTCAATCCCTTCTTCCTACACTTGTAACTCCCCAGTCCGCCCCTCTCTCTATGCCTTTGGTCCCTGCTCTAAATATCCCAGAATAAGTCTGGATCAATACCAAAAAGTTCTTCCTTGTATCCCTTACTGAATGTCATGTCCCCTGAGGCAGTAATTCCTCTCTTCAATCTGTAAAGTGAACAAAGGAGACTCTCCTGCTGGCTGAGTTTGGTGGATGTTATTCCAGGGCCCTGGGCTGAGGGTCTCCTGGAACTGCCAGGGAAGAAGCCACCTGGGGGGCTCCCTTTGCTCTGATGAAGTTATTTGGGTACCTCTGTAGTCATTGTTCCTCTGAGCCCATTTGGAGTGGAGGAAATGAGACTTTGATTACATAAACTAGAAAAATGCAAACAAATTAAACATGTATTTCCATGAAACCAGCATGAATGGTCACGATTTGGGAAAAAATATGTCAAATTACCTACTAGCTCACATCTACCAATACCAAGTTCTAAGACAAGTCATGAATAATTATTTCTTTATTAATCTGAATTTCCTGAGAATTAATAATTCTAGGCAACTGAAAGTAAGTTTTTATAGGCAAGTTAACTGAGTAAAAAATATATGTATCTGAAGTGATGTCAGGAAACTGGTAGGGAGGTATGGTAAGATTAACTGCATGTAATGTATTCATGAAAGTTAAGGGCACAAAATAGGTTTCTGAGGAAGGTAAATCAAGACTGTTGAACATGTCCAGGGAAGGGCAGCGAGGCTGGTGAGAGGCCTTGAGCACGAGCCCTATGAGGAGAGGCTGAGGGAGCTGGGGTTGTTTAGCCTGGGGAAGAGGAGGCTCAGGGGAGACCTCATTGCTGTCTGCAACTACCTGAAGGGGGATTGTAGCCAGGAGGAAATTGGTGTCTTCTCTCAGGCATCCAGCACCAGAACAAGAGGACACAGTCTCAAGCTGCACCAAGTTTGGGGACGTTTAGGCTGGAGGTGAGGAGAAAGTTCTTCCCAGAGAGAGCTGTTAGCCATTGGAATGAGCTGCCCAGGGAGGTGGTGGAGTTGCCGTCCCTGGAGGTGTTCAAGAAGGGATTGGACGTGGCACTTAGTGCCATGGTCTAGTCATGAGGTCTGTGGTGACAGGTTGGACTTGATGATCTTTGAGGTCTCTTCCAACCTTGGTGATACTGTGATACTGTGATCTGATTAATAACCTGTATACTAGGACATGGTTTAGATAAATGCAAACAGAAATCTTTGAGAAGGGGATATTTCACTTGCTGAGTTTGTACATAAGCAAGTAAGCTCTTATAAGAAGAAAACCAACTGTACATCCACTGCCATATCTGCTACTGAGGGAAAGGAAGAAATAACTGATATCTCTTGCTTTGGTATGTTTCAAAGTCCTCTAAAAATGAAGCAGTTTAGGGGAGTAAGGTGAAAAAATGTCTTGTTTATGCATGACAGTGGTGTGAATGAATTGAGCCACTCACAGCAATGTGCAAAGAACCACATAAAGACTCTTCATGACCATGTGCATGTCCATAAAAATTCCATAGACAAAGCAAGGACAAAACAATTATTTGCTCTCACACACTGATGGAGTTTTAATGATACTTTCAAAGTGACTTAGAGGCTATGCCCTGGAAGACATTTATTTATTTCACTAAAAATAGCCTTATAATAAACAGTCTTTTTGGGTGATCCTCTCGAAAGAGTGACAAGGGAGGAAATAGTCTCAGAGACAACTACATTTGCCTCCAAGTCAGTAGTGTCACAGGGCTATTGGTAGGGTCTGAAAGCTTGCCAGTCCACTCCTTTAGCTCTTCTTATTGTCTGCTTTGATAGGGAATTTTAATCATATATGTTTGGCAACGTAGAAACACCAAATTCACTTTAAAGATGTGAAAAGTAATTAACATGTATTGTGTGGCACCCAAACAATAACAGATAAGAAAGAGTTTGAAAATAGTTCTTGACATGCTTATATTGCACATTTATCACAGTCTTAGTGCTTGAAACACTATAAACCAATTAATCAAATAAAAAGTTCAATTTCCTGTATCTATTTTTCAACAGATTCTGTGATGTTTGTCTTGCTAATAGTATTTTAAAATAGAATCATAGAATCAATAAGGTTGGAAAAGATCTCAAAGTTCATCATGTCCAACCTGTCACCCAACACCTCATGACTACTAAACCATAGCACCAAGAACCACGTCCAATCCCTTTTTGAACACCTCCAGGGATGGTGACTCTACCACCTCCCTGGGCAGCACATTCCAATGGATAACAACTCTGTCTGTGAAGAACTTTCTCCTCACCTCAAGTCTAAACTTCCCCTGGCACAGCTTGAGACTGTGTCCTTTTGTTCCGGTGCTGGCTGCCTGGGAGAAGAGACCAACCTCCTCCTGGCTACAACCACCCTTCAGGTAGTTGTAGACAGCAGTAAGGTCTCCCTGAGCTTCCTCTTCTCCAGGCTAAACAATCCCAGCTCCTTCAGCCTCTCCTCATTAGGCTTGTGCTCGAGACCTCTCCTCAGCCTCATTGCCCTTCTCTGGACACCTTCAAGAGTCTCAATGTCCTTCTTAAATTGAGGGGCCCAGAACTGGACACAGTTCTCAAGGCATGGTGTAACCAGCATTGAGTACAGGGGCACAATGACTTCCCTGCTCCTGCTGGCCACACTATTTCTGATGCAGGCCAGGATGCCACTGGCCTTCTTGTCCACCTGGGCACACTGCTGGCTCATATTCAGTCAGCTGTCAATTAATACCACATGCAGTGCGACAGGCTGGGGTCAGAGTGGCTGGAGAGTGGCCGGACAGAGAGGGACCTGGGGGTACTGGTCTCTTCCAACCTGGTGTATTGTATTGTATTGTATTGTATTGTATTGTATTGTATTGTATTGTATTATAAGTCACTCTCTGCCAGGCAGAGAGGGACCTAGGGGGTGCTGATCAATGGTAGGCTGAACATGAGCCTGCAGTGTGCCCAGGCGGCAAGGAGGGCCAATGGCATTCTGGCCTGCATCAGGAACAGTGTGGCCAGCAGGAGCAGGGAGGTCATTCTGCCCCTGTACACTGCACTGGTTAGGCCACACCTTGAGTCCTGTGTCCAGTTCTGGGCCCCTCAGTTTAAGAAGGATGTTGACTTGCTGGAGCGTGTCTAGAGAAGGGCAACAAAGTTGGTGAGGGGTTTGGAACACAAGCCCTATGAGGAGAGGCTGAGGGAGCTGGGGTTGCTTAGCCTGGAGAAGAAGAGACTCAGGGGTGACCTTATTGCTGTCTACAACTACCTGAAGGGAGGTTGTAGACAGGTGGATGTTGGTGTCTTCTCCCAGGCAACCAGCACCAGAACAAGAGGACACAGTCTCAGGCTGCACCAGGGCAGGTTTAGGCTGGATGTTAGGAAGAAGTTCTATACAGAGAGAGTGATTGCCCATTGGAATGGGATGCCCATGGAGGTGGTGGAGTCACCTTCATTGGAGGTGTTCAGGAGGAGACTTGATGGGGTGCTTGGTGCCATGGTTTAGTTGTTTAGGTGGGTTGGATTGGTTGATAGGTTGGACGCATTGATCTTGGAGGTCTCTTCCAACCTGGTCTATTCTATTCTATTCTATTCTATTCTATTCTATTCTATTCTATTCTATTCTATTCTATTCCCTTTCTGTCTGGCTAACATGTTATGCTAGCTTTAATCAATCAACGTGCAGAGGATGCTGGGTTATATGATTGCCCAGCTTCTATACGTTTTATGTAGTCCCTGATGTAAGAATCCTTTCAGCAAACTGTTGATCAAATCTGCAAAGTCAGTTATCCTAATTTCCACACACTAGCAATGGGTTGTCTTTACATTTGGCCAGCATCCATTCATGAACAACATGAGGTTTCTAGCTTCAAAATGCACATTTAAAGCAATATAAAATTTTGAGATATTTTCTAACTTAAAAAGAGGAGTAGAAAAATTCAATGAACAGGCAAAATGGCATGACTGAGTGCCAAAGTTACACCTTCTCTCAGTAAGGACAAATAATTTTCTACACAAAGGATAGTAAACAAGGAAAAACTCTCAGACATAGTACATTTTCTTCCAAAAGGCCTGAGCTATATCTTCACTGGAGGCTGTTTGGAAAGTAATTAGCCTCATGCTTTGCTGTTTCAAAATTATCTTATGAATAGGGATGAACTATAAATGCAAAAGTAACAGTTGTTATATACACAGCTGGCAATTAACTGTACCTTTCATATCTTGGGATCTCTGTGTTTGTATGCTCACTGAAAGAGCTTTAAAGTAGATTTGAAGAGGGAAGAGCACAAACCCAGGCTTGCTAGAAATAACACACCAGTGCTGGAAGGATGATGTACTAGCGAGGTTTTTTGATCTGCTATTTCAGTAGAGGTAAGGAATGAAGCCCTCAACAGCACAAGCAGCTAACAGAAGTACAAGTCCTGAGTATATGCCTTGCAGCATCCCTACATCAAAGCCCTAGCCAGAAGTAGCTAACCGACAGAAGCAAAAGTCCCTAGCAGCCCCAACTGAAGCCATTCCTAACCCAAGTCCCTAACCCAAGATCCTTGGGAAACCCTAAACAAAGTGCCTGTTGCTCAGAGTGGCTGTTTTTCACACTCTTTTTTCTTATCGACCCCTTAACCAGTAAAACCTAACCACATATATAAGCTAAAATCTTTTCCAAGTGAGAACAGCCAGCATGTCAAGGAGGTGGCTTCTGCAGCATGTTCCAACCAAAGGGTGCCAATGTGAGGATGCTGCCTTTGGCATGCATGGAATGTTATTGTCTTGCTGTATTCAGGGTCCTAAGGAATTGGTCAGCTAAAGAATCATGCACTCTGCACATGTCCAGCAGCTGCCTGGAGAGGAGGAGGCTCAGGGGAGACCTCATTGCTCTCTACAACTACCTGAAAGGTGGTTGTAGTCAGGAAGGGGTTGGTCTCTTCTCCCAGGCAATCAGCACCAGAACAAGAGGACAAAGTCTCAAGCTGTGCCAGGGGAAGTTTAGGCTCAAGGTGAGGAGAAAGTTCATCACTGCCATGGTCATTTGCCATTGGAATGTGCTGCCCAGGGAGGTGGTGGAGTCACCGTCCCTGGATGTGTTCAAGAGGGGACTGGACGTGGCACTTGGTGCCATGGTCTAGTCATGAGGTCTGTGGTGACAGGTTGGACTCGGTGATCTTTGCAGTCTCTTCCAACCTTGGTGATACTGTGATACTGTGATACTGTGATACTGTTCTTCCTAGTATATGTACAAGCAAATAACAGAATATACACACACATGAAGAAAAAATATCTGAGCCAAACAATGACTGCAGTGAAATGAATAAGTCTATCCTGCTATGAGTGAAATAGCTTGCTGCCACATGCTGCCAGCAGGAAAAATATTCTTCTTTTGTGAGACTGCATAGCAAATACTAAGTTTGCTACATGCCTCCCTGTTAGCCCAACCAGTCCTCATTGTGTGATTATATTACTCAGCTATGAAGTCAAATAATAATAGCATGCTTTAAAATGCACGTATTATATTCCCTACTGTTATAAATTACTCAGCATTTACTGCTACAATATTGTCATGGAAATTTCACAAACCTGCTTCTGAATTTAGTTAACATTGCTGCAGAAATTAGCCCTGAAGTGCTGCAGATTTCTACAACCCTGATGATAGTCTGAATGCAAATGCAATAGATGTCTTTCTTCATCCAGCTGTTACCTTTAAGCACTTGACATTATGTCAGTAATGAGAATCATATCTGAAATAAGAACTTCTATCACTTTCACAGAAGGATAGGAAAAGCATGATGAGAGAGTCTCAAGGCTAAGATACCAGCAAATGTTAAACTTTTTTCCCCTTTTGCTCAGTCAATTAACATACAACCTTTTCTTGCCAAAAGAGAACCAGCAGGATGATTAATAAGGTTTCTAGAGGCATCTTGCTGCTGACTTATAAAAAGGAAGTGACCACCTGAAGCAGTAGCCTAGTCTACTAAGCCCAGTCTCAGGCCTCTGGCAGTGGAAAACACTAGTTACTTCAGAGTCAAGGATGAAAAGATTTTGGTCATGTGAAGTGAATAGAATAGAATAGAATAGAATAGAATAGAATAGAATAGAATAGAATAGAGTAGAATAGAATGTAACAAACCAGGTTGGAAAAGACCGTCAAGATCATCAAGTCCAACCTATTATCCAACACTATCTAATCAACTAAACCACGGCACCAAGTGCCTCATCCAGTCCTCTCTTAAACACCTCCAGTCTCCAGTGATGGTGACTCCACCACTTCTTTGGGCAACACATTCCAATGGCAAATCACTCTTTCTGTGAAGAACTTCTTCCTAACATCCAGCCTAAACCTCTCCTGGCACAGCTTGAGACTGTGTCCTCTTGTGGTGGTGCTGGTTGCCTGGGAGAAGAGACCAACCCCCACCTGGCTACAACCTCCATTCAGGTAGCTGTAGACAGCAATAAGGTCTCCCCTGAGCTCCTCTTCTCCAGGCTAAGCAACCCAGGCTCTCTCAGCCTGTCCTCACAGGGCTTGTGCTCCAAACCCCTCCCCAGCTTTGTTGCCCTTCTGTGGACACATTCCAGCAACTCAACATCTTTCTTAAACTGAGGGGCCCAGAACTATGCTATCAAGGCTGCAATCATTGATTCATGTTATTTTAAAGAAGTTGCTTCATGAGCCCAGTTGTCTCTAGGATCAAGATGAGGTGACATAGAAATATCCTCCCCTGCTTCCCTTGTACCTTGTACAGGTAGAGACCTACAGGAATAGAGGAGTGACAGAAAATATTGGTGTATTACACTGGAAATTGTATATAAATGGAGATTTTAAATCCAAGTGTGTCTTTTGATCTCAATTTGACTGCAACCTAGCAGTACACTTCAGCATGTATCTCACCATATCTTTTATTGACAGTGTCTTCACTGAATGAATGCATAAATAAATCCATTGGTTTTAACAACTTATCATTGATGAATATGCTCTGGTTAATATGCTGTCATATTTGATCTTGGTGGGAGGCCACTGAGTACCACAGCTTCTGCCATCTGAGCTCTCCTCTATGAAGGAGGAAGTGGTCTTTTATTTTTATAAGACATATCTGGGCCACCTTGAAGTTGGAAGGATTACACCATAGAAACAGAGAAACCTACTTCTCTAGTTTAATAAGTTGAAGAGCAGAAGATTATCACTTAAAATTAAAATTTAAAAATAATTCAGATGATCCTTTATAAATACACTTGTATTCATCTAATACTTCAGCATGTGGCTAGCCAGTTGTAGGTATTCTTACACAAGCCCTATGAGGAAAGGCTGAGGGAGCTGGGGTTGCTTAGCCTGGAGAAGAGGAGACTCAGGGGTGACCTTATTGCTCTCTACAACTACCTGAAGGGAGGTTGTAGCCAGGCAGAGGTTGGTCTCTTCTCCCAGGCAGCCAGCACCAGAACAAGAGGACACAGTCTTAGGCTGTGCCAGGGCAGGTTTAGGCTGGATGTTAGGAAGAAGTTCTATACAGAGAGAGTGATTGGCCATTGGAATCGGCTACCCGTGGAGGTGGTGGAGTCACCTTCACTGGAGGTGTTCAGGAGAAGACTTGATGGGGTGCTTGGCTGTATGGTCTAGTTGTTGGGTGGGTTGGATTGTTTGATGGGTTGGACGCGATGATCTTGAAGGTCTCTTTCAACCTGGTGTATTGTATTGTATTATAGATATTGCATTGTATTTAATGAGAATTTGAAACTATCACCTTATGTTATGTAGTACAGACTGCTTTCCTGAAAAGAAATATCTGAAGTGCTGAGATAACATTCCCCTCCTGTAACATTTCACTAGCATCTACGTAGATAGCCATAGTCATCTATTGCTCTTCTGTTAAATTTAGTTGCCTCCTTAAATCTACCTCCAAGCTCAACACTCAATTTCCTTTCAGTGACCTAGAGGCTGGAAAGACAAATAGCATATTTATATTCTTACACTTAGAGATTTATATGGAGATTGTGTAGACTCTTTGCAGTAAGGTATTTATCCTGATTCATAGTATCATAGTATCAGTCAGGGTTGGAAGGGACCATAAGGATCATCTAGTTCCAACCCCCCTGCCGTGGACAGGGACACCCTACACTAGATCAGGCTGGCCAGAGCCTCATCCAGCCTGCTCTTAAACACCTCCAGGGATGGGGCCTTAACCACCTCCCTGGACAACCCATTCCAGGGCTTCACCACTCTCATGGTGAAGAACTTCTTCCTCACATCTAGCCTGAATCTCCCCACCTCCAGCTTCATTCCATTCCCCCTAGTCCTATCACTACCTGATAGCCTGAGAAGTCCCTCCCCAGCCTTGTCGGCCCCCTTCAGATGCTGGAAGGCCACAATGAGGTCACCTCGGAGCTTTCTCTTCTCCAGACTGAACAGCCCCAACTCCCCAATTCTATGACATTTCTTAGATAAAAAGTTGTATTACCTGTTCTGTATCTGAATGTTTCCTGAAACAGGCTTGATTTCAGATATTTTAGTATTTTCAAGATTGTCTGTTGTCTCAGGATCTCCATTCTTCAGGTGACATGCTAGCTCATTTAGATCTGGGGTTGGTGTGAAATTCTATGCACTGAATCTTAAGTGGAAAGTTCTTTATCTTTTTCTCATCCACTAAGCATTGTGAATGGGATTTGTCTGTTCTAATAAAGCAGCAGAAGTTAGATGTCTTGAGTTTGATGCAGATATGTAGGCTCCCATCCTTTATGGCCAGTATCTTTTAGTCAGCGATTCAAGTCAAATCAATTAATCTCTCCATGTCTCTACTTTTCTTCACTGAAAACAGTAATTCACTTAGAGATGTATTTTTAACTCATGCATCTACAACTGGATCGGATCAATACATACGTACGCACTGCGGTCTCACATGGTGGTACTGCTGCTTTTGTAAACATATCCACATTAGTCTGAACACAGCTACTTGCAGCACTGTAGTTATGACAAGGCATTCAATACATTCATTTGTTTCAGTTGCTGAAGCATGTATTGTAGCATGCAACATGGCTACAAATACCTGGTTGAAAGCTGGTCATATACAAACTGCAGCCATTGCAGAAATTCTCTAAGATACAGCCTGTTACACTTCCATAGATTTACAGTTCATCGCATATCTTTTAAATTCCTCCTGCTGAGTCTGAGAGAAGCAAGAGAAGTAATTTCCATACTAATGAAAAATATCTTTCTTTCGTTCAGGGAATATCTTAGGATGTGGATTCTCTGGTTAACCTGGAATCACAGCAGAGGAAGTCATTGCGACAGAGACTCTTGTCCATTTGGTCCTTGGATATTCTTTGAGACAATCTAAAATGGAAATTGATATAAATCTCTAGAGATCTTTCAGTCTGAAATGGATGGCTACCAATATTGAGTCTCCTAGAAAATTCCATCCTAACCTTTACTCAGCAGTGGAGTTTTTAGATAAACATTAACAAGAGAAACCCTGAAGAATGTTCTGGCAAACCTTTTCCCAAGTGAAACTCAGTGAAATACTGCAGCTTTAAGTTTCCATGTCACCTTTTTCTAGGAAAAATAGTCAATCTCTTAGAGACTGGCTCTTATTTTTACATACAATTAAGGAAGCCATCTTTCAAATGAAATGTGATTTAGTTTGTCTTAATAGCAGAATGAAGCAATCTTGAAATGCAATTACAAGTATGTCAGAAACCACTAGTACTAATATACAGATGTCTGTATTTGCAGTCTTGCCTACTATTTCTAGTTATTATTATTATTATTATTATTATTATTATTATTGTTATCACCATTACTATCATCATTATCATTACCATCATCATTATCATTGCCACTACTATTTGGTACTTATCAAGCTCCTTTTATCTGGTGACCTCAAGGAGGTTTGAAAGTATCACTTTAGCATACTAGAGATTTCTATATAATAACACTGTAAAAACATAGTTATTCTGAAGAAAACATGCAGTGAATTTCATTGATTAGAAGGGGAAAATTAGTTTATCATAAACCAATTAATATGTGTGAGGTTAGATATGCTAATTGTACCTGGAACTGAATACACTATAAACATTGCAATGACTATACAACCACAACTCTGTTAATAACCTTGGTTTTCACATGGCAGCAAAGAGCTCTTTTGATTCTTCCACTGTAATTCCTTCCTACCTAATCCAGATTTCACTTGTGGCATGAAGAGGCTGAGGAATACAGTAGTGAAGTCACTGTGCCAATTTAGACAAATTGTACATCCTAATGTTATTGAAAGAATTACATATGTTGTTTTTAATACCAAACATATACATACAGAAAAATATTGATTCATATTTTAAATCATTAGTGTCTTCTCTTATTTGAATGTATTAATTAAATCTAATATGCTATAAATTTTAAAACATCTTTAATAGCTCTATTATATAGATTTTACAATTAGCAACAAATCTCATTTAAAACCATAATAACCTCCTTAATGAGGATTAAGAAACTAAATTCAATTGAAATCTCAGCAAAAAGTCATGAATCTCTGAGACATGTTCTAATGTAGAAATCTCATGCTTTAATCCCAGCCAGCAACTAAGCACCACTCAGCCAATCCCTCACTTCCCCTCGGTGAGATGGGAAAGGGAAAAGTGAGAAAACTCATGAGCTGAAGTAAAAACAGTTTAACAGATAAAGCAAAATACATGCATGCAAGAAAAAATAACCAAGGAATTAATTCTCAACAGGCTGGTGTGCAGCCACCTACAGGAAAGCAGGGCTGTACCACATGTAATAGTATCACAGTATCGCCAAGGTTGGAAGAGACCTCAAAGATCATCAAGTCCAACCTGTCACCAGAGACCTCATGACTAGACCACGGCACCAAGTGCCATGTCCAATCCCCTCTTGAACACCTCCAGGGATAGCGACTCCACCACCTCCCTGGGCAGCACATTCCAATGGTGAATGACTAACAGTGAAGAACTTTCTCCTCACCTCAAGCCTAAGCTTCCCCTGGTGCAGCTTGAGACTGTGTCCTCTTGTTCTGGTGCTGGTTGCTAGAGAGAAGAGACCAATCCCTTCCTGGCTACAACTACCTTTCAGGTAGATGGCCAGCTCATCTGCCAGCTCTCTCAGCACCCTAGGATGGATCCCATCCGGCCCCATGGACTTGTGGGTGTCCAAGTGGCTCAGCAGGTCCCGAACTAATTCCTCATGGATTTCCAGGGCATTACACTGCTCCCTGACCCTGTCTGCCAGCTCAGGAGGCCACTCGCCCTGAACTCCTCCTGCCTTGCTGTTAAAAATTGAGGCAAAGAAGGTGCTCAGGACCCCATCCCTTTCCTCATCTTCAGTCACAGTGTTCCCCTCCAGGTCAAATAAGGAGTGGAGGTTCTTCTTGCCCCTCTTTTTAGCGTTAACATATTTGTAAAAATGCTTTTTATTGTCCTCCACAGAGGTGTTCAGCTTCAGTTCTAACTGGTCCTTTGCCTCTTTAATTTTTTCCCTACGTTATCTAACAACTTCCTTAAATATACCTTGAGTTACATGGGAAGGCAAAAATCATCACCCTGAATGTCACTCCTTCCTTCTTCCCCTGGCTATTAATGCTGAGCATAACATCATATGGTATAGGATATCATTTTGATAAGTTAGGATCAGAAACTGTACTCCAGGTGAGATCTCACCAGAGCAGACTGGCAGAATCTCTCAATCTGCTGGCAATGCTTGTTTTGATGCAGTCCAGGATGCAATTTTCCTTCTGGGCTGCAAGTGTGCATTGTTGGCTTGTGTCCAGTTTCTCATCCACTAGTACCCCCAAGTCCTTTCCCACAAGTCTATTTGCTATCACATCCTCCCCAGCCTGTATCAATAATGGGGATTGTCCCAACTCAGGTGCACAGCATTGCACTTGGCTTTGTTCACCTCAAGAACTTTGATAAGTAGTCTGAATTTAAAGCAGACTTATTTTCTTCTCTACCTCCTTGAATTTTGGTAATCCATGCTTTCCATTACCAAGGCACGAAAGTGGAGAAGGGAGTAAACTTGGTTTTTGTAGGCCCAAGGGAGGGAATTTCTTCCTGTATTCTTCTAAGAAGGGTTCCACTGAGACTGTCTGTTCATACACCCCACTGGGTTGCCAGCCTACTATGTGTACCCAAAACAGAGATCCTATTCCTTCTTTCATTTTCCAGGACTGCTTCCAACAGCAGAACTGGAAATCCTGAAGACTGCAGAGGCCAATGTAATATAATTACATATAATGACTTAAAATACTCTCTCACCTCAGTTTGACTATTTTGCTGCCATCATAAAGAAGTCACAGTGGAGCTGGAACTGAACACCTTGCTCTTGAGATGCCTTGTTTCCTGCAAATTCCACATAATTTACTGCTTTCATTAGCCTTCTCTGAAATCCTACTATTAAATCTTTTGAAGTGATACTATAAATGTGGGACTCAGCACCTATCCAGCTCATAGCATCACTGCACAGAACAGGATTAGGCCTTTTTTCAATCCCTGTAATTCATCCAAGCAAGCTGTCTGAAGCAATATACTGAGAAAGTATCATCACTGTGCAACAGTCAGTTAGATACTTCTTAAGGAAGGCCAAAGTTCAATGCTAAGGTCTTTGCATACCTGATTGAATAGAATGAGAATCCTGAGCTCCTGACAGGGAAGTTAAAGGTCTTTATTCTCCCAGGAGCACTCGAATGTTCATTGAATCAGGTTGTCTTTGAGTACTCACAAGAAATTCAGACAGTTTTTTGTAAGTATGCATGAGCTTACATTTAATCCAATTGAATTCTGTCCATCCTCATGCACTACTTGTATTAAACACTTCTAAAAAAATAATTTAAAGTCCTGTATCTTTCATATCCTTGCAGAGTGGGAAAAATGACATGGGAAAGTGAAGATGATGAGAGAGGTTAAAACTAAACAAATGTGGCAAAAGTAGAGCAGTTTGACAGATGAAAAGTCCCTCAATTAAGAAAGGTACTGAGCCTGGCTAACTGCAGATTTTTGCTCATAGGAGCATATCTGTGGCCACACTCATTGAGTTCAGCAGATTATACAGCTAGTTTTACTGACAGTAGCACTATCTGTTGTTCCTGAGCCTTATGCAGAGAACACTCACAGAATCACAGAATCACCAGGGTTGGAAGAGACCTCAAAGATCATCAAGTCCAACTTCACCTGGTGCACCTCGAGACTGTGTGCTCTTGTTCTGGTGCTGGTTGCCTGGGAGAAGAGACCAACCCCCTCCTGGCTACAGCCTCCTTCAGGTGGTTGTAGAGAGCAATAATGGATTTAGGAAAGGCAGGTCCTGCCTCTCCAACCTGATCTCCTTCTATGATCAGGTGACCCGCCTGGTGGACGTGGGGAGGCCTGTGGATGTGGTCTACCTGGACTTCAGCAAGGCCTTTGACACCGTCCCCCACAGTAAACTGCTGGCTAAGTTGTCAGCTCGTGGTTTGGACAGCAACATTCTGTGCTGGGTTAGGAACTGGCTGGAGGGCCGAGCCCAGAGAGTGGTGGTGAATGGTGCCACATCCAGCTGGCGGCCAGTCACCAGTGGTGTCCCCCAGGGATCAGTGCTGGGCCCCATCCTCTTTAACATCTTCATTGATGATATGGATGAGGGGGTTGAGTCAGTCATAAGCAAGTTTGCAGATGACACCAAGTTGGGAATAGATGTTAGTCAGTTAGAGGGTAGAAAGGCTCTGCAGAGGGACCTCGACCGACTGGACAGATGGGCACAGTCTAATGGCATGGCATTTAACAAGTCCAAGTGCCAGGTGCTGCACTTTGGCCACGGCAACCCCATACAGAGCTACAGGCTGGGGTCAGAGTGGCTTGAGAGCGGCCAAACAGAGAGAGACCTTGGGGTGCTGATTGACACCCGCCTAAACATGAGCCAGCAGTGTGCCCAGGTGGCCAAGAGGGCCAATGGCATCCTGGCCTGTATTAGGAACAGTGTGGCCAGCAGGAGCAGGGAGGTCATTATGCCCCTGTACTCTGCATTGGTTAGGCCACACCTTGAGTCCTGTGTTCAGTTCTGGGCCCCTCAGTTTAAGAAGGACATCGAGACACTTGAACGTGTCCAGAGAAGGGCAACAAGGCTGGTGAGAGGCCTTGAGCACAAGCCCTATGAGGAGAGGCTGAGGGAGCTGGAATTGTTTAGCCTGGAGAAGAGAAGGCTCAGGGGTGACCTCATTGCTCTCTACCACTACCTGAAGGGTGGTTGTGGACAGGAGGGGGTTGGTCTCTTCTCCCAGGCAAGCAGCACCAGAACAAGGGGACACAGTCTCAAGCTGTGCCAGGGGAGGTTTAGACTCGAGGTGAGGAAGAAGTTCTTCACTGAGCGAGTCATTCGTCATTGGAATGGGCTGCCCGGGGAGGTGGTGGAGTCGCCGTCCCTGGGGGTGTTCAAGGGGAGATTGGACGTGGCACTTGGTGCCATGGTCTAGTTGTGAGGTCTGTTGGGACAGGTTGGACTTGATGATCCTTGGGGTCTCTTCCAACCTTGGTTATACTGTGATACTGTGATACTGTGATAAGGTCTCCCCTGAGCCTCCTCCTCTCCAGGATAAACAATCCCAACTCCCTCAGCCTCTCCTTGTAGGGCTTGTGCTTGAGGCCTCTACCCAGCCTCATTGCCCTTCTCTGGATACCTTCAAGTGTCTCAATGTCCTTCTTAAGTTGAGGGGCCCAGAACTGGACACAGTACTCAAGGTGTGGCCTAACCAGTGCTAACACCATCCATGAAAAAACCCTCTCACCTTAAAGCTTCCTTTTATTACCCAATACTGGAAAATGGCTCATGTCTTAAATAATAATAAAAAAAAATATCTATTCCATCCAAATTGTTGTTTAGTTGTGGGTTTTGCTTTTGGGGTTTTTTTAAGTTTGCTTATTTGTTTTATTTGGTTTGGTTCATGTTTCTGGTTGGTTGGTTGGTTGTTTTTTTTCTATCTCATTTGGTTTAGATAGTTCTCATTAATGTCTGTCTTCTTACCTCAGCTAACCATAAAGAAGTTCATCCATTTTTCAAATCCTCCTGAGGATGTTGACCAGAGAACAACCTTCTAAAAAAAACAGGGATCCCTTGTGACAGGGCATGCCTCGGGTGCTTGTGTGCTGCTGAATACACCAGGCTCGCTCACAGTCTCTGCACCAGACTCGCTCACAGTCTCTGTTGCTTGTGTTTCTGTAAGGAAGATTGGAGACAGATAGCATAGCTCATCACGTGTGAAGCTGTGTTACAGAGATCATACACTCAGAGCAGTGTAAACAAAACAAGTGGGGATTTACTACATAATCTCTGTGTTCCTTTTGTGACTCCCGTTGGAGTGGAGCTTCATTTTTAAGCACCTGACTGCTTTATTAACCGCTGACCTTACTCTTGTTGATATTGAGGGTAATGAGTATTGCAGGCTAATTATATGCTGTGGAAAATAATTATGCTTTTAACTTTCCCATCATGCAGTTTTATTCAGAGTCCTTTTATATTTGTGTAAGGTGAGGTGAAGTGTTCATGAGGTGTCTTTTCCTGTGCCTTTTAGCTGCTTCCTGTATCATCATAACTTTTTAAAGGTATTCCTAAATATTTCTACCCGCTGTGCTACATTGTGCTTGCCTACAATACAGTGCCTGCAGTACAATGCAATGCACCACACAGTCAATTAAAAATACTCTGTCTGACTTGGTCACTCTTTCTGGATTTGCAGGAATCTGTTTCTGGTCCTGGATTTGCAGGAATCTGTTTCTGGTCCCTTCATTTGGCTACCAGTGTATTCGGGCAAACAAAGCCTCTTTACTTGTTTCTAAAGAATTTGACTCTTAGTTACAAATTCACGTAATGTTATTTATGTTTTCCTCTCTTTCTTCTTTTTTTCTTTTTTTGTTTGTTAAAAAAACTTCCTTTCCTATAAGTTTCTTCCATCTTTATGTCAGAATCTCAGTGCAGAGAACTGAACAAAGGAGATACACTGGAGAATACTGATTTTTCACAGCTTCAGCCAGAGAGATGTTTACAACTTTCTCATTTAAATTATGAATTAAAATTAATAAATTATAAGAAACTTGGCCTTATGTGATATGACATGCAAACCTATGCAGAACAGTGCCCTAAGATTTTTTAACTGCTTTTTAATTCCATCCATCAAAACTATGTAATAACTAGCAGATAAGGACTGGATTTTCACAGCTTCTTAGATTCCTGGAGGCCATGCAGATGATTTTCACTTCATGTATTCACTCCTCTTGCCTCTACTTATATACTGCTCTCCCTTACCAGTACTATACAAATGCAGATTAGAGGAAAATGCAAAGCATTTGCAATGGAGGAAATGTCCTTTCCCTGCACTAATCCTGCCAATCATACTTCATTAGTGAAACACATTAAAACCATCCTGGAACAAACTCATCTTCTACAGGGTCAGCTGAACCATACTGTGTGATATCAATCCTTGCTGAACACAGAAAATAATCTGGGCAATAAAAAGGCCTAGATCATTCACTGCTGTAAATTTATCTGCCTCCATTGAAATCAATGGACTTTAGAAGATTAATATTTAGTAAGGGACAGTTATATGTCATTTCTGGCATCATTCTCTTTGGTCTGTAACTGGTACTTCCAGTTACAGCTATGCAAAGTAAATGCAAACCCTTCCATTCTGCACTGGTTGTGCTTTGTCTGCTGTTTTCAATTACTGCTTATCCTTTCATTCTGCAACTAGCAGACTGTGAAAAAGTTTCAGTCATACATGTATATCATGTAGTTGCTAGGACTTTAAGGGTACAGCAGTTGCCAGAACCTTTTAATATTACAAGTCTGAGTGCATGTAAACAACTTTGTAGCTTATATGAACAAATCCACATCTTCCAAGGATAAGTAACCTCTATTCTTCTATTGAATTCCAGGAACAACTAGTCTGATTGAATAGATTAGACAAAAGTATAAATCAATGCTTACTGTGCGATAGAATAGATTTATAGTGGCTCTGAAGTCCACATTTTAAATAGCTACTTTGGAATAGAATAGAATGGAATAGAATGGAATAGAATAGAATAGAATAGAATAGAATAGAATAGAATAGAATAGAATAGAATAGACCAGACCACACCAGGTTGGAAGAGACCTTTGAGATCATCGTGTCCAACCTATCATCCAACACCACTTAATCAACTAAACCACGCAACCAAGCACTCTATCAAGTCTCCTCCTAAACACCTCCAGTGATGGTGACTCCACCACCTCCACAGCAGCACATTCCAATGGGCAATCACTTTCTCTTGTTCTGTTGCTGGTTGCCTGGGAGAAGAGACCAACCCCTGCCTGTCTACAACCTCCCTTCAGGTAGAGGGCAATAACGCCTCCCCTGAGCCTCCTCTTCTCCAAACTAAGCAACCCCAGCTCCCTCAGCCTCTCCTCATAGGGTTTGTGCTTCAAATGCCTCACTGACTTTGTTGCCCTTCTCTGGACACATTCCAGCAAGTCAACATCTTTCCTAAACTGAGGGGCCCAGAACTGGACACAGTACTCAAGGTGTGGCCTAACCAGTGCAGTGTACAGGGGAAGAACTGTGTTTATTTAGATACTGTCATGGATGCACAAAAGCTTCTGATATAAGACTGAACAATAATTTTGAATAGAAATATAATTCAAAGAAAAAAAAAAAAGGTGTTTGCTCCAGGGATTTTTTTTCCTTCTTAGGACTGAGGCTTTTGAATTAAGACATGAGGCCATAACAATCAGAATTCAAAGTAAAAGTATAATAAATACAGTAAATATTGTGCTGTGAGAGGTGAAGTGGTAAACACTAAAGTTTCTTCAAAATTTTTTGCAGATTATGTCTAATTCCAGGACTGAAACATTCCAGAACTGATGAGATTAGATATTCAGTAAAGAATGTGATTAAATTTATATACTTTTTTCAGGGCAAATACTGCTGTTCCTTCACCTAGCTCTTTTAGCTATGGTTCATTGTGTCTGGCAATTATATATTCTTTAGTTTGTGGCAGTGTCTCAGTCTTCCAGTGAACATTATTTAATCTTTTTTTTCAATGAAAAATATATTTTAGTAGTATATGGAATGAATTTTGCATTTAAAAGAACTCATTTAAATATCTTAATATAGTTACCGTGTACCTTTGGGGTCTCTAAAATGATTTTATCTGAACAGATGTCCTTTTTGAAGTGTCTGTCTCTGGTAGCAAATTATTTAGTCATTCTGTAGTATAGAAGTCTTCTACACCATGAAGGTTTTCCTTTTTCTCTTTTCCTTTCCCTGTGAACAAAATAATGAGGAACCTGTTAAGAAGGACTCACAGCTCAAAAAGAAATGACAGAAGGAGAAACTCATCTTTGGTGTAGCCTCAGGAATACTGTGGAGTGCAGCAATGAGAGGCTCACAATCAATTAAGAGACTTCAGGATCTTGGGGCAACTGGTAAAGGGATCAGGAGTTCAAGCTGTTTTCTCCTCCATCCCTCTGACATCTGTGATAGACAAGGGAATACTTAGGAAGAGCCAAGAGGTCAATTCATGGCTTCAGGATTGGCGTCATCGACAGGGGTTTGGATTTTATGATCATGGCTCAGTTTACAAGGCACCAGAGCTGCAAGAAATCAATGGGATGCACCTGTCCCAGAGGGGGAAAAGAGTTCTAGGGCAAGAGCTGTCAGGGCTCATTTATAGGGCTTTAAACTAGATTCAAAGGGGGAAGGGGTTATTAATCTCCTGCCTGCCTGTGACAAACACTGGGGCAGCTCACCAGAGGCAGAGGGATGGAGTGCTAGTAAGGGCTCTCAACTTTTTGCCCTGAGGCAAGCCAAGGATGAAGCACTGGGACACCCCAATGGAATCAAGGGGGATTCACCTAAGAGGATGGCAGTGTCAGTGCAGCTGAAGTGCCTCTATACCAATGCATGAAGCTTGAGCAACAAACAGGATGAATTAAGGGCCACTGTGCTGCTGGAAAGCCGTGACTTAGTGGCTATTACTGAAACTTAGTGGGATGATTCCCACGACTGGAATGTAGGGATAGATGGGTACAAGCTCTTTAGGAAGGACAGGCAGGATAGGAAGGGAGGAGGTGTTGCTCTCTATATCAGTAACCAGCTGGAATCAGTGGAGCTCCACCTGGGCAAGGATGATGGGCTGGTTGAGTCCATATGGGTGAAGATTAAGGGGAAGACAGGGGAAGGTCATGCTACCATAGGGGTCTGCTACAGGCCGGACCAGCAGATAGCAGAACCAAGCAGATGAAGCTCTCCACCGGCAAATAGAAGTGGCTTCATGTTCACAAGCCCTGATCCTCATGGGGGATTTCAACCACCCTGACATCTGCTGGAGGGACAACACAGATAGGCATCAGCAATCCAGGATGTGCCTGGAATGCATAGATGACAACTTCCTTCTCCAAATGGTAGAGGAACCAACGAAAAGGTGCTAAGATGGACCTTGTTCTCACCAATAGGGAAGGGCTGGTCACCAATGTGAGGCTCAGGAACAACCTTGGCTGGAGTGACCGCATGGCTGGAGTCATGGAAGATAATGTCTGGATCTGGAAGGGATACACTCACAGGTTCTGAAGAAATGGGCAGATAAGGTTGCTAAAGAGTTCTCTATTATATTCAAAAAGTTGTGGCAGTTTGGAGAGGTCCACACTCACTGGAAAAGGGGAAACATAACCCTCATTTTCAAAAAGGGAAAGAAGGATGACCAATGGAGCAGGTTCTGCTGGAGGCACTGCTGAAACAGAATAATGAACAGGTGATTGGGTACAATCAGCACGGCATCACCAAGGGCAAATCCTGCCTGACATACTTGGTGGCCTTCTATGACAAGGTCACAACATTAATAGATGAAGGCTGAGCAACTAACTTCATTTACCTGGACCTGAGCAAAGTCTTCGACACTGTCCCGCACCACATCCTGGTCCCCAGGCTGGTGCAGTATGGGTTATGGATGGACCATTCAGTGGATAAAGAACTGGCTTGATGGTTGCACCCAAAGGGTGGCTGTCAGTGGGTCCATGTCCCAGTGGAGGCCAGTGACAAGTGGTGTCCCTCAGGGATCAGTCCTGGGACCAGTCTTGTTGAACATCTTTGTTGGTGCCATGGACAGTGGCATTGAGTGCACCCTCAGCAAGTTTGCTGATGACACCAAGCTGTGTGGTGCAGCAGACACACTGGAGGGAAGGGATGCCATCCAGAGGGACCTTGACAGGCTGGAGAGGTGGGTCCATGACAACATCATCCATTTCAACATGACCAAATGTAAGGTCCTGTATCTGGGTCAGGGCAATCCCAAGCACCAATATAGGCTGTGCAGCGACTGGTTTGAGAGCAGCCCTGAAGAAAAGGGCTTGAGGGTTTTGGATGAGAAGCTCAACAGGAGCCACCAGTGTGCACTTGTAGTCCAGAAAGCAAATCACATCCTGGGCTGCATCAAGAGAAGCGTAACCAGCAGGTTGAGGGAGGTGATTCTCCCTCTCTACTCAGCTCTGGTGAGACCCCATCTGGAGTACTGCATCCAGTTCTGGAGCCCCTAGTACAGGAAGGATCTGGAGGTGCTGGAACGTGTCCAGAGAAGGTCCCCAAGGATTATTAGAGGGCTGGAGCTCCTCTCCTATGAGGACAGACTGAGGGAGTTGGGGCTGTTCGGTCTGGAGAAGAGAAGGCTCTGAGGAGACCTAATTGTGGCCTTACAGTACCTGAAGGGGGCTACAAGAAAGCTGGGGAGGGACTTTTTAGGGTTTTGGGTAGTGATAGAACTAGGGGAGTGCAGCAAAAAAGAAATGGTTTGATTCATATTGGACATTAGGAAAAAAAAATTCACCATGAGGGCAGTGAGACACTGGCACAGGTTGCCCAGGGAGGTGGTGGAAGCCCCATCCCTGGAAGATTTTAAAGCCAGGACGGATGGGGCTATGGGCAGCCTGATCTAGTGTGGGGTGTCCCTACCCATGGCAGGGTGGTTGGAACTAGATGATCCTTGAAGTCCTTTCCAACCCTGACAATTCTATGATTCTATGGAATGCTTTCAGAATCACATCCTTTTCAGAATTCCATTTCAAAAATATGTAATGCCTTTTCAGTGGGGGCTTGAAAGTTGATATAAAGAAAGATTTTAAACTGTTCTGAGTTAAAACAACAAATTAATTCACCCAAGATAGAGGAATTGCCATTTGAGTTTTGTATCCATTGGTTTGTTACAATAAAACATGGTAGTTTCAGCATGATGAATTATACCAATTACAAAATATTAGCTTTGAGATCTTGGTTAATGAAGAAGGAAAACTAGAATTGTATGTTAGAATAGGTGAGCCACTTTGGATTTTCCAAATTGTATATTCACATGCCTCCAGCTCAACTGTCTTCAATCACTATTTAAATGGAGCAGCAGGATTACTTTCCTGCATTCTGCTATCTTGTGTCAGTCAGTGTAGAGATAGATTTAAACTCTATCAATAAAGGAGAGTTTGCCAAATAATAATTCTCTGACATCCTGTCATTGATAAGTATCAACAAGCTGAAATACTGGTTCATTTTCATAACTCACTGAATTAATTTTGGATGATTAAATAGCAAAGAGGTGACACAGTAACAGCAGAACATATTCGTGAGGGTACCTCTCTCTCTGTGCTGGGTTAGGAACTGGCTGGAGGGCCGAGCCCAGAGAATGGTGGTGAATGGTGCCACATCCAGCTGGCAGCCAGTCACTAGTGGTGTGCCCCAGGGATCAGTGCTGGGCCCCATGCTCTTTAATATCTTTATTGATGATCTGGATGAGGACATTGAGTCCATCATCAGTAAATTTGCAGATGACACCAAGCTGGGGGTGGGTGTGGATCTGTTAGAGGGTAGGAAAGATCTGCAGAGGGACCTCGACAGGCTGGACAGATGGGCAGAGTCCAAGGGCATGAGATTGAACACATCCAAGTGCCGGGTTCTACACATTGGCCTCAACAACCCCAGGCAGTGCTACAGGCTGGGGTCAGAGTGGCTGGAGAGCGGCCAGGCAGAGAGGGACCTGGGGGTATGTGGTGGTTTAGGCTGGGTGCCAGCCCTGATGCCACTGCACAGGCCACACCTAGGATGTTCCAAAAGGGGGCCCAGCCCAGTGGGTGGTCGCAGGAAGCCATGTATTTCATTCCCATAATGCCCTGCTCCACTATTAAAACATCAGCGAGGGGTCCTCCCTGTCTCTTTTCTTCCCCGTCGCTGCCTAGGTAATGGGCTGAGCCACCTCCCTTGGGCCAAGGCTGGGTTGGGGGGAAGAGAAAGAGCCCTGTGGGGGGTGGGGTTGGGTGTACCCCCAGGTGGGGGTGGGACGTTGTTGGGTATGTTCTGGGATCTTTCTGTCTTTGTCATGGTGCTTGTGGTTTTCTGTAAAACTTTCATTGTTTTTTTTTTTTTCCATTTAAACTTTCCACCATTTTTGCAATCTGTTTGGTCTGAGCCTTTGTTTTGGCCATGATGGGAAAATTGGGCTCTCAACCCATTACAGGGTAGTGGTTGATAGTAGGCTGAACATGAGCCAGCACTGTGCCCAGGTGGCCAAGAAGGCCAATGACATCCTGGCCTGGATCAGGAATAGAACACTGTGGCCAGCAGGAGCTTGGAAGTCATTCTGCCTCTGTACTCAACATTGGACAGGACACACCCTGAGTACTGTGTCCAGTTCTGGGTCACTCAGTTCAGGAAAGACGTTGAGCTGCTGGAACGTGTCCAGAGAAGGGCAACAAAGATGGGGAGGGGTTTGGAGCACAGCCCTGTGAGGAAAGGCTGAGGGAGCTGGGGTTGCTTAGCCTGGAGAAGAGGAGGCTCAGGGGTGACCTTATTGCTGTCTACAACTACCTGAAGGGAGGTTGTAGCCCAATGGGGCTTGGTCTCTTCTCCCAGGCAACCAGCACCAAAACAACAGGACACAGTCTCCAGCTGCACCAGGGGAGGGTTAGACTGGATGTTAGGAAGACACTCATCGCAGAAAGAGAGACTGGCCATTGGAATGGGCTGCCCGGGGAGGTGGTGGAGTCACCATCACTGGAGCTGTTTAAGAGGAGACTTGATGGGGTGCTTGGTGCCATGGTTTAGTTGATAAGATGGTGTTGGGTGATGGGTTGGACTTAATTATCTCAAAGGTCTTTTCCAACCTGGTCTATTCTATTCTATTCTATTCTATTCTATTCTATTCTATTCTATTCTATTCTATTCTATTCTATTCTATTCTATTCTAAATGTTGAAATCTGGGCTTTGATATTCATATATCTTAAGAACTCTAACAAAAGGCTTTTGTTGGCCATGCTTTTTTGAAATGAATCCAAATGTTTGCAAAAAATTTCCTTCATAGTCTAACCAAGAATGCAATTTCTCTGGAAACACTACTGCTGTAGGCTAGACCTTTGATCAGATGATGTTAAAATAAATTGTTTGAAAATCTCATTATAGCAAGTATTAAAACTAAGGTTGTAAAAGAGCTGTGATAGGAGACTTGATTGTTCTAATTGTAGTGCTCAAGGAATATTTTAAGACTAATTCAAGAATTATAGATGACAATGAGTAGTCTCTAAATAGTCAGTTATTATTATTTGGCCTGGTTAAAGTCCTAACAAATAATTGCTGATAATGATCTTGTGGTGGTTTGAGCCTTAACTGGGAGTTAAGAGCTCTGGTGGGGGCAAGGCTGAGAATCTCTCCCCCACTTCCCCTTCCTCCCTCCCAACAGAGAGAGGAGAAAAGGAAGGAGCAAATCCACCAAACAATAATTTGGAGTCGGCTTGGAAGTGGAGAAGAGTTGTCTTTAAACAATATATATAAAACAATAACAGGAAAAGGTTCACAAGGGCAAGGAACAAGGATGGATGGGAGGGGGACAAAAACAACAGAATAATACAAAACCAGCCTTTCTCTGAGGAAACGTGGAGGCAGCAGGATCAGGTCCGACCACCTGGCAGAGGAGCAGGAGGGCAGCTGCAGTAGCTCTCATCCAGCAGAGGCAGGAGCCAGAAAAGAAGCACCAACAGCTATGATGTCCTGCTTTTTATACCCTAGCTGGGCAGGGAGGGGGAGTGGAACAGACTCAGCTTCCCAGGCGAAAAATGCTCTGCAGGGAGTGAAAAGTACCTGCAAGTCCTCCACCCTGCTTTGCTCTTTTGTTTTCAGAAAAGGGTGTTAACCCACCACAGGTCTACACAAGATGACTTGTTTTCCACATTTTTTTCCACTGGATACTCTTAAAAACTACAGTTTTTCTCACACACCTCGCCTATCTTTTCCTGATCTTGCTAGCATTTTTCTGGTGGTGGTGATTAATTCCACATGTCATGTATGTTGAGCAAAGAAATTATGACTAAACCCATTAAGAAAGAGCATTTCCTTGGTTTAAAAAACCCTTTTTTATTAAACATCAGTTTCAACAGCCCTGCCTTATTTCTGCCCTAGCCGTTTTATTATCCTGCCTGTAAGTTCATCATGTATCCAGAACTGAAATTAACTCAGTTTTGATTCTTTTGTAGAAATTCTTTTAGTCTTCCAAAAATTTACATGAAAGTGAATAAAGTGCCCTGAAGATTTCTGCCCACAGAAAAACTATGGGAATACGAAGTCTAGATTGAAATGTAGGTATTTGGCATTGGTACTATAATAGTAGTAGTGTAACACAAAGTGGCAGGAAAGCAGACTGAAAGAGTTAGCAGTCTCTTCAGTGAGGACAGCTCTTCTGTTCTTGTTTAATGAACCTGAAGCCTCAATTGCCATTTCAACCCAAAAGATGCTCCATCTTCCTTCCTTCCTTCAGCAACACAGTGTGGAGAAACTTGGAATTAACCAGCTGCTCTACTGTACCCCTTCTGAAGGAAACCTTTGCTTGCTATAGGTCAGATCAACTGATGCCATAATATAAAGAGAAAAATCACAGAATCACAGAATCACCAAGGTTGGAAGAGACCTCAAAGATCATCAAGGCCAACCTGTCACCCTATACCTCATGACTAAACCATGACACCAAGAGCCATGTCCAATCCACTCTTGAATAACTCCAGGGATGGTGACTCCACCACTTCCCTGGACAGCACATTCCAATGGCTAACAACTCTCTCTGTGAAGAACTTTCTCCTCACCTCCAGCCTAAACTTCCCCTGGTGCAGCTTTGTGACTGTGTCCTCTTGTTCTGGTGCTGGTTGCCTGGGAGAAGAGACCAACCCCCTCCTGGCTACAACCACCCTTCAGGTAGTTGTAGACAACAGTAAGGTCTCCCCTCAGTCTCCTCTTCTCCAGGCTAAACAACCCCAGCTCCCTCAGCCTCTCCTCATAGGGCTTGTGCTCAAGGCCTCTCCCCAACTTCATTGCCCTTCTCTGGCCCCCCCTCTTAAACTGAGGGGCCCAGAACTGGACACAGGACTCAAGGTGTGGCCTAACCTGTGCAGAGTACAGGGGCACAATGACTTCCCTGCTCCTGCTGGCCACACTATTCTTGATGTAGGCCAGGATGCCATTGGCCTTCTTGATCTATAATAGACTAGTAATAGAGCATATTATTGTTATGTAATGTTTTTAATCCAAGAAGATTCCAAAGTACTTTCCTGACTGTACAAAGCAGTGTCACAATTTCCAAATACAAGTGTCTCACAGGCAAAATTCAGGAAGCAGCTTGCCTCTCCAACAGCATACAAAAGCTTTTTATGGAAGCCAAAATGGCTTTAAAAATATAATGGGGAGTTAGATGTGCACAGAAAGACACTTCAAATTTTACAAGCATCTTCTGAGAAAACATTTCTGAGACTTGCATGATTAAACAGCATGATGACCTAGGCTCTGTTCTCATCACATGAAGAGGTAACTCAGTGCTGCCCCTCTGCAGGACTATTGATTTCAAACTGCTTCACAGAAAACCAGGGCAAAAGGAAGCAGAAGGGAGATTTAATGCCAGTATATATTGATATAGCAGCACTTTCTTAAATATCTCCATCTCACATATCAGACTATTTTTCTCAGGCTGTGCCAGGGAAAGTTTAGGCTTGAGGTGAGGAGAAAGCTCTTCACAGAGAGAGTTGTTAGCCATTGGAATGTGCTGTCCAGGGGTTGGTGGAGTCTCCGTCCCTGGAGGTATCATAGTATCAGTCAGGGTTGGAAGGGACCACAAGGATCATCTAGTTCCAACCCCTGCCATGGGCAGGGACACCCCACACTACATCAGGCTGGCCAGAGCCTCATCCAGCCTGGGCTTAAACACCTCCAGGGATGGGGCCTCAACCACCTCCCTGGATAACCCATTCCAGAGCTTCACCACTCTCATGGGGAAGAACTTCCTCCTCACATCTAGCCTGAATCTCCCCACCTCCAGCTTCATTCCATTCCCCCTAGTCCTATCACTACCTGAGATCCTGAGAAGTCCCTCCCCGGCCTTCTTGTAGGCCCCCTTCAGATCCTGGAAGGCCACAATGAAGTCACCTCAGAGCCTTGTCTTCTCCAGACTGTTCAAGAGGGAATTGGACATGGCACTTGGTGCCAAGGTCTAGTAGGCATGAGGTGTTGGGTTGGACTTGATGATCTTTGAGGTCTTTTCGAACCTTGTTGATTCTATGACTCCAACAATGACAGTTTAAACCATTTGCCTTCATCCCACCAAAGCACACAAGTTATACAAGTCTGTATCTTTCCAGGTCTGCGATGCACTGGTGAACATAAACAGTTCTGGTCTAATAAAGAAATCCTGAGTTTTGACAACTAATATTACATATTATTGACAGCAGAAATGTGCAGTCTCCTCACAACCAACAGTTTAAGCAGAAATTTAACTGCAAAAAGGCCATACAGTCTTAAGGCATTAGCAAAATGCCAAAGCTCACAGAGTATCTGGATTATAAAGATAAATTTGTGGACTGGGGGGTTTTGTTGGATTTTCCAGGGTTTTAGCTTTATTTTACTATGCTATTTTTTGCCTAATTAATTCAAATTAAAAGATCATATGGAACTAGCACTGCTGAAAAAATGAGAATCATAGGATTAAATTATGTAGTGCAAGGCCAATAGAAGGTCTTTGCTAATTTTTAAACTGTGTAATACAGATAAAGGGAATCTTACTAAATCTCTCTGTAAACATCAGCAACTGTATCGTGATATGAGTTAATATGAATACCAGTAGGACAAAGAGGCTAAAGGGAATGTAAAGACAAATAACACTGAAAGAGATGTCAAGATACTTTTTTTTTCATAGAGAGAATTATTAAAATGTAGAGCAAGCCTCGCAGGCAAAATTGTTGAGGGAAAAACTGTAAGACCATTAAAGAAATTATCATAGACCATCATGGAAATGGGATACTAAAAAAAAGAATTAAAAAATGTAAAAATAGCTTTAATGTCAGTCATCCTCACTAATGTTATCAATCTTTTTCCTCCCTAGATTATGTTTATTTGTTTAAGCTTGAGGACATGTGCTTTTTTTAAACTGTGAATGGAAAAACCCAGAATGAGATCAAGAGCCATAAAAAGACAGGATATATGTGGTATAATGGAGTCATTGATAGATGAGCCTCTGTTTCAGACACCACAGTTACATCATGTGCATAGTGTTCAAATAAAGGCTGATGTAATTGCCAGAGTTATAATAATATTATTTAAACCCTCGTGCCTTATCATCCCATTCAAACCACCAATGCTAACACAAACAGTTGGCACTCTTTGTTTTCTCTCTGTCTCTTTGTTTCTGATTAAGAACCTACTGCCACCTGTTTAATAACCACTTCAGAAAAACAGCTGATTCTCACAAGTTATCAGACTGGGGCAGAGCTCTAATCTCTGCAGTAAAGATCATAAGGGCCATGCATGCTGCATAAAGCATGCAGTTACTAACACTGAAGTGTAGAAATGTCTCCCAAAGGCTTTTTTCCCTACAGAAAATCTTACAGTTGATAACAGGACAAAGCTTAACTAATATGTACCCTAAGTGTGGGAACACATCTAATGAATTCATTCTTTTAACTAGGCTGGTACATGTTGGGTCAAGAAATATTTGCAATCAGTGTTTGCAAATATTTGAGTAAGTGGCATAGCTAGGGACCAAACATTTTATTCAGGGTATTCAGATTCCTAGAAGAAATGCAAAGACTCTACAAATTCTACCAAATTAATAAAACACACTGGAAGGACTGAAATCAACTTGAAACTTGGAAGTAAATAGACTTCATAATACCTTAAACAAAATCTAGTCCATAGAGTAGAAATTTTTGCCAGGAAAACCCTACCTTTACTGGGACTTTGTTGTTATTATTAATGTTTTGAAGTGGTTACCTAAATGCCCTGGGAGATAAACTCTTTGGAAACGTTAAGGACATAGCAAGAGGGCAATGGAAAACCATCAGAAAGTAAAGAGCAATTAAAGTTTTCTTCCTTCCTTCCTTCCTTCCTTCCTTCCTTCCTTCCTTCCTTCCTTCCTTCCTTCCTTCCTTCCTTCCTTCCTTCCTTCCTTCCTTCCTTCCTTCCTTCCTTCCTTCCTTCCTTCCTTCCTTCCTTCCTTCCTTCCTTCCTTCCTTCCTTCCTTCCTTCCTTCCTTCCTTCCTTCCTTCCTTCCTCAATTAAATGAATCTTGAAAGCTTGTTTTAACACTGAAATCTGAGGACAGCACAGAGTAGAAAGTCATGCCTGGGTATCAGCTGAAGTTACAATCTTTCTAAGTAGAGAGTGCTCCAGCTCAGAATACTCCTTGATCATAAGATGTATCCCTGCTGGGAGCTAAACAGCATGAAGTCCTTTTGCATTTCCCTATGAGTATAAATCATGCTCTTAGTTCCACTGACAAGTTGACAAGCACATCAACTTCTTTGGAATGATCACTCATTTCTTTTTGTGCAGATAAAGTTTAAATTATATATAATCAATTGATTTACGACTAGACCCCTTAACTCATTAGCCATAATAGGAAAAGATATCTTACCCTTTAGAGTAGAATAGAATAGAATAGAATAGAATAGAATAGAATAGAATAGAATAGAATAGAATAGAATAGAATAGACCAGGTTGGAAAAGACCTTCGAGATCATCAAGTCCAACCTATCATCCAACACCATCTAATCAACTAAACCATGGCACCAAACACCCCATCAAGTCTCTTCCTAAACACCTCCAGTGATGGCGACTCCACCAACTCCCTGGGCAGCCCATTCCAATGGCAAATCACTCTTTCTGTGAACAACAGCTTCTTAACACCCAGCCTAAATTTCTCCTGGTGCAGCTTGAGACTGTGTCCTCTTGTTCTGGTGCTGGTTGCCTGGAAGAAGAGACCAACCCCCACCCGGCTACAACCCCTCTTCAGGTAGTTGTAGACAGCAGTAAGGTCTCCTCTGAGCCTTCTCTTCTCCAGGCTAAGCAACCCCAGCTTCCTCAGCCTCTCCGTATAGGACTTGTGCTCCAAACCCCTCCCCAGCTTTGTTGCCCTTCTCTGGACATGTTCCAGCAACTCAACACCTTTCTTAAACTAAAGGGTCCAGAACTGGGCACAGTACTCAGTGTGTGTCCTGACCAGTGCTGAGCTCAGGGGCAGAATGACCTCCCTGCTCCTGCTGGCCACACTGTTCCTGATCCAGGCCAGGATGCCACTGGTTTTCTTGGTGTTGTGAAGAGGTTATTAAATTTATTAATACGAAATATGAATTATGAAAACGTTAATTTTTATTAATTATCAAATTATTAATAACCGATGAATCAACAACTTATATACGTGTTCTAGTGCACGTTCGTGAAATACATTCCATGAATGGCTTAGTGTTATGATTAGAACTTAATTAAACTGTCTACAGACTGTCTCTGTGTTTTGTATAATGAATGGTGCAGTTCCGCCGCTTGGCCACCAGATGGCGACTCGGCGGAACGCGGGCGGCTTCTGTCTAATATACAGCGATATTGCAATCTTTCTGTGCGTCAGCGATGACTCTGCCACACGCGGATACTTTGAACTGAGTGCTAGTGGGTGGAAAGCACGTGGAAGATATTCTGTAGCTGTTGTTTGTAGCAAGGTGGGGGTCCGGCCGACTACTGCCGCTGGACTGGTTCCTGGTTGCGGTCGGCCCGTGGGGTCGGCCCTGGGAGTCGGCTCGCACAGCAGGACGTGGCGACGATTGCCGATAGGCGGGCTCAGAGGTTCCCGGTCGGACGATAGCTATGGGGTTGACCCCATGGCAAACAGCCTGAGAGAGAGAATGCGGCTTCTCTGTTCCTGGGCTTAAGGAACAGCGGGACGCTCAAGATAGTCCCGGGGCTAAGTATATGCAGACTTGATCTCTATCAAGTCCCTTCTCCCCGACAACTGGGCAGATCTTACCCTCGGGGGCTGGTCCAGTCCTCCAATAGCACGATGGGCTCTCCTGGAGATATGACCGGCTATAGCGACGCTGGCTTCTTGGGCTCAGCGAAGGTCCTCCTCTGGGCTGATCCTCACGATCAAAGTGCTTCTCATGATGCAGAGGCTTCAGTATGCGTGCATGGATGAGAGAAGCTAACAACAAGCTCAATGGCAGAGGCGGTGGCTTGAGAGCTGCTCTCTCGAGCCAGTACAGAGGCAAAGTAAAGAGGAGGCAACTTGTTTACCAACAGGGGTAATATTTATAGGTTCCTCGAGGCTGGGTTTGACCAATGGGCACTCTGATAGACAACTGGCTTCAGCCTATAGAAAGTGTGAAGCTGGAATTATGCCCATACTTGGTAATTTTCTTCCTCCTGAAGGAGGGGAAACCTATCCACATGCTGGGGCCAGATCTAGTATCTGGGCAGAATGTGCCTTCACCACACTTGGCCACCTGGGCACACTGCTGGCTTGTGTTCAGCCTACTAGATAGATCCCTTCCACTGCGAATGCGAATGGACTCACAATATTTTTTGCTCTGAGACAAGACTTCCTAATGATTCTGCTCTTGAAGGAGTGTCATTAAATTGAAGCTAATCTTTGTGAATATGATAGATTCTTAATTTCAGAGAAACATAGTGCTGATTCAAGAAGGTTGGCCTGATGATCCAATAGATCTTTGGTAACTTTAATGAAATGCTGTACCAATTCCAGCACATCGCCAAAACCTGCATTTCAAAAGTAGGTTATTTGTTCTCTTCTAAGGCTTCCTGTGCAGTGTTTCAGGATACCCAAGAAAATGGCAAAAGATCCATACCCTGAGAAAAAAAACCTACTTTAATCAATGTTGGATGTGGACCTGACTGGAGTAGTGATAGAATTGAGCAAAAGCTCAAGGTCCTTTCTAATCTCGGAAAGAGAGGGGATGGGGGTAAGTGTTATACTCAATACTAAAACTTTTCCTTCATTGACACAACAGATACTCTGTGGACACAGATTTCAGTTATTTGTTCAGTGGAAAGGACAGTAGGACAGAGTATTTAAGTCAAAGTAGCAGAACTATGTAGCAGGTAGAGCTGTAAGGCCTGGAAAAAACCTGCAGTTGTACAACTGAACATCTGTAGCAGTTTGGGCTGGGTGCCCTCTGCTACGTGGGGTGCTTCCTGTGTCCAGAAGTCCAGCCCAGTGGGTGGACACAGGAAACCAGGTATTTCCTACCATAATTCTCTGCACCACTCTAAGATCCAGCGTGGGGTCTGGCACTTCCTCTTTCTTCTCCTTGCCGTCACACGGTAACTGGGGGAGATATCTCCCGGCCTTGGGCCAGGCTAGACCCAAGGCCACGGGGGAATGGGCAGTCTCAGATCTGGCCAGCTGAGACTAGCCTAGCAGCAGGGGGGAAGAAGGAGCCCTGGGGGTCTTGGGTGCACCCTCAGGTGGGGATGGGATGTTTCTGGGTCTGCTTTGGGCTTTCTTTTGTCACTGTGCTTCTGGCTCTCTGTACACATTCACTGCTTTCCATTTAAACTTTCCATGACTTTTGCAATCCATTTGTCTGAGTCGTTATTTCTGCCTGTGGTGGGGACGGGGGCTGCCTCAACCCATTACAACATCCTTTGCCATTGAAACAGCTGTGAAAAGCTGAGAGATGGGTCCTTCCTGATCAATAACGACCAGGCTCTTTTTCCCGCTGCAAATTTGTCTGAAATCTAGGTTTTTGGTTTTCCTTCCTTAACAGGTATTTTATACACATTTTCAGGAAACTATTCAGAAATTACCTCAGTGCCAGGCAAGACTATGGAACAGGTCATCTTGAGTTCGATCACACAGCACTTACAGGATGGCCAGGGGATCAGGCCCAACCATCATGGATTTAGGAGGGGCAGGTCCTGCCTGACCAACCTGATCTCCTTCTCTGATCAGGTGACCCACCTGGTGGATGCGGGGAGGCCTGTGGATGTGGTCTACCTGGACCTCAGCAAGGCCTTTGACACCGTCCCCCGCAGCAAACTCCTGGCCAAGCTATCAGCCCATGGCTTGGATGGGAGCACACTGTGTTGGGTTAGGAACTGGCTGGAGGGCCGAGCCCAGAGAGTGGTGGTGAATGGTGCCACATCCAGCTGGCGGCCAGGCACTACTGGTGTGCCCCAAGGATCAGTGCTTGGCCCAATGATCTTCAACATCTTTATTGATGATCTGGATGAGGGCAGTGAGTCCATCATCAGTAAATTTGTGGATGACACCAAGCTGGGGGCAGGAGTTGATCTGCTGGAGGGTAGAGAGGCTTTGCAGAGGGACCTCGACAGGCTGGACGGATGGGCAGAATCCAATGGCATGAGATTGAACACACCCAAGTGCCGGGTTCTGCACATTGGCCACAACAACCCCAGGCAGTGCTACAGGCTGGGGACAGAGTGGCTGGAGAGTGGCCAGGCAGAGACGGACCTTGGGGGTACTGGTTGATGGCTGGCTGAACATGAGCCTGCAGTGTGCCCAGGCAGCCAAGAAGGCCAATGGCATCCTGGCCTGCATCAGGAACAGTGTGGCCAGCAGGAGCAGGGAGGTCATTCTGCCCCTGTACACTGCACTGGTTAGGCCACACCTTGAGTCCTGTGTCCAGTTCTGGGCCCCTCAATTTAAGAAGGATGTTGACTTGCTGGAAGGTGTCCAGAGAAGGGCAACAAAGTTGGTGAGGGGTTTGGAACACAAGCCCTATGAGGAGAGGCTGAGGGAGCTGGGGTTGCTTAGCCTGGAGAAGAGGAGA
This sequence comes from Picus viridis, assembly GCA_033816785.1. Taxonomy (NCBI): domain Eukaryota; kingdom Metazoa; phylum Chordata; class Aves; order Piciformes; family Picidae; genus Picus; species Picus viridis. The sequence goes on along the minus strand of CM066567.1, from coordinate 5,471,327 downwards.
CTGAGGGGTGACCTGATTGCTCTCTACAACTACCTGAAAGGAGGTTGTAGCCGGGCAGAGGTTGGTCTCTTCTCCCAGGCAGCCAGTACCAGAACAAGAGGACACAGTCTCAGGCTGTGCCAGGGGAGGTCTAGGCTGGATGTTAGGAAGAAGTTCTATATGGAGAGAGTGATTGCCCATTGGAATTGGCTACCCGTGGAGGTGGTGGAGTCACCTTCATTGGAGGTGTTCAGGAGGAGACTTGATGGGGTGCTTGGTGCCATGGTTTAGTTGTTTAGGTGGGTTGGATTGGTTGATGCGTTGGACGCGATGATCTTGAAGGTCTCTTTCATCCTGGTGTGGTGTATTGTATTGTATTGTAAGTGAAACAAACTTTAGGAACAATTAGCCTGATTTCCTGTATGGCTGTGTTTGTGTCTATCTGCATGGCCTTCCTGTATAATTTGGAATTATTGTTTTCCTTAAGAAAATCTGTCAGAAAAGCAGAGGAAATGCTGCATTCTACAGCTTGAAAATAAACTGCTTGCTATTATTTAATGTTAAAGAGCCAATAACTGAGCTTTGTGCTAAAACATACAGCATAAACACAATGTTTAGACAGTTATTGATTGTAAAATCTTTACACTCTAAAACTACTGGTTTTGATTCATAATTAAAATGAATTTTAATGATCAAACAAATTTTAACTCTTTGCACGGTGTTCATCTCTTTGACAGAAGTGAATAATTAAAAGTTCCTTGCATTTTCCCCTTGGACAAACAGCAAGGAGAACGCAAAAATAATTGTAGACATTTTTCTTATTAGTCTCATAAAGTCCAAGACAAAGGTCAGGTGTTATGCTAACATGAACTTTAAACTTTACAGTAGACAATTTTAATTAATCTGTTTAGATCTGTGACTTTTGTCATTCTTCTAAACCTTTTTCTGTCTGAAAAAAAGAAGAAGGAAAAAGCTTATTTAATGACTAGTTCTATCACAGGCTTCCCAGGTGACTTTGTTGAGAAGTTTCATCCAGAGCATAAATTCATCTTACTGTGCAGACAGTTCCATTGCAGCTCATTAGATGAAACAAATGCAGGTAATACATGGTTGGCCTCCTCCTAAGCACCCCCAATGATGGCAACTCCACCGCTTCCCCAGGCAGCCCATTCCAATGGGCAATCACTCTCTCCATGAAGAATTTCTCCCTAACATCCAGCCTAAACCTCCCCTGGCACAGCTTGAGACTGTGTCCTCTTGTTCTGGTGCTGGTTGCCTGGGAGAAGAGACCAACCCCTAGCTGGCTACAACCTCCCTTCAGGTAGTTGCAGAGAGCAAGAAGGTCTTCAACATTTATTGCTAAGTATTACACAACTGATTTAATCTGTACCATTTGAGCTTCAGCTCCTTACAGTGGGTGATCAATCAAGTAGCTGGCAAATTAATAACTCTGCTTATCTCTTATTATTTCTTTACTGCTTTGTTTAATTGGACCTATGGCTGGCTTGATTGTCTTGAATTAGAAAAGTGCAACACAACAATACAAACTTTAAGTGTCCCACCTATATATGCTTAGAAAATGAGGAAAGTAGAAAAACTCTTCCCCATTCTTTATCTTCTCTAAGGTATCACAGTGAAGTCCCAGAATAATTTATTGGCTGTGCTTGGAATATTATCCCTCCAGACAGTCTTACTAAATTTCTTTCATCTATTTTTTCCATCTACATTTAGAAAATGCTTTAGGGAAACATTGCAAAGCAACCAGAAGATCATCAGTATTAAAATTGCATTTTCCTTTGGATTCTCAGCCATATTGGGTTTGTGTGGCACGTTTTTGCTAGCAGGGGTTGACTACAGGGAGAAGCTGCTGGAAGCTTTCCTTATGTGCGATGGAGCCAATGTGCCAGCTGGCTCCAAGATGGACCTGCTGGTAGTCAAGGTCAAGCCCAACTGTGACTGTAGTAGTGTCTCTGTGATAACATACTCTGTGCAACTGCAGACACAGAAAGCAGTGAGAGTTTAATGAGAAACAAGCCTACAGACATCACGATCAGTGAATAAGGAGGAGGAAGAGGTGTTCCAGACACTGGAGTAGAGATTCCCTTGTAGCCCATGGTGAAGACCACAATGAGACAGACAGAGGAATCCACGCTGGAGCAGGTTCACTGGCAAACATGTGATCCTACAGGAGACCCACACTGAAACCGTTTGTGAAGAACTTCAGCCCAGTGGAGAAGTTTGCAGAGAGCTGTCTCCCATGAGAGGAACACAATGCTGGAGAGTGTGGGGGTCCTCCTGCCAAGGATGAAGGAGCAGCAGAGATAATGTGTGATGATCTGACTCATTCCCCATCCTTCTGTGACACTTGAGAAGATGACATAGAGGACTTGGGAGAAAAACTGAGCTCAGAAATAAGAGGGGGGGACTGGGAGGAGGGAGGTGTTTCTATCATTTGGGTTTATTTCTCATTACTGTACTCTGATTTAATTGGTAATAAATTTAACTAATTTCCTCAAGTCAGGCCTGTTTATGGTTATGACAGTAACTGGTAGGTGATCTCTCCCTGTCCTTATGACCCACAAGTCATTGTTATATTTAATCTGCCCTGTCCAGCCAAGGACAGAAGTGATGTTACTTAGAAAATTTATTCCATGTTAAGGATGACATCTTGGCTCCTTGGAATCAGTGATGGCTAGTTTGGGAGTTGTTTGATTGTTTTCCATCTGAACTAAGATATCTTTGTAAGTGCTTTCCTCTGTAAGCAATATATCTGTTTAAAGCAATTACGGAGTCAAATGACCAGGAAGAGAAAACATACCTAGGTCAGATCCTCAGCTTTGATAGGTACCTTCAGATCTGCCTTTTTATGTGCTTCTGAACATTTACAGATATCCTAAGGTAAATCTGTGTTGTATCTGGAGATGTTATCACAATATAAAACCAGAACTAGCATTAATGTGGCAACCTTGGCCAGGGTGAAATCACACCAGCTCAGACTCTCATGTCTGGTCTGTAATTGACTTTACTGTATCATAGCAGGGCCAAGAATGATCCCAAATGATCATATATATCTATCACCATGTCTCCCAAAAGTTGTTCAGCTGGTTTAAAGCAGCACACAGTCACAGTAATGAAAGGCATTATCTGGGAAATGATCAAAACCTCTCAGTGAAAGGTGGCAGAACTAATACTGTTTTGAGTGGCAAACCCCTTGAATACACTCATTGCTATTAATTATGAATTAATGAGCTCTCCAGCATATATTGGCATATGTCATACATCATCCAGCACCAGAGCAAGAGGACACAGGGGAAGTTTAGGCTGGATGTTAAGAAGAAGTTCTTCATAGAAAGAGTGATTGGCCATTGGAATGGGCTGCCCAGGGAGGTGGTGGAGTCACCATCACTGGAGGTGTTTAGGAAGAGACTGGATGTCGTGCTTGGTCCCATGGTTTAGTTGATCAGATAGTGTTGGATGATAGGTTGAACTCGATCTCAAAGGTCTCTTCCAACCTCGTTAATTCTATGCTATGCTATGCTATGCTATGCTATGCTATGCTATGCTATGCTATGCTATGCTATGCTATGCTATGCTATGCTATCCCTACTTGTAGAACACACTAACACAGAATTAGGTCTGCAACAATCTCTAACAGCAAATTTTCCTGCGAGAAAACAATGAAGTTGTATCCTCTTGGAATAGCCTTGAGAACATCTTACTTGGTTCCATAACACGATTCTGCTGAGGGGATTCTCTAATAATCTTTATGCTAATGCAAGATTATTCTGCTCTTGATGCTGATAGTGATAGTTATAGGAGAGAGTCTTTCCAAGAGAGAAGGTTTCGTATTTTCTTCCCTCTCACGGTGATTTCATTTGGAATTCTAAGTTGCATGTTATCATTTGAATTGATAAGGGAAATTCTTTAATTCAAGGCCAAAATTAAAATTAGGATCTTTCTCTAGCTGTAGTCATTGGCATGTTTAAAAACAAAAATTTAGGAGTGCTTTTTTGCTGTTGGGTTTTAAGTTCTGTGTATTAATTGCTTAATAACATGATTACTACTTTGTTCTGAAGGTGTATTATCACACTGCTCTTCTTCCATTCTTTCCTCTCATTGCTTCGCCTGTGGGGAGATATTTTCTCCTGAGAAAAAAAGCCACACTTGTAAAAAAGAAATAGTAAAAAATTTTTACAGTCCTGGTTATATGTAAGGTGTAACATTTAATGTGGAGCCCGGGAGATCCAAGGAGTCAGCATATTTATTGCAAAATTTACAGTCGTATCTTATTCTGAATTTTAAGTTTCAACATTTTTTGAGATGCAATCCTTGTTGTTCCATATTTATTATTCCTATCTTATATCAGTTTCTTCTTCAATTTATCATTGCACCTTAGGTGACAGGAAAAATACTCCTCTCTGTACTGAGAACGAGTAGGCCCTCCACTTGAATCCTGCTCAGAATTTTGGAAGATATAAAATCATAGGATCGTAGAATCAGAGAATCAATAAGGCTGGGAAAAACCTCAAAGATCATCAAGTCCAACCTGTCACCCAAGACCTCATAACTATTAAACCATGGCTAAAAGTGCCACGTCCAATCCCCACGTGACCACCTTCAGGGATGGTGACACCACCAACTCCCTGGGCAGCCTATTCCAATGGCTAACAACTCTTCTCTGTGAAGAACTTTTCTCCTCACCTCAAGCCTAAACTTTCCCTGGTGCAGCTTGAGACAGTGTCCTTTCATTCTGGTGCTGGTTGCCTGGAAGAAGAGACCAACGCCCTCCTGGCTATAACCACCCTTTAGGCAGTTGTAGACAGCAATAAGTTCTCCCCTGAGCCTCCTCTTCTCCAGGCTAAACAATCCCAGCTCCCTCAGCCTCTCCTCGTAGGGCTCATATTTGAAGCCTCTCACCAGCCTTGTTGCCCTTCTCTGGACACGTTCAAGTGTCACAATGTCCTTCTTAAACTGAGGGACCCAGAACTGAACACAGGACTCAAGGTGTGGCCTAACCAATGCAGAGTACAGTGACTTCCCTGCTCCTGCTGGCCACACTGTTCCTAATGCAGGCCAGGATGCCATTGGCCTTCTTGGCCACCTGAGCACACTGCTGGCTCATGTTTAGGTGGCTGTCAATCAGCACCCCCAGGTCCCTCTCTGGCTGCTCTCAAGCCACTCCGACCCCAGCCTGTAGCTCTGCATGGGGTTGTTGTGGCCAAAGTGCAGCACCCAGCACTTGGAGTTGTTGAATGTGATCGTGTTGGACTCTGCCCACCTGTCCAGTGGGTCAAGGTTCCTCTGCAGAGCCCTTCCACCCTCTAACTGATCAACACCTACTCCCAGATTGGTGTCATCTGCAAATTTGCTGATGCCTGACTCAATTCCCTTATCCAGATCATCAGTGAAGGATGGGGCCCAGCACTGATCCTTGGGGGACACCATTAGTGACTGGCCGCCAGCTGGATGTTGCACCATTCACCACCACTCTCTGGGCTCGGCCCTCCAGCCAGTTCCTAACCCAGCACAGGGTGTTGCTGTCCAAGCCACGAGCTTGACATCTTAGTCAGCAGTTTGCTGGGGGGGGACAGTGTTAAAGGCCTTGCTGAAGTCCTGGTAGGCCACCTCCACGGCCCTCCCCACATCCACCAGGCAGTCACCTGATCATAGAAGGAGATCAGGTTGGAGAGGCAGGACCTGCCCTTCCTGAATCCATGTTGGCTGGACCTGAGCCCTTGGCCATATTCTCTCCGTTTTCCTTCAGAGCACCATTGCCCAGGTCTTCTCCTTCCGTGTTTTCCTTCTTCTGAGCCAGTAGTTGCTCAGATCTTTTATACAGTTCTTTAGGTATGTATATTCCAGAGAGTATCGATAGCAGTGGCCTCTGCCCATTTCCAGGACAGCTGCAGTCTGGTGAGCAATCCTTATCTATGCACCTTCCCGAGAGTCCTTCCAGTGGCTCTGCCCAATACACATCAGCTATTGTCTGGGCAAGCAGCAAAGGTGATTTATCGTTGTTGAGTCACATCAGGAGAGACAAGATTTAGTCTCTCACAAGCACCCATGTGCAGGTATTAAATGATGATCAGTGTTAAATAAAGTTCTATATATTGCAGTGTTTTGTTAATGTCTGGACAATGAGATTTTACTAAGTAAGGAGTTGCTCTCAATACTCCACTAAAAAGATGGTTGTGGGGGCCCTGAAAAGTTATCATATTTATATGTAAGAAAAGAATGACCACTTTACAGTGAAATTAACATTCCCTTGCTTTTATGTGCACATTAATACATAAACACACATGCACACAAACAGAGCTGTGATTCACCCCCAGTAGATAATATAATCTTTCTGGATCTTGCACATTCCTGAATAGTACTCACACTTTGAAACAACTCTGAAACAACAAAATATTACCTTTTCCATGGGACTCATACCACAGGATCATGCATATATATATATATATATATATATATATATATATATATATATGATGGTATGCATATATGCATATATACATATACATATATATATACACATATATATATATACAGGGACATTTTTCTTAAATAAGAAAGAAACAAGAAAAAGTAGAAAATCATAACACAATGTTTGCTGAAACAAGTGAGTCTGTTGGTTTGAGATTGCTATTTAATTGCTGGACATGTTTATCACCAAAATGTTTTCACCTACTGCAAAAGAGGCAGAAACACATAAAATTCTCCTCTCTTGCAGAGAAACTGTTTAGTATTCCCTTCCCAAGGGTAGTTGTTTTGGTTTGGTTTGTGTTCATAAGTGAGATAGGAAAAGAGGATGATGCCCATCTCCCTTTATGCCAGTTTATAGCTTTATTGTTTGTGTTCAATGAATATTGATATTCCACTGATTTAAAGGTCCTTGTAAATAAGAGGTGCTCTTGTCAAATATGTTTTCTTTTTAATTCCATTGGAGCAGAATTTATTGAAAGACTCAGTTACTTGAGTAAGTGCATTTAAATGGACTAAAGTGTTTCTCCATTTACCCTCTGGGCCTATGGAATTTGTCTGACCTAAAGAATAGTGAAATGAGATTGGATGTCTGGCTGATTCTTTCATATGCATCTTACAAAAAAGATAAAAGCAGACTGTTTAGTTGTCTACCAGGACTTGAGCAAGGCCATTGATATCATCCCTGACAGCAAACACCTGGCCAAGCTGTCAGCCCTTGGCTTGGATAGCAGCACTCTGAGCTGGGTTAGGAACTGGCTGGAGGGCTGAGCCCAGATAGTGGTGGTGAATGGTGCCACATCCAGCTGGCACCCAGTAACTAGTGGTGTCTCCCAGGCATCAGTGCTGGGCCCCATCCTGTTCAACATCTTCATTGCTGATCTGGATGAGGGGACTGAGTAAGTCATCAGTAAAGTTGCGGATAACACTAAGTTAGGAGTAGGTGTTGATCTTTTAGAGTGTAGAAGGGCTCTGCAGAGGGACCTTGACAGGCTGGACAGAAGGGCAGAGTCCAACAGGATGGCATTCAACAAGTCCAAGTGCCGGGTGCTGAACTTTGGCCACAACAACCCCATGCAGAGCTACAGGCTGGGGTCAGAGTGGCTGGAGAGCTGCCAAACAGAGAGGGACCTGGGGGTACTGATTGACAGCTGGCGGAACATGAGCCAGCAGTGTGCCCAGGTGGCCAAGAAGGCCAACGGCATCCTGGCCTGCATCAGGAATAGTGTGGCCAGCAGGAGCAGGGAAGTCATCATGCCCCTGTACTCTGCATTGGTTAGGCCACACCTTGAGTCCTGTGTCCAGTTCTGGGCCCCTCAGTTTAAGAAGGACATCGAGACACTTGAACATGTCCAGAGAAGGATAACGAGTCTGGGGAGAGGCCTTGAGCACAAGCTCTATGAGGAGAGGCTGAGGGAGCTGGGATTGTTTAGCCTGGAGAGGAGGAGGCTCAGGGGAGACCTTATTGCTGTCTATAACTACCTGAAAGGTGGTTGTGGCCAGGAAGGGGTTGGTCTCTTCTCTCTAGCAACCAGCACCAGAACAAGAGGACACAGTCTCAAGCAGCACCAGGGAAAGTTTAGGCTGGAGGTGAGGAGAAATTTCTTCACACAGAGAGTTGTTATCCATTTTAATGTACTGCCCAGGGAGGTGGTGGAGTCACTGTCCCTGGAGGTGTTCAAGAGGGGATTGGATGTGGCACTTGGTGCCATGGTCTAGTGGACATGAGGTGTTGGGTGACAGGTTGGAGTTGATGATCTTCGAGGTCTTTTCCAGCCTTGTTGATTCTATGATTCTATTCATGCCATTTCTACTCTTGCATTTTGAATATATTGACTAGCACTAGGTGCTTTCCAGAAAAGAGAAATTCTACGTTTGATCTGTAGATATTTTATGATTCCTTTGAAAATACTGTATTTTTAAGGTAAACATATGTTTTCCACAGGTAAAAGCTATGTAACACCCAAATTAGGCTGAAACTCTCTCTGGCCAGCCTGATCTAGTGTGAGGTGTCCCTGCCCATGGCAGGGGTTGGAATTAGATGATCCTTGTGGTCTCTTCTAACCCTAACTGATTCTATGACTGTATGATTCTATGAAAATACTGCATAGGATTAATCACATTAATATGCACCAGGGGAGGTTTAGGCTGGAGGTGAGGGGGAAGTTCTGCACAGAGAGAGTGATTACCCATTGGAATGGGCTGCCCAGGGAGGTGGTGTGGTCACCATCATTAGAGGTGTTCAGGAGGAGACTTGATAGGGTGCTTGGTTGCATGGTTTAGTTGATTAGGTGGTGTTGGATGATAGGTTGGACACGATGATCTTGAAGGTCTCTTCCAACCTGGTCTGTTCTATTCTATTCTATTCTATTCTATTCTATTCTATTCTATTCTATTCTATTCTATTCTATTCTATTCTAAAAACCATAAAAGAAGTAAATAAAAAAATACTCGAAATTTTTTTAAGAAATCAAAATTATTTATTTTGTGATGTTTCCATCCAATTTTTCTTTTTTTTTTTCTTTCTTTTTTTACCTTTTTTTGTTGTTTTTAATTAACATTTTCTGACACACCATTAATGTTGTCTTAGCTGGCATTTTATCTCATGGGCGTTACTCGCTAAAATGAAAGTGAAATAAACTCCTGGATAGCTCTAAAATGTACATCTACAAAGCAATAGATAAGGAAAAATGATCTATATGCATGTATTATTGCCAGTAATGATGCAGTTGGAAATTTTGGATACATTTTTGTCACGTATTTCTTCACCACATGCAGGTCTTGCAAAATTTCATTTGTTAGTTTATCTATGACTCCATGGCAATCATTCAGCACATTGAGCAGTCCTCATAGATGACCCTTAAACTAGTTTCACAGCTCTGTGGTTCTAAATTTTTATATGTTGTGACATGCAGATAATGATGCCCCACAGCAGAGTTATAAAATGTGTGATTTCATTGTTGAGGGTGTTTTTTTCCCACCCCCGCTTCCAATGGCATCCTGGCTTGCATCAGGAACAGTGTGGCCAGCAGGAGCAGGGAATTCATTCTGCCCCTGTACACTGCACTGGTTAGGCTGCACCTCGAGTCCTGTGTCCAGTTCTGGGCCCCTCAGTTTAGGAAGGATGTTGACTTGCTGGAACGTGTCCAGAGAAGGGCAACAAAGTTGGTGAGGGGTTTGGAACACAAGCCCTATGAGGAGAGGCTGAGGGAGCTGGGGTTGCTTAGCCTGGAGAAGAGGAGACTCAGGAGTGACCTTATTTCTCTCCACAACTACATTAAGGGAAGTTGTGGACAGGTGGAGGTTGGGCTCTTCTCCCAGGCAGCCAGTACCAGAACAAGAGGACACAGTCTCAGGCTGCACCAGGGCAGGTTTAGGCTGGATGTTAGGAAGAAGTTCTATACAGAGAGAGTGATTGCCCATTGGAATGGGCTGCCTGTAGAGGTGGTGGAGTCACCTTCATTGGAGGTGTTCAGGAGGAGACTTGATGGGGTGCTTGGTGCCACGGTTTAGTTGTTTGGGTGGGTTGGATTGGTTGATGGGTTGGACGCGATGATCTTGAAGGTCTCTTTCAACCTGGTGCATTGTATTGTATTTTTAAATGCTAGAAGGATGGCTATTATATTGATTTGTATTTCAGCATCATGAAAGGGGGTTATTTAGAAAGGATTCAGGAATCCTGCTTCAGAGATTAATTTGCAAAGATACACATTACTTGAATATCTAAAAACAGTGTTGCCAAGCAACAAGCAAAACTACAAGAATGTTACCAGAAGAAACTAAATTACATATACAGTCTAACAATATAGGCAGATTAATTCTATCCTGTAAACCTGGGAGACTTCCCTGATGTTAGAATGTAATTTTTAGCTAGCATTCATCATGACACAGGTCCTTCAAAGATACATGTTTCTGAAATATTTGCTGTTCTGCCATGATTTGGAGACACTGTAAAAATGTTTGAAACAATGCCAGTTGTGTTTAATTATTCATTATGCTGCTGAACCAGTATTAGTATTCTGTGAGACTCTGGAGTCATATTGAGCAGAGGTTGTGGTGGTGTTTCCAGATCTAGTTTGTTCTTTGAAGCTTATGCCTTTGTACACAGACTATTTCCTGAGGGACAGGGTGATATTGGCAGGCCAGCAGAAATGGTAATTGTGTCAAAACTGTACAGTGAATGACGAGATGCTCTAGTGGGAGACTAAAAGAAAGTGTAGGGTTTAATTACAATCTGCAAATGCACAAACTGTGAAGAGAGAGAAGCCTAGGCCATGCATTTGGCATTGATTTGTGAGCCATTATTAACTTTCCAGAAATACTTCAATGTTACAGAAGATAAAGCTTCACGTAACAAAAGCTGCACCTTTCAATTTTACAATCCTAGATAGTCTAAATGCTGTTAAAAAGTGTCACCTAAGAAGTCAGCAGCCATTATGCAAAATAATCACTACATTCATGCCTGTACAGATTTACAGTAAAGCTGAAAACAGATTTTCAGTTCACATTATAAAACACAACCCAGAAGGACTCTGTTAGCCATTGGAACGTGCTGCCCAGGGAGGTGGTGGGGTCACCATCCCTGGAGGTGATCAAGAGGGGATTGGATGTGGCATTTGGTGCCATGGTTTAGTAGTCATGAGGTCTTGGGTGACAGGTTGGACTTGATGATCTTTGAGGTCTTTTCCAACCTTATTTATTCTATGATTCTTGAATTTCCCTTCCTTCACACAGAGCCTTTCAGTGGCAAAAGTGTGTCACTGCTGCAGCAATTTTCAGAAAAAAAACCTTTATAGTATAAAGGATCGAGTTAAATTTTGGCAGTGGTCAAACCCTACACAATGGATTGCCACAAGCCTTCATATTAACTTCTTGAAAGCCAAGAAAATTAGATTAGATTAGAATAGAATAGAATAGAATAGAATAGAATAGAATAGAATAGAATAGAATAGAATAGAATAGAATAGACCAGGTTGGAAGAAACCTTCAAGATCATCGTGTCCAACCCATCAACCAATCCAACCCACCTAAACAACTAAACCATGGCACCAAGCACCCCATCAAGTCTCTCCTGTACCACTGTTAATGCCATAGGAATACAAATAACCTTAATGAAATGTAACACCCTGTTTACATTCTCTGGGAAGAAAAGTAACTAGTGTGTCACCTCCAAATCATGTAGGGAGGTAAGAAAGGAAATTGAAGGACCAAAGAAGGCAAGAGGTGCAATCATGGTGTATGACTGGGACAGAGACACCAGGCAGAGCCAAAGCCTCATATGAGAGCCCCGAAAGATGAGTGAAACTCCAGCATAGGGTACTGTGTGGGCATGGGTGGAGCAGCCTGGACACAGTCAGCAGAACTGTTGTGTGAATGTGTAGGGAATCTGATTGTGAATCTTCTTATGAGGAGGAACCTTCCAAGAAACTTAGCAGTGTACTGTAGGCATGATGAGTTATCATCTAAATTTGATGTTTCTTTCTTTTTTAAGTACTTCATTTCCATTGCTTGGAATTTACAAAGATTTAGCTTGACAGATGTTTCTTTCCAATGTTCTTTAGGTCCTCTAATGGTGTCCTGCTCTTTTCTCACACACTGAAAAAGTAACTGAACACACCTTTATACCCTGTATGCTATCAGAAATTTGTGTTTTTCAGCATAACACCTCGGCTCCTGGTTATAGCTCAGCTGGCAGTTTACACAGAATTGACTCCCTACAGGGATGATGAAATTTGTATTCTCATCTTCTAAGGTCACCTGCCACACCACTCTGCCAGCACAGCCAGCATAGAAACACATTTGTCATAAGTCAACTCTTCTAGAATTTTTCTCTTGTCAAGGGTAAAAAATGTTGTCTTTTATATATGTCTTTATGAGTTTAGTTTGGCAGTGTATCAATGTCTGTACATAAATAAGTGTGTCACTCTTATTTACTTCTTACAAAAGCACCCCTTTTGGAACTATTCTATTCATGTGCTGGCAATGTCTATACTAGTAAATTAACTTTGCCTGGGAACACTCAGAAACTGGAACACACCAATCTGTATTGTTAAATTAATAGAACAGTCCCTTGCATGTTGTGCATCTGTACCAACTTGTACTTTCCCTAAATATGGTTTGGGAGTTACTATATATCAAATATCCCCCAGTTGCAGAGTACATGAATTTAATAGTGCAAAAACATATTGTTCCTTATCTGCTGGCCTTATCTTATTTTTGTCTACAGATACATGTCTCAGTCCAGAGAGGAAAAGAGACTCAGTTCTTTTGAATATTCCCATGTTACGAAATTAGAGGCACAAACGAGGCCAAAATATCAACAGCTAGACTATTTACTACACAAATAAAGTGGATGGATCAGAAGGAGAGAGAGAAAATAGAGAGGGAGAGATAAGAGGAAAGGAATTATATTACCACACCCCTCACCTCCCAAGACATTTTGAGTCTGTGGAGGAAGGGTATTGCAGCTTTGGCTGCAGAAGAGATGTTGTTCTCTGAGCAGCCTCTTCAGCTTCCTGAGTTGCAGCAGGCCGAAATTAGGACACGGAGAGAGTGTTCCTCATGGTCTGCTTCTTCCAGGCTCCATGGGGATGTCTCTATCATTTTTTCTCTCCTGGTATTCTCTCAGTTTTTCTTCAGAGCAGCATTACCCCGGGCTTTTCCTTCTCTCGTGTTTTCCTTCTCAGCAGCATTGTCCAGGTCTTTTCCTTCTGTGTTTTCCTTCTCCTGTGTTTCCTTCTTCCAAGCCAGTAGTTGCTCAGATCTTTTATACAGTTCTTTAGGTATGTATATTCCAGAGAGTATCAACAGCAGTGGCCTCTGCCCATTTCCAGGACAGCCAGGACAGCCGCAGTCTGGTGAGCAATCCTTATCTATGCACTTTCCTGAGAGTCCTTCCAGTGGCTCTGCCCAATACACATCGGCTATTGTCTGGGCAAGCAGCAAAGGTGATTTTTTGTTGAGTCACATCAGGAGAGACAAGATTTAGTCTCTCACAATATAGCATATGATTCCCTTTTTATTCAGGAAAGCTTCTCTGCATTCCTATGTGAAATAATTCAGTTTCTCAGTTCTATTATTAGCTATGAAAGCAGTAGCTTAGACTTATTTTCTTCTTTGGTCTTTTTTCATTCCTTCTTGAGGAAGAGTGTCAACAAGTTTTCTTAGGTTTCAATTGTCACACCACCAGGCTCATCAGTCGCCTCATGTTTGACAGTATTTAACAGTTATTTCAACAAATATTGTGTTCACACACTGATTCACCTAATCTTAAACCAAGGTGTAGATTAATGAATATGTGAAAATATGTAATTATGGACTTGATGAAGGTGATAATAAAACTCAGAGTACCTAAGTGTTAATAGATATTACTTTAATTTTCATAAGTAATACATGTCAATAACTGGTAAAAAAATCAATGATAAGTTAATGGCAACATCGTGTAGTTGGTGAGAAACAATTAATTATCCATTCTTGTCCACCTCTCTACCCATTTCTTCCCTTTCTAGCAACTGAAGTTATTGGCTTTGCTCACCAGAATAGCTTTTTGGTTTATAGCTCAGAATTGCACCCTTCCATTATTCTAGTCAAAAGTAAAAGTAAAAGCTCATAAATCTTTAGTGGCATTCAAGGCAATGGAAATTACCTAATGGCTTAAGATGTGTATAAACAGAAATGTGTTCTTCTAAACATTACAATAAACAAATTGAGTTTGAAAACTGCAGAAACTGAAGAGGAGAAGTTGTCCTTCTGACTGGCCATTGGAATGGGCTGCCCAGGGATGTGGTGAAGTCACCATCATTGGAGGTGTTTAGGAAGAGACTAGATGGGGTGCTTGTTGCCATGGTTTAGTTGATTAGATAGTGTTGGGTGATAGGCTGGACTTGATGATCTTGAAGGTCTTTTCCAACCTGGTTGATTCTATTCTATTCTATTCTATTCTATTCTATTCTATTCTATTCTATTCTATTCTATTCTATTCTATTCTATTCTATTCTATTCTATTCATTCCATTCCATTCCATTCCATTCCATTCTACCTTTCACAAATACTGTATGCTCCACTGAGCTGCAGATCATTTGGTGGCTAATTTGTTGGGGTTTGATTTGGGTTTGTTCGTGGTTTGAGGTTTGGCATATTTGTAGTTTTTGTTGTACTATTTTTTTATGTTCTTAAGTTTCAAGACCCTGATACTTAACAGGTGTTGGCTGTATTGCACTAGTTGCCTCTTAGTACTGTATGGCATGTTACCTGTAGAGGAATCAGCTGTAGTTAAAATACATTTAATGAAGGCAATGACTATATAGTTAACTGAGAAGGTTTGGATGGTAAATTCACAGAGCTGGTTGGTATCTGATGTACTTGTATGGAATGGAATAGGATAGGATAGGATAGGATAGAATAGAATAGAATAGAATAGAATAGAATAGAATAGAATAGAATAGAATAGAATAGAATAGAATAGAATAGAATAGAATAGAACAGGTTGGAAGACACCTTCGAGATCATCGAGTCCAACCTATCATCCAACATTATCTAATCAACTAAACCATGGCACAAAGCACCCCATCAAGTCTCTTCCTAAACACCTCCAGGGATGGCAACTCTACCACCTCCCTGGGCAGCCCATTCCAATGGCAAATCACTCTCTCTGTGAAGAACTTCCTCCTCACCTCCAGCCTAAATTTCCCCTGGTGCAGCTTGAGACTGTGTCCTCTTGTTGTGGTGCTGGTTGCCTGGGAGAAGAGACCAACCCCCACCTGGCTACAACCTCCCTTCAGGTAGTTGTAGACAGCAATAAGGTCTGTCCTGAGCCTCCTCTTCTCCAGGCTAAGCAACCCCAGCTCCCTCCGCCTCTCCTCATAGGGCTCCAATGGCCTGAGCATGGCTTTTTCCTGCTGATCATCGGCAACCCCTTTTCCCCATCTATGCTTAACAGTATTTTTTCTATTTTGCATACTATGTATTGTGAAAGAAAAAGAATAACTGCACCAAAAACTAATGCACTTTGAAATTAGCCTTGCAGGAACCTATGGAAAATATATTAAAAAAAATTTACGGTTCCATGGAAATCAATAATTTCCACTTTTATTGCAATGGGATCAGGAATGCTTCTACAGTTTTCTCCATCATCTCCCATCAACTACCTGAATCTGGGCTTAGGAATTGATCTCTGATTTTTACTTCAGCAATAAAACAGAATTAACAGAAGAGTAATCCTGATTTGAAAACTAATTTTAAAAAATGAAATCCTATTTTTGTAAATGGGATTTCTATTCCCATTTGCTTGGATATTTTCCTGCACAGCACATTCTGATTGCTAAGCATTTTGAAGCAGATGTCTGTCTAACACAGCGACACTTTCCCAGATTGAAACCAATTATTATGGTGGTCCTCAGTGTATTCTATCTCCCACTTACTAATGGAGCTTTCACAAATACTGATACAAATGAAAAATACTGATACAAACAAAACAGAGGACGGTGCTAACAGGGTGACCAAATTTGTATATGATTGCTGAGATGATTCTGTTAGCACTGAAGGTACCAGGCCAAATATTCTTAGCAAGTCTTTAGAGGAAAAGTTCATGGAGGGAGACTTGAAAGGTAGGACATGTTAATAAACCAATGAATGCTACAGTAGCTGACTATGTCTTCGAATTGAAGGTTCAAGGGACAGACACGTGGCTTGGACAGGAGCACTCTGTGTTGGGTTAGGAACTGGCTGGAGGGCTGAGCCCAGATAGTGGTGGTGAATGGTGCCACATCCAGCTGGCACCCAGTAACTAGTGGTGTCCCCCAGGGATCAGTGCTGGGCCCCATCCTGTTTAATATCTTCATTCATGATCTGGATGAGGGGATTGAGTCATCAGTAAATTTGGGAGCAATCAGTAAATTTGGAGGGTAGAAGGGCTCTCTGGAGGGACCTTGACTGTCTGGACAGATGGCCAGAGTCCAACATGATGGCATTCAGCAAGTCCAAGTGCCGGGTGCTGCACTTTGGCCACAACAACCCCATGCAGAGCTACAGGCTGGGGTTGGAAAGGCTGGAGAGCTGCCAGACAGAGAGGGACCTTGGGGGTACTAATTGACAGCTGGCTGAACATGAGCCAGCAGTGTGCCCAGGTGGCCAAGAAGGCCAATGGCTTCCTGGCCTGTATCAGGAATGGCGTGGCCAGCAGGAGCAGGGAAATCATTGTGCCCCTGTACTCAGCACTGGTTAGGCCACACCTTGAGTCCTGTGTCCAGTTCTGGGCCCCTCAATTTAAGAAGGACCTTGAGACTCTTGAATATGTCCAGAGAAGAGCAACAAGGCTGAGGAGAGGCCTCAAGCACAAGCCCTATGAGGAGAGGCTGAGGGAGCTGGGATTGTTTAACCTGGAGAAGAGGAGGCTCAGGGGAGACCTTATTGCTGTCTACAACTACCTGAAAGGAGGTTGTAGACAGGCAGAGGTTGGTCTCTTCTCCCAGGCAACCAGCACTGGAACAAGAGGACACAGTCTCAAGCTGCGCCAGGGGAAGTTTAGGCTCGAGGTGAGGAGAAAGTTCTTCACTGAGAGAGTTGTTAGCCATTGGAATGTGCTGCCCAGGGATGGTGGAGTCACCATCTCTGGAGGTGTTCACGAGGGGATTGGACGTGGCACTGGATAAAATCTGGATAAAATCAGGCATTCAGATTGCAGAAACAGCCAAAATAATTCTACGAATTTACACTGATTGATCATTGAAAGAGTCTGGCTCATCTGTTGAATGTAAGAAAAGGGGGGAAACAAAGTGATGAGTACTGCATTTCTCATTGACTCTAGTGCAATCCACACAACTGAATTAGGGAATATCAAAAGAGTTAGAATCAGAAAATGAACATCATGTGCACAGTACTGAAAAGCTAAAAAATAAGCCATTTTTTCATTGACATACTTTAATCAGGAAATAAAACTCTACTATTTTAATGCTCATTTTAAAATTAAATAATAAGCTGCTTTTATGGGACTTTGAACTAATCTGAGCCACATATTCCAACTAAAAATCTGTCTTTAGTGAGGTCTCATCCACATTTCTCTTACCAAGGCACTTTCTATCACAGATACGTCTTATTCACTCTGGCAAGATTTTCTTTGCTAAACATGGTTGTGTGGCAGCGTGTGGGGTGAAATGTCAAACCACAACATCTTAGTGTCTCCTCAGATAACTGCATCATCTAATTAGAAGCAACTCTGTAATTACTTCTCAGTAACTCTGATGGTTTTCAACTGCTTTCCACAAAAGCTTGCAAAGCAAACTCACTTTCAACAGATTTTTCACTGTTAAGAGCACATCAGGAGATGTGTGCTTGTTGTCAGCCATCAGAATAAATCCAAGTGTGGAGCTGACAACCTGAAGAAAATTACAATGCCCTGGAAGACCGATGGTGGTGGATGAATGTAGGTTTCCCTTATCCCTTATATAATGTCAAAATTGAAAGGGAATTGTTCCCACAGCATGGATTTCACTGTCTTATCAGCAGGTGTGTCGCAGAAATGTAAATTTATTCCCTGACCTCCTTGCATTGCTGCTCCCCCCACTAGTCTTGTACCATGATTGAGAGATGGAGACAAAGCTTGATGCAAGCAAAGTGTCTCCTTTATTGTACAAAATCTTTTCTTTCTATAGGCTAACATAATCAAAAGCAACTCGTGATTGGTAATTAGATGTGTCCGTGCCACAGTTACAGATTCATGACTGGCTGCCAAGAAAATGCCATGGAACACTGTGACCGGTTTAGGCTGTGCCTTTAAGAGAAGGACACTTTCTGAACACTCTGGCTGAATGTTTTGGTATATGAATGAAAACAAAAGATATGCTAATCCAATTTCATTGGTGGAACCCGGCTGTAGGTTCTAGCTTGGTCTTTCAGTCGGGGGGGCAGTCAGTCTTCTTCTTCCCCCTGTACTGTGAGCTGGCCTGCTTTTCTCTCTGAAGCAACAGCTTGCTACGCAGGAACGATTCTTGCTAACCAGATAAGAGAAAACTAACTTTTGCATTCGCTTTGAGCTTTAACAAAGTTCTCCCCTTTTAATTACCTTCCTTTCTCTCTCTCTCTAACCCTTTTGGGAAAAAGGGGAGGTAGGGAGGGAGAAGGGAGGGACAGGCCGAACCCCCCTGGCCGCAGGGGGGGGTTGGGGAAAGGTTTCCTGTATTACATACATTGCTGTATATTTCTGTATATATTGTAAATATTGTATATTTTTACATATTCATTGCATTCCATATTCATTGCATTCCATATCTGCTTGAACCTTCCTACTCCACCACAAACAAATGGCAAGACAGACGGGTGTTCATCTCTCTTATCTAAGTTCCAAAAGGCTGAGTTTTTAGCTCTCTACAACTACCTGAAGGAGGTTGTAGACAGGCAATTCTTTTTCAGGCTGCGCCAGGGCAGGTTTGTGGATGTTAGGAAGAAACACTTCCTACGTGGAGGTGGTGGAGTCCACCACAGGAGAAAACAGAATTACCAAGGTTGGAAGAGACATCATTGAGTCCAACCTGGCAATAACTCAGACCAAGTGGTGTTAGGGACAAAAGACAAACGGTGAAGAATCACCTCCAGCCTAAATCTGGCGCAGCTTGAGATCTAAGTTGCTAGGGAGAAGAGGCCAAGACACCCTTCAAAGACTCCTGATTCCAGGCTAAACAAGCTCCCTCAGCCTCTCCTCATAGGGCTTGTGCTCAAGGCCTCTCACCAGCCTTGTTGCCCTTCTCTGGACACATTCAAGTCTCTCAATGTCCTTCTTAAACTGAGGGGCCCAGAACTGGACACAGTACTCAAGGTGCGGCCTAACCAAAGCAGAGTACAGGGGCACAATGACCTCCCTGCTCCTGCTGGCCATACTATTCCTAATGCAGGCCAGGATGCGGTTGGCCCTCTTGGCTGCCTGGGCACACTGCTGGCTCATGTTCAGCTTCCCATCAACCAGCACCCCCAGGTCCTCTCTGCCTGGCCGCTCTCCAGCCACTCTGACCCCAGCCTGTAGCACTGCATGGGGTTGTTGTGGCCAATGTGCAGAACCCGGCACTTGGATGTGTTAAATCTCATGCCATTGGACTCTGCCCATCTGTCCAGCCTGTCGAGGTCCCTCTGCAAAGCCTCTCTGCCCTCCAGCAGATCAACTGCTGCCCCCAGCTTGGTGTCATCTGCAAATTTACTGATGATGGACTCAATGCCCTCATCCAGATCATCAATAAAGATGTTGAAAAGCATGGGGCCCAGCACTGATCCTTGGGGCACACCAGTAGTGCCTGGCCGCCAGCTGGATGTGACACCATTCACCACCACTCTCTGGGCTCGGCCCTCCAGCCAGTTCCTAACCCAACACAGTGTGCTCCCATCCAAGCCATGGGCTGATAGCTTGGCCAGGAGTTTGCTGCGGGGGACTGTGTCAAAGGCCTTGCTGAGGTCCAGGTAGACCACATCCACAGGCCTCCCCACATCCACCAGGCGGGTCACCTGATCATAGAAGGAGATCAGGTTGGAGAGGCAGGACCTGCCCCTCCTAAATCCATGCTGGCTAGGCCTGAGCCCCTGGCCATCCTGTAAGTGCTGTGTGATCGCACTCGAGATGACCCGTTCCATAATCTTGCCTGGCACTGAGGTCAGGCTGACAGGCCTATAATTCCCCCGGCTCTTCCAACTGGCCCTTCTTATGGATGGGCACCACGTTGGCCAGCTTCCAGTCTTCTGGGACCTCTCCAGTGAGCCAGGACTGCTGAAAAATGATGGAGAGCGGCCTGGACAGCTCATCCGCCAGCTCCCTCAGCACCCTAGGATGGATCCCATCCGGTCCCATGGACTTGTGGGGATCCAAGCGGCTGAGAAGATCTCTAACTATCCCATCCTGGAACAGGGGAAAACTATGCTGCTCCCTGGCTCCTTCTGCCAGCTCTGCAGGCCAGCTGTCAGGAAGCCGTTCTGTCCTGCTAGTAAAAATTGAGGTAAAGAAGGTGTTAAGCACCTCTGCCTGAAGATGGGGTGCTTGGCTGTATGGTCTAGTTGTTGGGTGGGTTGGATTGTTTGATGGGTTGGACGCGATGATCTTGAAGGTCTCTTCCAACCTGGTGTATTGTATTGTATTGTTTACCAGCTCTAATTCTCAGGTCGTTGTGTGGCTTCCCTGAGTCACAATGGTCGTTGGTAATTAGCTAAATACTTTTTTTCTCTCTACACAGCTACAGTTTGCTCCCAAGGTTTGTGGCCCACAAGAGCTAAAACATTTCCTTCTATCAGGTGAGCATTGCTTGAGGTTCTACTACCTAAATTCAGTCCGTCAGTCTTGTGCTTCATTACAAACGTTACTGTGCAATAGGCTATCCTTTCCCAGTCTGCTCTGCGTGTCAGTACAAGGCTGCAGTGACCCAGACTCCCAGCGACTCCCAGTGATCCAGGTCTTCAGCGACTTACATGTAAAAGGAGTAAGCTTCGTTTTGAGTTCATTCAAGTGTAATGTCCCAATCTGCCCATAAGTGAGAAAATCAAATCCACTGAATTTACATCAGTTAAGATGTGCAAGAATTTAGCACAAAAATTAGCAGTAGTTCCCTAAACCAAATTAATCCATTCTGCTAATTCAATGTGGGTAATTTATAATTAATGCAATTCTTGAGGTGTTTCCAGCTGTTATTTTCATGCAGATTTGCATAGCTTTCACTTTTTCCTTGAGTGCAAATGTTGGTTTAAGTTTGTGGGAAAGTAATTTAGAGCTGAAAGTGATTTTGTGCCCCAAAGTTATTTTCATACATAGTTCATTCAATTGCATTTAATATTCTGATATAACCTATTTCAGACGCCCCTAGCTATTTTATTCATTTATAAACTTCTCAAGAACACAGTAGCAGAGCATACCAAAGATGACAGCAATTGCTTGTATTTCTTTACACTGCTTACACGGAAATTAAATTGCAGGAAACAAAGTCTTGTTACTTTTCCCTCAGTGTTTAGGTCTTTATCTTCTCTCCTTCATGGTGTTCTTTTCTATCCCTTCCAAAATGTGTAAGTTAGATCTTACAATAACGTTAACAGCTAGGATAGAACTGTAGGAGAAACAAGAGTTTAAAAGTTTACAGGCTGGGCAGGGACTGGCTGGAGAGCAGCCCTGAGGAGAGAGACTTGGGGGTGCTGGTGGACGAGAAGCTCAACATGAGCTCTCAGTGTGCACTTGCAGCCTGGAAGGCCAATCAGATCCTGGGCTGTATCAGGAGAAGTGTGGCCAGCAGGTCAAGGGAGGTGATTCTCCCCCTCTACTCAGCCCTGGTGAGACCCCACCTGGAGTACTGCATCCAGTTCTGGAGCCCCTATTACAAGAGGGATATGGAGGTGCTGGAAGGTGTCCAGAGAAGGGCCACGAGGATGATCAGAGGGCTGGAGCACCTCTCCTATGAGGACAGACTGAAGGAGTTGGGGCTGTTTAGTCTGGAGAAGAGAAGGCTCCCAGGTGACCTTATTGTGGCCTTCCAGTGTCTGAAGGGGGCTGACAAGAAGGCTGGGGAGGGACTTCTCAGGACATCAGGTAGTGCTAGGACTAAGGGGAATGGAATGAAGCTGGAGGTGGGGAGATTCAGGCTGGATGTGAGGAAGAAGTTCTTCCCCATGAGAGTGGTGAAGCCCTGGAATGGGTTATCCAGGGAGGTGGTTGAGGCCCCGTCCCTGGAGGTGTTTAAGACCAGGCTGGATGAGGCTCTGGCCAGCCTGCTCTAGTGTGGGGTGTCCCTGCCCATGGCAGGGGGGTTGGAACTAGATGATCCTTGTGGTCCCTTCCAACCCTGACTGATACTATGATACTATGAAAATCATTTACAAAGGACTCAATGCAGACCCATTTCCCCCCATCAATTCTTATCTTCATCCAATATCACTTTATTAATTCTCTGTTACCCTTCCTCCTTTCCTTTCTGTCATCGTCTACAAGTTGTAAAAATGACTTCTCAGGGGCTTTTGCCATAATTAATTCTGATTGTCTTTGATTTGCGGTGCTCAGAGCCGTGATTTTTTGTTTTCCAGTGTATTTTACCCATTTCACCATGCATTAAACACACTTCAAATTAAATACTCTGAGTGTACTTTCATTTGCTAACTTACTCTCTCCAGATTATCTACTGAAATAAATGAGACCTTGAATAGCTGGGTGTTTGAAACCCTGTACTCAGTTGTTGTTGCTGGAACGTTTCCACTTCTTCTCCAAATAACTTTTTGGTTTTGGATAGTATCTCAGAAGTTAACAGATGTATTTCTTTAAAAGAGGTTCAAGGATCTGCATTAGATAATCAATCTGCTAAGCTTAATCTTTAAAATATTACAATAAATCTGGGAGATACTTACCTGCTTTGAAAGGAGCTCTTAATACTAATATTATTTTGTCTTCATTTGTTGTTTTGCCCTTTGTCAAACCCCTTGAGGTTTTATTTTCAAAGTTCACTTCTTTTTTCTCACAGTTCACAGATGAATCATCCAAATCTAAACCCAACAGTATAATACAGCCAGTTGCTCCAAACCTGTAAACACATTGAAAATACTTACTTACAAAAATCTCTTAGGCAAACAAAATGCAGTATATTCTGTTTCTGACTGGAAACTGGCCATTGTGATCCCCATCCACAAGAAGGGTTGGATGGAGGAACCTGGAAACTCCAGGCCAGTCAGCCTGACCTCAGTGCCAGGGAAAATGATGGAGCAGATTATCCTGGTGGCAATAACTGCGCACCTGCAGAATGGCCAAGGGCTCAGGTCCAGCCAACATGGATTTAGGAAGGGCAGGTCCTGCCTCTCCAACCTGATCTCCTTCTGTGATCAGGTGACCCACCCTGTGGATGTGGTCTACCTGAACTTCAGCAAGGCCTTTGACACTGTCCCCCACAGCTTGGACAGCAACACTCGGTGCTGGGTTAGGAACTGGCAGGAGCCAGGCCGAGCCCAGAGAGTGGTGGTGAATGGTGCCACCTCCAGCTGGAGGCCAGTAACCAGTGGCGTCCCCCAGGGATCAGTGCTGTCCAGCAACCCCATGCAGAGCTACAGGCTGGGGTCAGAGTGGCTGGAGAGCTGCCAAACAGAGAGGGACCTGGGGGTGCTGATCGACAGCCACCTAAACATGAGCCAGCAGTGTGCCCAGGTGGCCAAGAAAGCCAATGGCATCCTGGCCTACATCAAGAATTGTGTGGCCAGCAGGAGCAGGGAAGTCATTGTGCCCCTGTACTCTGCATTGGTTAGGCCACACCTTGAGTCCTGTGTCCAGTTCTGGGCCCCTCAGTTTAGGAAGGACATTGAGACACTTGAATGTGTCCAGAGAAGGGCAACAAGGCTGGGGAGAGGCCTTGAGCACAAGCCCTATGAGGAGAGGCTGAGGGAGCTGGGATTGTTTAGCCTGGAGAAGAGGAGGCTCAGGGGTGACCTCATTGCTCTCTACAACTACCTGAAAGGTGGCTGTAGCCAGGAAGGGGTTGGCATATTCTCTCTAGTAACCAGCACCAGAACAAGGGGACACAGTCTCAAGCTGCAACAGGGGAAGTTTAGGCTGGAGGTGAGGAGAAAGTTCTTCACTGAGAGAGTCATTCCTCATTGGAATGTGCTGCCCAGGGAGGTGGTGGAGTCACCATCCCTGGAGGTGTTTAAGAGGGGATTGGACGTGGCACTTGGTGCCATGGTCTAGTCATGGGGTCTGTGGTGACAGGTTGGACTCGATGATCTTTGAGGTCTCTTCCAACCTTAGTGATACTGTGATACTGTAAATACCTCACCCTGAATTTTCTTGTTAGATTTAGCGATGGCTAACAGCTGTCTATAGGAGTTGTCAGCATGGTTCACATATGCCAAGGAAATCCTCCTATTTCTCCTTCAAAGCGTGATAATTGCTTGATAAAGTCATATTAAAAAGTGTTCAAATAAGCATAGTGCAACTAAAATAGCAAGAAAGAATTACAAGATAAAAAGTTGGAATCGGCTACCCGTGGAGGTGGTGGAGTCACCTTCATTGGAGGTGTTCAGGAAGAGGCTTGATGGGGTGCTTGGTGCCATGGTTTAGCTGTTTAGGTGGGTTGGATTGGCTGATGGGTTGGACGTGATGATCTTGAAGGTCTCTTTCAACCTGGTGTATTGTATTGTATTGTATTGTATTGTATTGTATTGTATTGTATTGTATTGTATTGTATTGTATAAGAGCTCGAGGAGAAGCAATAGAAAAGCTGATCATCTGGCTTCCAGATATTTAGGCCTCACAGTGCAGACCAGAGTTTAAACTTTTGGCCGTTCTTTTTCTATCCAAGTAATGTTTTGCTCAAAAGGAAAGAATTATTACTGAAGTCTCGGCAATAGAACAACTCGGTTGAGCTGTGTGGCTGTTTCTTTCTTAGTCTTAATTAGTATTACTGCTTTTTTGGCATAATGCTCTCTTGAAACAGTCCTGATTCTAAGAGGGAGTCTATTTTAGAAAGGTTCATATCATTAGAATTATTATATAATCCAGAAAGGAATTTCTGAATCCAACCAAATCAGAAATCAAAGCATAGTTTCCAATAACTTCAGAGCAAGCATTTACCAAAGAGCTTGTCGGTGATCATCTTTACGTGAGGCTTAGGCAGAGCTGTAAAACACACCAGACCTGATTTTGTCTTGAAATCTCTCTCACAGGTAGGAGCACAGTTTTATTCAAACCCTTCAGCCTCAATCAAGCCTCTCAAATTATGCTGAGAATTGCCTAGTATATGGATTTTTAGCTCTGGGCTAGATGCCAAACTGTTCAGTACTTTTAGTATTCAGATAATTCTGGGTATGTGTACAAGCAGAACTTTATGGATCTAGAAAGCATTCATGGCAAAATTGAAGGATTTGGGTTTTTTTTATTTTAGTAGTTAAATGCCATCCAAACAATTGAAAGAGATATTTCCAAGACTGAAATATGAGAGGTTTGGTTTTGTTTTTTTTTAATTCACCAAAGTCAATCTTTGTGTGAAGTGTTTCATAACTAGAAATGTTCATCCTCATAGACAGCCACATTGCACTGTGTTTTTATCTGTCTTTCTGGATTCACAGGATCTCATATCCTGTTCAGAGATTTAAATTATCAGGCTAAACAAAGAAGTGAAAAATCCAGAACAGAAACTCTAGTTGCAAATGGGAATAAAGACTTAGAACTCTGAACACTTATTTGTTTTACACTGAGCTACTCATTCTGTTGTCCGTTAAGATTTTATCCTCATCAGTCACAAAACTCCCACGTTTTATGTGTTGCATTATTAATTTAATTTTTTTGAAGTTGAAGTTAAAAAGTCATTTCCAAAATATTTTAGGGTGACTCACCTGTCACAGAACTTAGAATCACAGAATCAACAAAGTTAGAAAAGACCTCAAAGATCATCAAGGCCAACCTCTCACCGCAGACCTCATGACTAGTAGACCATGGCACCAAATGCCACGTCCAATTCCCTCTTGAACACCTCAAGGGATGGCGACTCCACCACCTCCCTGGGCAGCACATTCCAATGGCTCATAATTCTCTCTGTGAAGAACTTTCTCCTCACCTCAAGCCTAAACTTCCCCTGTCACAGCTTGAGACTGTGCTGGTTGCCTGGGAGAAGAGACCAACCCCCACCTGGATACAACCAGCCTTCAGGTAGTTGTAGACAGCAATAAGGTCTCCTCTGAGACTCTTCCAGGTTAAACAATCCCAGCTCCCTCAGCCTCTCCTCATAGGGCTTGTGCTCGAGGCCTCTCCTCAGCCTCATTGCCCTTCTCTGGACACATTCTGGGGCCCAGAACTGGACACAGGACTCAAGGTGTGGCCTAACCAGTGCTAAGTACAGGGGCACAATGACTTCCCTGCTCCTGCTGGCCACACTATTCCTAATGCAGGCCAGGATGACATTGGCCTTCTTTGCCACCTGGGCACACTGCTGACTCATGTTCAGCCAGCTGTCAGTCAGTCCCCCCAGGTCCCTTTGTGTTTGGCAGCTCTCCAGCCTCTCCAACCCCAGCCTGTAGCACTGCATGTGTTTGCTGTGGCCAAAATGCAGCACCCGGCACATGGACTTGCTGAATGCCATCCCATTGGACTCTGCCCATCTGTCCAGCCTGTCAAGATCACTCTGGAGAGCCCTTCTACCCTCTAATAGATCAACATCTTCTCCCAACTTAGTGTAATCCACAAATGTACTGATGACTGACTCAACCCCCACATCCAGATCATCAATGAAGATATTAAACATGATGGGACCCAGCACTGATCCCTGGGGGACACCACAGGTGACTGGCCTCCAGCTGGATGTGGCACCATTCACCACCACTCTCTGGGCTCCGCCCTCCAGCCAGTTCCTAACCCAACACAGAGTGCTCCTGTCCAAGCCACAGGCTGACTTCCACAGTGTAGTAAAAGAGATTGGTTGTATTTTACTTTTTTAAAGATCAGCTTTACTGCTGGAAGGGCTCTGATTTGTTCAGAGAGGGAGTCCATGCATAAATGATTATTACTCTTAACATCCCTTATTTAACAAGTAAGGAATAAATTACATTTTGCTTCAGTTCCACTTCATAAATTAAACTCCTGATGACACCCGGTTGTCCAGGAGGTATGTCTCATTTAATCTTAGTTTGGCATATTTGAAACATAGCTCCATTAGCACACTGGCTGTTTGTACTTGAAGCAAACACTTAGCACTTACCAGGAACATTTGGCTATGTCTGATGACCTCGGCTAGCATTTTAATCCATGAAAATGTGCACCAGAAGTTTGGTGTTACATGAAAGTAACATTCATCTAAAGTGATCAAAAAATATTATAAGTGATTTAAGAATAATGAAAAGGGAAATAGACTTAATTGTGGCCTTCCAGTATTCTGGAATGTTCTTCTCTTGTGAGACCCCACCTGGAGTACTATGTTCAGTTCTGGAGCCCCTATTACTGGAAGGATCTGGAGGTGCTGGAATGTGTCCAGAGAAGGGCCACAAGGATGATCAGAGGGCTGGAGCACCTCTCCTATGAGGACAGATTGAGGGAGTTGGGGCTGTTCAGTCTGAAGAAGAGAAGGCTCCGAGGTGGCCTCATTGTGGCCTTCCAGTGTCTGAAGGGGGCCTACAAGAAAGCTGGGGAGGGACATTTTAGGGTGTCAGATAATGATAGGACTAGGGGGATGGAACAAGACTAGAAATGGGTAGATTCAGATTGGATGTTAGGAAGAAGTTCTTCACCATGAGAGTAGTGAGACACTGGAACAGGTTGCCCAGGGAGGTGGTAGAAGCCTCATCCCTGGAGCTTTTTAAGGCCAGGCTGGATGTGGCTCTGTGCAGCCTGATCCAGTGTGAGGTGTCCCTGCCCATGGCAGGGGGTTGGAACTGGATGATCCTTGAGGTCCCTTCCAACCCTAACCATTCTATGATTCTATGATTCTCATCCCAATGGAGTGTATGTCATAGCAACTCTGCTTGTAGACCAAAACTCTTTTTAAGTGGCATTTAAAAGAGCTTAATTTGTTTGTTGCCTTTTAACCACATTTTCTGATCTTTAATGGAGTCACACACAAGATACAGAATTTTCTGTCACATTTCTGAGATTCTAATGATGTACTGTATTGACTGTTAAAGTTGACCCGTTGTTTCTTTCTGTCAGAACAAAAGAAAAAAAACAATCTAAATGATGCTTGAAATAACCAGTGTACCACAATGCAGCGCTGTGCCTATTAGAACAGGTCAAGTTTGTAGAAAGCTTGAGTAAAGCAAACTGTTGCAGATAATGAAAAGAAGTGGTAAGACCAAATACCCTGCCTAAAAAAGTAATAAGCCCTGCCATGCTGTTTAAATCTCCTTGCTGTTAGTGCTTTTACAGCTCCAGAAATTGATCTCATTTAGAGATAGCCAGGAAAATTACCTACTAGAAGAATTCACACACATACACACACACACTCTAAATAAATAAATAAAATAAAGGGTTGCACAGGATTTTTGGCTTCTGAGCTACGTAGTCAGCATACCTTCAAGAGAGTTCACCTCTCTTTTGCTTAGCTTCTCAAGGTTACTTTGGGCACTGCGCACCTCCTAAAATCAGTGGAACATCTGGGCCTTGAAAACAACACAAACATATTGCTCAGTATAGACAGGCACAGTGCCATCAAATGACTTCTCATACTTTGTCTTGTGCTGGAACCGTCGGTAGAGCCAAAATGCACACATTTCTGACTAGTGTCCAAGCATCATGAGGATCCCAGCACACTCTGCTGGCAAAAGAAGACACCAGTTACCAGATTGTCCCTCTATCTTATCAGCATTCTTAGAGCTTTATCAGATTTAAAAAAGTTTTTATTTCTATAGCAGCACTATCCATGGGCTTCCTACTGTATTGACTGATTTGTCCTTAAATTAGCCTTCAGCACCTCTCCCCGAGAGCTAACAGACTGCTCTTATAAGATAGTGCACACTTTTGCAGAGATGGGCTTCAGCTCAGGTTTTGCTGCTATATCATTACCAGTCTCTTTATCATTACCTAGGTACTGGAACAGGCTGCCCTAGGAATTGCTTGAATCACCATCCCTGGATGTATTTAAAAGCCACCAAGATATAGTGCTCAAGGGCATGGTGTAGTAGTGGCCCTGGTAGAGTTGGATAATGGTTGGACTTGATGATCTCACAGGTCTTTTCCAACCTCACTGATTCTGCGAATAGATGTGGATTGGAGCAAATGGAAAGTGCTTCCTTGCACCAGTTTAATGTGGGCAGGATGGGGACTGGGGGGAGGTTGTGGTTTGTTGTTTGGGGTTTTTCCCTATAATTCATCGTTACTGTCAGTATAGTTTCCCAGGCATATTCTAAAGTGTCTGTGTCTAGCTTATCAAGGGTTAAGGTAAAAGCTAGTCGAGTGGTCTCCTTGCTCCCACTATACCACCAAGACTCAGAAGTATCATCTGGTGTAGGGTTTGATTAAGTCTCTCAGATTAACTCAGTAATTGTGATGGGGACAAAAAAGGCACATGCATGTGGAAAGGTGGGAGAGAAGGAGTTCTGGACTTTCGATCCAATTTTGTGTGAGATTTTTGTACCATTGTTTGAGTTCATACAATGGTCCTACCTTCAGAGCTAATGTTAGGCCACTGATGCCAAAATGACTTTGAGCATTAAATCAGAGTGAGGAACAACTAATTCTAAATCCAGCAATGAGAAAGTCATGTGTTACTCCACAGGCTGCAGGTGACCACGGATTACAGATGACCCAGGAGCCAGAGGCCTCTGTATAATGTAGTGTGTTGCGTGGTTTAGTAGTCATGAGATCTTGGGTGACAGGTTGGACTTGATGATCCTTGAGGTCTTTTCCAACCTTATTGATTCTGTGATTCTATGATTCTAACAAGAGGGTAGTAAATTAACTCTAGCCTGCAACTAAGCATTACCCAACTACTTACTCATTCCTATCCCCACCACTAGCAGCAGAATAGGTATCAGAAGAGCAAAAGTTGAGAAAAACTCATGGGCCAAGATAAAGACAGGTTTAAATGTGAAGGAATAAGGGGGAAAAATCCAAAAAACAAGTGATGCAGAAGCACTCCTTACCTCCTATCAGCAGCCCAATATCCAGCCAGGCTCCAGGCAACATCTTCTCTGGAAAACATGTACCTCACCCCATCCCTTTCCCAGACCTTATTGCTGAACATGATGCTAGGAAGCATGAAATACCTCTTTAGTCAGCTGCAGTTAGCTGTCTCACTCACATGCCCTTCCAGACTCTTGCCTTATCCAATCCCTGGCCTGCTTTTTATGGGGACAAATGATGAAAGATTAGAAAATACCAACAGAGTGAAAGATTAGAAAATACCAACAGAGTGAAAGCACTCAATAGCTAAAATACTGGAGGATTTAAGTTTTGTTACATTCACACAAATCTAAGCACTTCCCTTCAACTGGCCTATCACTCTTGCACTTAGTAAAATCTTGCAGTTATAAGAATTATTATGAAGATACACCAAATAATACAGAATATCTAGAATTTTTATGTGACAGTATCACAGTATCACAGTATCGCTAAGGTTGGAAGAGACCTCAAAGATCATCAAGTCCAACCTGTCACCACAGACCCCATGACTAGACCATGGCACCAAATGCCACGTCCAGTCCCCTCTTGAACAGCTCCAGGGACAGTGACTCCACCACATCCCCGGGCAGCACATTCCAATGACGAATCACTCTCTCAGTGAAGAACTTTCTCCTCACCTCGAGCCTAAACTTCCCCTGGTGCAGCTGTGTCCTCTTGTTCTGGTGCTGGTTGCTAGAGAGAAGAGACCAACCCCTTCCTGACTACAACCACCCTTCACGTACTTGTAGATAGCAATGAGGTCTCCCCTGAGCCTTCTCTTCTCCAGGCTAAACAACCCCAGCTCCCTCAGCCTCTCCTCATAGGGCTTGTGCTCAAGGCCTCTCCCCAGCCTTGTTGCCCTTCTCTGGACACGTTCAAGTGTCTCGATGTCCTTCCTAAACTGAGGGGCCCAGAACTGGACACAGGACTCAAGGTGTGGCCTAACCAATGCAGAGTACAGGGGCATAATGATCTCCCTGCTCCTGCTGGCCACACTATTCCTAATGCAGGCCAGGATGACATTGGATGCCTTCTTGGCCACCTGGGCACACTGCTGGCTCATGTTTAGGTGGCTGTCAATCACCACCCAGGTCCCTCTCTGTTTGGCAGCTCTCCAGCTACTCCGACCTCAGCCTGTAGCTCTGCATGGGGTTGCTGTGGCCAAAATGCAGCACCTGGTACATGGACTTGCTGAATGCCATCCCATTGGACTCTGCCCATCTGTCCAGCCTGTCAAGATCACTCTGGAGAGCCCTTCTACCCTCTAACTGATCAACATCTTCTCCCAACTTAGTGTAATCCACAAATTTACTGATGACTGACTCAACCCCCACATCCAGATCATCAATGAAGATATTAAACAGGATGGGACCCAGCACTGATCCCTGGGGGATGCCACTGGTGACTGGCCTCCAGCTGGATGTGGCACCATTCACCACCATTCTCTGGGCTCAGCACTCCAGCCACTTCCTAACCCAACACAGAGTATTGCTGTCCAAGCCACAAGCTGACAGCTTAGCCAGCAGTTTGCTGTGGGGGACGGTCTCAAAGGCCTTGCTGAAGACTACATCCACAGGCCTCCCCACATCCACCAGGCAGCCACCTGATCACAGAAGGAGATCAGGTTGGAGAGGCAGGACCTGCCCTTCCTAAATCCATGTTCACTGGACCTGAGCCCTTGGCTGTCCTTCAGTTATTGCCAGCAGGATAATCTGCTCCATTATTTTCCCTGGCATTGAGGTCAGACTGACAGGCCTGGAGTTTCCAGGTTCCTCCATCCGACCCTTCTTGTGGATGGGGACCACACTGGCCAGTTTCCAGTCATCTGGGACCTCACTGGTGAGCCAGGACTGGAGGAAAATGATGGAGAGTGGCTTGGCCAGCTCATCTGCCAGCTCTCTCAGCACCCTAGGATGAATCCCATCTGGTCCCATGGACTCGTGAGTGTCCAAGTGGCTCAGCAGGTCCCGAACTAATTCCTCAACATTCCTTAACATTTTCATACTCATCTGTTTATTTAGTAGTGGGGCTTCTTTTGGAGTCACCTAACATTTTATTTCTGTGGCATGACTTTTGGGAAAAGAAGAAACCTAGGATAACACTTGTGCAGTTCTGTTCAGGCATGAAATAACAAAGGCCAACAGAGTATTAGCATACCCTGTCTAAATGCCCCCAAAATCCACTTCTGTATTGTGAGCCAGACAGCATTTAGTGTGCTTCTACCTCAACTGTTTCAGGTACCTGCTTCTTGCTTTTCTTAATGTTTCAAGAAGATGAGATACTGTGCATAATATGGTTTAAATCAGAACTACAGTTGCCTACAACATGAAAGGTTCTACTCTTTTAGCTGCAACCGATGAAATATTGAACTTACCAAAGGTAGTGAAAGAGCTCATACGCTGACTTAACTATGGCAAAGACTTCAGAATGCACAAAGGCCTAACTGCACAACTTCTTTGGATCAAACCCCTCATTGCTTAAATGTCTATATACACTGTATATTAGAAAACTACATGTATCTATGCTAACTCTTAATTTCCTAACCGGCTGCATTTATTCCATTATACATACATATATAAATATAGGAGACGGGATGGGGTGCTTGATGCCATGGTTTAGTTGATTAGATGGTGTTGGATGATGGGTTGGACGCGATGATCTTGAAAGTCTCTTCCAACCTGGTCTATTCCATTCCATTCCATTCCATTCCATTCCATTCCATTCCATTCCATTCCATTCCATTCCATTCCATTCCATATATGTAAAATCAGGATTGATCTATAGCTCAATACACAGAAAAATGCTAATTCATCTGACTCCATTCTAAATAGTAAAAATCTGTAAAATCCTAAAAAGCCTAAATTGAGTATGCATCAGTAAGGAATGGAGAATGTGCTAATTTTTATCATTTTGCTGTCTTTGCATGAGCAATTTCTTATTTATGTTGCATATGGTATTTCAAATATTTTTGTATTATTAAGTCAATAAGATATTTTATATGACCTATGAGGTCTTCTTTTTCTTTGGTCCTGGGCACATTTTTCGGCACACTTTCTGCTTTTGATAAAATAGTAAAGATCTAAGTTTTCTTCCCTATGTAAAGCACTTTTTCTAAGCTACTTCACAAGTTTTCATTTAGAACAGAAACAGTCATTTTACTTGTCTCTTCGGAGTTCATGAATATTATTCCTCATTGCTCAATAAACAGCAACTGGAAGTCATTAATATTAATAAATCATCAACTTGTAGACATCCTGATGCAACGTTTTGTGAATAATTTGGAGATGTACTAACATACTGTGAATAAATCATACATTTATGTGTGCAAATATTTGCATACACCTGGAATTTATTCTGTACACAAAAGAATGTATGCATATAGATGTATTCTTAAAAATCTACTGATTAAAACAAAATTTGTTGTTGTCAAAATAGAAGGAAAGGCTGTCAAAAAACTATGAAGGCAGAAAGAAATAATTCTACCATCTGCTCCTTCTCTTGATCGTTCCAGATAAAGTGTGACTAGCATATTCTATCAAGGATAGTAAAACCCTCCAGCAGTAGAATAATTAATTTCTGATGTAAGATTGTTCCAGCCTCTGTCAGTAGGCCAAATACTACAATTCAGTGATATTTTTTTAATTGTCTTAGAAATTTTTAACTCCTTGAAGTTTAGAGAAATCAGTTCAAGGGCTGAGTCCACAGTGCTTCGTGACATTAGCTGTGGAACTTTAAGAAATATTTCTGATTATCTAATTCCAAGAGTCCTTTCTTAATGTAGAGCAACCTCTTCTAGGCAGCAATTTGATACACAAAGGATTCTTTTTTTCTTCTTTTCTTTTTAATAATGTAATTGAGTGTACATTGTATTTTGAAGCCTTGGCCAAACACCAAACAGGTGGGCTTCCCAATGCCTCTGAACACATCCATAGCTGAATGCCTGTAAGGTACTTCTATTTCAGATGCTGCTGCCTATACAGCAGGAAAGCAGGCAAAGCTATATATTCCATCTGCCAGTCCTTTGAAGAGCATCATGTGTCCTCACCTGACATCTGTAGCAAGACAGATGGGATATGCTGTGCTTTGGCTGGCCTATACACCCTGCAGTCAGTTGGATCCATGCTAACAAGCATATGAGGTCCAATTTTTCTCCCCCATATTTCCCAGAAACTTTCTTCAAACCTGCCTCTGTTCTTGATCCAAGGGCAAGAAACAAGCCTGAGTGTGAAGAAAGGCATGGGCCTATGCTCAAATTGAGAGCAGACATTTCTGTTGCTAGATCCAACACTACACTGAGAAGAGCTATCAGAGATACTCTGTTTGTTCTGCAAGACAACCTCATTCAATCGGAACCCTGGACACAGGATTTACATCTCAATACCTCAACCTCATGTTCTAGTACTTCCTGTGTCAGCTTCTTTTCCACTGGTAATTACAACAACTACAATTCATTCAGCTTCTGCAAATGCAGCCAGCAATATTAAGTTGTCAGCAAAAATTGACCTGAATTGTGAAAACCAAAGCAAAATGTTTGTTAGCACTCATTAAATATAGACCACTAAGATGGTTTCCTTCTGGCACTTCAGAATGACTCTAATTCAAGATGTTCATGCTCTGCCAAAACATCTATAATACATTAAAACTATGTGTAGAGATGACAAAGTAATAAAACAATATAAGCTGAACTATAGAAATTATTATATGCATTAATACATTTCAGAGGTTTTTCTACAATTCCTGTTTTTCTTTATCAAGAAAAATCCTTATTTGGATTTGGAACCGAATGACACATGATAATTTCAGTTTTCCATTCTGGATATGCTTCCTGTTAAAAGGTTGCATTCTGCAATATTCACTTGTTCTATCTTCAGAAAGGTATGACTTTGCTAATGGATCTGAAAAATCCGTTACTCTTTTTCTCACAAACATGAATGTGCTGAAAATCCTCTAGTGAAAATAGCATAGACAGAGCTTCCGTCTAAGTTTCATACAGATCCACTACAAAAACTAAGTCTTAATTAAAATTATATTTCCATTAGCACATTTTTTTGTTTTTCTGAAAGGTCAATACAATTACTGTGCACAGTGGTATCTGAAGAGTAATTTTGCTACCAACTGTTTACTGCCTTTTCCTCTTTCTGGTGTTCTTCACCAAGCTCTCTGTCCCACTCCCTCATATGTTCCTGCACCAAAGCCAGACAGGAGGTGTACTTGGCAGTTACATGATCCATATGTCAAGGCATGGAATTATTTTTCTTTAAGCAATGGACTAAACCTAGATAACAATCTTCTTCACTTACCAAATATTTTGTCTGACTAAAAGGAAAGCCGAGAGACTGACTATATGATCAGCCTGCTTCCTAATTATTGTCTCTGCTCTCAGAGAAAAAAAAATATCTTTTTTCTGGTGGAAGCTTATTTATTTGTGCATTTTAGAAATAAAGTCCTTCACTAGTTTCTAATGAGATCCATATGCAAGTTGATAAAAGGGTTTTATCCTCATGGCCACATGCAATTCAAAGCTCATGATGGCAAAAGATCCATTCACAGAGCATTAATCAGAAATTAGAAATAAACTAAAGCCTCTTTTCTGCATAAAGGCAGTGAATTTTTATTGGCTGCTATTCAGCAAATGGCAGGATTATATTACTCTTGACAGAGACTGCCTATCCATCTGGCCACATACATGCCTGCTGCATGATGAGTGCTTCGATGGAAGTTTTTATTTCCTCCCAGTAACAGAAAGTGTACAGTTCTTTCCCCATTTAATGTTAGAATGGTCTCCCTAAAGCATATCAATATTCAGTAATGGTTGAGAATTTGATTGTTATTGGCTCCTCTAGGCAGAGCATAGACAAAACCCTGCATTTTGTTTTGTATGTTATTATCTTGCTGACTTCATTCCATTTTACCTCAAGGCTTCAGCTAACCTTATATCCTAAAAAGGGAGTACTGGTAGCTGTTCTTTACTCATCTCAAAAACTAAGATAAAAGAATATTTTTAAAGTGATCATTCATGTGAAACATCAATGTGTTAAGCTTACAGGGAAGAATTGTAACTAATGTAAGTATAATTAAATGCACATCAGTGGTATTGCAATGTTTGAGACTTGATGTAGGAAATAATCCAAGTAAAGATGGCATTTTTCACCATCATAACTCCTCCTTTCCGGTGTCCCTGGATGCTTCTTTATAAGTCAGTCATTTTACTTCGCATACTATCTTGAGATATATATTCCTATTTATTCTACTCTGATACAAGCACTGAGTCAACACCAGATGCTTAAAATGTATGGCAATAATCAGGCTCAAGCATCCACTTGCTCATCCCCAGGGTTCTGTGGTTCAGGGTGAATGGCATTACGCAGACCGAAGCAGGTAAGCACAGAGAGCTACTAGATTGTATTTAATCCATTTTTTCTTCTTTATTTTTTTGAGGGAAAGTTACCCTGCTTTTTATAAATTACTACACTTTATTAATTAATTACCAAACTAGGGGCAGGTGTGGATCTGTTAGAGGGTAGGAGACCTCTGCAGAGGGACCTTGACAGGCTGGACAGATGGGCAGAATCCAACGGCATGAGACTGAACACATCTAAAGTGCCGGGTTCTACACACCGGCCACAATAAACCCATGCAGTGCTACAGGCTGGGGTCAGAGTGGCTGGAGAGTGGCCAGGCGGAAAGGGATGTGGGGATACTGGTTGATAGTAGCTTGAACATGAGCCAGCAGTGTGCTCAGGTGGCCAAAAAAGGCCAATGGCATCCTGGCCTGTATTAGGAACAGTGTGGCCAGCAGGAGCAGGGAGGTCATTCTGCCCCTGTACACTGCACTGGTTAGGCCACACCTTGAGTCCTGTGTCCAGTTCTGGGCCCCTCAGATTAGGAAAGATATTGACTTGCTGGAATGTGTCCAGAGAAGGGCAACAAAGTTGGTGAGGGGTTTGGAGCACAAGCCCTATGAGGAGAGGCTGAGGCTTCTGGGGTTGCTTAGCCTGGAGAAGAGGAGACTCAGGGGAGACAACCAACAGCAACCACCAACAGATCAAGAGGACACAGTCTCAAGCTGTGCCAGGGGAGGTTCAGACTGGATGTTAGGAAGAAGTTATTCACAGAGAGAGTTGTTAGCCATTAGAATGGGCTGCCCAGGGAGGTGGTGGAGTCACCATCACTGGAGGTGTTTAGGAAGAGACTTGTTGGGGTGTTTGGTCTTATGGTTTAGTTGATTAGATGGTGTTGGATGATAGGTTGGACTCAATGATCTCAAAGGTCTTTTCCAACCTGGTTTATTCTATGCTATTTATGCTTCTATGCTATTCTATGCTATGCTATGCTATGCTATGCTATGCTATGCTATGCTATGCTATGCTATTCTAATTCTACTCCTCTTTATGAATCAGCCGGAGAGTTGGGCAGGATGTCTGGCAAATGCTGTTAACATCTTGAAGTCCTTTTCATGGCACTATGGAGCCCACAGTCAAAATCAGTGGAAGGCTCAGTTTAGTTGCCAATACCTAGTCATATAATGAAGCTAAAAGCATAATCTAGATATTGTAGAAAACACCTCTAGCTGCCTCCAAAGCATAAAAGTGACAAACACATCACAATGATTTTGAAAGAATTTTACAACTGGCAGTTTACAAGTGCCCACCTCTTGCAGAAATTTAAGGCAACGTTTTACTGTGAGCAAAGAGAAGGCAGTGATTCCAATAACAATTCTCAAGTGGCTACACACAGTTGTAGGACAGCACAGAATCTCAGAACTTCTTCAAGTCTATCCTCTCTTTCAAGTCTAGAAGAAAGACAAGTCAATTACCAGTGACATCATGTTTCTGTCCTTAAAAGCATCCTGACATAGAGGCTCCCAGTCAAGCTACTCTTGTGCTTATCTGTTCCTATTGTTGCAAGGCTTTGATTGTGTAAAATCAAATGTCTCCAGCTGCTCTGTGAGCCTTTTACCACAAGTTCTACCCCAATAAACAAAAGGAACACTTTCTTGTCATTTTTTGATATAGTCAGAGTCCATTGACAAACCTTCCTACAGATTTTGCCTCTCTAGATTAAATATATCTCTTCCCTTTTCTCCTCCATGGGACTCTTTTATTTCAGCAAAACACATCAAAGTGTGAATGTCTGTCTTGTTAAAATTCTCATAGTACCAACTGCGAGACTTGTCTCCATAGGCTGGTTTTGCTACTGCACCAGCTGGGATATCTCATCTGGTTTCTGTTAAATTTCTTTCTACTTGTGCTCTCTGTATCTTTTAAAGTATATGCCTATCTTTATGCTGCTATTAATAACCATGTGTGTAACTGATCTATTATAAACATTACCCAGAGGTCAGCTGTAATATGCTGCATTTTAGTTTAATTCTGTGCTTAAACCTTGGATCCTCTTCAAATTAGATGTTACTATCGATAAAATTTTCCAGTTATTTAAATTAAGAGTGAGGCAGAAAACATGATTAGTTTAGAAATGGAAATGTTGATGTTCTGGGATGCTTAGTAACATAATAAGGACAAGACAAGCTCATCACTGATGTAATATTGAAATGTTAGGATGTTGTAGTTTAGGAAAATTTTGGCTTAATAATTTTAGGAGATGAAGTAACAGGCTGGAGAGATGGGCAGAATCCAACAGCATGAGATTGAACACATCCAAGTGCCAGGTTCTGTACATTAGCTACAGCAACTCCATGCAGTGTTACAGGCTGGGGTCAGAGTGGCTGGAGAGTGGCCAGGCTGAGACGGACCTGGGGGTACTGGTTGACAGTAGGCTGAAGATGAGCCTGCAGTGTGCCCAGGCAGCCAAGAAGGCCAATGGTATCCTGGCCTGTATCAGGAACAGTGTGGCCAGCAGGAGCAGGGAGGTCATTCTGCCCCTGTACACTGCACTGGTTAGGCCACACCTTGAGTCCCATGTCCAGTTCTGGGCCCCTCAGTTTAGGAAAGATGTTGCCTTGCTAGAACATGTCCAGAGAAGAGCAACAAAGCTGGTGAGGGGTTTGGAGCACAAGGCCTGTGAGGAGAGGCTGAGGGATCTGGGGTTGCTTAGCCTGGAGGAGACTGAGGGGAGACCTTCTTGCTCTCTACAACTACCTGAAGGGAGGTTGTAGACAGGCAGGGGCTGGTCTCTTCTCCCAGGCAAGCATCACCAGAACAAGAGGACACAGTCTCAAGTTGCACCAGGGCAGGTTTAGGCTGGATGTTAGGAAGAAATTTTTCACAGAGAGAGTGATTGCCCATTGGAATGTGCTGCCTGGATAGGTGGTGGAGTCAGTCATTGGAGGTGTTTAGGAGGAGACTTGATGGGGTGCTTGGTTGCATGGTTTGTTGATTAGGTGTTTCCCAGGCATCCAGCACCAGGAGGACACAGTCTCAGGCTGCGCCAGGGAGGTTTAGGCTGGATGTTAGGAAGAAGTTCTACACGGAGAGAGTGATTGCCCATTGGAATGGTTTAGTCACCTTGAGGTGTTAGACTTGATGGTGCTTGGCTGATGGTCTAGTTGTTGGGTGGGTTGGATTGTTTGATGGGTTGGACGCGATGATCTTGAACCTGGTGTATTGTATTGTATTGTATTGTATTGTGTTGGATGATGGGTTGGATGTGATGAACTTGAAGGTCTCTTCCAACCTGCTTTTCTTTTCTTTTCTTTTCTTTTCTTTTCTTTTCTTTTCTTTTCTTTTCTTTTCTTTTCTTTTCTTTTCTTTTCTTTTCTTTTCTTTTCTTTTCTTTTCTTTTCTTTTCTTTTCTTTTCTTTTCTCTTTTCTTTTCTTTTCTTTTCTTTTCTTTTCTTTTCTTTTCTTTTCTTTTCTTTTTTTTCTTTTCTTTTCTTTTCTTTTTTTTCTTTTCTTTTTCTTTTCTTTTCTTTTCTTTTCTTTTCTTTTCTTTTCTTTTCTTTTTTTTTTTCTTTTCTTTTCTTTTCTTTTCTTTTCTTTTCTTTTCTTTTCTTTTCTTTTCTTTTCTTTTCTTTTCTTTTCTTTTCTTTTCTTTTCTTTTGCCAAAGAGTCTTTAGGTAGAACATACTCTCAAGTAAATAGAGATGAATAGGTGGCAACATACACTACCACTGATAATAATGATCAACAGTATACCCATTCCAAATGATAAAAGTTTGAAGTTTGAGGTGAATGATGTGCACACATCTTGACAATTTTAGTGATCCCAGAATTATCCCAAATTCAAAATAAGATAAAAAGTAGCTCAGCATTCTCTCCCAGCTTTGCACATAGGGAAACTTTAGTCATGGTAGAAGAGTGGCTTAAACAAGCATGTGTTTCCAAGCTATTCTCTTAAATACAAAATGTGCAAGGACCATGCATGAATATTTGATGCATAATTGGATTTAGGAAGGGCAGGTCCTGCCTGACCAACCTGATCTCCTTCTGTGATCAGGTGACTGCCTGGTGGATGTGGGGCAGCCTATGGATGTAGTCTACCTGGACTTCAGCAAGGCCTTTGATACCATTCCCCACAGCAAACTTCCTGGCCAAGCTGTCAGCTCATGGCTTGGACAGCAACACTCTGCATTGGGTTAGGAACTGGCTGGAGGGCAGGAGCCCAGAGAGTGGTGGTGAAAGGTGCCACATCCAGCTGGCAGCAGTCACTAGTGGTGCCCCCCGGGATCAGTACTGGAGCCCATGCACTTTAATATCTTTATCAATGACCTGGATGAGGGCATTGAGTCCATCATCAATAAATGGAAGGGCTGGTGGGTGATGTGGTGGTCGGAGGGTGCTTAGGCACCAGTGACCACGAGATAATTTGGAAGAAAGGGGAGGCAACCCATGGAGTGTTTAGGGATGTTGCTAGGACATGTAGGAAGAAAATCAGGGAGGCAAAAGCCCATTTAGAGTTCAGACTGGCCTCTGCTGTGAAGGACAACAAAAAGTCCTTCTATAAATACATCAATAGCAAGAAGAAGGGCAAGGACAACCT
This sequence comes from Picus viridis, assembly GCA_033816785.1. Classification (NCBI taxonomy): domain Eukaryota; kingdom Metazoa; phylum Chordata; class Aves; order Piciformes; family Picidae; genus Picus; species Picus viridis. The sequence goes on along the minus strand of CM066567.1, from coordinate 5,430,355 downwards.
CCACTCCTTGGTTGACACGGAGTGGAACGTTGTAACAAAGGATGAGGAAAAGGCAGAGGGACTTAACACCTTCTTTGCCTCAATCTTCACTAGCAGGGCAGAACGTCTTCCAGACCGCTGGCCTGCAGAGCTGGCAGAAGGAGCCAGAGAGCTGCATAGTTTCCCGCTGCTCCAGGAGGAAATTAGAGATCTTCTGAGCCACTTGGACCCCACAAGGCCATGGGACCGGATGGGATCCATCCTAGGGTGCTGAGAGAGCTGACAGATGAGCTGTCCAAGCCACTTTCCATCATTTTTCAGCAGTCCTGGCTCACTGGAGAGGTCCCAGAAGACTGGAATCTGGCAAACGTGGTGCCCATCCACAAGAAGGGCCGGTTGGATGAGCCAGGGAATGATAGGCCTGTCAGCCTGACCTCAGTGCCAGGCAAGATTATGGAGCAGGTCATCTTGAGTGCAATCACACAGCACTTACAGGATGGCCAAGGGATCAGGCCCAGCCAGCATGGATTTAGGAAGGGCAGGTCCTGTCTGATCAACCTGATCTCGTTCTATGATCAGGTGACCCGCCTGGTGGATGTGGGGAGGCCTGTGGATGTGGTCTACCTGGACCTCAGCAAGGCCTTTGACACCGTCCCCCACAGCAAACTCCTGGCCAAGCTGGCAGCCCGTGGCTTGGACAGGAGCACACTGCGTTGGGTTAGGAACTGGCTGGAGGGCCAAGCCCAGAGAGTGGTGGTGAATGGTGCCACATCCAGCTGGCGGCCTGTCACTAGTGGTGTGCCCCAAGGATCAGTACTGGGCCCCATGCTCTTCAACATCTTTATTGATGATCTGGATGAGGGCATTGAGTCCATCATCAGTAAATTTGCAGATGACACCAAGCTGGGGGCAGGAGTTGATCTGCTGGAGGGCAGAGAGGCTTTGCAGAGGGACCTCGACAGGCTGGACAGATGGGCAGAGTCCAATGGCATGAGATTTAACACATCCAAGTGCCGGGTTCTGCACATTGGCCACAACAACCCCATGCAGTGCTGCAGGCTGGGGACAGAGTGGCTGGAGAGTGGCCAGGCAGAGAGGGACCTGGGGGTACTGGTTGATTGTAGGCTGAACATGAGCCTGCAGTGTGCCCAGGCAGCCAAGAGGGCAAATGGCATCCTGGCCTGCATCAGGAACAGTGTGGCCAGCAGGAGCAGGGAGGTCATTCTGCAACTGTACACTGCACTGGTTAGGCCACACCTTAAGTCCTGTGTCCAGTTCTGGGCCCCTCAGTTTAGGAAGGATGTTGACTTGCTGGAACGTGTCCAGAGAAGGGCAACAGAGCTGGTGAGGGGTTTGGAACACAAGCCCTATGAGGAGAGACTGAGGGATCTGGGGTTGCTTAGCCTGGAGGAGACTGAGGGGTGACCTTCTTGCTCTCTACAACTACCTGAAGGGAGGTTGTAGACAGGCAGAGGTTGGCCTCTTCTCCCAGGCAGCCAGTACCAGAACAAGAGGACAGTCTCAAGCTGCGCCAGGGGAGGTTTAGGCTGGATGTTAGGAAGAAGTTCTACACGGAGAGAGCGATTGCCCATTGGAATCGGCTACCCATGGAGGTGGTGGAGTCACATTCATTGGAGGTGTTCAGGAGGAGACTTGATGGGGTGCTTGGCTGCATGGTTTAGTTGTTGGGTGGGTTGGATTGGTTGATGGGTTGGACGCGATGATCTTGAAGGTCTCTTCCAACCTGGTGTATTGTTTTGTATTGTATTGTATTGTATTGTATTGTATTGTATTGTATTGTATTGTTGATCTATTGGAGGGTAGGAGAGCTCTGCAAAGCAACCCTGACAGGCTGGACAGATGGGCAGAGTCCAAGGTCATGCGATTTAGCACAACTAAGTGCCTGGTTCTACACACTGGCCACATCAGCCCCATGCAGTGTTTTGGTGCTGGTTGCCTGGGAGAAGAGACGAACCCCCACCTGGCTACCACCTCCCTTCAGGCAGTTGTAGAGAGCAATAAGCTCTCCTCTGAGCCTCCTCTTCTCCAGGCTAAGGAACTCCAGCTCCCTCAGTCTTTCCTCATAGGGCTTGTGCTCCAAACCCCTCCCCAGCTTTGTTGCCCTTCTCTGGCCACTTTTCAGCAACTCAACATCTTTCCTAAACTGAGGGGCCCAGAACTGGACACAGGACTCAAGGTTTGGCCTAAAAAGTGCTAAGTACAGGGCCAGAATGAATTCCCTGCTCCTGCTTGCCACTCCTTTTCTGATTCAGGCCAGGATTCCATTGCCCCTCTTGGCCACCTGGGCACACTGCTGGCTCATTTTCAGCCTACTATCGACCAGTACCCTACTGTAGCAATTGTGCCACCTGCTAAAAAAAGCATTATAAAAACTACCCTAAAATGGCAATTACGGAATTATTATTTTTATATGAATTTGTAAATCAGGATTGATATAATTTCTTGGTTAATTTTATGATCTTTTGGGGTGTTATCTATAACAGATCTGTGTCATAGTGTAATAAGTAGTGTGTACCTTAAATTATTTCATAGGTTTAGCCCTCTGTTTCTGGGGAAAATGAGTCCATCAGGCAACTTAAATAAGTTGGAGGGTTTTTATACAGTGAACACATATTTAAATAACCTGATAAATTATGAGGGTTTTTAATACAATGAACATATATTTCATAGTATCATAGTATCATAGTATCAGTCAGGGCTGGAAGGGACCACAAGGATCATTTAGTTCCAACCCCCTGCCATGGGCAGGGACACCTGACACTAGATCACGTTGGCCAGAGCCTCATCCAGCCTTGTCTTAAACACCTCCAGGGACGGGGCCTCAACCACCTCCCTGGACAACCCATTCCATGGCTTCACCACTCTCATGGTGAAGAACTTCCTCCTCACATCCAGCCTGAATCTCCCCACCTCCAGCTTCATTCCATTATTTAAACAACCTGATAAATTATAACCTCTGTCATATGCAAATACACGGTTAGCAAAACTACACGTCAACTTTTTGTCTAGTCAGCACAAAAGCACTGAACCCTTGTGGTCGGACAGCACTTGGGAACATTAGGCACAACTTAGAAGTTCCATCATCCAGAAAGTGGAGTTGGAAAATAAACCTTTCACCAATTTGCAGTAGATAAAATAGCAAAGAAAAAACATTGACTTTTGCCAGTTATGCACAGTATTTTTCTCCATCAAGTATTTTCACTTAATTGTACTGCAGTTACATCTACTTTTGTTATATCTAAACCAGAGATGGAAGTACAGAGAGCAAATAGTTAGATTTGTAATTTGTTGTGAATTTTCAGCTGTAGCTTAATCTGCCAGAGCGTGGCTATAAAACACAGAGTGTGACCACGAGAAAAACAATTGAAATCCTAGAATGTGTGAAGGAAAGCATTGTTGTTAGAGATAAGGGAGCATTAGTGCAATTAGACAAGAAACTGGTTAGGACTTCCTCTGCAGTCCTTCATACAATGTTCTGATAGCCTGTGTTTAAGATTAATTAAACTGTAATAGTTGCAGAAAAGGACTGCTAAGATGATCGGGGGCGGGGGGGGAAAGAGCTTATCTTGTAAGAGGAGACTAAAATAACTTAATGGAGTCTGATAGGGTATATCATTGCTCTCTATAAATACTTCAGAGGTAGATAAATGCTAAAGGAGAAAGCTATTTAAACTATAAGGCAAGGCTGACACAAAAACAAATGGGTTTAAATGGGGAATCTTAGATTGGAAGTTAGAAGAATGAGTGAGGTTCGAGAAAGTCTTAAAGAACAAATCTAAGTAGTTTAAAAGTGAAACAGGACAAGCTCAGGACTATAAGATACTTTTGTGCAAGAAGAGATGAGAACTTGCCATGATGGCTAAGAAAATCCTTTCTCCTCTGTATATGAAGATCTCTGGTATGACCACCTGCATCTTCCACATCGAAAGCTGAGTAAAGCACTCAAAATATTGTTATTTGAATGGTAAAGGATAAAGACTGTCAGTATTGATTGGCTTGGTGGCTCAAAACGCAGTGTATTTATGACTCCAGATTAATGTGATACATAGGTAACCTATAAGCTTGGGGCTAGTGCTTTGTATGAAGCCTTTACCTCCAGAAAAAGTAGTAGAGAAAGAAATGCTCTTGATTGGGTGTTCTCTGGTTTTGGGTATTCTCAATTCGTGTGGAAACAGAGTTGTGCAACTGGAAATGCTGATGGGAGAGAGGCGAGCCAAGAAGCCATAAAATTTCTTTCCTTCCTTTAGGGAAAATTTTCCAAACCAAACCAGCAAAAGATTTACCATACAGCATGGGCTGCAAAGCCAGCAAGAGAGAAAAGTCCCACTCCTTTAGACTTTCTGTACTCTAGCCTGACTTGCAGATTCAGCCCTTTTTCTCACACCTTTTGCAATCTTTTAGTTTCTTTCCATTCTGTCCTTCCACCCCTTTTTTCTTTTTTATTAATTTATTCACTTTTATTTTTATTTCCTTTATTTCTCTCTTTTTTTTTAAACTCCAAAGTAATTTGTGGAACTACCATTTGCCTTTTCCCTACCTGCTTGTTTTACAGCTTTTTTCCATCTGAAACAATATTTGGTTAGACTGTTAATTCTTCCAGATAAGCACAGTCTACAGCTGTGAATGTTGAATTGCCTAACAGAAAGGTGTCAAAATTTCCCCTGGCAATCAGCCTTGACAGTACTGTAATTGATAACAGGAATTTACAAACTATTGTGGGAAAGCACAGATGACTGAAATCAGCTCATTTATTTGTCATCTCCTGGATTTCTACTTACCTTGGTCATTGTGGTGGTTTGGGCTGGGTGCCCACTGCTGCATGGTGTACTTCCTGTGTCCAGAAGTCCAGCCCAGTGGGTGGACACAGGAAAACCGTGTATCTCCTACCACACCCCTGCACCGCTATAAGATCTTGCATGGGGTCCGCCTCTTTCTCTTTCTTCCCTCGCCAGCACCCAGTAACTGGGGGAGACGTCTCCCGGCCTTGGGCCTGGCTAGGCCCAAGGCCAGGGGGATGGGCGGTCTCAGGCCTGGCCAGCTGAGACTGGCCTAGGAGTGGGGGTGGGGGAAGAACGAGCCCTGGGGGTCTTGGGCCCACCCTCAGGTGGGGATGGGGTGTATCCAGGTCTGTTTTGGTGCTTTTTTCTATCACTGTTTCTGGTTCTTTTGTGCACATTCACCTTTTTCCTATTTAAACTTTTCCATCACTTTTGCAATCCGTTTGTCAGAGTCGTTATTTTGCCTGTGGTGGGGAGGGGGCTGCCTCAACCAACTACAGTCATCAATTTTTTGATGTCTTCTGCTGAGTTTTGAGAAGACATTATATAATCCTCAATGTCACTGACATGTACAAGTGAGATTGTGAGAATCTGCAAATGATATAGAACATAAACTCACTTTATGCTTTAAAAAAGGGCTTCGCTGCAGTTGTGAGGGGGAAAATTTGCAATACAATACAATAAACAAGGTTGGAAGAGACCTTCAAGGTCATCGCGTCCAACCCATCAACCAATCCAACCCACCCAACAACTAAACCATGGCACCAAGCACCCCATCAAGTCTCCTCCTGAACACCTCCAATGATGGTGACTCCACCACCTCCATGGGCAGCCCATTCCAATGGGCAATCACTCTCTCTGTATAGAACTTCTTCCTAACATCCAGCCTAAACCTCCCCTGGCACAGCTTGAGACTGTGTCCTCTTGTTCTGGTACTGGCTGCCTGGGAGAAGAGACCAACCTCTGCCTGGCTACAACCTCCCTTCAGGTAGTTGTAGAGAGCAATAAGGTCACCCCTCAGTCTCCTCTTCTCCAGGCTAAGCAACTCCAGAACCCTCAGCCTCTCTTCACAGGGCTTGTGTTCCAAACCCCTCACCAACTTTGTTGCCTTTCTCTGGACACGTTCCAGCAAGTCAACATCCTTCCTAAACTGAGGGGCCCAGAACTGGACACAGGACTCAAGGTGTGGCCTAACCAGTGCTGAGTACAGGGCCAGAATGACTTCCCTGCTGCTGGGGGCCACGCTGTTCCTGATACAGTACAGGATGCCATTGACCCTTTTGGCTGCCTGGGCACACTGCAGGCTCATGTTCAGCCTACTGTCAGCCAGTATCCCCAGGTCCCTCTCTGCCTGGCCACTCTCCAGCCACTCTGACCCCAGCCTGTAGCACTGCATGGGGTTGTTGTGGCCAATGTGTAGAATCCAGCACTTGGATGTGTTGAATCTCATGCCGTTGGATTCTGCCCATCTGTCCAGCCTGTCAAGGTCCCTCTGCAGAGCCCTTCTACCCTGTAACACATCAACACCTGCCCTCAGCTTGGTGTCGTCTGCAAATTTACTGATGATGGACTCAATGCCCTCATCCGGATCATCAATGAAGATATTAAAGAGCATGGGGCCCAGCACTGATCCTTGGGGTACATCACTAGTGACTGGCTGCCAGCTGGATGTGGCACCATTCACCACCACTCTGACTCTGCAAGCCTCTGGTACCTGGCACAAGATGGTCCTTTTTCAATACCAATGACTCTGTCTAACCAAGATTTCCTCCTAGCTGTTGCATGCCTTCAATAATTTCTGCCCTTCTCTGATTTTTTTTTTTTCAAGTGATTTGTCTCATGTCAAACAGCACAGCTTCTAGTATTGACTTTTGTTCTAGTATTGACTCCTGCAAGACTTTTTAGTCACTCTACAGGATCCACATTTCACGTGCAGACATCTCCCTCCCTTGACTTATCTTTCAAGCAACTTGTTATGCATAGGGAAGGATCTTCCTACCTTATGTCACTTTGCTTAACTTTCAAAGACTTTGGTAAGAGACTTCATCAAAAGTCTTTCATAAATCTGGGAAGAATATGCATTGATTGAATCCATGACTCAAAAACTGTGCTTTCCTCTGTAACTGCTGAACAAAATTGTACCCCCTTCCATGTGTCTGAAGGAAAAGAAACAAGCTGATTTGTATGTGGTTGCTGCTGTGATGTATCTTACATAGTCAATGTCAATATAATTTCTCAAGTGATTTTATCAATCTTTGGAGTTTTTAAACTGAATAATTCAGTTATACCTAAATGTTCACATTAAAAAAAAATACTTTGAAAGTAGAAAATTTGATCACCTTGCTCATCAGAAAGCTGGAGTAAGTCAGGTTGGAGTCTGCTGTAGCATTTTATCCCCAGCTCTGCTCTGGTCAAGAATGAGGAACCTTGCTAGCTGATTGTTACTATTCTTTTAGCAGACGACTTCAAGGCATTGTTGTAATCTGTCATCTCTAATTAACACTAAATCACTCAAAACTTAAAAAAAAAAAAAAAAAAAAGTAACTAATGCTGAATCACTCCATTGTGATAAACTTTCCTATCTTCAATGAACAGTCCTTCACAAATCCATACTGAATAGCAAGTAAAATTAACTACAATGGAAAGTCTCTTTCGAGTAAGAGTTCATTAAAGACAGTGACAGCTTAGTAGGAGACAATGCACTACTCATTCTGAAACTTATGGAGATAACAAACTCTGTTTACTTGGGGAGAGAGTAATTTAATTATCTATCTTCCTGACAAAAGGCATCCATGCTGACTCAAGATGTAGATATTAGTGTATGGGGAATTTATTGTTTCACTTAATCTAACAGCCCAACATCAGAGACTTTGCCCTATAAATGAGCACTGGAAAGGCAAAAAAAACCAAATGAGTAAACATCAGTGGTTGAAAGAGAGAAGAAGAACACAAGGTGCTGAGGGTCTCTTTTTGAAGGAAGGAAAGAAGAAAGGAAGGAACTCAGAACTTGGAACTCAGAAGGAAGGAAGGAAAGAACTCACAAGGAACTCGGAAGGAAGGGAGGAAGGGAGGAAGGGAGGAAGGGAGGAAGGGAGGAAGGGAGGAAGGGAGGAAGGAAGGAAGGAAGGAAGGAAGGAAGGAAGGAAGGAAGGAAGGAAGGAAGGAAGGAAGGAAGGAAGGAAGGAAGGAAGGAAGGAAGGAAGGAAGGAAGGAAGGAAGGAAGGAAGGAAGGAAGGAAGGAAGGAAGGAAGGAAGGAAGGAAGGAAGGAAGGAAGGAAGGAAGGAAGGAAGGAAGGAAGAAGGAAGGAAGGAAGGGTTAGGTAAGCGGAGTGCTTTTGCTGCTATGTGTCCTTGTCAGATTACTCATCCTTTGCCTTTAAAGGCAATGACCTGTGGAGAGGGCTTTTTTTCCCCAGTAATTTCTAATCATTTAAAGCCAAACCAGACAGCTCAGTATTATAATTGGATTCTCAACTGTTCAGTAGAAATCATGATCTGTTTGTGACCCAAGGAGATGCTTGGAGGTGTGCACACATCACAGAAATGGCAGTGTTCCCTCATCATACAGTAGCTTCTGGCTAAAACTGGCACTGCTATGAAAGACAGCATTTGGTCCACTTGCAAAGGGAGCAATTTCACACAGTCTGTGGATGCTGCCAATGAATACATGATATTTAGAGTGCCAACATAATTCTGAAGGTCACCAAGCATAAATATAGTTCAAATAATTAATACTTTGTATAAAAGATCATAAAAGAAGTATACAAGCAAAATGCAACCTCTGTGTTTAAACCAACATGTGATGGCTTTAAAAATACTATTATAAACACTGAAATATTACTAAATTACATCAAGTATAAATTAATGTAGTCAAATAGAGATAAAAGCAGTAACCACATAGTGCTCATTATATTTAATAAGGGCAGAAACATAACACAATTTCAATTACAGACTTTTTTTAATCTGGGAGGTTTTCATGCAAAATTAGCTAATGATCCATTTTTGTTTGTTTAGCATGTATAGGAGATAGCTTTGCCTGATGAAATTTCCCTAGAACTAATAACATCAGCAATCACTTGATTTTTCAAAGGCTTTTTTTTTCCACTTCAGTCTCCATACCGAAAAGCTACTTAAGGGGGTGACACAGAAAATATTAAAACCAAGCCATTTTGTGAAAACTCAACATTTATACCTTCTGCATAATGTAAAGACTAACAGGGAACATATTTTAGTACATTCTAATATTTTCTAAACACTTCTCCTTTTTTAAGAATAGAATAGAATAGAATAGAATAGAATAGAATAGAATAGAATAGAATAGAATAGAATAGAATAGAATAGAATAGAATAGACCAGGTTGGAAGAGACCTTCAAGATCATCAAGTCCAACCTATCATCCAACATTATCTAATCAATTAAACCAGGGCACCAAGCACCCCATCCAGTCTCCTCCTGAACACCTCCAGTGATGGTGACTCCAACACCTCCCCGAGCAGCACATTCCAATGGCCAATCACTCTCCCTATGAAGAACTTCCTAACATGCAGCCTAAACCTCCCCTGGTGCAGCTTGAGACTGTGTCCTCTTGTTGTGGTGCTGGTTGCCTGGGAGAAGAGACCAACCCCCACCTGGCTACAACCTCCCTTCAGGTAGTTAGTCGTGGTTCTTACTGCTTCTTGAATACCGTGTGATCAGAACTCCTGGTCAGCTGAAGCCTTAGCGATTACTACAGATGTGAAACAACACAGCAAATTGAGACTATGCATAGATAGACATAAGAATGGCATCAGTGTAAAGATATAGATGACATAGATGATATAGATATAGATAATACAGATATAGATGAATATTGCAATTTCACTAAACTATGCTGTTAGGACAGCTCTGGGGAGAGCAAACTGTTTGCCAGAAAAACACACAGCAACATAATCCATTAAGAAATGTTAGCTATAACATTGCATTAGTTAATCAAATTAGTAGAAGATTAATTACTAGGAAAAGGAAGAATAATCATAGAACTATTATAAAAAGAAAATGAAGTTAGCAGAAGATGAGTGAAGGCTTAGAGAGAAAGAAGTAAAACATGAGAAAACTGAAATTGCTGTCATCCCTAAAAGTGAATTTCATAAATTCTACCTCAAAAATTAGAGTAACTTTATGAAGAAATGTATTTCTCTTCTTGATTTTGGCAAACTTAAACACCCAGAGGTGGTAAAACTAAATAACATTATTATCAACTCTCTGTCTCAAAAGCATCACTCAAAATCTACATATATACCTTTTACCATGTGTATTAGACAAGCACAGAGAACTGTTTCCTTCTCAATTATGGCTTTCTTATTGTGTCCATCCAGCATCTGAAGGGGAACTACAAGAAGGCTGGGGAGGGACTTCTTAGGATATCAGGTAGGTGGTTGAGGCCCCATCCCTGGAGGTGTTTAAGTCCAGGCTGGATGAGGCTCTGGCCAGCCTGATCTAGTGTGGGGTGTCCCTGCCCATGGCATGGGGTTGGAACTAGATGATCCTTGTGGTCCCTTCCAACCCTGACTGATTCGATGATCCTATGATTCTATGATTCTAAAACAGAGTCTTTAGTTAAAAATGAGAGATTTTTCCCTTTGTATTTTCTTATGGGCTTAAAAAATATTCTGAGAAAAGAAATATTTTCTCTAAGTCCAGTAGACATCATAAATGTTGTCTGTAATGTTTGTAAAATTATTATTTCCCTCTCTAATTATATTTTTAATAAAGGGGACAGCACTGATTTCTGAAGTTTATCAAGCAAGAAGCCTTATATAGAGCAGGTAATGGTCTTTTTAACAAAGTTCCTCTCACTGGGACCTTTAAACCAGGCTATAACAGGCTGAATTCTTTTTGCTTAATTTCAAACTGATTTCATTGTTTGTTTGTTTGCTTTAGTCATACAGACCTGAATAACTGAAAACAACAAATAGGAATGTGACTTGCAGTGACACTTGAAAACATTAAATTTATTCCATTTCTGGAGTTGATTCTTTCTTGATTTTCAAGAAATTCACATGATTCCACCCTGTAATGTTATTTATCATTTTTACTCAAGAATCTATATAATCCAAGGGGGTTTAGGTCCTCTCCATAACTACCTGAAAAGAGATTGTAGCCAGGTAGAAGTTAGTCTTTTCTCCCAGGCAAGCAGTGACAGAACAAGAGGACACAGTCTCAAGCTGCACCAGGGGAAGTTTAGGCTCAAGGTGAGGAGAAAGTTCTTCACAAAAAGAGCAACTGGCCACTGGAATGTGCTGCCCAGGGGGTGGTGGAGTCACCATCCCTGGAGGTGTTCAACATAAGATTGGATGTGGCACTTGCAGTCATGGTCACTTGCCAGGTGGTATTGAGTAATAGGTTGGACTTGATGATCTCTGAGGTCTTTAGACAGAAAGTATCCCTATTGTAGCAGTTTAGGCTAAGTGCCTCCTTCTGCTGCCACATATGATACACCTCCGGTGCCCTGGGTGTCCAGCCCAGTGGTTGGACACAGGAAGATGTGTATTTCATACCCATAATGTCCTGCTCCCTATAACTCTATCCGCAAGGTCTCACACTTCCTCTTTCTTCCCTTGCTGCTCCCGTGGGAGATGCTCCCTATCTGGTAATGGAGGGGCAGTTATCTTAAGGCATCTTAGGCCTGGCTAGGCCTAATGCCAGGAGGAATGGGGGAAGGGCAATCTCAGATCTGGCCATCTGAGATTAGCCTAACATTGGGGGGGGGGGGGGAAGAAAGAGCCCTGGGGGTTTTGGGTATACCCTCAGGTAGGGAGAATGGGAGTGCTGGGAGGCTTCTGGGTATGCAGTAAAGGATTCTGTATGCTTTGGGATCTTTTCTATCACTATGCTTGTGGCATCTGTAAGACACTCACTGCTTTTCCATTTAAATTTTCCATCACTTCTGCAATCCATTTGTGTGACTCTCGGGGTTTTTTCTGCCCCTGTGGGAGGCAAGAGAGGATCTGCCTGGCCTCAAACCGGCACACCTATAGATATAAATCAGATTTTCTCTTCACACTGGTTTGGGTTAGGTTAAATAATTTGGCCAAAGAATCCTACGTTGTTTTATCAATGACAAAAACGATCTTTTAACTGTCTTTAATTTCTACACACTTTGAAAGAGGAACACAATATGACCAATGCTTGATGAATTCTGGCCTTTATATTATAACTTTTTTTTATTTTGAGTAATATTTTGAGTAAGACTGACAGCTAGGCTGAGATGGTTTGGGCCAGCAATGTACTAAACTAGATAAACTGTTGGACTGCAATCAGAAGAATGAAATTTTACCACCCCAGAGAGCTTCTCAGAAGGATTACCAAGATGATCATCAAATTTAATTGTATTGGCTGATGCACTTAAATTCTTACAGCCTGACAACATTTTGGAGTCTGGCCTATGTGAAATGTTCCTTACTATATCCCAAAATGATCAGCTTTTGAAATCTGTTGGTCTGATGCTAGAAAAGTCAGCTTTAGTGATGGTACAGACCAGGTTTGAAGCTGACAATGAGGGGATTGAGTCCATTTGTAAATCAGTAAATTTGCAGATGACACTAAGATGGGAGCAGGTGTGGATCTGTTAGAGGGTAGGAGACCTCTGCAGAGGGACTTTGACAGGCTGGACAGATGGGCAGAATCCAAGGGCATGAGATTGAACACATCCAAGTGCTGGGTTCTACACATTGGCCACAACAACCCCATGCAGTGCTACAGGCTGGGGTCAGAGTGGCTGGAGAGCAGCCAGGCAGAGACGGACCTGGGGGTACTGGTTGACAGTAGGCTGAACATGAGCCAGCAGTGTGCCCAGGTGGCCAAGAAGACCAATGGCACCCTGGCCTGGATCAGGAACAGTGTGGCAAACAGGAGTAGGGAAGTCATTGTGCCCCTGTACTCAGCACTCATTAGGCCACACCTTGAGTCTTTTGTCCAGTTCTGGGCCCCTCAGTTTAGGAAAGATGTTGATTTGCTGGAACGTGTCCAGAGAAGGGCAACAAAGCTGGGGAGGGGTTTGAAACACAAGGCCTATGAAGAGAGGTTGAGGGAGCTGGGGTTGTTTAGTCTGGAGAAGAGGAGGTTCACAGGAGACCTTATTGCTGTCTACAACTACCTGAAGGGAGGTTGTAGACAGGTGGGGGGTGGTCTCTTCTCCCAGGCAACCAGCACTAGAACAAGAGGACACAGTCTCAAGCTGCACCAGAGGAGGTTTAGGCTGGATGTTAGGAAGAAATTCTTCATGGAAAGAGTGTTTGGCCATTGGAATGGGCTGCCCAGGGAGGTGTTGGAGTTGCCATCATTGGAGGTGTTTAGAAGGAGACTTGATGCCATGGTTTAGTTGATTAGATGTTGTTGGATGATGGGTTGGACGTGATGATCTTGAAGGTCTCTTCCAAACTGGTCTATTCTATTCTATTCTATTCTATTCTATTCTATTCTATTCTATTCTATTCTATTCTATTCTATTCATTAGTAATTTGGAGAAGATGAAAACATTTAAAATAAGAAAAATTAATTTATCCCCTCTGTTTTTTTCAACATTTGCTCATGGAGCTGATAAATCAACATGGATGACTGCTGAGAACATAAAATAAAAAATATATTTAACAAGAATTTCCCATTTATTGCTTTTCTATTTCCTCAAACAGATCCAAAGTTGCAATTAGATCCTTTAGTATAAATTAGTCATTTATCCTTGAAAAAGTCCATACTAATATATTTGCACATTGTCTGAAATTAATCTGTTGCCGGCTACTTGTGTATTTACAGAGCTTGCATGACTCAGTGTGGTCAGCTCCCAGTGTAATTCTTGACCAAAATAGTATCATAATATCAGTCAGGGTTGGAAGGGACCACAAGGATCATCTAGTTCCAACCCCCTGCCAGGGGCAGGGACACCCCACACTACATTAGGCTGGCCAGAAGTTCATCCGGCCTGGTCTTAAACACCTCCAGGGACGGGGCCTCAACCACCTCCCTGGATAACCCATTCCATGGCTTCACCACTCTCATGGGGAAGAACTTCTTCCTCACATCCAGCCTGAATCTCCCCACCTCCAGCTTCATCCCATTCCCCCTAGTCCTATCACTACCTGAGATCCTGAGAAGTCCCTCCCCAGCCTTCCTGTAGGCCCCCTTCAGATACTGGAAGGCCACAATGAGGTCACCTGGGAGCCTTCTCTTCTCCAGACTGAACAGCCCCAACTCCTTCAGTCTGTCCTCATAGGAGAGGTGCTCCAGCCCTCTGATCATCCTCGTGGCCCTTCTCTGGACATGTTCCAGCACCTCCATATCCCTCTTGTAATAGGGACTCCAGAACTGGAGTCAGTACTGCAGGTGAGGTCTCAGCAGAGCCGAGTAGAGGGGGAGAATCACCTCCCTCGACCTGCTGGCCACAGTTCTCCTGATGCAGCCCAGGATCTGAAATTATTCTCAAAATCGTTTCATTGAAGCCCATAGTGTTATCACTGAGGTGAGGTATTTATTCAGTGCAAGTGAGAATGTTTATGTGTGAATCCTGGTAAGTACAAATGATTCAAAACACAGCTTCAAGAAAGGTCAGATTAATCAGGGAAGGAAAACCAAAAAAAATTAGTTATTTGGTTAATTTATGAAGGTAGAATATGAACCCAGATTTGCAGGTGGATAGATCTGCAGAATGTAAGTAAAAGCCTGTGAGTACAGATTTTTAGCTGTGAAACCATTCAGTGATGCTTTCTGTCATGAGGGGTTTTTTTTTGATCAGGTACAACTTTGTCTTATATAGGTGTGCTCTAAAGGCCTAACTTATGAAGATAAAAACTTTCCTCACAGAATCACAAACTGGAAGAGACTGACAAAACTGAAGTTCTTGCACAGCAGATAGTCATCAGGGTTTTCAGAGCCCATACCTTATCACATATCATGGACCTTAAACTCCTTCATAATACCTGGAAAAAACCCACAAGTGTGAAACCTATAGTTCCAGAAATGTACTTCTTCAACAAATTAAAGAAGACTTGAGTATCACAGTATCACAGTATTGCTAAGGTTGGAAGAGACCTCGAAGATCATCAAGTCCAACCTGTCACCACAGAACCCACGACTAGACCATGGCACCAAGTGCCACGTCCAGTCCCCTCTTGAACACCTCCAGGGACGGTGACTCCACCACCTCCCTGGGCAGCACATTCCAATGGCAAATGACTCTCTCGGTGAAGAACTTTCTCCTCACCTCCAGCCTAAACTTCCCCTGTTGCAGCTTGAAACTGTGTCCCCTTGTTCTGGTGCTGGTTGCTAGAGAGAAGAGGCCAACCCCTTCCTGGATACAACCACCCTTCAGGTAGTTGTAGAGAGCAATGAGGTCGCCCCTGAGCCTCCTCTCCTCCAGGCTAAACAATCCCAGCTCCCTCAGCCTCTCCTCATAGGGCTTGTGCTCAAGGCCTCTCACCAGCCTTGTTGCCCTTCTCTGGACACGTTCAAGTGTCTCGATGTCCTTCTTAAACCGAGGGGCCCAGAACTGGACTCAGGGTTTCTTAAAAATTCTTCTGTAAAAGAAGAAAAGCAAAGCAATCACAATTTCTATTCTACAGTTGGGGGGGGAAGTCACTGCTCTAAATAATATTCAGAGAGAAATAATATTCTGCTTATTTCACTATCAGCAGCAGAAGACTTCTCTGAACATTTCATATACTGCCTGAATCTTGGTTTGTCAACTGTGTAGTTAGGTATTGGCTGGTCTTTGCAGAGGTCAGCTGCACTATGTAATGATCTTTTAAGAAATGGACAGATTAGTATTCTCTGGATGATGAAATAGTAGATATCTCTTCATAAAGGACAGCCAAATAGTCTTATCTGGATCTACAGACACCCTTTTCAGCCAAAAAAAACCCTGCATGCATAAGAGCCACAGGCAGTAATTTGATTCTGAGAAAGACATTCACTCTTTTTCTCTGCACTACTTTTTCATTCAGCCAGCTTACAAAACAAAAGAAAACCCAAACATCTACATGGAAGAAGGCAAAAAGTATTACTTCCTTTCTAGGTCAGTTGGGAGGTTAAACTTAAACTTGCATATCTTGCTAAACACATGCAGCTGTCTTCTACTTTTTCTACAGCGTATTGAATGATGCAATTACAATGTGCATAAGAGTATAACTGTGCTAGACAGACAACAAAGCCTTTGCTCAAAGTGTAAGGTAAAAGGAAGCAATTCAAAACCTTTGTTTTTTGACATGAATATATATTAATAAAAAGCTCATCATGATGATTTCCACTGTAGTACTACAGCACCTCTCCTCTCTGCTTCTACTCTGCCCTGGTGAGACCACGCCTGGAGTATTGTGTCAAGTTTTGGGCTCCCCATTTCAAGAGACACAGCTAGAAAAAGTCCAACAGAGAGCCATGAGGATGATCAGGGGCCTTGAGCATCTCCCCTGTGAAGACTGAGAGCCCTGGGCATGTTCAGTCTTGAGAAGAATGAGAGGGGATCTCATCAATGTCTATAAATATCTGAGGGGTGGGTGTCAAGAGGATGGGGCCAATCTCTTTTTGGTGGTGCACAGTAATAAGACAAGGAACAATGGATACAAACTTGAACATAGGAGGTTTCACCTCAACACGAGGAGAAACTTCTTTACAGTGAGGGTACGGAGGCACTGGAGCAGGCTGCCCCAGGAGGTTGTGGAGCCCCCTTCTCTGGAGGCTTTCAAAACCCACCTGGTTGCATTTCTGTGCTCCTGCTTTTGACAGGTGGGTTGGACTTGATGATCTCTCGAGGTCTCTTCCAACCTCTAACATTCTGTGATTCTGCAGTTCTGTTTATATTTGCACAAGGCTGTAGCACCATGGTCATAGCTAGAGTTGATTCTGAAGCAGCAAATCAATGACCCCAGTTTTCAAAGATGAAGGCTTCTTGATAAAAGAATACGTTAGAAATAAAATCACTGAAGTAGCTCCTGGGAATGTAGACATACCAAACTGAAATGATAAGACCATAACAGACGAACACACCAGTAAATAAGAGACAGTGATTTCGACAATAACAAAGATTTGGATTCTAGATTTTAATGGGACAAAAGGCCATATTTATATTTGAAGATTTTTGTTCCTCTAAGTTCTCCAAAAATTAAGGAAGAAATATCTTGCACTGAAAGATGGTGTTTCCTATGGAGTCATCTCATGCATTTCACTTTTGAAAAAGAAATTAAGCTGCCTGGGGAACAAAGTTACATTAAATACATACTTGATGTGTTTATCAGCAAAAGTGTTGACGACCACTCCCCCACTCTTCCCACTTCTTTACCTAGATGATATTGCTCATAAAAACAGTTGCAGCCAAATAAACCTAGGCAAGCATGAGCAGCCTGGCCAGAAAACCAGACTCAGGAATTTCCAATAGCATCAAATTATACGTCTGTGCTCTTGTGAATATGAGAAAGAGTATATCCAGTACTGAAAGTGTCCTTTAATGCCTTCCCAATTTTACCTTGACACAAGTGTCATTTCCTTACAAAACATGTAACAGAGATTACAGTATCAACATTGATGGCAAAATGAAAGCAGAGTGGTAAGCAAATCAGGCCACACACTGCACGAACATAGTGTACATTTTTATACAAACTCTTTGTGTATATTTGTTTGGACTGTACTGGCTTTTATTCTTTTTCTAGCTTGTGCTTGCTGCCTAATAAAACTGCTGTTGCCCTGTTTCTTGAATTGACATTTTACAATCCTGTCTTCAGGGTTATTTTTTCTTTCCCTGCACACCCTTAATGAGAATTGACAATACATCGCAGCCACAACTCCAAGCTGTGTTTTTGCAAATGTTATTAGCAAAGCAATTGCAGCAGAAAGTTCAGTTACAATGCAACATTTAATGTACTCTGCCACATTCATTGGGGAGGAATACTGGGCATTTTCCAAATCTCCTAATTGCTGGACCAAACAAAAGGACAGGATTTATAATAAAATTGCTATAAAACTCTGGGCAAAATGTTAATACATTTCTTTGTTGACAGATAAGTTTGTTTATTTTTTTCTGGAATACTTTTCTTATCCTGAACAGAATCTATACCATAGTCACTCAGTCCATTACCCTAATTTGAAGAAAGAGAATGCTATGATTGCCTAAACCCTACTAAATAAATAAATAAATAAATAAAAATAAATCCCTTTTTTTCCAACCACACTGCAGTTCTAGCAGTGGACTTGCAATATAGATTGTACAGTTAATTCATTCTTGCCCTCTTTAGGTCCAGAAGTGTAGACTGAGCAGTAATCTCTTCTTCACTGTTGGTTGATAATACCTGTTAGTGGCCCAGCTGATTGCTTCTAAACAGCTTATATTTAGGATAGGATAGGATAGGATAGGATAGGATAGGATAGGATAGGATAGGATAGGATAGGATAGGATAGGATAGGATAGGATAGGATAGGATAGGATAGACCAGACCAGGTTGGAAAAGACCTTCAAGATCATCGCGTCCTACCCATCATCCAACACCATCTAATCAACTAAACCATGGTACCAAGCAACCCATGAAGTCTCCTTCTAAACACCTCCAATGATGGCAACTCCACTACCTCCCCAGGCAGCCCATTCCACTGGGCAATCACTCTCTCTATGAAGAACTTCTTCCTAACATCCAGTCTAAATCTCCCCTGGCACAGCTGGAGACTGTGTCCTCTTGTTCTGGTGCTGGTTGCCTGGGAGAAGATACCAGCCCCTGCCTGTCTACAACCTCCCTTCAGGTAGTTGTAGACAGCAATAAGGTCTCCCCCTCAGCCTCCTCTTCTCCAGGCTAAGCAACTCCAGCTCCCTCAGCCTCTCCTCATAGGACTTGTGCTCCAAACCCCTCACCAGCTTTGTTGCTCTTCTCTGGACACGTTCCAGCAACTCAGCATCTTACCTAGACTGAGGGACTCAAAACTGGACACAGAATACAAGGCGTGGCCTAACCAGAGCTGAATACAGGGGTAGAATG
Source organism: Picus viridis (assembly GCA_033816785.1). Lineage (NCBI taxonomy): Eukaryota > Metazoa > Chordata > Aves > Piciformes > Picidae > Picus > Picus viridis. The sequence continues at coordinate 5,411,592 of CM066567.1, read as the reverse complement.
ACCTCCCTGCTCCTGCTGGCCACACTGTTCCTGATACAGGCCAAGGGGGCCTACAAGAAAGGTGGGAAGGGTCTATTAGGGTGTCAGGTAGTGATAGGACTAGGTGGAATGGAGCAAAACTAGAAATGGGTAGATTCAGATTGGATGTTAGGAAGAAGTTCTCCATGAGGGTGGTGAGATGCCAGAACAGGTTGCCCAGGGAGGTGGTAGAAGCCCCATCCCTGGAGGTTTTTAAGGCCAGACTGGATGTGGCTCTGAGCAACCTGATCTAGTGTGAGGTGTCCCTTCCCATGTCAGGGGGTTGGAACTATATGATCCTTGAGGTCCCTTCCAACCCTAACCATTCTATGATTCTATGATTCTCATCCCAATGGAGTGTATGTCATAGCAACTCTGCTTGTAGACCAAAACTCTTTTAAGTGGCATTTAAAAGAGCTTAATTTGTTTGTTGCCTTTTAACCACATTTTCTGATCTTTAATGGAGTCACACACAAGATACAGAATTTTCTGTCACATTTCTGAGATTCTAATGATGTACTGTATTGACTGTTAAAGTTGACCCGTTGTTTCTTTCTGTCAGAACAAAAGAAAAAAACAATCTAAATGATGCTTGAAATAACCAGTGTACCACAATGCAGCGCTGTGCCTATTAGAACAGGTCAAGTTTGTAGAAAGCTTGAGTAAAGCAAACTGTTGCAGATAATGAAAAGAAGTGGTAAGACCAAATACCCTGCCTAAAAAAGTAATAAGCCCTGCCATGCTGTTTAAATCTCCTTGCTGTTAGTGCTTTTACAGCTCCAGAAATTGATCTCATTTAGAGATAGCCAGGAAAATTACCTACTAGAAGAATTCACACACATACACACACACACTCTAAATAAATAAATAAAATAAAGGGTTGCACAGGATTTTTGGCTTCTGAGCTACGTAGTCAGCATACCTTCAAGAGAGTTCACTCTCTTTTGCTTAGCTTCTCAAGGTTACTTTGGGCACTGCGCACCTCCTAAAATCAGTGGAACATCTGGGCCTTGAAAACAACACAAACATATTGCTCAGTATAGACAGGCACAGTGCCATCAAATGACTTCTCATACTTTGTCTTGTGCTGGAACTGTCGGTAGAGCCAAAATGCACACATTTCTGACTAGTGTCCAAGCATCATGAGGATGCTTGAGGTCCCTTCCAACCCTAACAATACTATGACTGTGATGCCATGATTCACAGGAAGCCTAATCTTCTATGATAAAACTTTGCTGAAGATCACAATTATTACACAGTAAATACAAATGATTAATCTCAGGCAATATTGTAATGGAGTTCCTAGCATTCTCGAGGTCATTTCTGACAAATCCTTACTATTTAAATATGATTCTTTAAAATTATCTACAACATCCATCCTTATTGAGATTGTCTTGGACTTTAACTCTGCCTTGCAGTTCATAAAGCAAAGGTGGTGATTCAACCTGGGGATCATTTGAGTGAGACATTCCAGGAATACAGTCCCCAAATCCCCTAAATAATGTCTATTTCAAATTCAGCTGTATTTACTCTACACCCATAGGGCTAAAGTGGTGATATTCTTCATAGTGCCAGCTGCATTTAATCACTTGATATTTCTCCTGGAAGGTGAATAGAAAATGCTGCTCCTTTGGAGAATTAACATGGTATTCAGTCTTTAATGGTGATTTGGGTTTGTTTTTGTGCCATGTGGTCTGCTCAAAACCACAGAACACAATGATCAGAAAATATATCAAGCACGGATTTGCAACCACTTAGTTTCGATTGAACTGAGGAGGAGAAGCTAATAAGTATTAAATAGCTAAAAGCAGAGGCTATAAGGCTAAATGTTGAATTTGATACTTAGAAAGACCAGTAGAAGGCATCTGGAATTATGCATTTAAGATATTTTTATTTGTTGTTGACTGGAGAATACTATTAATGCTTTAGGTGCTCTCATCTACTAGGGATTACCTGAAGGGAGGTTGTAGCCAGGAGGGGGTTGGTCTCTTCTCCCAGGCAACCAGCACCAGAACAAGAGGATACAGTCTCAAGCTGCACCACAGGGGGTTCAGACTGGATGATAGGAAGAAGTTCTTCACAGAGAGAGTTGTTATCCATTGGAAAGGGCTTCCCAGGGAGGTGGTGGAGTCACCATGCCTGGGGTTGTTCAAGACGGGATTGGACGTGGCACTTGGTGCCATGGTTTAGTAGTCACAAGGTGTTGGGTGACAGGTTGGACTTGATGATCTTTGAGGTCTTTTCCAACCTTATTGATTCTATGATTTTACAATTAATCAGGCTTCTAATCTGTTCCTCGGATAGCATATATTAGTGGATAAGAGGCAGCTCAGTTTTTCATGTATTTTGAAGAACACTGAATGCTTTACTTTTCTAGTTTCAAGTAGGTTATTAACTTGTTGAGGAAGTATCTTTTTCTCCTTCACTCAATTTTTGAACTTTTATCACCTGTTTTTGTCATTACTCTTTCCTGGGAGGATTGAGTTTTGATTGACTTTGCAGTTAACAGCGCTTAAGTTCCTCAGAAACTGTGCTGTATTTTCCACTTGATTTCTGCGTAAGAAGGCTTAGCAGTTCTGTTGTGACGTACTGCTTAACTCAGGATTTGTCACTTCTACACTGGTTTTATTTTAAAAATAAATAATTCTTTAAAAAAGACTTTTATTTAGTTTCATCTTGTAGGTTTGAACAGGTGTGATGTTCTGCAGCTCAGTGTTTCATCTTTTCTACAGACTCCATTTTCTTTTTGCTTATCATTAGGAAACTCGTTCTTCAGAAGCACTTCTTTTTCTATTACAGCACTCATAGACTACAGGTGTTTGGTTTGTTGGTTGGTTTTGGTTCTTTTTATCTGAAGTTCATCTTAACTGTATTAACTTTAACTTAAGGAATAGAAAAGTTTTATTCTATTTATACACCAGGTTGAAAGAGACATTCAAGATCATGGCGTCCAACGCATCAACCCAACCCACCAACCAATCCAACCCACCTAAACAACTAGACCATGGCACCAAACACCCCATCAAGTCTCCTCCTGAACACCTCCAATGAAGGTGATTCCACCACCTCCACAGGCAGATGATTCCAATGGGAATTCTGTAAATGCTGATCTTCCTCTCCTCCTACTTTGTTCCACACTTCCTTCAGATAACAATATTCAGACACTTGCAGATCCTGGCATCCAGGGTAAAAAACAAATTAAGGTCAGGGCTCCTCCTGAAAAAAATGTAAATTAGCTTTACTCAAAATTTGAACTATTTATACAGTGCTAGAAACCATTCATTAATCTTTTCCAATTCATACATTGAATTCAGTATAGTGATGGGTTCAGTGTATTTTGATTTGATTAACAAGGCTGGTGAGAGGCCTTGAGCACAAGCCCTATAAGGAGAGGCTGAGGGAGCTGGGGTTGCTTAGCCTGGAGAAGAGGAGGCTCAGGGGTGACCTCATTGCTCCCTACAACTACCTGAAAGGTGGTTGTAGCCAGGAGGGGGTTGGTCTCTTCTCCAGGCAACCAGCACCAGAACAAGGGGACACAGTCTCAAGCTGCACCAGGGGAAGTTTAGGCTGGAGGTGAGGAGAAAGTTCTTCACCGAGAGAGTCATTCACCATTGGAATGGGCTGCCCGGGGAGGTGGTGGAGTCACCATCCCTGAAGGTGTTCAAGAGGGGATTGGACGTGGCACTTGGTGCCATGGTCTAGTCATGAGGTCTGTGGTGACAGGTTGGACTCGATGATCTTCGAGGTCTCTTCCAACCTTAGTGATACTGTGATACTGTGATACTGTGATTTTGATATCTCAACATGTCATAGAATCACAGAATCAATAAGGTTGGAAAAGACGTCAACGATGATCAAGTCCATGTCATTATTACTTTGTTGTGTCAACCAACAAAATGACAAGGTATTCTTTCAGTATTTAATTTGTAACACAATTCATAAGAGGTTTTTTTTTCTGTGTTTAAATACAGTGTTTACAAATATTTTGTATCAGAGTAGCATAATATTAATTAGAGATTTTCCTCCTATAAAAGATACCATTGCAAGCTAAAGAGGAAAAGTGTGGAATTCTATATGATGACAAGACATTTAACAATAATAGAACAGTTTGGAAGAAATTTTGACACCTAATGTAATGTTTGGTTTCATAGAATCATAGAATCAATAAGGTTGGAAAAGACCTCAAAGATCATCAAGTCCAACCTGTCACCCAACACCTCGTGACTACTAAACCATAGCACCAAGTGCCACGTCCAATCCCCTCTTGAACACCTCCAGGGATGGTGACTCCACCACCTCCCTGGGCATTTTTGTTTGCTTTGCTTTTTGTTTCATTTCTCATTTCAAAGCAGCCTAATACCTCACTCCTCCATGCTGCAACCATGTGTCAGAGATGTTAAAGCTCCACTACAGAAAAAAAAAAAAAAATCCCTGAGAAATCCAGTGCAAGGAGTATTTTAGTTCTCTTTCTCTCTTGTCATGGACCTGCTCCACATGTACTCCTGAAGAATTCAAAACAATTAAGACAGGATTTTCTTACTTTGTTTCTTTAACAGACATTGTTTGTGCTGGCTATGTTGCAAAATCATGTTTATACACTTTTCCTTTCATTTTCACAGTCCAACAAAATCAATACCTTTTGTTAGCAGATTCTGCAGGACAGAGTAAAGCCCATCATTTCTATTTCAATCTGCAAAAATATCCTGTAGCTCCTTCTGAAATTTCATATTCCAATTGAAGGGCTAGGGGTATCTTCTGTTTTATTAACATAACCACTTATTAAAACCTGCCAGTGATAGATGCTGCCCTGCTCACCTAGATAATCTATCCTTGTGCTCAACCCTTTCCAGCTTTAAAAATGCTTCTACTAATGTTTCCCCTACCTCCTCCTTGCTTCAATAAAAGTCTGTTACTCTTCACTGTCTCCACAGAGAGTACAAGAATGGCTTGTTCCCTTTCTTCCTGACACTATTTTTGTTATCATAGTATAGTATAGTACAGTATAGTATAGTACAGTATAGTATAGTACAGTATAGTAAAGTCTGTTACTCTTCACTGTCTCCACAGAGAGTACAAGAATGGCTTGTTCCCTTTCTTCCTGACACTATTTTTGTTATCATAGTATAGTATAGTATAGTATAGTATAGTATAGTATAGTATAGTATAGTATAGTATAGTATCAGTCAGGGTTGGAAGGGACCACAAGGATCATCTAGTTCCAACCCCCTGCCATGGACAGGGACACCACACACTAGATCAGGCTGGCCAGAGCCTCATCCAGCCTGGGCTTAAACACTTCCAGGGACAGGGCCTCAACCACCTTCCTGGATAACCCATTCCAGGGCTTCACCACTCTCATGGTGAAGAACTTCCTCCTCATGTCCAGCCAGAATCTCCCCACCTCCAGCTTCATTCCATTCCCCCTAGTCCTATCACTACCTGATAGCCTGAGAAGTCCCTCCCCAGCCTTCCTGTAGGCCCCCTTCAGATATTGGAAGGCCACAATGAGGTCACCTCAGAGCCTTCTCTTCTGCAGACTGAACAGCCCCAACTCTTTCAGTCTGTCCTCACAGGAGAGGTGCTCCAGCTCTCTGCTCATCCTCCTGGCCCTTCTCTGGACACGTTCCAGTATGTCTATATCCCTCTTCACAGTATCACAGTATCGCTAAGTTTGAAAGAGACCTTGAAGATCATTGAGTCCAAACTGTCACCACAGACCCCACGACTAGACTATGGCACCAAGTGCCATGTCCAGTCCCCTCTTGAACACCTCCAGGGACGGTAACTCTACCACCACTATTACTCTTGTAATAGGGGCTCCAGAACTGGACGCAGTACTCCAGGTACTGTATTTGTAGATGGTTTCTATGTGTTCTCTCAGCCTTCTTAGACTAAAAAGGTTCAAATCCTCTTTCACAGGTCAGTTTTTATAGAATTGTGATCATGTGCCACTTTGACGTATGTTGACAACGCAGCAGTAATCAGCTTCCGAAAGATGATCCCTCCTCATTGTTCACTGGCTAGTTTCCATAGTTAGATAAAAGTTCCCAGATACAACAGCAATACAAATAACAATACTGCCCCATGCTTTTGTGCTTTACCAGGATCATCCATTTATTCATATCATAATGTTACCTAAAAAAATGCAGTGGATGTAGAGGTAAAGATAATGCAATCAAAACAAACATAATTCTTAGCACTTTGCTTCCCAAAAGCCAAAAAGATGCAAATGCTGGTCCCACTACTCTTCCATCAAATCATTTCAGAAGTTACTTCCCAATTATTTTGTTTCACTTCATTGTTTAGATTTATGAAGATAAAATACTTTGGACAGATTATGCTTAAAGGGAAGATAAAGCCTAAAACCACAGAATAAAGATGACCATCAAGATGCAGTACAGTGTCATAGAAGATTGTGCTTGGAAACCGGCTTTATTTTGACAGTTCAAAATTGGCTCTCCTGTTTTACAATATTTCAGGAGATGTTAGATTTAGAATTAGAATTAGAATTAGAATTAGAATTAGAATTAGAATTAGAATTAGAATTAGAATTAACCAGGTTGCAAATGACCTTTGAGATCATCAAGTCCAACCTATCATCCAACACTCACTATCTAATCAACTAAACCATGGCACCAAGCACCCCATCCAGTCTCTTCCTAAACACCTCCAGTAATGGTGACTCCACTGCCTCCCTGGGCAGCACATTCCAATGGCCAGTAACTCTTTCTGTGAAGAACTTCTTCCTAACATCCAGCCTAAAACTCCCCTGGTACAACCTCAGACTGTGTCCTCTTGTTCTGGTGCTGGTTGCCTGTTGTCCCAGAGTGGGGGAACATAATGCATAAATATACAAACAGACTCATAGTCACCACAGAAATAACTTTCTCAGTGGTCCCTCATCCACAATTATGAGCAAAAGTAGACTGGCTGTTTAAGAGATTTTGATTTTTAAAACTATTACAATTTTATCAGTTCTCATTTAAATAAGAAGGTAAAATTCAGGGTTCAAAACATGAGAACTGTAAAGGGAAAAAAACATATCAACACTTTTAAGCCACTCATGTAAGGAGTTGTGCTTTCAGATTTTTCAAACAGAAGGATCAATCTGTTCAACTTGTTATCTATCCACCTGGGCAAATATGCTTGTGAAAAACCCTGCTTCACTAGTGAGAAGGTTGTCTGAAAAAACAACAACAACGACAGCAAAAACCAACAAGGATTTGTGTGAGATGCAGGCATTACAGGACAGAGGAAATGTGTTTCCTGGGAGCCATGACAAACTTAGACTTTCAAATGTTATTATTCTATATTGGAAATAATCTGATCCACTGGAGCAGAAATGCTTTACATGGAGACACAAGCTATTCTGGGATATTCAGAGCTGCATCTCTGAGCAGCAGCAGTGATGACTTATGCCTCTAACAACAGGCTCAGAAACTCTACACTGATGACTGTTTCAGGATTTCTGCCTATCCTAATCGAAACTGATGCATTTAACTTGTCCACTAGTATGGCCATCTGTTAATGTGGCATACTGCCCACACAAAAGGTATTATGCCAATTTCAGTGTTCCAGCCTAAGATGGATTTAGCAGGCAACAAACAGAAAACACAGGGCATTAAAAACAGCAAAGAGCAGTCTGTCCTTAGGGAATCCTGCAGCAAAGGCTTGCAAAGTCTGTCTGATGCCTTAGCAATCTGTATTACAGTGCATGTATCCTGCCCTGAAATGGAGAAGGACAGACTATCAAAAAAGCTTCAGAAAGTGTAGGCAGCTTACTGAGCCACCAAATAGCCAGTAAATCAAGGGAAGTGATTTCCCTCTTCATCTCATGGTGCTCATGAGACCACTTCTACAGTAAACATCTAGCGTCCAGGTTGGGCTTCCTATCTGATCTACCATACCACAAAACTGACCAGAGGCAGGAGCACTTGCTCTGTGAGGAGAAGCTGCGGGAACTGAGCTTTTTCAGCCTAGAGAAGAATTTGCTTGATGGGAGCCTAGCAGCAGCCTTTCAGTACTGATGGACATTAAGAGGAAGAAAAAGCCAGGCACTTCCTGAGAGTACTTGGTGGGAATACAAGAGGAAAGGGGCATAAGTGAGAACAGAAAAGGTTCTGACCGGATGTAGGGAACAGCATTTTCCATGTGAGGAAGGTCGTGCAATGAAGCAGGTTGCCTCAAAAAGTTGTAAGGCTTCCATACTTCGAGACTATGAAAAGCACACTAGATAAAACCTTGGACAGCCTCATCTGACCTCAGAGCAGAGCTTGTTTTGTGAAGGATACTGCCCTAGAGACCTTCTGAGATCCTTTCTAATATGGATTTTCCTGCAATTCTGTAAGCAGTCAATGAAGAAGATAAACATCTGATAGAATACATTTTATAGTTTTGTCTCTTGCATTGCAAACTAACTTTCATTGAAATGGAAGAAAAAATGTCACTTAACAGAATTTCCTGAGAGATTAATCTAAGCTTCTAGTCATGGAGACTTCCCCCACGTCAGATTAATTTATTTCTTTCCAAATTGATTATAGAAGGAATCAAGACTCCTAGGCAACAGGAATGACCCTGGAATCATCTGTCAGTGTCCACTCCATCATCTGCCCCTGTACTCAGCACTGATTAGGCCACACCTTGAAGACTGTATCCATTCTGGGGCCCTCAGTTTAGGAAAGATGTTGACTTGCTGGAATGTGTCCAGAGAAGGACAACAATGCTGGTGAGGGGTTTGGAGCACAAGCCCTATGATGAGAGGCTGAGGGAGTTGGGGTTGCTTAGCCTGGAGAAGACGAGACTCAGAGGAGACCTTATTGCTCTCTACAACTACCTGGAGGGAGGTGGTAGCCAGGTGGGGGTTGGTCTCTTCTCCCAGGCTACCAGCACCAGAACAAGAGGACACAGTCTCAAGCTGCGCCAGGGGAGGTTTAGGCTGGATGTTAGGAAGAAGTTCTTCACAGGAAGAGTGATTCACCATTGGAATGTGCTGCCCAGGGAGGTAGTGGAGTCACCATCACTGGAGGTGTTTAAGAGGGGACTGGAATGAGGCACTTGGTGCTATGGTTTACTTGATTAGATGGTGTTGGGTGATGAGTTGGACTAGGTGATCTCAAAGGTCTCTTCCAACCTGGTTAATTCTATTCTATTCTATGTTGTGCTATGCTGTGCTATGCTATGCTATGCTATGCTATCTATGCTATTCTATTCTATATCTATTTTTTTCCCCACAATAGCAACTAAGTCACTATACACTTGGTGTCCTTCTCATGTAATTTTATATATATATGAAAAGCATAAAGTATCAAGAATATCATAAGAGAGATAGAAATTTATTCAAGGACACGTCATACACATTGTGGTGTCATCTTGCAGATCAGTGTTTTGGTGAGTGTATTTCCAGCGGGGGTGGAAAAATGTCAGGTTTTCATACATCACAGAAAAGAAAGAAGAAAAATGTAAAAAATAAGGAAAAAAAAAAGACAGATTAATGGAACTAGCATGTGGAATATTTCCAGGGAATAATATGTTTTGTAAAGTTTAAATACTGCAGACAATGCATACAAATGTCCTTTTCATGAAAGAGAGAAAGAACAACAAAAGGAAGACAGAGGTAAAAGATTAAAACAAAAACTCCAAAGGAGGGAAAAATAAGCAATAAGGATTCTATTCTGTTTGCTGCAAATTTAAGAGGGGGAATTTAAAAAAAAATAATAAAAAATGTACATTTCAGGACATCAAAGATTCCCTTCCTGAAATAAGCCACAATTCAAAGTATTAGAAAATCTCTGCGATTGCTCCAATCCCTAATTAGGACTTCCATTTTTGCCAGTGAGCAGCTCATAATGAGAAATGAAGGAGCCTGCTGCTGATGCTTCTTTTTTCCTGCTGAAGCACCATGCATCTGCTAGAAAGGCTAAATTTAATGTGGCTACTGGCCAAGTTCTCGAAATACATACTTTTATTGATATGCATAGAAATACATACACACTCAGAAACAAGGTCCAGGAAAAAATACTAGATGTCCACAGTGCACAGGCAGAGGAACACTTTGTTTTCAAAATCAGTACTATATTGCCACCAAACCCAAAATCATAACAGTGGCTTACAATTGAGAAGAAACCACATTAAAATACCATTTAAGAAAGGTATGTGCCACTAAATCTTCCACAGAACTCAACAAATGTGTGGGTAGTGAGAGATAAATTGGCTGCTACTCCTGTCAATGAAATAGCTGTGCTAAAAGCAGTGACTCAGGAAGTGTCAATCTTGCTCAGCAAGTAGAACCATAAAGGAATCCCCTAGAGTGACAATTTTCCCATTAACATTAGAGATCATCTGGAATCCCATTACTAACACAGTCATGTCTAGAGCATATAGGAGGTACAACGATAATGAACCTAACTAAATTGTGAAGGGAATGAGGCAAAAGTCTGGTTTATTCTATTTTGGACATGATTCCTAAAATATACCATTGAGAATAAGCATGATGAGAGAATGAAGATATAGTTAAATATGCAAAAGAGGATAGTGGCTCATGAAAAGACATTATATGACTGGCAGTCGGAAGGAATTACCTCAATAAAATATCCCTGAACCCTTGAAGCTGGCCTTTGTCTAAATTATCCTGCCATTACATGAGGATATATCTGAAAGATGATTGGAAAACAGCAATCTGATACAGGAACTTTGATAAAAAATTTGGCACGAAGGTCACTGTGCTTTAAAATCTACCAACCCACCTTCCATCTTCTGACCCTCAGATAAAAATGGCTGAGCTGTCAAAAGGAACAGAATAAAAATTACTTCAATCAACATGAATGCAGGATATCTGGGAAGCAGAAGCCTGTGCTCCTATAATTCCACAATTATGGTGAGGGGTTTGGAGCACAAGTCCTATGAGGAGAGGCTGAGGGACCTGGGGTTGCTTAGCCTGGAGAAGAGGAGGCTCAGGGGAGACCTTATTGCTTTCTACAACTACCTGAAGGGAGGTGGTAGACAGGTGGGGGTTGGTCTCTTCTCCCAGGTGGCCAGCACCAGAACAAGAGGACACAGTCTCACGTTGTGCCAGGGGAAGTTCAGACTGGATGTTAGAAAGAAGTTCTTCACAAAAAGAGTGATTGGCCATTGGAATGTGCTGCCCAGGGAGGTAGTGGAGTCACCATCCCTGGAGGTGTTTAGGAAGAGACTGGATGGGCTGCTTGGTGCCATGGTTTAGTTGATTAGATAGAGTTGGATGATAGGTTGGACTTGATGATCTTGAAGGTCTCTTCCAACCTGGTTAAATCAATTCTATTCTATTCTATTCTAGTCTAGTCATCTAGTCTAGTCTAGTCTACACTATTCTATTCTATTCTATTCTATTCTATTCTATTCTATTCTATTCTATTCTATTCTATTCCAATTATCTGTAACATTAACTTTCATTCTGCTTAGATAAAGCTACATATCATGACACAGTGCTCTGTGTGTAGCAAATCCACCTGAATATATGCAATATACAAGGCCAGCTCTTGTTCATTCAACTAACACAAATTATTCTTTGCAAATTTTCCCTTATAATTCTTTATACTAGAACTCCCTAATATTTCAGAGGGTTTTGTTTACAACTGGGACACCTTTCAAGTAACTTCCAAGTTTTTAAGAAACTCTGGAAAATATATTTTTAAAAATTTAAAAAAGGAAGAGAAAAAGAAAAATAAAAAGAAAGAGAAAAAGAAAGAGGAAGAGGAAGAGGAAGAGGAAGAGGAAGAGGAAGAGGAAGAGGAAGAGGAAGAGGAAGAGGAAAAGGAAAAGGAAAAGGAAAAGGAAAAGGAAAAGGAAGAGAAAGAGAAAGAGAAAGAGAAAGAGAAAGAGAAAGAGAAAGAGAAAGAGAAAGAGAAAGAGAAAGAGAAAGAGAAAGAGAAAGAGAAAGAGAAAGAGAAAGAGAAAGAGAAAGAGAAAGAAAGAGAAAGAAAAAGAAAAAGAAAGAAAGAAAAGAAAAAAGAAAAAAAAAAAAAAAAAAGAAAAAGAAAAAGAAAAAGAAAAAGAAAAGAAAAAGAAAAAGAAAAAGAAAAAGAAAAGAAAAAGAAAAAGAAAAAGAAAAAGAAAAAGAAAAAGAAAAAGAAAAAGAAAAAGAAAAAGAAAAAGAAAAAGAAAAAGAAAAAGAAAAAGAAAAATAAATTCCATCCTATACAATGTAAGGATGCTTTCTACTCATGCACTGACAATCTTTAAACCACAGACCATGGTCATTTTAGACCATGGTCATTTTAGCTCCAAAGCTAAAACTTCATCAGTGAAGTTGTTACACTCCAGAGAAGACATGAGGGGGGGAAAGATACCTGCTTTACCAGTGGGTTTATTTAGCTGTTAGCATGGTGTGTTTCTTTAAGATGTGACAATTCTGAATCCCTGTCTGAAATGACAGTGGACAGCAGTACTGAGTAACTTCTTGCTATTTTCTTTTCATGGCTCTCAGCCTCCCAGATTTCTCTGGAAATGTCCAATTCCACATTTCAGGCTTGCTTCTGCAATTAGAATAGAATAGAATAGAATAGAATAGAATAGAATAGAATAGAATAGAATAGAATAGACCAGACCAGGTTGGAAAAGACCTTTGAGATCACCAAGTCCAACCTATCATCCAACACCACCTAATCAACAAAACCATGGAACCAAGCACCCCATCCAGTCTCTTCCTAAACACCTCCAGTGACGGTGACTCCACCAACTCTCTGGGCAGCACATTCCAATGGGCAATTATTCTTTCTGTGAAGAACTTCTTCCTAACATCCAGACTAAACCTCCCTTGCTGCGGCTTGAGACTGTGTCCTCTTGTTGTGGTGCTGGTTGCCTGGAAGAAGAGACCAACCCCCACCTGGCTACAACCTCCTTCAGGTAGTTGTAAACTGCAATAAGGTCTCCCCTGAGCCTCGTCTTCTCCAGGCTAAGCAACCCCAGCTCCCTCAGCCTCTCCTCATAGGACTTGTGCTCCAAACCCCTCACCAGCTTTGTTGCCCTTCTCTGGACACATTCCAGCAAGTCAATGTCTTGCCTAAACTGAGGGGCCCAAAAAAGCTGTTACTCTCAGCATCCAAATTCAGTTACACCTTTTGATTCATGGTAACATCTTGATCCCATTGAATTATTGAAATCAAGCATTTTCCCAACTATTCTACCAATAATCTCTGCAAACATCATGGTGTCAGTTGAAGAGTGGAAGTTCTGCTTATTTCCAACTGCTCACTACTTACTAGAAGTGAAGACCATGCTCACCATTCTGCATGAGCAGTAGACAGAGGACAGAAATACCTTTGCATATTTTATTCATGTGGATTCTTCAAAAGAATTGTCAACCTAACAAAATCTGAAGTAAGCACAAGAGGATCAGAATTCTTGAAAGCTTAATAGCTTGTCTGAATCTAGATTGGCTTCTCTTTTTCTGCAAATGTTTTATTTTTGCCATGGCAAAGTAATTACACCTCCTTCAAAATCTAGAAGTGGTAGTGCTACTTCACGATATAAATCATAAAAAGATGACACAATCCAATCAATTTACCTTCCAGCAATCTTAGTCTGAGAAACAATATTCATTCCACTGAAAGTTAGTTTCAATTTAATAAGATCAACAGTTTGACATAGTTACAGATAGCTGAAAGCAAGGCATAATAGTGGATAATGTCTAATGACTTTAAATACAAACACAAACTCAATACTACACCTATCAGAAGAGAATGCATATTGTAAATACTGATACAATTCACCTTGGGCAGATTGTTTTATTTAATTTCCAAACCCCATGAGATCATCTTTCCACTAAGCTAATACCTAAATGTAGGTTCTACTCTTTATCTGTCTAAAACTCAATGAAGCCTGTGATAGTTCTGCTAATGCTTTAGTACTGGGACCTGCTTCCTCCACCATAACATTAAGCCAGAGATGATAGAATCATAGAATCATTAAGGTTGGAAAAGACCTCAAAGATCATCAAGTCCAACCTTTCACCCAACACTTCATGACTACTAAACCATGGCACCAAGTGCCTCATCCAATCCCCTCTTGAACACCTCCAGGGATGGTGACTGCACCACCTCCCTGGGCACCACATTCCAATGGCTAACAACTCTCTGTGTGAAGAACTTTCCCCTCACCTCCAGCCTAAACTTCCCCTGGCACAGCTTAAGACTGTGTCCTCTTGTTCTGGTGCTGGTTGCCTGGGAGAAGAGACCAACCCCCTCCTGGCTACAACCACCCTTCAGGTAGTTGTAGAGAGCAAAAAGGTCTCCCCTCAGTCTCCTCCAGGCTAAACAACCCCAGCTCCCTCAGCCTCTCCTCACAGGGCTTGTGCTCAAGGTCTCTCCCCAGCCTCATTGCCCAGAACTGGACATGTTCAAGAGACTCAATGTCCTCCTTAAACTGAGGGGCCTAGAACTGGACACAGGACTCAAGATGTGGCCTAAGCAGTGCAGTGTACAGGGGCAGAATGTCTTCCCTGCTCCTGCTGGCCACACTGTTCCTGATACAGGCCAGGATGCCATTGGCCTTCTTGGCCACCTGGGCACACTGCCCAGGTGAATTATGTCCCATTCATAATTCTGACAGACTAATTTTACAGAAACCTTCCATATCAAGACTTCAGACAACATTAAAGCTCACTGCAAAGTCCAATGGAATTATACCAGTAACTTTAATCTGTTTACAAAGCAAAAATAAGATCAAGCTTCCATTACATCATCCTATGATTCTGTGATTCAGTGATTATTTTAACAGGAACCAAAACATAGGAATCTTATGGATGCTCTTATTCACATGGAACTCAATAGAGCAGATAGATTCTGGTTTTACAGTCACAACAATCTTCATTTGTGAATTGCAAATAAGTATGGGGTTTTCCTAGATACTAAGACACTCAGCTCGGCTGAGAAGCACACTATTGTTTTAGTACTGTTCAGCATTTCAGTACTGTTCAGCATCATTTAGTACCATAGCAACATGCATATGAAGAAAGGGTCTACAGCTCTTCAGGCAAATGAGCAGTTATATTTTTTTTAGAGAATTTTTGTCATACACTTCAAAAGCATAGTTACATCCAAGCCACACTGAGTGCTTAAGATCCTTGCATTAATAGGAAATGCTAGCATTTCCCCAACTGAGCTAAGCCACAGCTGCAGCCAGACTCTGAATTCTGATGACAAGAAAGATTAATCCTCAGTAAGTGCATTACAGTATCACTGTATCACAGTATTGCTAAGGTTGGAAGAGACCTGAAAGACCATAGAGTCCAACCTGTCACCACAGGCCCCATGACTAGACCATGGCACCAAGAGCCATCCAATCTCAAACCCCTCCAGGGATGGTGACTCCACCACCTCCCCGGGCAGCCCATTCCAATGGCGAATGACTCTCTCAGTGAAGAACTTTCTCCTCACCTCGAGCCTAAACTTGCCTTGGTGCAGCTTGAGACTGTGTCCCCTTGTTCTGGTGCTGGTTGCTAGAGAGAAGAGGCCAACCCCTTCCTGGCTACAACCACCCTTCAGGTAGTTGTAGAGAGCAATGAGGTCTCCCTTGAGCCTCCTCTTCTCCAGGCTACGCAACAACTTAGCCAGCAGTTTGCTGTGGGGGATGGTGTCAAAGGCCTTGCTGAAGTCCAGGTGGACTACATCCACAGGCCTTTATTTTTCTTCAAAAGTAAACTGAAATACAATAACAGAGATGCAAAATTCTCATTCTAAAATGTACTGTCAGTCACCTGAAGAGAAAGGAAAAACCAGAACCAAGTAGAATGATTAGTTTTATCAAGGAAAAGCAATTCTATCCATTGCCTTTTTTTCCTAATAATTTACAACGAAGTTCTCCAAGTCTCTAGATAACATCCAAATCCTGATCCACTATGATAGAATAGAATAGAATAGAATAGAATAGAATAGAATAGAATAGAATAGAATAGAATAGAATAGAATATAATAGAATAGAATAGAATAGAATAGAATTAACCAGGTTGGAAAAGACCTTCAAGATCATCAAGTCCAACCCATCGCCCAACACTATCTAATCAACTAAACCATGGCACCAAGTGCCTCATCCAGGCTCTTCTTAAACATCTCCAGGGACGGTGACTCCACCACATCCCTGGGCAGCCCATTCCAATGGCCAATCACTCTTTCTACGAACGACTTCTTCCTAACATCCAGCCTAAAACTCCCGTGGCACAGCTTAAGACTGTGTCCTCTTGTGGTGCTGGTTGCCTGCGAGAAGAGACCAGCCCCCACTTGGCTGCAACCTCCCTTCAGGTAGCTGTAGACAGCAATAAGGTCTCCCCTGAGCCTCCGCTTCTCCAGGCTAAGCAACCCCAGCTCCCTCAGCCTCTCTATATTTACCCCCTTTGACACTACAAATTGGAATCTTTGATGTCAGCTGCTAATGCAGAATGCAATATTTCTTGGTGACACCACCTTCTTCTCTAAAGATTTATTATTCATTTATGTCACCATTTTCTGTTTAGGAAACTGACAAAAATTACAAAGCTAAGCTTAGTTTGATTCCACTTATCACAGAATCATAGATCATAGAACTGTTGAGATTGGAAAAGACCTTGGAGATCCTCAAGGCCAGCCACTCACCCAGACCTAGGCCAGCCTTCAATCAACACCCCCAGGTCCTTCTCTGCCAGACAGCTCTCCAGCCACTCTTCCCTAAGCCTGTACTGCTGCGTGGGGTTGTTATGGCCTAAGTGTAGCAGTACAGTCACAGAATAGCAGACCTGCTGGAAGCATCTTCAGCAGATCACCTAGTCCAACAGAGCAACCAGCAGTTTTTGCTCAGGGCTGTGTCCAGAAATTATCTGCAAGGATATCTTTAATTATCTCCAAGAATGCAGACTACACAGCCACTGCAGACAGCATGTTCAGTGTCAATCACCCTGACAGCAAAAGTGTTTTCACATGTATTTAAGTGGAATTTCCTGTGTTTGAATTTGTGCCCATTGACTTGGCATTTCCTGAGACACCACTGGGTCTTTCTCTGCCTTCCTTACTCCTTCCCCATGGCCATCAGGTATTTATGCACACATATAGATCCTCCTAAGTCTTATCATCTCCAGCCTGAATAGCCTGAGCCTTCTCAGCCTCTCTACATAGCACATATGTGCCATGCTCTTTAGACTCTTCATGGCTCTGGGCTAAGCTTCAACACATCCATGTCCCAGGGAGCCCCAGAATGAACCAAATGATCCACCCATGGCCTCCTCACTGCTAAGAAGTAATTTTCTATGAAGAAATTAGAGAACTTTAATTTTCATCATACTGCTCTTACACTATCGCTAAAAGCATCAGATTATATTTTCTGGCTTGAAATATATATATATATAAGGCTACTTGACTCACAAGAGGTGACTCAAACATTAACAAGGATAAAATTAGTCTTATCAAAGAGGAAACAAAGGCAATATGTTTCCTGTGTTAAATGAGTTTTTCCTCCAAAGCAAAGTAATTCAAGCAATGAAAATAAATTATTGACAGCAGGAGGTTTGTGTGATAGGACGTTGTAAGAAGTCACAGAGAATTATCAGCCTACTTAATATGAAGTATCACAAAGACTGATTACAGTGGTTTACTTGCCCTGTTCCACATTTGTCCATGTCTTCTTTTGATTACACAGCTTGTTTATGGGTTTAACATTGCAGTTCCAGAACACTTGATCTATCTTTTTCAGTAAGCAGAGAGTATCTACTAAGCAAAATATTATTGTCACATAATCAATGAAAATTTGACAGTAGTCTTGCTTCATGTTCAGCTATAACCTGAATTGGGCATATTGTTGGCATTCCATGAGTTTGTGCTTGATAAACATAAAATTATTTCTTTTGCCAACCTCAGTGGGAAATGGATACTGAAAATAAAGAAAAATAAAGTAAATGATCACAAAATATATAGCAAAAGATTTGTGACTTCAAAATACAAGGACCTGTGCAGTACCTACAAAACTGGTTAGGCCACACCTTGAGTCCTGTGTCCAGTTCTGGGCCCCTCAGTTTAGGAAAGATGTTGACTTGCTGGAACATGTCCAGAGAAGGGCGACAAGGCTGGTGAGAGGCCTTGAGCACAAGCCCTATGAGAAGAGGCTGAGGGAGCTGGGGTTGTTTAGCCTGGAGAAGAGGAGGCTCAGGGAGACCTCATTGCTCTCTGCAACTACCTGAAGGGTGGTTGTGGCCAGGAAGGGGTTGGCCTCTTCTCTCTAGCAGCCAGCACCAGAACAAGGGGACACAGTCTCAAGCTGCACCAGGGGAAGTTTAGGCTCAAGGTGAGGAGAAAGTTCTTCACTGAGAGAGTGATTCGCCATTGGAATGGGCTGCCCGGGGAGGTGGTGGAGTCACCATCCCTGGAGGTGTTCTAGAGGGGATTGGATGTGGCACTTGGTGCCATGGTCTAGTCATGGGGTCTGTGGTTACAGGTTGGACTTGATGATCTTCGAGGTCTCTTCCAACCTTAGCGATACTGTGATACTGTGATACTGTAAGTGAATATATGACAGAGAAATCATAGAGTTGGAGTCAAATGTCTAAAGGGAATCAAAAAGTGTGTAGAAAGAGCAAGAAAGCTGCAAAGTCATGTAGAAAAAAAGAGGAAAGGATAATACAACTAGAAGAGCTACTGAAAACAGAAACAGAAGTCATGAATTTCTCATTTGTCAAGGCATAGTAGGGAAAAACCTGTAAAAACTAACTTTAAGCCTCTAATCTGTATTTCAGCAGATCCATAACAAATATGAGATCTTTGCCTCTACAGGAGTCAGTGCACATGAAAACCTGGAGAAAAATAGATTTAACCCCTTTGGCTGTCAGCCGTAATAGGTTCTTTATCTCTGCATTTGAGGGTTTGTGCTGTTACTGTTACTACTTTTTCTACTACAAATTTTATGAATGATGGGTTTATGCTATTTGCTGCCACTAGGCAATATATTTGGAAGCTCTACTTTTGGAAGCTTAAGAAAAGCTCTCAACACTTGCTGCCTAGGTGTTGGCAGATTCTAATGACGGCATTTAGTTTGTCACAGGATTCAGCATGTAGAGGGGAGGTTTAGACTGGATGTTAGGAGGAAATTCTTCATAAAGAGAGCGATTTGCCATTGGAAAGGGCTGCCCGTGGAGGTGGTGGAGTCAACATCATTGGAGGTGTTCAGTAGGAGACTTGATGGGGTGCTTGGTGCCGTGGTTTCATTGATTAGATGGTGTTGGATGATAGGTTGGTTGCAATGATCTTGACTGTCTCTTCCAACCTGATTTATTCCATTCCATTCCATTCCATTCCATTCCATTCCATTCCATTCCATTCCATTCCATTCCATTCCATTCCATTCCATTCCATTCCATTCATTCATTCTTTGTCAGGGATAGTCATCCAGTTCAGTCATTAACTATAAATTACTTTCAGGTGAAAGTGATTAATAGAACCAGATCAATATGGACAGTGCATGAAAAGGAATCTTATTGATTTCAAACTGCAGAATCAATTAGTCAAATCTTGTGCTCATAAAAGCCAATGATGGGCTTTTTTCTGACCTGAGATGGAAATTGAATTCCCTATTGTAATAATTCTGTTCCTGCAGATTTTTTTCTTGTGCATGTCACAGCTTCGTAATTCCGGTACTCGATGTTCCATATTTCTTTATTTTACATTGATTATTAATTTTCATCCCTCAAAAGTGCATAACAAAACTCGTTGTGGCTTTGTAAAATGGTTCACAAATGGTAGCAGTTGCAAGTGGGGGTTTGGGTTTTTTTTACCACAAGACTGCTGTGAGCCATCTGGACAGAGTCCAAAATTTCTTCTTCCCAATTGTAATGGAAGGTGAGCTTTAAAAATATGTTGCCAGGATGTTCTTTCATAATAATTATTGTAATAAAAATGAATTCAACATAGAGTATATTATACCATCTTTAATCTTTATTATGAGAACAAGGTAGTACAATTTTAATAACTGCTAGACTACGCACAATACAGGGGTCCAGCGTTCCGGCGGGAATCTTGCTCGGGAGCACACCGCGACCAGCAGCCTCGGGAACACTAGCTGCTTTCCTTTTCAACCTACGGGGACGGCAGGGCACCCCGGGCTCCCGACACTCGGCTGGATTCGGCTCGGCCATTTCTCCACGTGCTTGCTGCTCGGGATCGCTCGGGGTCCCCCGCGTCACCGGTGGCTCTTTTAACAGCCAGCGGCACCTCGGGGCAGCCTCTCTGTGCATCTCTGTGCCAGTTTGCAATGACAGTGTAATTATCCAGTTCTGGGCCCCACAGTTTAGAAAGGATGTTGGCTTGCTGGAACGTGTCCAGAGAAGGGCAACGAAGTTGATGAGGGGTTTGGAACACAAGCCCTATGAAGAGAGGCTGAGGGAGCTGGGGTTGCTTAGCCTGGAAAAGAGGAGACTGAAGGGTGACCTTCTTGCTCTCTACAACTACCTGAAGGGAGGCTGTAGACAGGCAGAGGTTGGTCTCTTCTCCCAGGCAGCCAGTACCAGAACAATGTGAGAAACGAGCTCACTGCTGAAATTTATATAACCAGTTTATTATAAAATAAAGGCAACACAGCGCTGGGCGCATAGCGAATTTGCTAGAGGCACACCGTAACAACACGAGTTGAACTTATATAGATGGCAAACATACATATTCATAGATTAAAACGTACATATTCATCTATTCCCCAGCACGCTCCCACCCCTCTCCATCAGGACTGAGACAAAACCTGCACTTTTGACCTGGCCAGTCTTTAGACATGTTGGCGCCTCACCTTTCTCTCACAATACAGACCATAACCAACCAATCGGCCCAACAATCGAGGCCCAGGTCCCCAGTAATTCCCCTTGCGAAAGCCAAATATTAAAACCAGTTTCTCACAATCCCTCCCCTTCTTTCTACTACATTTGGCTTGAGCCAGAATAACCTAACTTGGCAACAATTCTACAACAAGCAAAAGGATTCCAATTTCAACTTCCTGGTAAAAGGAATGGGATAACAACTGATGTTCCTTGCCTGAAAATATTTCCCTCTTTTACTTTACTAGGTACCATACACAGGGAGTGGGTATGGCATATATACCAATGTCTGGGTGACAACTCTCACCTTCTGAGTGGTTAATCCTGGGAATTAGGAGTCCGGTTTGACTTGCAACTCCACTCACATGGCCTATGGGGTTGCTGCCCACAGCCATGGTTCTAGATCTTCTTCGTGGCAATTACAGAGGTCTACCCGGTCTTGCCTCCTTCAATCCCCACCAATGCTCTGCTCGGACCATGTCTCCTTCCCTTGTCCAGGGAGGCTGTACCAATTTCGAACCCCGACCTGTTTCCAGTTTGTGATGTTTTCAGGCAAGGACCATTACCATTCCTATTCTGATACTGGAACTAATCTCATGACCATCTTTATATCCTGCATTTGGGGTACCACAGTCCAGTCAGTGGGTGGATTCACCGGTCCTTTCAGCCGTCTGTATTGCAGTCTCTGTGGTCCCACTAGATGAACACAGTTTTTGGTGCTTTCCTCTGTCCTAATCACTTCAAATTATAACCATCTAGTTGCAACTTATTAATACCAAACAACAGTTACAG
Organism: Picus viridis; assembly: GCA_033816785.1. Taxonomy (NCBI): domain Eukaryota; kingdom Metazoa; phylum Chordata; class Aves; order Piciformes; family Picidae; genus Picus; species Picus viridis. The sequence goes on along the minus strand of CM066567.1, from coordinate 5,389,994 downwards.
AAATTGGTATAGATAATCAAGAAGTTAGTTTTTGAACCCACAGGAAACCTAATTCCATAACTCCAATAGCATACATTTATAACCACACACACTCTCAGCACATCGGAAATCTAGAGCTAACTCATGTTGAGTGAATAGTTGTCAAGCTTTTGTTGCACCTATGCTTACATTCACATAATCTAGCAAAAATGCATAGCAGAAAAATCACAGTGCAGCAGAAAAAATTACCATCACTTTTCTAAGTTTTAGTAGGCTTAATTACCAATTCAACCTGTTTACCATTAGTAGTGTTGGAGGAGAATTTATCCACACCTGGGGACATGGTCTTCCAGTTCAGTCAGGATAAAATACTCCTCGATTATAACAAATACCATTTACAACATTTACACTTTACCCATCCCCAATGACATCAAGTCTCAGGATGTTTTATACACAGAATGCAATGGGGGCTTTCCTTGATGCTTTCTTGCAATGAAATTCGATGTCACACGAGCTCCAGAGCCTTCAGACTGAGGTGTTCCAGGTGTTACATCTGTGCAGTCAGTCAGGCTCAGAGGCACACTCCTGAAGTGCTCCTTTTACTCACGAAACATGTGTCCACCCTTGTTCTGCAGTATGGACAGCTGTATCTGTTGTTAGCAAAACCAAGAAAAGATCCTTCCCAGAGGGAAATTAGTACAAGAACAAAATAAGAAGTTGATTTCTGGCCTCCTCTACTAATAAGGCCACTGCTACTAGAGCTTATGAGCAAATCACCTAGTTGCAGGATCTAATAACTTGGAACAATACCCAACAGGATTTTTACTTCCAGTCCAGTCCTGGGTCAACACCCCATATGCTGTTTGGTTAGACGTACTTACAAAAAAATCAAATGGTTTGTCCATGTCAGGCAAATTTAAAACAGGGCATCAATCAACATTCTTTTGATTTTATCCAATCACTCATCTGGACTCCATTTTATATTATTATTATTGAAGGCTAATTCCTCATGTACCTTTTCTTACCCCTCTATCCATAATCGACAGTACCCCAGAAATCCGAGCAGCTGCCTTATTTCTGACTTTCCCTCACAGCAGTTACCAACATTCTAGCTTTTGCCTTCTGCTTCTCTTCATCCCTCCTTACAAACACCTTCTGAGCTTCACATAGTAATTCCTCTAAACCTCTGTCTTGCCAATCCTTGATCTTTTCCAATTTCTTTCTAATATCTGCCCATGATTTTGCCACAAACTGTGTCCTAAGAAGTATCACCCCAGCTGCAGAATTGGGATCTATTCCAGAATATATCTGTAAGCTTCTCTTTAATCTTACCATCCACTCCATAGGAGGCTTCCTCCAGTGCTCGCTAGAGGCTTTATCAAAATTTCTGGGCACAGCTTCTCTAATTCCTCGTATTATTATAGTCCTCAGGTCTCCCATATTCTGTCTCCCTAGGGGCTGCTGATGGTCCCCCTGAGGATCTTGATTAGGCCATTTCTGGTCTCCTGGTGGCCCCCCCTTATTCTGCCTCTCCCATATTCTCATGCCCGCCTGTCTGATCATGTTTCTTTCCTGTGCAATGAATAGGATACTCAAAATAGACTGCATCTCTTTCCAGGTATCTATATTGGGACCCAAAAGTTGGTCCAGCCTTTCAGCTGCACCTAGGGGATCATCTAACAGGGTGCCCATCTCTTTCTTGAAACTGCAGACATCTGATGCATTAAGAGGGACAGTGACAAATCCTATTCCTCCCCGATGCCCCCCCTCATAGGCACTTCCCTAAGTGGATATTACCTTCCTCTTGGTCATTCCTAGCACTGCTTCCTTGAGGTGGTGATTGAGCAGGGAGGGGGCTGTCAGTTGCAGAGGACCACCGTTCAGGTTCTGGTAAGGTAGTGGTGAGTTATGCAGAAGTTCACATTTCTCCTTTTATCCTCAGTTGTTAATGTAAATATGGGAACAGGGGTAGGGCGTGAAGCCCTAATCCAGACAGCAGCATATTCATCTTCTTCCTTACTAAAACACTTTTTACAATTCACATGATGGTTCAAATATTGGCAAATCCAATAAACCCTTTTTTTTCCTTTGATTTTCCTTTTCTCAACTCGTCATCATCCCAATACTGTAATATGATCCCTAACGCGCTCTCTGGGATGGGAATGGGAGGGAGTTCTGATGACTTGCTTTTCTTTTGTCCCATTCTCCTGATCACTAATCACTGACCGGGGATCAAAACCGAGCGGCGGCAGTCGGAAGCGCCGGCTCCGAGCCACTGGACACCAAACCACCAGGATCTCCTGGCTACCACAATACAAATGCTACGTTCCTTCGCAGCGCCGGTGCCGCTCCCTGCGAATGGCCGACCCCCCCTTCACTGTGCCGATCCCTTGCAAAGTCAAACCTCAAAAAAACCTCACACGCCGCAGCCCAGGTCCCTGCCCTCCTGCGGAAGCCTGAAACCACGGAAAAAACCTTCCCGAACCAGGTCCCTCAAACCGAGGTCCCCCCTAGAAACCGGGACGTCAAACCCGCGAGCGTAACCGCGCCACGGGCCCCCGCAGTTCAAGCCCCACAAGGAACCGACCGCAGGATACGCAAAACTCCCGAACCGGGTCCCCACCGCCGGAGCACCCGAAACCGGGACGTCAAACCCGCGAATGCCACCGCGACGCGGGCCCCCACGGCCCAGGCCCCTCTAGAAAGCGGACCGCGGGATACCAAAAACTCCCGACCGGGTCCCTCACCACCGGGACACCGGACACCAGGACGCAGCGCGGGTCGCCCGATCCCTACGGACGGCCAGTCTCCGCAGCCCCCAGACCGCAGAAACAACGCTGCCCCTTCACAGCCCGAATTCTCCAGGGCTGTGAAGACCACCTGACTACCACCCAGAATCCTGGAACCCCCACGCACAGAGAAATTCCGGGACCCCGTAGCCAGGACCCCTACCCAGGCAAAACTCACCGAACGGCCTGGATCCTATGTATCACCTGACTGACAGGGATGATGACTCCATACATCACCCCCACAAATTCTTCAAAAAAAACCCCAACTGACTATCCACAATGCACAATATCCCAACAATCCTTGCCTTGGGGCTTGAAGAGACACAATCCCCCCCCTCCTTCCAACCCCAATTGCTCTTTCTCCCGAGACCAACAGGTTATCTACACCTAACCCCCCTCTATTTTCTTCACTAGCCCAGACTTCTGAGTTAATCTCTGCCTCATTCTTAATGTTTTCCCAGAACTACCCTTATGTCCAATTGAACTATCTCTACCCTACTCCAATTCTAGCCTCAGCTCCAATTTAACATCCTTAGCTACCGGGACTTTGCCCCTAAAACTCGCTCTCCACACTCCCTCTAGGAACCTTGGTAACACGAGTAACACTCCTTCTCCGACCTGAGCCTGGCCACCTCCTGGGCCTGATCTTTCGCCAGTCCCTGGTGGGCACGGCTCAGCCACTGTAGCTCTCCCCGCAACAGCTCCTGCTTCGCCCGCGTCTGTGCCAGCGCCTCGCCCGCCGCACTACCGCAGGTGCTGGTGCAAACACTGATAGCGGCCTCGCAGCCCCGGCTGCTCTACGCGCAGCCCCTGCCTGCCCTCCGCAGCGTCGCAGCCGCGGCCCCGCTCCAGGCCCGCCCGGAGCCGATCCAACTCCCGTAGCAACTGCCGGGTGCGGCCACGGCTGCGGCCGCACTCCCGTTCCTCCTCCAGCCGTGCCAGGCTGTGGCTCAGCTCTGCCTTGTCCCGGGCCAGCCCTGCTGCCAGCTGGTGGCCAGGGCGTCCCGCAGCTGACCCTACGTTCAGCTCCTGGACCTACTGAACATTTAAACATTTCTTCTTGGGGTCCCACTTTTATAAAGTGGTTTCACTCTCTTTCCTTAAGCTTCAAAAAAAAACCAAACCCTTAAGATCTCTCCCGCAATCTACTTTTATCTCTAGGCCCTTCCTCCATTATAAAAAAACCTTAAGATCTCTCCCACAATCTACTTTTCTCCCTATGCTCTTCCTCCATTATCCTTTTTGCCTTATCCTTATCCAGCGTATTGTGCCTCCAATATGCTAACTGTAACCCCAGAGGGCTGTCCGGGGGTATATCCCTGGGCACCCTTGTTGCTCCCATGTTTCCCGGGGCTGGTCTACACCTGACCCTTGCCCCATTTCCCGAGGTCCACGCTTTCTATCACCAATCGCTTCATCCCTTCACTGGCCAAATCCCTCGCGGGATACTGGAAACGCAGTTAGAAGGACTCCGCACTCGCTTCGTGGATCTGGACTGACCAGCCCACGTCTCACGCACACTCTCGCACTGACCTCAATTCCCGCCCAACCGGACAATACTTACAGCCCTTTTCTTGCCCGAGACTTTGTGCACAAGAATTACAGGCAGCTGCAGCAACCGGGAGCTCCTTCCCTTGCCTTTATCTTATAATACTGGCTGGATCGTTCACCCGTGTTCCCAGAGGCTTCCAGGGGCCTCCTTCCGGGCCGCCGAAATCGGCGGGGGCGCCCCCTTCTGAAGGGTCCCGAAAGCCGTAGACAGGGTAATCACATACGGGTCACCAAATTGTGAGGAACGAGCTCACTGCTGAAATTTATAACCAGTTTATTATAAAATAAAGGCAACACAGCGCTGGGTGCATAGCGAATGTGCTAGAGGCACACCGTAACAACACGAGTTGAACTTATATAGATGGCAAACATACATATTCATAGATTAAAACGTACATATTCATCTATTCCCCAGCACGCTCCCACCCCTCTCCATCAGGACTGAGACAAAACCTGCACTTTTGACCTGGCCAGTCTTTAGACATGTTGGCGCCTCACCTTTCTCTCACAATACAGACCATAACCAACCAATCGGCCCAACAATCGAGGCCCAGGTCCCCAGTAATTCCCCTTGCGAAAGCCAAATATTAAAACCAGTTTCTCACAACAAGAGGACACAGTCTGAAGCTGCACCAGGGGAGGTTTAGACTGGATGTGTGGTGGAGTAGGAAGGTTTCACACACACACACACACAAAAGAATCCACAGCTAACTCAGCCAGAGAAGCAGATGAAAGCTATATTTTACAAGCAGAAAATGGAATGCAATGAATATGTACAAAAACATACAATATTTACAATATATACAGAAATATACAGCAATGATGTAATACAGGAGACCTTTTCCCCAACCCCCCTGCAGCCAGGGGGTTCGGCCTGTCTCCCTCCCTACCTCCCCTTTCTCCCAAAAGGGTTAGAGAGAAAGAGAAAGGAAAGTAATTAAAAGGGTGAAAATTTGTTAAGCACAACAGTGTTAGTTTTCTTATCTGGTTAGCAAGAATTGTCCCTGCGTAGCAAGCTGTTGCTTCAGAGAAAGAAACGGGCCAGCTCACAGGACAGGGGGAAGAAGAAGACTGAAAGACTAAGCTAGAACTTACAGCTGGAGTCTACCAATGAAATTGGTTTAGCATATCTTTGTCTTCATTCAAATATCAAAAACATTCAGCCAGAGTGTTCAGAAAGTGTCCCTTTCTTAAAGGCACAGCCTAAACCGGTCACAGGATGTTAGGAAGAAATTCTATACAGAGAGAGTGATTCCCCATTGGAATGGGCTGCCTGGGGATGTGGTGGAGTCACTATCATTGGAGGTGTTCAGGAGGAGACTTGATGGGGTGCTTGGTGCCATGATCTAGTTGTTTGGGTGGGTTGGATTGGTTGATAGGTTGGACGCGATGATCTTGAAGGTCTCTTCCAACCTGGTCTATTGTATTGTATTGTACCTAGTAATGTGTTTAGATGATCATGTACAGATTTGCTTTGTATTCCACAGCCATCAACAGGTAAACTTGCTTTGAAAAATGCATGAGGTATTGCTTTTATTCCTTCAGCAAAGGATATAATGAAAACACAGCATGTCACAACAGGAATCTGTCCTCATGACAATGACTGCGGCAAGAATAGAGATATGAATTTCCAGTCCACATTTTCTAAAGACAAGAAGATTCTGGTTTCACTACTTTCTCACTTTTTACTTTCCTCTTGGGAAAAGTATTGAGTTTGCATGGCAAAGTCTTGGTAGCAGAGAAACTGCAGGGATGTCTACCATGAGAATCTAATAGAAGCTTCCTCTGTGTCTGATGCAGCCAATGACAGCTGACTCCAAGACAAACCCACAATTGGCCAAGGCTGAGCAAATATATTATCACCTCTATGATAGCATAGAATCATAGATTGTTAGGGTTGGAAGGGACCTCAAGGATCATCTAGTGCCAACCCCCTGCCATGGGAAGTGACACCTCACACTACATCAGGTTGCTCAGATCCAGCCTGGCCTAAAAAACCTCCAGGGATGGGGCTTCTACCACCTCCCTGGGCAACCTCAACCACCTTCATGATGAAGAACTTCTTCCTAACATCCAATCTGAACCTACCTATTTCTAGTTTTGTTCCATTCCCCCAGTCCTATCATTACCTGACAGCCTCAGTCAGGTCCCTCACAAGCTTTAACAACAGCAGTGGAGAGAGGAGTGAGGAAATGTGAGAGAAACAGCTCTGCCAAGGTCAGTGAAGAAGAAGAAGAAGTCACCCAGCTGACAGCAGCTTGCGGCAAAGACCATAGTGAGTCGGACTGTCCCACTGCAGCCCGTGTTGCTTAACTGTGGAGGAGCTATAGAGCTTGTGGAGCCCCACTCAACAGAACAGGTGATTGCACCCAATGGAAGCAGTGAACCCATGGGAAGCCTGTGCTAGAGAAGGCTCTGGCAGGACCTGTAAACCTCTGGAGAGGAGCCCTCACTAGAGCAGGTTCACTGGCAGGACTTGTGACCCTGTGGGAGACCCACACTGGAGTAGTCTACACTATGTGGAGAAGGGTCTCACAGTGGAGCAGTTAGTGAACAACTGTAGCCAGTGTGAATGACTCACATTGAAGAGGTTCATAGAGGATTGTCTCCTATAAGTGGAACCCCATGCTGGAGCAGGAACAGAGTTTGAGGGAGTCCTCCCCCATGAGGATGAATAGAAAATGTGTGATGGATGAACAGAAAACGTGTGATGGACAAACTGCAACTCCCACTCCTTGTCCCCCTGTGCCACTGGAGGGAAGGAGCTAGAGAAATGTGGAGTAAAGTTGAGCCTAGGAAGAAGGGTGGTGTGTTTCTATTTATCCTAATCCTATTCTAATTCTACTCTGATTGGTAATTAAATTAATTTTTCCCAAGTAGAATCTCTTTCACCCATGATGGTAATTGGTGAGTCATTCCTCCCTATCCTTACCTGAACCCAAGAACTTTGTGACAGGTTTTATCCCCAGTTGAGGTGAGGATGGAAATGATAATGTGGTTTTTGTCAACACCTGACATCTGACAAGGATCCACTTCACCTCAGGGGCTTATAAAAGAGTTGGAGAGAAACTTTTTACCAGGGTCTGAATTGTCAGAACAAGAAGTAATGATCATAATCTGAAAGAGAGCAAGTTTTGATTGGACATAAAGAAAAACTTTTTGTAGTGAGGGTAGTGAGACACTGGCACAGGATTCCCAAAGAAGTTCTGGACACTGCATCACTGGGAGTATTTAAGTTCAGGTTAAAGTGGAGCTTGTGATACCATCATTAAATTGCTGCAGTGCTCCTGCCCAACCTGAAGACAACTCAGTCTTCTTTTGCGAGAAGAAACTCAAACCCACTAAGTTTAAGTGAGATTTTTTTGTTCCACTCTTTCTATGCTCTGAGAGTTATACTAGTGTAAAACACAAACAATTTCTCAGGTTTATTTGCCTTTCCTTAGAGATTATTAGGTTGGCATTATGCTAGATTCTTGGAATTATAATAATAATAGCTTATTCCTACATGTCATGGAATGGAAGTTTACCTGAATGCAGACTAACGGATCAGACTGTCATGCAAGCACAGATAACACCAAATCTTTTGGGGTTTAAACGTGTAATATTGCCACTATCATTCACTGCCAATGAAAGACTGATACTCAGTCTAATTGTATTGGTTTGTATTGTCTTAGCCAGAGATTGCTCAAGAGACCTTGAGAACTGTTGAGAGTGGTTCTGAAAGAAAACATCTATGGTCGTATTTCAGTCATAGGACTGTAAGCTGCTGAGCCAAAAGTGGGAATTTGTCTGTTAGAGAAGCAGATCTATTTTTCATTATGCAAGGCACCTGTCACCTAAGAAGTGACAAAAAGTCAATATCCTATTTCTTTTTTACTTCAAAGACAAAGAATTTGCAATCAGGAATCATCAGTTTTGTGTGTGATAAAAATTGGCAATCTTCGTTTTGCCATTATTTTCCCTTGCAAGTCAAAGAGGAACACAAGACAATACTTCATTCCTATGAATGGCATGTTCATATTTAGACATCATGGATAAATTTTCTTTTCAGTACAAAGTGAAAATAATTTTTCATGTAATGAAGAGTAGTATCCACAAAACAACATAAGCATACCTTTTCATATTCATTTTCACATGGCTTTTTCAGATAAATTTCCTTCATTTTCAAATGTATTTTCCTCAATTGTTAAGATTTGTTGTTTCTTCAAGCGTTGTTTAAGAGGTGACAACACCACAGTTAACAATACTCACTTCTTGAAATAATATGTTGAAAAGAAGCAGCAATACTTAAAGAGAGGTAGAGAAACACCTTGGCTTTAGTCTTTGACAAGAAATAAAATGAGAAGGTAAGCAATCTTCACAGTGCCATTTCTGCTTAGATTGCATCTCAAAAGGTGTTACTAGTTTCTTCATGGTAAGCAGTTGTCTTAGCCTTTAGTGCTCTGCCAGTGAACGACAACTGCCTTCAGATGTTTACTCAAATGAAAATACACTGAGCATTTTATTCTTAAAGCTGCTTACCTTCATTCCCCTGGCTTCAGTAATACCAATAAAACTCATATTCTTGAAGGAATGCCTAACACTTTCAGAATGTAGTATGAACAAATGCTATGGGATCTTTTCTATTAATTGTCAAGTTCAACAGAAGTTCACATCCCAAGATAACGTCTAGAAGAACAGAGAGAGAAAAGCAGAGCTGTTTCTCTCACATTTCCTCACTCCTCTCTGCCTTAATGGTAGGATCCTGGTAGATCCAATCCAATCCAATCCAATCCAATCCAATCCAATCCAATCCAATCCAATCCAATCCAATCCAATCCAATCCAATCCAATCCAATCCAATACACCAGGTTGGAAGAGACCTTCAAGATCATCGCGTCCAACCCATCAACCAATCCAACCCACCCAAACCACTAAACCATGGCACCAAGCACCCCATCAAGTCTCCTCCTGAACACCTCCAATGATGGTGACTCCACCACCTCCACGGGCAGACCATTCCAATGGGGAATCACTCTCTCTGTATAGAACTTCTTCCTAACATCCAGCCTAAACCTCCCCTGGTGCAGCTTGAGACTGTGTCCTCTTGTTCTGGTACTGGCTGCCTGGGAGAAGAGACCAACCTCTGCCTGGCTACAACCTCCATTCAGGTAGTTGTAGAGAGCAATACGGTCACCCCCGAGTCTCCTCTACTCCAGGTTAAGGATCCCCAGCTCCCTCAGCCTCTCCTCATAGGGCTTGTGTTCCAAACCCCTCAACAACCTTGTTGCCCTTCTCTGGACACGCCCCAGCAACTCAACATCTTTCCTAAACTGAGGGGCCCAGAACTGCACACAGGACTCAAGGTGTGGCCTAACCAGTGCAGTGTACAGGGGCAGAATGACCTCCCTGCTCCTGCTGGCCACACTGTTCCTGATGCAGGCCAGGATGCCATTGGCCCTCTTGGCTGCCTGGGCACACTGCAGGCTCATGTTCAGCCTGCCATCAACCAGCACCCCCAGGTCCCTCTCTGCCTGGCCGCTCTCCAGCCACTCTGACCCCAGCCTGTAGCACTACAAATCCATAGAACCACCAATGACTATTTAATACCAGAAGAAAATCTGCCTCAGGAAATCCCTAAACCACTGCTTGCCAGAAACTGTGAGGGGTTTGTTGTTTTGCTGTTTGTTTTTGACAAAGTATCAAACAACACCTTGGCTTGGAGGGAGGCTCCAACTGGTGTTTTGATCTGATCAAGTGGAATAATTTTTGTGTGCTCCTTCTGCCACATTTTAATCATATGTACTAAGGGTCACCGAAGAATGAAACCAGAGGAAAAGTATTCATGGACCCTGAAAAAAAGAAAAAAGAGTACAGTATGGTGTAAAAGATTTGAAATCATGCTTGGTATAAATTCTGTGTAAATATTCAGAACACTTCCTAGAATAGGAGAAGTCTTGCAATCCAAGAACAAGCCTAAAAGGAATCTCAAACCAAAACCAGACTGCAAATAGAGATTAAAATGTTCAGCATTAAACTATGACTCAGAAACGTCGAGTCTTTGAATTCCTGCTCATCACCAAGACTTTTTAAAGTAGCTAAATATTTATTTTTTTATATAAACATTGCTTTCATTCTTACTGTTCCCCTTTGCACCAGCACCAGCAGGTTTCATCTGGCTAGCTAAGCATACGTCCAAATTAAACTCAATTAGCATCCAGGAGCAAAATAAGAGCAGTACACAAGCCATGTAGCTCCCATATTGACCTACAGATGCAGATATATGCATCTGTATATTTTAAAACAGGAGTTAAACCTCCCAGTCCAACTGAACAGAAATTTGGTATTGTTGCAGCAACCAAAATTTGCCAAGTCCTAAATGTCAAAAAAAAAAAAATCAAGTGAAAAAAAAGCCTGTTTCAAAATCCTGTATTTTCAGCCATAGTGCCATAAATTTAATAGGCCTTGAAACTATTCATTTGTTTTCCTTGATATTGAAAAAATAATACCTTCAAACATCAGGCAGCTTTTGAAGGCACGCGGATTCCAATTGACTTTTAATCACTTCAACATATAGTGCGCACCTGAAGGACGGCCAAGGGCTCAGGTCCAGCCAACATGGATTTAGGAAGGGCAAGTCCTGCCTCTCCAACCTGATCTCCTTCTATGATCAGGTGACCTGCTTGGTGGATGTGGGGAGGCCTGTGGATGTGGTTTGCCTGGACTTCAGCAAGGCCTTTGACACTGTCCCCCACAGTAAACTGCTGGCTAAGCTGTCAACTCATGGCTTGGACAGCAACACTCTGTGCTGGGTTAGGAACTGGCTGGAGGGCCGAGCCCTGAGAGTGGTGGAGAATGGTGCCACATCCAGCTGGAGGCCAGTCACCCATGGCATCCCCCAGGGATCAGTGCTGGGCCCCATCCTCTTTAATATGTTCATTGATGATCTGGATGAGGGGATTGAGACAGTCATCAGCAAATTTGCAGATGACACCAAGTTGGGAGCAGATGTTGGTCTGTTAGAGGGTGGAAGGGCTCTGCAGAGGGACCTTGACCTACTGGACAGATGGGCAGAGTCCAATGGGATGGCATTCAACAAATCCAAGTGCCAGGTGCTGCACTTTGTCCACAACAACCCCATGCAGAGCTACAGGCTGGGGTCAGAGTGGCTGGAGAGGTCCCAGAGAGGGAGCTGGGGGTGGTGATTGACAGCCACCTAAACATGAGCCAGCAGTGTGCCCAGGTGGCCAAGAAGGCCAATGGCATCCTGGCCTGCATTAAGAATAGTGTGGCCAGCAGGAGCAGGGAGTTATTGTGCCCCTGTACTCTGCATTGGTTAGGCCACACCTTGAGTGCTGTGTCCAGTTCTGGGCCCCTCAGTTTAGAAAGGACTTCAAGACACTTGAACGTGTCCAGAGAAGGGCAACAAGGCTGGTGAGAGGCCTTGAGCACAAGCCCTGTGAGGAGAGGCTGAGGGAGCTGGCATTGTTTAGCCTGGAGAAGAGGAGGCTCAGGGGAGACCTCATTGCTTTCTACAACTACCTGGGAAGGGTTTGGTCTCTTCTCTCTAGCAACCAGCACCAGAACAAGAGGACACAGCCTCAAGCTGCACCAGGGGAAGTTTTGGCTCAAGGTGAGGAGAAAGTTCTTCACTGAGAGAGTCGTTTGTCATTGGAATGTGCTGCCCAGGGAGGTGGTAGAGTCACCATCCCTGGAGGTGTTCAAGAGGGGACTGGACATGGCACTTGGTGCCATGGTCTAGTCATGAGGTCTGTGGTGACAGGTTGGTCTTGATGATCTTTGAGGTCTCTTCCAACCTTGGCAATTCTGTGATACTGTGATAAGCAGACAGTAATGAAAGTGCTAAATAGAATAGAATAGAATAGAATAGAATAGAATAGAATAGAATAGAATAGAATAGAATAGAATAGAATAGAATTACCAAGGTTGGAAGAGACCTTGAAGATCATCGAGTCCAACCTGTAACCACAACCTCACAACTAGACCACTACACTGTAAATATTTTAATTTTTAAATAATAATTTTTCCATTTAACAACATTCCAAGTTGAATAGGCTCGTTTTACCTGGGAATGTTTTCTCTCACAAAACTTTGAAAGATCAATATAGGAACAGTAATTATTTAAAAGTTGTATTGCAGTAATAGCTACAGCTTGAAAATTAGGAACTGAGGCCTCATTGGGAAAACATATCAAAGCAAAAGTATAGGCCAGAATTATTAGGGTTGGAAGGGACCTCAAGGATCACCTAGTTCCAACCCCCCTGCCATGGGCAGGGACACCTCACACTACATCAGGTTGCTCACAGCGACATCCAGCCTGGCCTTAAAAACCTCCAGGGATGAGGCTTCCACCACCTTCCTGGGCAACCCGTTTCACTGTCCCACCACCCTCATGGGGAAGAACTCCTTCCTAACATCCAATCTGAATCTACCCATTTCCAGTTTTGTTCCATTCCATCTAGTCCTATAACTACCTGACAGCTTAAAAAGTCCCTCACCAGCTTTCTTGTAGGCACCCTTCAGATACTGGAAGGCCACAATGAGGTCTCCTCGGAGCCTTCTCTTCTCCAGGTTGAACAGCTCCAACTCCCTCAGTCTGACCTCATAGGAGAGGTGCTCCAGCCCTCTGATCATCCCTGTGGCCCTTCTCTGGACACGTTCCAGCACCTCCAGATCCTTCCTGTACTAGGGGCTCCAGAACTGGATGCAGTATTTCAGGTGGGGTCTCACCAGAGCTGAGTAGAGGGGAAGAATCAGCTCCCTCAACTTGCTGGCTATGCTTCTCTTGATGCAGCCCAGGATATAGGTACTAATTCTCCATTGTAGAGTCCAAAACCCAATGGTATAATCACATTTCCTGTCATACTTAAGCAGGATTCTTTCAAGAGTCAAGATCCAAGTTTTATACCTCTTATACCCTTCTTACACTTATTTATTTATACTTTATAAATCTATATGCTGAGCAGAGTGGGTTTTAAATATAAATCAGAGCTTTTGTATCTGCTAAAATCAAGCCTACCAGCCTTCTAAAGTTGCTATAACTTACTTAGATGACTGAGGTTCTTATTCATTCACATGTGAACTTCTGATAATAACAGGCCCCATGCTCTTCAACATCTTTATTGATGATCTGGATGAGGGCATTGAGTCCATCATCAGTAAATTTACAGATGACACCAAGCTGGGGGCAGGAGTTGATCTGCTGGAGGGTAGAGAGGCTTTGCAGAGGGACCTCGACAGGCTGGACAGATGGGCAGAATCCAACGGCATGAGATTGAACACATCCAAGTGCCGGGTTCTGCACATTGGCCACAGCAACCCCATGCAGTGCTACAGGCTGGGGTCAGAGTGGCTGGAGAGCGGCCAGGTAGAGAGGGACCTGGGAGTGCTGGTTGATGGTAGGCTGAACATGAGCCTGCAGTGTGCCCAGGCAGCCAAGAGGGCAAATGGCATCCTGGCCTGCATCAGGAACAGTGTGGCCGGCAGGAGCAGGGAGGCCATTCTGCCCCTGTATACTGCACTGGTTAGGCCACACCTTGAGTCCTGTGTCCAGTTCTGGGCCCCTCAGTCTAGGAAGGATGTTGTCTTGCTGGAGCGTGTCCAGAGAAGGGCAACAAAGTTGGTGAGGGGTTTGGAACACAAGCCCTATGAGGAGAGGCTGAGGGAGCTGGGGTTGCTTAGCCTGGAGAAGAGGAGGCTCAGGGTATACCTTCTTGCTCTCTAGAGGCAGAGGTTGGTCTGTTCTCCCAGGCAGCCAGTACCAGAACAAGAGGACACAGTCTCAGGCTGTGCCAGGGGAGGTTTAGGCTGGATGTTAGGAAGAAGTTCTATATAGACAGAGTGATTGCCCATTGGAATGGGCTGCCCGGGGAGGTAGTGGAGTCACCTTCATTGGAGGTGTTCAGGAGGAGACTTGATGGGGTGCTTGGTGCCATGGTTTAGTTGTTTAGGTGGGTTGGACTGGTTGATGGGTTGAACGCAATGATCTTGAAGGTCTCTTTCAACCTGGTCTATTCTATTCTATTCTATTCTATTCTATTCTATTCTATTCTATTCTATTCTATTCTAAAAACTTTTTTTTACAAGTTATCTACTAACTTATTTTGAATTAAAGACTTTCAAATGCCAGATTTCATATGGGTAGTATTTCTAATGTCTTTGGTCACATATTCCTGAGTCTAATTATATTTGTAAGAAATATTTCAAAATCCAGTTAACACTCAGCTGAAGACTTCACCTAGGTATCACAGATTTCATTCTCACTAAAGATGCATTTCTTTAGATAGACTAAAGGTCACTCTACAAAAGTCAATACACAGCAAAACAGCATATATTTTTAAATATATTTTTACCTTGATTTGAAATCTGACATCCACATTTTCTAAATATCTAGAGATCTGTGCTCCAGAGTCTGAGTATATTTACTCTGACATCACATTAGACCTGTGCACATGAAGGGCTGAATTCAGACTCTTGACTTAAAGTCAATTACTTTTAACTTTTTTTTAGCTTCTATATTTAACTTATCTATTTTGAGAAGTGACTCAATCCATAAACTAAAGAAAAAAAAAATAAGTATTGGAAGACTGTGCCACGAACTGTTGACTTTTATTGCACTCACACATAAAGAGGGGTACATTGCTTCTGTAGACACCTCAGAATTCTGTTACATAACCATGAAATATAATTAAACCACAGCAGGGCTTGGGTTGGAAGGGACATTAAAGATAAACTGTTTTCAACTTCCCTACCATGGGCATGGATATACCACACTAGATGAGGCTGTTCAAATCCCCGTTCAATCTGGCCTTGAGTGTTTCCAGAGATGTATTAAAGATATGTTCATAGTATCTTAGTATCAGTCAGGGTTGGAAGGGACCACAAGGATCATCTAGTTCCAACCCCCTGCCATGGGCAGGGACACCCCACACTACATAAGAGCATCATCCAGCCTGGTCTTAAACACCTCCAGGGACCCAACCACCTCCCTGGACAACCCATTCCAGGTCTTCACCACTCCCATGGTGAAGAACTTCCTCCTCACATCCAGCCTGAATCTCCCCACCTCCAGCTTCATTCCATTCCCCCTAGTCCTATCACTACCTGATCTCTGAGAAGTCCCTCCCCAGCCTTCCTGTAGGCCCCCTTCAGATACTGGAAGGCCACAATGAGGTCACCTCGGAGCCTTCTCTTCTCCAGATTGAATGCTAAAGAAATTATTCTACCAAATACTTTGATTGTTAGTAAAACATCTGAAGACAATAACAATATTTAAAAATGATAATTAAAAAAAAATCAAAACCCCAGCTGCTGCGCCTCAGTAGAGAGATTCCCACACACAGGAAATAAATCATCATAAATTCAAACTCATTAAGGCTTCAGCTGCAGTTGTCTTTATCAGTTGTCTATGGATACTTGTTCTGGTTTTGCTGGGACAGAATCTTAGACCAGCCACGGTATGCAGGGTGTTAGCAGTTTCAAGTCAACCAGGAGTTCAAACTGGGAGAGGCAAACCCCAGGGCAGCTGACCCAAGCTGGCTTCAGGTGTATCCTGTGCCACAAGCATCATGCTCATAATAAAGGGGAAAGTTTTTTAAGGACAGAAGCCTCTGCTTCGGCTCTTGCTCTTTTTGATCCCTCTGTTCCCACTCCCCCTATTCCCCATGCCTATAGGGACTTTCTTACCATTCTGGTCTTCAGAACAGCTTTCCAATTTATTGTGACTCCTGTGCATTCAGTGGGCTGAATATAACATTGTGTATCTGATTGGCCATTGGAATGTGCTGCCCAGGGAGGTGGTGGAGTCACCATCACTGGAGGTGTTTAGGAAGAGCCTGGATGGGGTGCTTGGTGCCATGGTTTAATTGATTAGATGGTGTTGGATGATGGCTTGGACTCAATGATCTCAAAGGTCTCTTCCAACCTGGTTAATTCTACTCTATTTTAGTCAGTCTAGTCTGGTCTAGTCTAATCTATTCTCATTGTTAGTATTAACATTAGCTTTGATGTTTCATCAAATCTGTTCTCATTTCACCTGTGAATGTCCTCTCCTTTCCTGATGCCCCTTCTCAGCTGGGGAGGGATCACTGGGTTATAGAACATCTGCTATGGCTTAGGCCCCCAATAGAGGCTAAGTATTGTCTATATGACGATTTGGAACACTAAAATTTAAAAGATTGGTTATAAACTCATGAAAGCCCACACTCTGCTTTTAACTACAGGTTAGCAAATCAAATAAGAGCTAGTGGAAGCATTCATGAAAGCCAAAAGGCAGAATTTGGCTCAGAACTATGAATGAAATATCCTTATATTACTTGTCTAATAAGAATCTTGAAATACCATTAGAAAAAATAAATTACAACAATAACAAAAACATACCAACAGTATCAAAGTTAGTTGAATAGTGAAATCTGTTCTATTTGTACAACATTTTTGAAAGCTAATCACTAAGGAGAGGTTCAGGCCTAGTAGACACCAAGTGTTGATTAGTAGCCTATTTAATTTCAATTAAATTCAACGTAGTTTCAGTCACCCAAATACTTTCCAATTAATTCCAAGCTTCACAATAACATGAGCTGACATTGTAAGAGACAACATCAAATCAGATGGCAATGATTCTACATATGAATTTGATTCTAGATATGAAAATTATTTCCCACAATAACATAAACATTATATACCAGAAACGCAGTGGTAACAGGTAATAGACATGATTTTGACTTCAAGCAGGAAACCCTGAAGAGAAACAAAGTTATAACTGACTCTATAAAATTAACTTTGCATTCCAGTTCTGGAGTATTGTGGTGCTAAGTATCTTGAAGGTCTCTTCCAACCTGGTCTATTCTATTCTATTCTATTCTATTCTATTCTATTCTATTCTATTCTATTCTATTCTATTCTATTCTATTCTGTTCTATTCTATTCTATTCTATGAAATGGTTTAATACCAGACTTGATAGAGTTAAGTATTGTTTGGACTTAATGATCTTAAAGGTCTTTTTCAACCAAAGCAATTTTATGATTCTATGATCTTTTGCTTAATTGCTCATACGGGTCCCAACATCTTAGGGTATAGTGGAGCTTTCTATTGATTTGCAAACCGTAGCAGTTTATTCTTATTATTTTTTTTTTCTTTCCCTTTTTTTCCCTTTTTCATAGCTATTAGCCACGATTAAACCATCTTTATAAATAATTAAAAAAAAAAAAAAAACCCAGACCAAAAACCACTTCATCACACAGTACCAGGTCCCTCACTCAAAGTCTTTGACATTCAAAGGTTTACTTCAAACTTAATGACTATTTTCTAGGACATACAGTTAAAGTTAAGCAATACCAAATTTCTATCTGTGGTTTTTTTTCCAGCACTTCACTTTTGGAGAGAAAAAGAGACAAGGGGAGAGTGGGGAGAAGCTTCAAATGAAACTTCTTTAATCTGTTTCATCTAACTGCGATTTTTTTGTCAAAACTGACAACCATAGAAACAACAAGGCTGGAAAAGTCCTCAAAGATCATCAAGTGCAACCTATCACCCAAGACTTCATGCCTACTAGACCATGGCACCAAGTGCCACGTCCAATCCCCTCTTGAACACCTCCAGGAATGGTGACTCCACCACCTCCCTGGGCAGCCCATTCCAATGGCTAACAACTCTCTCTGTGGAGAACTTCCTCCTCACCTCCAGCCTAAACTTCCCCTGACGCAGCTTGAGACTGTGTCCTCTTGTTCTGGTGCTGGTTCCCTGGGAGAAGAGACCAGCCCACACCTGGCTATAATCTCCCTTCAGGTAGCTGTAGACAGCAATAAGGTCTCCCCATAGCCTCCTCTTCTCCAGGCTAAACAACCCCAGCTCCCTCAGCCTCTCCTCATAGGGCTTGTGCTCAAGGCCTCTTCCCAGCCTCGTTGCCCTTCTCTGGACACGTTCAAGTATCTCAGTGTCCTTCTTAAACTGAGGAGCCCAGAACTGGACACAGTGCTCAAGATGTGGCCTAAGCAGTGCTGAGCACAGGGACACAATGACTTCCCTGCTTCTGCTGGCCACGCTATTCCTGATGCAGGCTGAAACCAAATATTTCCATTTCCTATTAAATAAAATTAGATACTTTAAGCCAATGAGTTGTTTGAAATTATTCTTTTCATTCTGCTAAGTATGAATTTTAACTTCAACATTTACATGGCAAATTCTACCCGCCTCTAATTTCACTTTAACAGAAGAAAAGATATGCAGACTTAATATGGGGTGCCAAGGATATTTACACTAAAGCGTGAGCCAAAGGAAAATGTAGCCCTTTATGTTAAGCTTTTGTTCTTCTAGTCAGATGAGCTATTTGTGTTGGCCAGCAAGCCAGACATAAGCAATGGGACTGTATAGCAGAGCTGGAGCCTAGAAGTTTTCAAAGGAACTGGTGGAAAGACTGAAAAATGCGATTTTCTCCTACAGGAAGATTGCATCTCTGTGCCAGTTAGCAATGACAGTGTAATTAGCTGCAGGTACATACAATTAGAGGTAACATCACCTTCAATTAGGTAACTACCACTGTCAGGTTTGCTGATTTTAACTTTCTAAAGCAGTCACTCAAAATAGCAAAGATGGTTGTTATCTTTAAGAAGTACACTTTTAGAACAGCCTGGAAATACAGTATATATTTAGTGACAGATTCAACTAGTTGTCCATGAATTCAGACACGTAGATAGCATCCATAGTTTTTCTGAAATAACTGAAAAGTTTGCAGTGGATCTTTGCCAATTTTTAGTCTTGGTGGAATTGTGTTTGTAATTGTGTGTACTGCTTAAGGAATTGGCACTTCTCTTAAGGAATTGGCACATCACAAGAAAAGTTACCTGGAAATTTTCAAGTGAAAATGAGCAAGTTTCAAGTTTTAAACCTTGCTGTCTTTGTAAACTTTACTCCAAATGGATCACAGAGGAGAAAAAACTAAAACATAGAAAACTTCAGCTCTTATAATGAGCTTTTATGGTTGCTAGGGTAACAGCAGCCTGAGAACAAATGGAAGCTGCAAATAAATCTGAACTTTGGTGCTGGTTGTTTAACACTCCAAAAAGCCCATTCAGAATTCTTTTAATTGAGTAGAGATCTAAAATCCTAGAATCATAGAATCATAGAATCAGTCAGGGTTGGAAGGGACCACAGGGATCATCTAGTTCCAACCCCCCTGCCATGGGCAGGGACACCCCACACTAGATCAGGCCGGCCAGAGCCTCGTCCGGCCTGGGCTTAAACACCTCCAGGGACGGGGCCTCAACCACCTCCCTGGATAACCCATTCTATGGCTTCACCACTCTCATGGTGAAGAACTTCTTCCTCACATCCAGCCTGAATCTCCCTATTTCCAGCTTCATTCCGTTCCCCCTAGTCCTATCACTACCTGAGATCCTGAGAAGTCCCTCCCCAGCCTTCCTGTAGGCCCCCTTCAGATACTGGAAGGCCACAATGTGCAAATGGCAACATGAAAAGACCCAACCAACAACAAAACCCCAAATCCTTCTAAGCTAATTTGTATCATGTGGCTGCTAAAATATTCCAGAGATGAAACCACTATTGGACAAACTGGAAATTTAATTGGAATTTTTCTGACAAGTTGAAATAATTTTCAACACCTAATAAATTATAACACTGAATAGAAATATATTTCATTGTTATTTTTAAGTATAGGTACAACTTTTTTTTCACAAGACTGCTTGTATAAAATACAATGCATCATATGCCTTAAATTAATTCATTTCCAAGTGGCAATGGTTTAGCACAAGGGCTGCCTGCCTTCCCAACACAAAATTGAGGGGAAGAGTACCACACAAAAACTCAGGGCTGAGACAAAAAGATAAGAGTTTAATGTAACATAAGATATCATAAGCACAAGCTGTAATTACCTTAGGAAATAATCTAATTAATCTAATAATACAATGCATGATTACCTTAGCTTAGCCTATTTGCAGAAACATCACAGTGAAATACAGGAAAAACAAATCAGCATAAAACAGAAAACCAAACCCAGCAGCTACCCAACTCTCACTCTTTCCACCACCATGACTGCAGAAAAGAGACCTCACCCAAGAAGCCAGAACCCAGAAGGAAGAACTGGAACAGGAATCCTCCCATGTTGAAATCTGAACTTCAAGCCCCATAATACTTTGCTCCAGTTAGTACTTTAGTTTTTGAGGCTGGCATGCCAGCTCTGTTTATTCTTAGCTATTATCAGACCAAAACTAAACAGTCTGTCTTGTATTACTTTTAATATTCCACCAGCAGGAAAAAAATTTGTTCCACCACTCACAATCATGGCTGCTTTAATTATAGATATAGAAATTCAGACATTGTGTAGAAAAGTATGGGCTTTAAGACACAATCTGAATATCATCACCCAGATGGTAAATACCTCTAGGCTACAACCTGACACCAGTACTTGAAACTTTTCTGCTCATTTCTTATCTCCATTTTATTCTCATTAGAGAAACACACTTTGAAGATAATGTGTTACTGAAGTCATAGCATTGTTCTACAGAAAAAGAACAGAACATTAAGTTGTTCCAAATAAGTGAAGTTTCTTATGTCTCATTTGGAGGTAATACCTACTTCAGTCTATTATGGACAGACCTAACTTACTTCTTGAATATGCCACTAAGTGGACACACAGTCAATAGGTGAACAGTAATTTACACCTTGGTCTTGTAAGCCCAGTGGCATCCAAAATTCTTAAGCTGATGGAAACAGAGTATTGTCCATCAGGTCACATGGTCTTAACATCACAGGACGAAGTAATAGGTTAATTGCTTCCAGTTACAGCTGAAGTGAAGGCTGACTACATAAAAAAGGAACAGGTAATTAAGAGAGATCATTCAGCATCATAGTCACAGAATCATAGAATTGTTAGGGTTGGAAGGCACCTCAAGGATCCTCAAGGATCACAGAAGAAAGAACTAGATTCAGATATCCTCGTTGTCATACTCATATTATTACATTTAGATAGGAACATACTCTGCCTTTTCATCTTTAAGAAGCTAAAATTCACTCAGGGTGAGTCTGGTTTCTGCTAACACAGGACCTATATCCAATCCTTTCTCAGTAGAAAATCTGATGGCAAGCTACAGATGTCTAATACATGTAAAAGATTTTCTACAAGGTGACCACACCTGGCCAGCATGGCCCCAAAAATGTACTGGCTGCAGAAGACTTATAGTTATAGGAGCCAACAGATATAAGAATTCATCTTCTAACTAGGAGGAAGTTGAATTGGGTTATTGTATTCCTTTCCATATTTAGAATATTGTAATTCTTATTTTACTAGAGTTTCAGTCATCTATAGAATAGAATAGAATAGAATAGAATAGAATAGAATAGAATAGAACAGAACTAGACCAGGTTGGAAGAGATCTTCAAGATCATCGCGTCCAAACTATCAAGCAACACCATCTAATCAACTAAACCATGGCACCAAGCACTGCATCAAGTCTCCTTCTAAACACCTCAAGTGATGGCGACTCCACCACCTCCCTGGGCAGCACATTCCAATGGCCAATTACTCTTTCTGTTAAGAACTTTCATCACGTCCAACCCATTATCCAGCACCATCTAATCAGCTAAACTATGGCACCAAATGGCACCAAGCACCCCATCCAGTCTCCTCCTAAACACCTCAAATGATGGCAACTCCATTACCTCCCTGGGCAGCCCATTCCAATGGCCAATCACTCTCTGTATGAAGAATTTCTTCCTAACATCCAGTCTAAACCTGCCCTGGTGCAGCTTGAGACTGTGTCCTCTTGTTCTGGTGCTGGTTGCCTGGGAGAAGAGACCAACCCCACCTGGCTACAACCTCCCTTCAGGTAGTTGTAGAGAGCAATAAGGTCACCCCTGAGCCTCCTCTTCTCCAAGCTAAGCAACCCCAGCTCCCTCAGCCTTTCCTCATAGGGCTTGTGTTCCAAACCCCTCCCCAACTTTTTTTGCCCTTCTCTGAACACGTTCAAGTGTCTCGATGTCCTT
Source organism: Picus viridis (assembly GCA_033816785.1). NCBI lineage: Eukaryota > Metazoa > Chordata > Aves > Piciformes > Picidae > Picus > Picus viridis. The sequence continues at coordinate 5,367,680 of CM066567.1, read as the reverse complement.
CTTGAATTGAGGAGCCCAGAACTGGACACAGGACTCAAGGTGTGGCCTAACCAGTGCAGTGTACAGGGGCACAATGACCTCCCTACTCCTGCTTGCCGCACTGTTCCTGATCCAGGCCTCCTTCCTCATGAGCTCTCACACACATATGCTTCTCATTTTTATTTTTTTCAGTGTGTGTCTGTTCTCTAGTGGCCTTTGAAAAACTCACAGGCTAAAGTAAAGAGGTAAACAGTACTGTTTAGAACAAGTGAGGAGCTGAAACAAAACTCTGGCAGGCTCACTGTAGTAGATTATCTTCTGCTTCTCATGTTTCCTCATAGGCTTCACTCCAGCTTTTTTCTTTCTCACAGACGTTCTGTCTTTTCTTGGTTTTTTGCAAGTGCAGTCTTCCATTCCTTCTGGTCCTCCTTATCTCCCAACCTTTGTATTCATCCCTAAAAAGGTGATTCTGCAATCAAAAATTAATTGAAGATGGAATAATTTCCAAATATATGTGCTGTATCAGGAATAGTGTGGCCAGCAGGAGCAGGGAGGTCATTGTGCCCCTGTACTCAGCACTGGTTAGGCTACACCTTGAGTCCTGTGTCCAGTTCTGGTCTCCACATTTTAAGAAGGACATTGAAACACTTGAACGTGTCCAGAGAAGGGCAATGAGGCTGCTGAGAGACCTTGAGCGCAAGCCCTGTGAGGAGAGGCTGAGGGAGCTGGGGTTGTTTAGCCTGGAGAAGAGGAGACTCAAGGGAAACCTTATTGCTCTCTGCAACTACCTGAAGAAAGTTGGGTTGGTCGCTTCTCCCAGGCAACCACCAACAGAACAAGAGGACATAGTCTCAAGCTGCACCAGGGGAGGTTTAGGCTGGATGTTAGGAGAAATTCTTCATAGAGAGAGTGATTGGCCACTGGAATGTGCTGCCCAGGGAGGTGGTGGAATCTCTGTCACTGGAGATGTTTAAAAAGAGACTGGATGAGGCACTTAGTGCAATGGTTTACGCGATTAGATGGTTTTGGGTGTTAGGTTGAACTTGATGATCTCAAAGGTCTTTTCCAACCTGGTTAGTTCTGTACTCTGACTACTTCTACACAAATGTAGGTGTTGTAGCCCAGAACTATCCCTGCGCACCTACATCACAGGCTTCAGTCAGGAGTTGCCTCTTCTGTATATCTCTGTATAGCAAAGAAAGGCACTTCGAGGGCCTGTCAGTGATGTGATTTAATTTTTTGAGCTACTTCACTTTCTGTTTTCCATAGAGAGAAGAGTGAGTATGATTGTGAGGTAGCACAGTGCTTTTATAATGCCTTAGATGACTGCAAAGAGTCCGTTCTCATTTATAGCTAAATGACAGATTGAGGGATAAAGAGATGCACAATGTTGTCATTTTATAACAACAGTATCTTACTTTGGATACCCTCACTTGTCCACTCCAATGCAACAGCAGAATTGTTATAGATCATTTTATCCAGCTGAACAGAAATTTGCGTGGGTATGTCCAAAGTGTGCTTGCTTCCCTCATGCCCTTCACCTGTACAGAATGAAGCCCATTCTAGAAAGCATTCAAACCCATCTTCCTTGAGAAATATGAGCTGACAAATCATGTTTGTTTCTCATTACCAAATGCAGATAATGAAATGGGAAAAAAAAACAAACTTGGGTACTTTTCAAATTCAACTACACAACAATGGCAGCAACCACAAAGCATCTCTTCAGAGACAGAACGCTTGCTTGCATTCTAACGGAAGAGCGTGTAAGAGCATATGTAACATTGCCATCTAGTGATTTCTGTTGTGTTTTGACAAATCTCACGTAAGCAGAGCCACCTCCAGTAATAGAAACATCTTTCCTGCTCCCTGATCTTCACAATTTATTATTTGGCCCTTGTATTTATTGCACTTTATCCTACATTTGAATTCGAATTGCATGCGAACCTTTGGAAAGGGCATAAAACACAATGTAAAGAACTGGCAGTAAATAAGTAAGGCAGTTACTAGAGGAGGCTAGGAATAAGCTCAAACTACTTCTACAAAAACTGACCACTTTCTTATATTTTTGGGCTGCATGTTGCTACATCTGTTAGAAGCACTGTCACTAAAAGCTCTGGGTTTACACCAAAACCAGCTTCTGGGTTGATTTTCAGCTGTATAAAGCAGCCTACTTAAGAAAAAAATCATGACTCAACTGAACTTTAGTATCAGGCAGTAGTAGTACTGACAGTTGACAGGAACAAGCTGAAAAGACTATGTGCAAGTATTTCATACACATGGGAATCTACCTGTTCAATGGCAGCTAACCACATGCTTAAAATGCAGTGGGACTTGGAATGTTTGTAGGTTGTATGAGACCAAGCACATCCTGTATCATCTTCAGCCTCACCTTAGACTGGATGCCTAATTTTAGATGAGCTGATCTTTCACACAGGATATGGTATCAGTGTAGGCATTCCAAAACATCAACAGGTCTGATCTGGAACAAGAGGAAGATACTGTGTCCACCTCTGAGCCCCTCAGTTTAGGAAAGATGTTGAGTTGCTGGAACACATCCAGAAAAGGGCTACAAAGCTGGGGAGGGGTTTGGAGCACAAGCCCTGTGAGGAGAGGCTGAGAGAACTGGGGTTGCTTAACCTGGAGAAGATGAGGCTCAGGACAGACCTTATTGCTGTTTACAACTACCTGAGGGAGGTTGTAGCCAGGTGGGGGTTGGTCTCTTCTTCCAGGAAACCTGTGACAGAACAAGAGGACACATTATCAAGCTGCACCAGGGGAGGTTTAGGCTGGATGTTAGGAAGAAGTTCTTCACAGAAAGAGTGATTGGCCATTAGAATGGGCTGCCCAGGGAGGTGGTGGAATCACCATCACTGGAGGTGTTTAGGAAGAGACTGGATGGGGTGCTTGGTGCCATGGTTTAGTTGATTAGATGGTGTTGGTTGATAGGTTGGACTTGATGACCTCAAAGGTCTTTTCCAACTTGGTCTATCCTATCCTATCCTATCCTATCCTATCCTATCCTATCCTATCCTATCCTATCCTATCCTATCCTATCCTATCCTATCCTATCCTACAATTTTCTGTACAGTGTCAGAAAGCTGTACACAATGTTCTTAGTCTTCCACCTTCCTTGATATTCCAGCTAAGGACTGAATCTGTTCCGATGTTTGGATAGCTTCTTTACTTTGCAGAAGTAGAGACCTTTCCACATGAGAAAGGCACATGCTCAACTTACCACATGCAACTTAACCTTATACACTGGTTACATGGTAAATTGGGAAAGAGGGCACATGCCATAAAGACTTAACTGATACATCTGTGCCTTCAGAATAGACATGTACACTCTGGTAGTACACTAAAATAGACTGAGAATAGAAGAAAAATATGGACATAATTCATTTAATGCATCCACTGCTCTTGCAGGCCCTACTAAAGCAGCTTGATTAATGCAGATGAATTAACTTTATTTAAAAGTGTAGTTTCATAAGGCATAATACTACTGAAGAGCTTCCAACTTGAAATCTATGTAAGTCAAGAACTGTAGAACCTGGAAGGTTAAATAAAATAAAATATGTTGTTTGATTTTGTCTGACCTATAGTGACACTTTAAGGAAGCTATTAAAAATGTCAGATGCAGTTATGTTTCTATACGAAGAGCTGAACATTTCCTTTTAACTGGTGACTTAAAGACTAGCAAAACCAAAGAAAATTAGTCAAAGCAGAGGCATCTATTTCAGAATAGGTGAGTACATCTTTTCTTCTGATGGACAAAGAGCACTGAGAATGAATCTTGTACCTTCATAATCTATTCATTTCCATCAGTTGTGCCACCTGTTACAATGCACTCACACAAATGAAGGGAGGTTGTAGACAGGCAGAGGTTGGTCTCTTCTCCCAGGCAGCCAGCACCAGAACAAGAGGACAGAGTCTCAGGCTGCGCCAGGGCAGGTTTAGGCTGGATGTTAGGAAGAAGTTCTATACAGAGAGAGTGATTGCCCATTGGAATTGGCTACCCGTGGAGGTGGTGGAGTCACCTTCATTGGAGGTGTTCAGGAGGAGACTTGATGGGGTGCTTGGTGCCATGGTTTAGTTGTTGGGTGGGTTGGATTGGTTGATGGGTTGGACGCGATGATCTTGAAGGTCTCTTTCAACCTGGTGTATTGTATTGTATTAAATACAGAATTCACCTTAGAAGTACCTAGAATTTTTTAATCCCAAAAGGTTTTACTTCCACTTCGGTGATAGAGTTACAATAGATTGTGTTTTGCCACACATATGAATTACGCAAAGCCAAAACAAGTTAATAAGATGTGGTGTAAAAATATATAAATTGACAGCTCTCCCCGTAATCTTTAGTGGAAAATGTTTAAGGCAGTCATAGCTTCTAGTTAAAGCAGACAGTTTATATTAAGACAATATTATCATTATTCAAGAGAAATAATTCTGGGAATTGGAGTGCAAGCAAAAAAAAAAATAAAGTGATAGTGAGGTAAGTTATCAAAGCCAGTGTCTGGAAGGAGTATGATGTAAATAAGAATCATATCTTAAATTCAGTGTTCACTGCTTCTGAAACAGTTTAAAATATAAATTTCACAGGACCAAATGAAAGGTTTAACCTTAGTCTCAAACAAATGGTTTTTCATGCTCCACAATTCAGACATGCTCCTCTAGAGGATGAGTCACAAAAATTAAGAACCAGTCCCAGAATCTTCCTACTGGAAGAAACTCATTTAAGCCTCTCTCTCTCCTGCCTTGCTGCTGGCTAACCTTACCAATCCAACAGCTATTTTCAGCTACCCAAGCAGTCTTTTTCTCTTCTAAACACTTTTCCTTTCTTCTAATTCATGCACCATTCTTCCTTTCATCTGTGAGATGATGGTTCTGGCACAAAGTCTGTTGAGGATGACTGATGTGATCTGTGGAGTAGCTATGGCACCCCATGGAGGTGTTTCCACCTGCTGCTCGTAACTAATGGAGAAGTTCAAAAGGTGAGGCAAATACAAAGGAGACAGGAACTCATGAATAGAAAAAGTAATTTTCTTTAATGATGTTCTGGATCCATCCCAGGATGTATTTTCCAATTGAACAGCCACGTATTTTTATCCTACCTATCTATATTTATCTACATGTAGGGGTAACATTGCTCACTCACTTATTGCAGCAACCTCTGAGGACTCCATTAAAAAACCAAGCACTTCTCATGGTGGGCCTGATAGCAGTATATACTGTGAATGGAAATGTCACCAAGAGTTCCATCAAACTAAGGAAAAGAAACACTACTGTATGTTAAATGAATGAAACACATTTCTCACCAAAGAATGCATTCAGTAGGAAATTACTGGAATGATTAAACACATTCAGCTGACTACACACTTGTAGATTTCCTATGAATTTGCTGTTAGGATCTTCTGCTAGCTAAAGGGTGATAATGCAGAAAAGGCAGTTTTTGTCAGCTGTATATGATGCATCAATAAGTATAAACCAAAATAATAGAAGAAAAATTACTTTAAATAATGAATAGTTTGTTTAATCCCAAAAGACACCTATATAAATACTTTTTGCCTGCAAAATTTCTGGTGTTCACTGAATATCAAGCTTTATTTCAAGCCAGTACCATACATGTTACTGCAACAAATATCCACAACAATAGTTATTTATCATTCTGTAGTTTTAATAACCCAGCAGACACTATGTATCACTACTAAAATTCACAGATAACATCAGGCATGTTAATTATTTTTTTAAATAATACTATTAATTAAGGTAAGAATATTTTTCATAACAAAAATTTGCTGTGAACTAAATTATCCTGAAAGGAAAAAAAATAATGCCTTAAAAATTCATTGAATGCGAAGGCAGAAGAAGAGAGCGAGACTGCTAATTTCAAAGCTATTTGCATTCAGAACACAGCAGTCCTGAAGATATTTGTGTGCAGCATTTGGATCTGTAGAGTAACATGCAAATTCAGAGCAAATAGATTCCAGGGATGATTCATTTTCTAGTTTTATGTATATCAGCTTTTCACTTTGCAAGGGGATGGACAGGTGAACAGGAAATACTATTGAGTGCTTCTCTGGCTGTCTGCCATACTCTGAATGATAGTTAATAACAAAATTATACCAGCACTTGGCAGACTGTCTTAAAAGTGAAAAAGAAAGTGAAGGATGACATTTTTATCTTCACACCTCTACTTAAGCAAAGGTACTCAATCTAGAAGTTATTCTTTTATTGTAATTGCAAACATTGTGAGCTTTGACTTGCTTTCCATAACATGTTTTCCTTTTACAAATATTTTAACGTCCCCTTATTTCCCCTCATTCAGTGAAAGCTATTTTAACATTTTACAAAGATTCAAAACCAGGCAAAAAATATCATTACATGGTGCTTTGACTAACTTAATTATTTCTTTTTTCAATTGTGGTTGTTTTTAATTGGAAAAGAAGAAACTAGAGAAACACTGAAGTGTTAAGATCCTTTTCTTGGCTCCTTAAAAAAATGATAGGAATGAAGCATGGATCTGTTCAATATTATCTTGCAGTAAACAATTTTGTTCATCAGAAGCAGTACTCAAGAACGTTGGAAAAAAAGCTATTCAATTTTTAGGTGCAAAATAACTACCTTCAGTTTGTCTCGATCCAGAGAGGGAAAGAGATTCAGGTTTTTAATGAATATTCCCATGTTGTGAAATTAGAGGCACAAATGAGGCCAAAATATCAACAGCTAGACTATTTATTACATAAATAAAGTGGAGGGATCAGAAGGGGAGAAAGAGAGAATAGGGAGAGAAAGAAGAGAGGGAGAAGAGGGAAAGAATTATATTACCACACCCCTCACCCCCCAAGACAGTTTGAGTCTGTGGGGGAAAGGTGCTGCAGGAGATGGTGGGTCTGTAGAGGAAGAGTGCTGAGGCTTTGGCTGTCGAAGGGATGTGGTCCTCTGAGCAGCTTCTTCAGCTCCATGAGTTACAGCAGACGGAACTTAAGGCATGGAGAGAGGGTTTTCAGAGTCCAGGATCCGTTGTGTTGCCCCGTGATGTTTCCAGCGTGTGGTGCCGTCTTCTTTCTTCTGCATTTTTCTTCTTCAATTTTCTTCTTCTAAGCCAGTAGTTGCTCCAGTCTTTTAAACAGTTTTTCAGTCCTTAGGCAAGTGTCCAGGTGTTGTTCCCCAGGATATCATTTCTGGGAAATCATCTTTAGGTAAGTGTCCAGGTAGCGTTCCCCAGGAAATCTTTGTGTACTCAGGTGAGTTTGGGCAGGGTCTGGATGGAGTGGGGGAGGCCTCCACCTCCTCCTTCTCCATCTACCTACCCACACACTCATTACACATCAGGAAACAGGTGGTGAATCCATTGTCTCACCATCCTCCCTTTCCAGGGCACTTGATGGGTGGAATGATCTTGTCCTGAAGGTGTGGTTGCTGGGCCCTTGGGCCATTGTTGTAGGCCAGCTGCAGTCCAGTGAGCAATGTTATCTTTGTACCTTCCAAGAGTCCTTCCAGTGGCTCTGCCCAACGCACATCAGCTATTGTCTGGGCAAGCAGCAAGTGATTTTATCTTTGTTGAGTCACACCAGGAGAGACAAGCTTTAGTCTCTCACACAGTTCCTAAAGGAAAAAAAAAAAAAAAGTAATTTCTCAATCAGATAGAATAAAGGATTATTTCAGAAAAAAATGATTCAATCAGTCCCCTAGAAAGCTCCATTACAGAGGAAATTCATCATCATCACCAGTATCCATATTGAAGGCATACAGAGCTGTCTACCCATTGTTTGATGCATGTCAACCATCCAACAAAAGGATCCCAACTGTAGAAAATGGTTTGATGACATAAAAGCCAGGCTGCAGATTCTGGTATCCCTCAAGTCAGAGTTTCAAAATCAAATTGGTGTCTCTGCAGTTTGTTGTATTAGAGGCTTCCTCTGTTGAAGCAGCCTTGTGAAATTCTGTGGTGCTTCTGTGTTTCACTGATGCACATACAATTCCTATCAAATAAACTGTCTAAAAACTAAAACCAGAAAGTGTGTATTTGTTGGACAAATTATCAGTCATGTCACTCACTTTGGAATTTGGGAATCAGATTGGATCCTAAATCTGTGCTGGCATGAATATTTCACCATTAAACAGACTTTTAAAACTAATTGTGGTATAGGTGGTTTGCAAGAAGGAATGAAATCTATTTCACATCCTTGTTATTTCCCTATCAAGTGCCACAAGAGCTACCTGCTTGTCACCAAAGAATGAAACTAGACTAGTGTGAAACTAGACTCTGGAAGAATAATTATGTGGACATCATACTTCTACAGAGCAAGTGAAATTACAGTTTAGAACTAAATTGCATTGTCTCTGTACAGACATTATGAATGTCAAAATTTTCTTTGTAGCCTTGCCTGTATGACTCTGTAAAGCTGCTTGGTGATAGACTGCAATGTACAGTTCTACTATTCTTTAACCCTTTTAATGAAATATATTTAACTGTAAGCCTGTAGCCTTAAAAAAAACCCAACAGACCTGTCAAGCAACCCATACTCATGAAAAAGAATGGGATTAGTTTAGAGCAGCATGAGAACCTCAAGAGGCCACATGCTGCAATGAACTAAATGGCTGCAATGAACTAAATGAGCAAAGCCTTTGACACTGTCCCGCACCACCTCCTGGTCTCCAAGCTGGCGACACATGGGTTTGATGGGTGGACCACTAGATGGATAAAGAACTGGCTTGATGGCCGCACCCAAAGAGTGGCTGTCAACGGGTCCATGTCCCAATGGAGGCCAGTGACAAGCGGAGTCCCTCAGGGATCAGTCCTGGGACCTGTCTTGTTCAACATCTTTGTGGGTGACATGGACAGTGGCATCGAGTGCACCCTCAGCAAGTTTGCTGATGACACCAAGCTGTGTGGTGCAGTGGACACGCTGGAGGGAAGGGATGCCATCCAGAGGGACCTGGACAGGCTGGAGAGGTGGGCACAAGCCAACCTCATGAGCTTCAACAAGACCAAGTGCAGGGTCCTGCATCTGGGTCAAGGCAATCCCAGGCACAAATACAGGCTGGGCAGTGACTGGCTGGAGAGCAGCCCTGAGGAGAGAGACTTGGGGGTGCTGGTGGACGAGAAGCTCAACATGAGCTCTCAATGTGCACTTGCAGCCCGGAAAGCCAATCAGATCCTGGGCTGCATCAGGAGAAGTGTGACCAGCAGGTCAAGGGAGGTGCTTCTCCCCCTCTACTCAGCTCTGGTGAGACCCCACCTGGAGTACTGCCTCCAGTTCTGGAGCCCATATTACAGGAGGGATGTGGACGTGCTGGAGTGTGTCCAGAGAAGGGCCACGAGGATGATCAGAGGGCTGGAGCACCTCTCCTATGAGGACAGACTGAAGGAGTTGGGGCTGTTCAGTCTGGAGAAGAGAAGGCTCCCAGGTGACCTCATTGTGGCCTTCCAGTATCTGAAGGGGGCCTACAGGAAGGCTGGGGAGGGACTTCTCAGGATCTCAGGTAGTGATAGGACTAGGGGGAATGGAATGAAGCTGGAAATGGGGAGATTCAGGCTAGATGTGAGGAAGAAGTTCTTCACCATGAGAGTGGTGAAGCCCTGGAATGGGTTGTCCAGGGAGGTGTTTGAGGCCCAGTCCCTGGAGGTGTTTAAGACCAGGCTGGACGAGGCTCTGGCCAGCGTGATCTAGTGTAGGGTGTCCCTGCCCATGGCAGGGGGTTGGAACTAGATGATCCTTGTGGTCCCTTCCAACCCTGACTGATTCTATGATTCTATGATTCTATGATTCATGTGCCGGTGAAAAGCAGCGAGCGCTCAGAGCTTCATGGAATTTTCAGTAACGCCATAGCCTGTAGCTGTGTCTGAAATGTTGGGTTTGAACTTGTGGGTGATAAAATATTTTCTTGGTGTTTCTGGGCAGCCCACCCATTCCTTAGTGCACATTTTACATAGTGCTGATCTCTTTCTGAAAGTGTCAGCAGCAAGAAGTACATGAGAAGGGATGACTGGATGGAGGTAAGGGACGGGAGCTATGAACAAAAAAATGACACATTGGTGAGGGGACCTGAAATGTTAGACTTGCATATATGCAGTTCTCATCTCTTCTTGCTCCTGATCTAGCCTGATCTAGTGAAGGGTGTCCCTGCCCATGACAGGGGGTTGGAACTAGATGATCCTTGTGGTCCCTTCCAACCCTGACTGATACTATGATACTATGAAACAGCACAACTCTAAAGGTAGATAGGATGCTGAGCTCAGAAAAAAAGTTTCAGCTACAGAGAAAAGGAAGCAGGTACTCTAGAATGGATAGCTTTAAGAGCTGCTGATAGCCACAGAGAGAGATAAGGTTAGACCCTCACCAAGACACCTTGCTATCTTTTTTTCCAACTTCATTGTTTCTCTTCATTAATTTGTTCTCTATCCCCTTAAATTCTCTTCATGTAAATACTCCAACTCAGTATTTGAGAATGCAAAAGGATTAGCATACTTTAAATATGCTCTTTTTATCAGATTTGAAGAGTGGCTAGAAGAACTCATCTGGCTTTTCCTGGACTAATGAAATAAGAAATGGTTATTTCCAGAAGCCACATCACAGCACCTAATATTAATGTATCTTGTCAGCAATATCACTTTCAGGTTAGCACAACAACAGCTACATCTTCTGCAGAGCTCAGGATATTTTCAGCCTCCCTGCAGATTATCAGATGTGCTGATAGAATATTCACTGCACTTTTGTGGGATGTAGTGATGAGGTCGTCTGTGCTTTTGTTTTAGCCTGCACATGGCTTGTCATCATTCTCTGTGTATTTTGTTTTCATTAGCAGGGGAAAAGAAAGGGGAAAAAGAGCTGGCAGATACTTCAGTTTGAATTAAAATAAATCAATAAATATGCAAGACTGAGTATTTATACCTGCATTAGAATATTCAGGGATTGGAATTATCTGTCAAAATACTTCCCAAAGCCTGTGAATGGACAAGGTTCGGCATCATTACATCTATACTTCCAAAAGATCTGATGCGCTGTTGTCAGATACTCATCTTTTGAGTTTTGGCAATGGTTTCTGTCCTGGCTCCTGTCTTCAGATCATATAAATGATCTGTGTGGGGCACAAGACCTGAAGTAAAAGATATGCAGAAAACAGCCTGGAGCAGAAAGGTCTGCTGGTAGTGAAGCAGCAGCTATTGAAAGACTACTGAGGAAACCCAACCATCTAATGAGGTTACTTAGAAGATGCAGTTGGAGTAACTCTAGGTAAGCAAAGAGACTTGAATGTTGATTCTTGCTTTCCTGATCTACTGATTTATACATTTTAAGAAAGAAAGGTAGAACAATGATGATCTAGTCTGACCTCTTGAATGACACAGGACAATGGACTGCAATTGGCAATTTCTGTATTAATAATCTCTGTTTGACTTATACTATAGTGTTTTGTTTTAAGTTATGCAATCTTAGTTCTTCAAATGATGAAGAACCCACCTTATCCCTTTCTGACTTCTTCCCAATGATTAATTATTCTCACTATTAAAATTTCTGCTCCATTCCTAATTCAAATTTGTCTAAGTCATATACTAACCACTGGATCTCATTATGCCTCTCCCCGTTAGATTAAAAAGACAATTGCCATCAGAAATGCCTTTCTTATATAGTTACTTAAATAATGAAGTCACCTTTCAACCTTCTCCTGAGTATCCTAAATAGATTGAGTTCAATTTACATGCCTGAGGCCTGACTTCAAAAAAAAAAAAAAAAAGAGCAGTGGTATTATTTGGAAGGCTTTCATAAAATATACCACATAAATGAACCAGTTGCTGCTTTTGTTTTACTTCCAAAAGCATGCTGTGCAGCTGCATATGTTTTTGTGACACTTGCTGACTTCCTGCAGAAACACCAATAAAATTATTCATTTTTTACCTTACAGTTCAGCTCCACAAAAGCACTTTAGTGTGGTAATGATGGTTGTTTCCGAAGATAACTTTCAGTCAGTCATCTTGAGGAGCAGAATTTGCTGGGTCTGATGTTATTCAAAGGGCGAGTTGGGCATGTAGAAATGGGATTCACAGACACAAGAGAGCTGAATAGGAAAGTAGCCAATCAAGACCTAACATGTTTGTGCAGGTCTGCTTCTCACACATTTGCAAACATATCTGAGATTTGAATGCTTAGCCTAAAGCCTCTCCCAGGTTTAGACGCATAAGTCAACGACTTAGGGAAAGATTTTGAGGTATATAAAGAAGAAAAGAAAGGAAAAGAGAAGAAAAGAAAGGAAAAGAAAAGAGAAGAAAAGAAAGGAAAGGAAAAGAGAAGAAAAGAAGAAAAGAGAAAAAGAAAAGAAAAGAAAAAGAAAAGAAAAGAAAAGAAAAGAAAAGAAAAGAAAAGAAAAGAAAAGAAAAGAAAAGAAAAGAAAAGAAAAGAAAAGAAAAGAAAAGAAAAGAGAAGAGAGGAGAAAGAGAGGAGAGGAGAGGAGAGGAGAGGAGAGGAGAGGAGAGGAGAGGAGAGGAGAGAGAGGAGAGGAGAGGAGAGGAGGAGAGGAGAGGAGAGGAGAGGAGAGGAGAGGAGAGGAGAGGAGAGGAGAGGAGAGGAGAGGAGAGGAGAGGAGAGGAGAGGAGAGGAGAGGAGAGGAGAGGAGAGGAGAGGAGAGGAGAGGAGAGGAGAGGAGAGGAGAGGAGAGGGAGAGGAGAGGAGAGGGAGAGGAGAGGAGAGGAGAGAGGAGAGGAGAGGAGAGGAGAGGAGAGGAGAGAAGGGAAGAGGAGAGGAGAGAGGAGAGAAGAGAAGAGAAGAGGGAGAGAAGAGAAGAGAAGAGAAGAGAAGAGAGAAGAGAAGAGAAGAGAAAGAGAAGAGAAGAGAAGAGAAGAGAAGAGAAGAGAAGAGAAGAGAAGAGAAGAGAAGAGAAGAGAAGAGAAAAAGAAAAAGAAAAGAAAAGAAAAGAAAAGAAAAGAAAAGAAAAGAAAAGAAAAGAAAAGAAAAGAAAAGAAAAGAAAAGAAAAGAAAAGAAAAGAAAAGAAAAGAAAAGAAAAGAAAAGAAAAGAAAAAAGAAAAGAAAAGAAAAGAAAAGAAAAGAAAAGAAAAGAAAAGAAAAGAAAAGAAAAGAAAAGAAAAATCTGCTAAGCTAGAGACAAAGATGACATTCATCCTCCTCTGAGAAAGATGAATTCAAACATTCAGGCTTCACAGAGACAAAGAAAATGAAATTGAGTCTGTTCATGAGTGATGAGGGCATTCATCTGGGAAAGAACAGTCATTGCTTTGTTTATGAATCCTGCTCAATAAAGATTTAACACGAAATGCCTTTGTAGGCCTAGAAGCAGCAGAATTGACTGCCCTTATTAAGGGACTACACAGCCTTGCTCTTTCTCTGAACTCGTGTCCTTCTATTGATGGTACAATTTATATATATTATAAAATATAATTCTATAATTGTTACATTATACAAGTAATTAAAAACAAATATAGAATAATATATTGTGGAGAGATCTCTTTCAGTGTAAGTCCCACCATATCCTAAAGTGCATCAAATGTGTCTGCAGATGTGGCCCACATGGCTTGAAGCCAAATCAAGACGTATTTTCAGTATCTCCAGTTTATTTTCCCGCAGTATTGAGCTTGTGTTCATCAACTTAAGAAGCGAGTGCCTTCACCTTTAAGTGAATGCAATGAAAATGAAGTTTGCTCTTCTTCTAGTTGGAACTACCATTAAAAATCCTATCACGTTCCTTTGAGGCATACATTTGCCCAAAGAAACAATAAAAACTTTACAAACCATAGAAGGTGCATGCCATCCACCTCGAATTCCTCTGGAGGTTCAGTTTCTGGTAGAGGGGCCATCAAAACTCCTGTCAAAACTGCTATACAAATAATCACATTCTAAATTGTTCAATGCTTTTCTATTTCGCAATGAAACAGCAAACTGCTGGCTATGCTGTCAGCTCGTGGCTTGGGCAGCAACACTCTGCGCTGGGTTGGACACTGGCTGGAGGGCCGGGCCCAGAGAGTGGTGGTCAATGGTGCCACCTCCAGCTGGAGGCCAGTCACCAGTGGTGTCCCCCAGGGATCAGTGCTGGGCCCCATCCTCTTCAATGTCTTCATTGACGGTCTGGATGAGGGCATTGAGACCGTCATCAGCAAATTTGCAGATGACACCAAGTTGGGAGCAGATGTTGGTCAGTTAGAGAGTGGAAGGGCCCTGCAGAGGGACCTCGACTGACTGGACACATGGGCGGAGTCCAATGGGATGGCATTCAACAAGTCCAAGTGCCGGGTGCTGCACTTTGGCCACAACAACCCCATGTAGAGCTACAGGCTGGGATCGGAGTGGCTGGAGAACAGCCAAACAGAGAGGGACCTGGGGGTGCTGATTGACACCCGCCTGAATATGAGCCAGCAGTGTGCCCAGGTGGCCATGAAGGCCAACGGCATCCTGGCCTGCATTAGGAATAGTGTGGCCAGCAGGAGCAGGGAGGTCATTGTGCCCCTGGACTCTGCTTTGGTTAGGCCGCACCTTGAGTGCTGTGTCCAGTTCTGGGCCCCTCAGTTTAAGAAGGACATTGAGACACTTGAAGGTGTCCAGAGAAGGGCAACAAGGCTGGTGAGAGGCCTTGAGCACAAGCCCTATGAGGAGAGGCTGAGGGAGCTGGGGTTGTTTAGCCTGGAGAAGAGGAGGCTCAGGAGCGACCTCATTGCTCTCTACAACTACCTGAAGGGAGGTTGGCCAGGAAGGGGTTGGCCTCTTCTCCCTAGCAACCAACACCAGAACAAGGGGACACAGTCTCAAGCTGCAACAGGGGAAGTTTAGGCTCGAGGTGAGGAGAAAGTTCTTCACAGAGAGAGTTGTTAGCCATTGGAATGGGCTGCCTGGGGAGGTGGTGGAGTCCCCGTCCCTGGAGGTGTTCAAGAGGGGACTGGATGTGGCACTTGGTGCCATGGTCTAGTCGTGAGGTTTGTGGTTACAGGTTGGACTCAATGATCTTCGAGGTCTCTTCCAACCTTGGTAATACTGTGATACTGTGATACTGTGAAACATTTTTTGTGACTTTTTCCTTAGAAGGTATCATTTCCATAACTCTTCTGCTGAAACTTAAGCCAGAGATTCTTATTACAGTTAGACAATAATTTCCTGTTTTCTATATCAAATTCTCCACATGGTCAGAGGCACAGAGAGTCAAGTAAGGCGAGATAGATCATAATTATTGTTCTCTCCTTTGTCATGTTTGTTTAGATAGCAGAACCTATTAGTCCAAACCTGCCTCTAATTATTTATGTGTATATGCACTTTCTATTCACATAAAGTTGCTGAAGATCTGTGGCCATTTAGGCTGTGTGCCTCAAAAAAGAAGCCACAGAGTTGAGACATTCAGTGTCCAGAGTGTACAGCCCAGTGTATTTAGAATACAATAAAATAGAATTGAATTAACCAGGTTGGAAGAGACCTTTGAGATCATCATGTCCAACCCATCATCCAACACCATCTAATCAACTAAACCACGGCACCAAGCACCCCATCAAGTCTCCTCCTAAACACCTCCAATGATGGTGACTCCACCACCTCCCCAGGCAGCCCATTCCACTGGGCAATCACTCTCTCTATGTATAGAACTTCTTCCTAACATCCAGTCTAAATCTCCCCTGGCACAGCTGGAGACTGTGTCCTCTTGTTCTGGTGATGGTAGCCTGGGAGGAGAAGAGACCAACCCCCTCCTGGCTACAACCACCCTTCAGGTAGTTGTAGCGAGTAATGAGGTCACCCCTGCACCTCCTCTTCTCCAGGCTAAACAACCCCATTTGCCTCAGCCTCTCCTCATAGGGCTTGTGCTCCAAACCCTTCACCAGCTTTGCTGCCATTCTCTGGACATGTTCCAGCAACTCAACATCTTTCCTGAATGATGAAAACTGGACACAGGACTCAAAGTGTGGCCTATGCAGAGCGGCGTACAGGGGGTGAATGACCTCCCTGCTCCTGCTGGCCACACAGTTCCTGAAATCCTGCATCCTTTTAAATCTGGCTGCAAAGTCATTGTCTTGCTCTTTCTTTGCTCTCTGCTCCCATGGGAGAGAGATGCTCTCTTATCTGGTAACAGTGGGGGAGTATCCCGGGCCTCTTTGCCCTGAGTAATTTTACTTTTTTTCCTGCACGATCTTGGACTGTCTGGGCCTAATATCAGGGTAGAAAAAGCAGGGAGGGAGGGCAGTTCAGGCCTGGCCGGCCTGAAACCAGCCTAGTAATGGTGGGGTGGGGGGAAGAAAGAGCCCTGGGGCTTTTGGTGAACCCTAGGTGGGGAGAAAGGAAGTGTTGGGTCCTGTGTTAAGTTTAGTCTGGGAATTTGTTTGAACTTTATATGCTTTGCTATGCTCACCAGTATGCTTGGTAGTTTTTTGTAGTATGTGAATTGCTTTTCCATTTAAACTTTCCATGACCATCCAATCCATTTGTGTGAGCGTTATTCTTTTGTCCCTTTTGGAGCAATAGAGCAATCTGTTCTGCTCTAAACTTGGACAAGACCATGAAAATGCAGGCACATCAAATTTGTTTTCAAACAAAGCAAATAGGAAAGATCTTTTTTATTATTAAAATATGGCTTGGTTTTCCACAACCCAATTCATTTTGTGTTTGCTAGTTATTCCAATCATTTGTATTTATTTTGCCATGACTGCATACTGTATAAATGATATGTTGTCAAATGTGTACTTCACACCACTTTTCCATTAAGATTATAGCTGTGGATAAGAAGTTTTGTTATGAATGTAACCTATGAAGTAGCTAGTCTAAACTAAATGTTGAAACTTCTTTTCAGAGGCATGCTGATTTCAATCTAGAGACTATTTCCAAGAAATATGTTCAATTGAAGTGGAAATTTCCTGATTGTCCATACTCATAAATGACAGTTGTGGCCTTGAGACATTAAAAGATACACCTTTGAGTCTGAAAATATCATAGAATCATAGCAACCTGGTGCTTGTGGCAAAGAGCTCCAGGTGAGACACGTGGTGTGGGTGGGCTTGGCGCGGGTGAATGCAGTGCCATCGCCCGGGCCTGTGGGTGGCTGCAGCCCACCCCCCGCTGAAAGACTAAACAAGAACCTTCAGCCGGGTTCCACCAATGAAATTGGATTAGCATATCGTTGTTTTCATTCATATACCAAAACATTCGGCCAGAGTGTTCAGAAAGTGTCTCTTTCTTAAAGGCACAGCCTAAACCGGTCACACATAGAACCAACCAGGTTGGAAAGGACCTCAGAGATCATCAAGTCCAACTTATATTTACAGGGCATTGCTGTAACAGAACTGGAGCTTTGAATGAGCTGCTTTGGGAAAAGCTCCTCTTGGAGTTCCCACGTCCACCAGTCATTATTCTAAATGGCCATAGGTCATAGTTTTCAGCATTAAATCCACTGACTCTGTCCCTAAATTCCTTGATCTCAAGGACTGTAAAGCCAGCCCAACAAATGCAGCAGTAAAAGCCACAAGGTACTATGCAGGGCCAAATATATCTATGTGGTAATGAGAAAAAGTTCAATTCTCCACACACACACACACCCCCCCCCCCCCAACCACAGCTAACTCAGTCAGGGAAGCAAAATGGATAAGGCTATATTTTTACAAAGCAGAATGAAATGCAAGGAATATATACACAATATACAGTATTTACAGTATAGACAAAAATATACAGGAAAGAACATAACACAGAAAACTCCCTCTGGATGGAGGAGGATTCCCCCCAAACCTCTTTTTCCCCCTTCCTCCCTTTTTTCCCAAAAAAAGGATTAAAGAGAGAAAATGGATATTAAGGGAAATTCTGGTAGTTGAAAGCAGATGTTAAGGGAGAAAAAGTTAGTTTTCTTATCTCATTAGTCCAAGGTCAGCACCGCCAGAACAGAAGAAAACAGCTGTCCAGACTGACTGCACAGAGTAAAAACTTAAAGTTACATTCCTACTACCAATGAAATTATCTTTATTTTTCCTTTTACATCAAAATATTCAGCTAGAGTGTTCAGTAGCTGTCCTTTTCCTTAAACACACAGACAAAAACTGTCACAATCTACAACAACATGACCCAGGCCAAGGTTACGCAAGATGGAGGAGAAAATGAAGATGCACCTACGTATTCAGCTAAGGATGCACCTACGTATTCAGCTAAGGAGATTTGTACTGTCTCTTACTATCTATCTCTATCTATTGCCCATTGGAATGTGCTGCCCAGGGAGGTGGTAGAGTCACCATCACTGGAGGTGTTTAGGAAGAGACTGAATGGGGTGCTTGGTGCCATGGTTAGTTGATTAGATGGTGTTGGTTGATAGGTTGGACATGATGATCTCGAAGGTCTCTTCCAACCTGGTTTATTCTGTTGATTCCATTCCATTCCATTCCATTCCATTCCATTCCATTCCATTCCATTCCATTCCATTCCATTCCATTCCACTCTATTATAATTATGAACATAACTCTATTCTTTGATACTCTTCTTAGGATTTTTTTGTTTGTTTTTAATTAAAGGGTTTGTAACAGCCTTATGCTTAAAAAAAAAGTTCAACCTATCCCACACTGTTAAATCCAAGGATTTAGATTGAGGCTCTAAATGAGATGCAGTGATGCCTAGCAGATTTGAGTTTGATGTATATCTAGTTTGCAAACTATTCTTGAAGTATTTTTTTGATGTCTTAAAGTATGAAGACAGAAAAATATCAGAGTATCACAGTATCACTAAGGTTAGAAGAGACCTCGAAGATCATCAAGTCCAACCTGTCACCACAGACCCCATGATCAGACCATGGCACCAAGTGCCACGTCCAGTCCCCTCTTGAACACCTCCAGGGACGGGGACTCCACCACCTCCCTGGGCAGCACATTCCAATGGCAAATCACTCTCAGTGAAGAACTTCCTCCTCACCTCGAACCTAAACTTCCCCTGTTGCAGCTTGAGACTGTGTCCCCTTGTTCTGGTGCTGGTTGCTAGAGAGAAGAGGCCAACCTCCTCCTGCCTACAACCACCCTTCACGTAGTTGTAGAGAGCAATGAGGTCGCCCCTGAGCCTCCTCTTCTCCAGGCTAAACAACCCCAGCTCCCTCAGCCTCTCCTCATGGGGATTGTGCTCAAGGCCTCTCCCCAGCCTCGTTGCCCTTCTCTGGGCACGTTCAAGAGCCTCAATGTCCTTCTTACATTGAGGGGCCCAGAACTGGACACAGGACTCAAGGTGTGGTCTAACCAGTGCAGAGTACAGAGGCACAATGACTTCCCAGCTCCTGCTGGCCACACCATTCCTGATCCAGGCCAGGATGCCATTTGCCTTCTAGGCCACCTGGGCACATTGCTGGCTCATGTTTAGGCAGCTGTCAATCAGCATCCCCAGGTCCCTCTCTGTTTGGCAGCTCTCCAGCCACTCCGACCCCAGCCTGTAGCTCTGCATGGGGTTGTTGTGGCCAAAGTGCAGCACCCGGCACTTGGACTTGTTGAATGCCATCCCATTAGACTCCGCCCATGTGTCCAGTCAGTCGAGGTCCCTCTACAGGGCCCTTCCACTCTCTAACTGACCAATATCTGCTCCCAGCTTGGTGTTATCTGCAAATGTGCTGATGACTGTCTCAATCCCCTCATCCAGACCGTCAATGAAGACATTGAAGAGGATGGGGCCCAGCACTGATCCCTGGGGGATGCCACTGGTGACTGGCCTCCAGCTGGAGGTGGCACCATTGACCACCACTCTCTGGCCCCGGCCCTCCAGCCAGTGCCCAACCCAGCACAGAGTGCTGCTGCCCAAGCCACACAAGCTGACAGCTCAGCCAGCAGTTTGCTGTGGGGGACGGTGTCAAAGGCCTTGCTGAAGTCCAGGTAGACCACATCCACAGGCCTCCCCACATCCACCAGGCGGGTCACCTAATCATGTGTATTGTTTTGTTCTTTTTCTCAATCTTTTGACTTTAGCCTAGCCAGGAAAAGCTTTCCAGATTAGTGTATTTGAATGATTAAAAGAAAAAAAGAGTATTTAAAAGAATCAAGTGTCTAAAAAAAGGAGAAAGGCCTCTCTCTGTCAATGCAAGGATTGTGATTTACCTGAACTTTCCTGTGAATTAACAGTTCAGGTGTGAGCTCTGTGAGACCTGACCAGTTCTTATAAATTAGGACCTGCCTACATAAAATAAAAAAGTAATTATTTTTCTACTTCCCTTGAAAATGTAATTCACAGAGATCTAATTGTAGGCTCCCTGTCAGGACTTCATTGGCAGCTGTCCTCTTAGTAGAAGGCCATTTTTCACACTTCACAATGAAAAAAAATTATTTTGTTTTCTAATTTCAAATTATTTTTCCTCTTACATTTTTGTCTAAACCTTCTTTTCTTTGGAAAAGCCTTTATGCCAGAAGTTCCTTCTTCTGTGCTTGTGCTTTTAGGACACAGGGGAATGGAAACTTCATTTCAATGAAGGGGAATTTTTTCTTTCTATCATAGTATCAGTCAGGGTTGGAAGGGACCACAAAGATCATCTAGTTCCAACCCCTGCCATGGGCAGGGACACCCCACACTAGATCAGGCTGGCCAGAGACTCATCCAGCCTGGCCTTAAACACTTCCAGGGACAGGGCCTCAACCACACTCCCATATAACCAATTCCAGGGCTTCACCACTCTCATGGGGAAGAACTTCCTCCTCACATCCAGCCTGAGTCTCCCCACCTCCAGCTTCATTCCATTCCCCCTAGTCCTATCACTACCTGATAGCCTGAGAAGTCCCTCCCCAACCCTCTTGTAGGCCCCCTTCAGATACTGGAAGGCCACAATGAGGTCACCTCAGAGCCTTCCCTTCTCCAGACAGAACAGCCCCAACTCCTTCAGTCTGTCCTCATAGGAGAGGTGCTCCAGCCCTCTGATCATCCTTGTGGCCCTTCTCTGGACACGTTCCAGCACCTCCATATCTGTCTTGTAATAGGGGCTCTGGTGCAAGCATGTAGTTTTAGGTGAAAAAAGAAGGATAAGAAATCTGCAATTCTTCATATCATTGATGGTAAAAGAGGAATACAGAGCTGGGTTCTCAATCTAGTCCTACAATTTGCACTGCTAAGAAAGAAAGTACAGTGAGCTAACCCTCAGGACAAGTATTGGGAGGACCGAAGTGCAGTTGCCCTCTTTGATTTTTTGGCATTGACCACATCACCAGCAGGCTCTTAAGAAATCAAAAGTGACCTGGAAAACTCACATCTATAGATTTTAGGTACTTCACAAATTATCCCATATTAACAGCTAAGTGTTTCAAATTCTTGAAAAACATTTCTGTCCTTGTTTCAAACACAGAGGAAACAGGACTAGGGCAAATCAAATGCTTTTTGTTAAGGGAGATGTCATCAGCTAGTTAAAAAGAAGAGCAATCTGGCACATGCAGGACACCAAGGCTGAGCTGCTTCAGTGCTGAGGAAACAGAGTTAAGGGGTTTCAGCATTTGGTTAAGCCCAAGGAGTTGCAGTGAATGGGCATTCCAGAGAGTTCAGATTTGGTCTAGTTCTGTTTAATATCTTTATCAATCATCCAGTCAAAGGGAACAAGTGCACCCTCAGTAAGTTAGCAAATGACATCAAGTTGAGTGGAAGTGTTGATCTGCTTGAGAGTTAGAAGTCTCTGCAGAGGCTGAGGCAAACAGTATGAAATGCAACAAGGCCACGTGCCATGTCCTGCACTCAGGTCGCAACAAGACCGCACAACACTATAAGCTTGGGGCAGACCACCTGGAAAACTGCCCAGCAGAAAATGTCCTGGAGGTATGGGGCAACATCCATCTGAACACAAGCTAGGAGTGTGTTCAGGCAGCCAAGAAGAACAATAGCATCCTGGCTTGTATCAACTTATTCCAACATGAAGTTACTGGACTTCTGAAACACACAAGCATGACATGTAGTCAGGCTAACCTACTGTGCATGAAGATTCCATGGTGATGAATGAGCTCTTGAAGTATTATGAAACAACATTTTCTCTGCCTGTAATATTCCTAAAGCCTATCCAATGGACTATACATTTGATATGAGCATCAGCAACATTGGAACATTTGGACATGCCATTCCTTCTGTTCACCACCTTGTTTTGCAGGTGTTGCAAATTGTGGCCAATCTGATACTGTACTTGACTGCATAATATTTTGTACACGGTGCATGACAAGGGATTTGCATGTGCTGAAATCTGAAATACTCAACTTTCATCTGCTTCAGTACCTAGAAATGCTTGACATGACATCAATTTGTATTTCAAGAAAGGTTTGTACTGAAGCACAAATATGATTTCCTTTTTGTCTGGCAGAAAGGATTGCTCCAGCAGAAAGCAGATTTGGGGAACTCCAGACAGCCTTGGTACAGCAATTCTGAAAGGGATAATAGAATATAGGATCTTTGCAGGTTTTTAATGAAGTAGATAGTGGCTACAGAAAATGAGTCTCAGGCTAGTGCTGCAGTATGAAAAGCCATTTTTCCTTCAGTCATCACTGGCCACAAAGCAGTAAGTACTTCATAGGCATTTGCTGAGACTGTTCCCTGTTAGTGCCTGCTTTCCTGTCTTAGATAATAGTGATGCCATACAATCTTCACAATGATTATTGCCAGAGTCAATAGAGAAGTGTGCTTGTATTATGAGAAGAAATAACTTGTATCCCCTTCAAAGTCTACGATACATATACAGTGTTTTTGCACTACTGTATAAAGCCAATCTACCAAGCCTTAACCTAGGCACCATGCTTTATTTTCATCAGAAAAGCAGTAGACCCTGACTTCAGGTGTCTTTTTAGTAGAAGGGCTTAATGAAAAAAGATTTCCTAGGAGTATTACCAAGTTATTTGTCAAAATGTCATAGAGATTCCACAGATTGTATAGTCAGCTTCTTCGAGGAAGAAAAAGAAGATTGCCCTTTTGGATTATCATCACGCTCCTTCTCTAAGATGCTTACATTAAGATGAATGAAATGATTGCCTAAAAATCTCTTTGAAGCCCAGTGGAATGAAAGCATATTCTAAGTAATCCTCTAATTCACAGTCTCCTTTCTTTGATACTATAACTTTAATTAGTCTGGTTATGATATTCAACAGTAATAGAGTCAATTAGATAGCTGGATGACCATGTCTTGTAAGTAATGATGAATAGTTTCAGCTAAGCCAACAAATATGTCAATTTTGAAAGAGTGAATGAAAATATATCTGGCAGATTAATTCTCATGTCCAGCCTCTTGTCCTAATATCTTCAGTCTGCAACATTTATTTGGACTGTTCATGTATTAACAATTGCCCCAGCAGTTTCCCTATTATTGTTCAGATTATTTTCTTCCCATGCTTCTTCTTATTGCATGCTCTACTTTTGTAAATGCTCTGTAACATACACTGCCTGTGGAAGCAAATGTGCTAATCTATCGCTGAGTAAATGACTTTGGAAATTAGTTGGAGGTTAATTCTTTGCCTCATTGGCCCCCCAAAGTAGCCAAACTGTAATTGATTTTGATGCCATTCACAAAGTGCCTTGGCCTGTTGAATAATGAAGGAACACTTACAGAGACAGCCACTGAATATAGAAACAATTATGCAGGGTATCAATGAGACATCATTAAATGTTTAATGCTTCCACACTTAATCAACTTTATCCTACCTTTAACAGCTTTGTTGCTTTAGGAAATCAGCAAAATTTCAAGTGTCAGTATGTTGCATACATTTTACATCCATAAGTTCAGAGAAATGTTCGCTCAGAGTAAGCATATCTAGTCCTGATATATTTAAGGAGCAGTTAAAGCATAAAAGAAAAATGATAGACAATTATTGGTGCTGGGGAAATGTCAGGTCCTACATGTGTGTGTTGCATGGAGCATTCATCACTTACATGGTCACAGTGCCCTAATGACAGCATCATCTCACTCTGTTGTTCCATTACTCACAGGTAACATGAGAAAGGTCAGGTTATCTTTCAGTTGTAACAGATGCAGCCAATCAACTATCAAGCAATAGTTCCTTTGGGTTTTCAACTGCTTTATATAATTTGTTTTATGACTGACAGTGGTGATGATAACTGTGGCTGAACAGTAATTTATTGAACTTTTTATGCTTGTGTTAAATAATTACTCAAGCAGAAGCTGCAAGGATTTTAAGAAGCTAATGATCCTAGACTATACTGCCATGATTTGTACACACATTCTAGTCACCTCAGTCAATGTTTGAGGCAAAAACATGCCTAATTTACTAAGCTTGCATGCAGCAGTCTACTAAGCAGGACTGAATGGGCACAGTGGTATTTTAAAATATCACACAATGTAGGATGAGGAGGGTTTTTTAAAGGCAAGTACTATATCATTCCTCTAAAGACAGCTTTGCTACGGATCATTTAAGTTATGCGACAGCAGCTCAGTGCCTGAATCCTGAATGACCAGTCCCACATTACTTCAATGACCCTGGCAATATCATTCCACTTGCAACAGAAACATGGTAGATGCCAAGTTTCCTGGTATTATATGCATTCCTGGATCTCTGTGATTTAAGCAAGGTGTCTTCTTTTCTCAGACTATTCTCTCTTCAATGTATGCACTATACATCTCATTAAGAACCAGGACTTAACCTCTCCTTTCAGACACACTCAAATAAAGCATAGTTGTTGGTACTTATAACTTACTCATGGATGTAATTCACACTTTCTTGGGGAAAAGTACCTGCCATTCCACTTGGTGAAGCTTTATCTTTTTGGTGCCTTGTAAAATTATGATTGCATTTCCAACATACTTCTTTTTCAGATTTCCTAATCCTGTACAAATGTGGAGTACTCCTATTCTACAGTAGAGAAGGGGAATGAAACTGGATCCTAGAACCAAGCAGCATGTTTTGACTTAAACTGCTTCAGACTAGTACCTACTACAACAAACTTGTCTTGGAGAGAGCTAGTTGAACTGAAAAGTACCGAAGAACAGAGGACTGCATAAGCTTTGTGAACCATTTTATGTTGCCTTCCTGAATTCCATTTCCTGTGAAGTCTGCTTCTAAGCTTTGGTCATACAGGCAGGCAAAGTTATTTCTCACTTGAATAAGTTTGCAGAGTCAGTAACTCAGTATCTAAGAAAAAATTTTATTTGGCTATCTCTGATGCTTCCTTGAAAACTATCATGGGGTCTTCCTTTTCTAATTGCTGCACTCAGGCCTTTTTTTCCTAATATGTTTAGCTTTCTTAACTTGTTTTTTATTCTATTCTATTCTATTCTATTCTATTCTATTCTATTCTATTCTATTCTATTCTAATGCAGCAAAGGGTAACTTGAAATGTGGATTTTGCACTGAGTGAAACATAAAATGAAAGGAGGCTTTTTCTTTTTCTGCAGGATTTCCATGTCAGCTGTTTTTGAAACCGTATGATGCACAGTGGGTGAAGCACAGAATAAAGATTAGTCAGGGGGGAAAACAAAAATTAAAGATTAAGTTGCTCTATTCCTGCCTCTGACAGTGATTTCATGCACATTTCTGGGCTCAGATGGAAATTTCTTCACATTCTTCTTATTTTGGCTCCTGTAGTTAAGGCACTTGGGCTCTGATTTAAAAACATATTGAGCACGCTTAAATCCAGCTGGCAGAAAATACGCTAGGGACTAGGTGTTCTGAAAAACATGCCTCACATACTCCAGAGAGTCCAGAACAGTTGGAGCCTAGGAAAGTTTGACTGTTTTACCTTTGATGGGCTTTTTTCTTTATAATTTTCTTCAAGAACAATCCTGTAGGCTCAGTGTAAACTTGTCCTTTACACAGCATTCAGTACTATTATTGGTGCACAAGGTATGAAAATAGTTTAGGCAGATCCTCTCCTTTGTCTTATTTAGCCTTTTGTTTCAATCTTTCAGTTGCTGACTGATTTGTTCATATGCAACTAAGCCTGTAAAAGCTTTTAGTTTTTGTTTTGGCTAAAGTCTTATTGTTGAGTGCCTGTTGGAAATTAGGGTTTTTGAACTTTCAGCATGTTGTAAGAAATTCCTTACATTAGAAGATATTCTCTCTCTCCAGCAATGTTTCTCCAGTGTTTTAATTTCAATGTGTTCTTCAGTGTGGCAAGCTACGCCCATCCTGGAAATAAGAATGGGGTGGAGGGGAGGACTCGTGAGAGGGCTTTTTTGCCCTCCCTGGGGGTGTTTTCTCCCCTGGGAAACTGACTTGGTCTGTTCCATTTCCCCCACTCCTTGTCCAGCAGGGGTATAAGAGGGAGGACAATATCACAGTAGCAAAGTATCACTAAGGTTGGAAGAGACCTCAAAGATCATCGAGTCCAACCTTTCACCACAGACCCCACAACTAAACCATGGCACCAAGTGCCACGTCCAGTCCCCTCTTGAACACCTCCAGGGATGGTGACTCCACCACCTCCCTGGGCAGCACATTCCAATGGTGAACGACTCTCTCTGTGAAGAACTTTCTCCTCTCCTGTTCACCTTCTGCAGTACATTTGAAGAGCTCCAGCAGATAGTAAGGCATTTCCTTCTGCCTGTTAGCTTGGTCATGCTGCATCTTTCCCTAGATATCATATTTATTTATTTGTGCATTCACTTTCCATATTCTTTATTATTAACTACATCTTCCAAACAGAGGCAGAAGTCAGGTTTACCAGGGTGTAGTCTGTAAGATTCTTTCTAGAGTACTTTCTGTGGCTGGGAGTTACACTGGCAGCTCACCAATACCCTTGACACAGTTGCTGCTTGCAATGACAGGTTACACTCTTTGCCAACTGCTCTGCAATTTCATATATGAGCACCATCCTGCCAAATACCATCCAGTCCTGACAATTTGCTAAGACCTTACACAAAAATATGTTTGGTCTCATACTTGTATCTAATCTAACAACTCTGACCTGTTGGGGGAGGGGGAAGCATCAGATGTGGGATTCTCCCCATACTGTTTTACCAGTAAATCACTAAACTTCTTTACTATCATCTCTGAGGGCTCCTCTCATATTTCTGTCATTAGGCATCTCCACCATTTCCCACCTTCCTGCTTTTGTTCTTTTGTGGAGGTGTTAGATCCTATGGTCCTGCTCTGGCAGGGGGTGTTAGACTTGATGATCTTCAGTGGTCTCTTCCAACACCTAACATCCTGTGAACCTTTAATTTTAGCTCAAGCATCCTTTGAAAAGTGTTCAGGCTAACAACTCTTTCTGTGAAGAACTTTCTCCGCACCTTGAGCCTAAAATTCCCCTGGCGCAGCTTGAGACTGTGTCCCCTTGTTCTGGTGCTGGTGGCTTGAGAGAAGAGACCAACCCCCTCCTGCCTACAACCACCCTTCACGTAGTTGTAGACAGCAATGAGGTCACCCCTGAGCCTCCTCTTCTCCAAGCTAAACAATCCCAGCTCCCTCAGCCTCTCCTCATGGGGATTGTGCTCAAGGCCTCTCCCCAGCCTCGTTGCCCTTCTCTGGGCACGTTCAAGAGCCTCAATGTCCTTCTTACATTGAGGGGCCCAGAACTGGACACAGGACTCAAGGTGTGGCCTAACCAGTGCTGAGTACAGGGGCACAATGACCTCCCAGCTCCTGCTGGCCACACCATTCCTGATCCAGGCCAGGATGCCATTTGCCTTCTAGGCCACCTGGGCACACTGCTGGCTCATGTTTAGGCAGCTGTCAATCAGAACCCCTAGGTCCCCTTCTGCCTGGCTTCTGTCCAGCCACTCCAACCCCAGCCTTTATGCAAGTCAGCCCAAGTTGATTAATCTTTTACCCGAGACCTTCAGAGTTTACCTCATCAGTTATGGTATTTTATTTGCCTTATCAATCACTTATTCACAGCACACAATGTCTTTATCTCAGGCATGCCTCTGCAAGCGAGTGCCTCTATCTGCTGTAAAAGACTGACAACTTGTTCACCCTCTTTCTTATAGAAGATTGTGATATAGTGGATATAGAAAGTTATATCACATCATTAACATTTGATACTGCAGGATAATGGGTTTGTTTTGTACCTCATGTCCTACTTTAGATTTAGTGTAGTGGACCATTTATTTCTGAGTTTTTCTAACAGGTCAGTGCTATTGCTCCCCAAGTACACAAATATTGCTGAGCTGTTGAGTAGACCATGAGTTCTCATATATTGCTACCTTTGTCCCTAAATTATCTTTTATACATTTGTATTTTTCAACATTTTGCACTAAAATAATTGAAAAGTCTCGTCCAGTAATAAAACTGAACATTTTGAACAGTTAACAGCATTTACCTTAGATCAAATTAAAAGCTATTGTGTCTCTCACAAAAGGAAAGTGACAGGGACATAAATCAATAGAACATCTTTATTTCCACCACCACCCCACCCTCCCCCCAAATTAACCTTGTGGTGGTTTGAGCCTTAACTGGGAGTTAAGAGCTCAGATGGGGGCAAGGCTGAGAATCTCTTCACCCACTCCCCCTCCTCCCTCCCAACAAAGAGGGGGAAAAAAGGAAGGAGCAAATCCACCAAACAATAATTTGGAGTCAGCTTGGAAGTAGAGAGGTAAAGAGTTTTTTCTTTAAACAAAGTAAAACAAAATAATATATATATAGATGTCAATAACAGGTAAGATTCACAAGCGCAAGGAACAAGGATGGATGGGAGGGGGACAAAGAAGAAGAATACAAAACCAGCTTCTCTCTGAAGAGGCGAGGAGGCAGCAGGGAGAAGTATCAGGCCTGATCACGTGGCAGAGGAGCAGGAGGGCAGCTGCAGTAGCTCTTATCCAGGAGAGGCAGGAGCCAAAAAGGAGAGCTAACAGCCTGCTTTTTATACCCTGGGCAGGGAGGGGGGAGTGGAACAGACTCAGCTTCCCAGGGGGAAAAACGCCCTGCAGGGACGGTAAAGTACCCACAAGCCCTCCACCCTACTTTGTTTTTTGTTTTCAGAATGGGCATTAACCCACCACAAACCTGGAGAAGAGGAGGCTCAGGGGAGACCTTATTGCTCTCTACCACTACCTGAAAGGAGGTTATAGCCAGCTGGGGGTTGGTCTCTTCTCCCAGGCAATCAGCACCAGAACAAGAGGACACAGTCTCAAGCTGCACCAAGGGAAGTTTAGGCTCAAGCTGAGGAGTACGTTCCTCACAGAAAGAGTTGTTAGCCATTGGAATGTGCTGCCCAGGGAGGTGGTGGAGTTGCCATCCCTGGATGTATTCAAGAGGGGATTGGATGTGGCACTTGGTGCCATGGTTTAGTACTCATGAGGTCTTGGGTGACAGGTTGGACTTGATGGTCTTTGAGGTTTCTTCCAACCTTATTGATTCTATGATTCTGTGATTCTAATCTGCTCTTTCTAGACATAAGCATAAAAAGGCAAACAGTAAGCATAATATGTCACAGCCACACTTGAAATTGTATTTAACTACAGCAATAATGTCAGAAGGTAACTCATATTAGTTTCTTCCAGAGTTCTACTAGCAAGGCATACTTAGTATAAAAGCTTTCATTTTGAGGTACTAATGCAATCTGCCATGATTAAATTCCAAAATACCAGGTTTCAGCTCTACTCACAGAGTAGTGAATGTCTGAAAATAACTCCTTCTCCTGCTCTAGGGGTCTGATCTGTTATTTCTGAAGATAAATAAATTCATGTAATATTATGAGGTTTGTATAAGGCCATATTCAATTGTTCAAGGAAAAATCAATATAAGGCTCTCTTGGTGGTGGTGAATGGTGCCACATCCAGCTGGCAGCCTGTCACTAGTGGTGCGCCCCAAGGATCAGTGCTGGGCCCCATGCTCTTTAACATCTTTATTGATGATCTGGATGAGGGCATTGAGTCCATCATCAATAAATTTGCAGACAACACCAAGCTGGGGGCAGGAGTTGATCTGCTGGAGGATAGAGAGGCTTTGCAGAGGGACCTCGACAGGCTGGACAGATGGGCAGAGTCCAATGGCATGAGATTGAACACATCCAAGTGCCGGGTTCTGCACACTGGCCACAGCAACCCCATGCAGTGCTACAGGCTGGGGTCAGAGTGGCTGGAGAGTGGCCAGAGAGGGACCTGGGGGTGCTGGTTGATGGGAGGCTGAACATGAGCCTGCAGTGTGCCCAGGCAGCCAAGAAGGCCAATGGCATCCTGGCCTGCATCAGGAACAGTGTGGACAGCAGGAGCAGGGAGGTCATTGTGCCCCTGTACACTGCTCTGGTTAGGCCACACCTCGAGTCCTGTGTCCAGTTCTGGCCCCTCAGTTTAGGAAGGATGTTGACTTGCTGGAACGTGTCCAGAGAAGGGCAACAAGGTTGTTGAGGGGTTTGGAACACAAGCCCTATGAGGAGAGGCTGAGGGAGCTGGGGTTGTTTAGCCTGTAGAAGAGGAGACTCAGGGGTGACCTTCTTGCTCTCTACAGCTACCTGAAGGGAGGTTGTAGCCAGGCAGAGGTTGGTCTCTTCTCCCAGGCAGCCAGCACCAGAACAAGAGGACACAGTCTCAAGCTGTGCCAGGGGAGGTTTAGGCTGGATGTTAGGAGGAAGTTCTATACAGAGAGAGTGCCCATTGGAATCAGCTGCCCAGGGAGGTGGTGGAGTCACCATCACTGGAGGTGCTCAGGAGGAGACTTGATGGGGTGCTTGGTGCCATGGTCTAGTTGCTTAGGTGGTGTTGGATTGGTTGATGGGTTGGACGTGATGATCTTGAAGGTCTTTTCCAACCCGGTGTATTGTATTGTATTGTATTGTATTGTATTGTATTGTATTGTATTGTATTGTATTGTATTGTATTGAAGTTAGGGTGGCTCTCTGGCAGCTGGTGATACTTCATCAAGTGATGAAAATACACTTTAAATTTGATAACAAAAAGTTGTAGTATTTTGTGGCCTGAGAAAGCTGTACTGGGGGTTTGAAATTTTAAAAAAGTGAGGGAATGTATTAA
The DNA here is from genome assembly GCA_033816785.1 of Picus viridis. Taxonomy (NCBI): domain Eukaryota; kingdom Metazoa; phylum Chordata; class Aves; order Piciformes; family Picidae; genus Picus; species Picus viridis. The sequence continues at coordinate 5,336,905 of CM066567.1, read as the reverse complement.
GACATTCTCTGTCCGCTGCCGAGGCACAGCGAGGAGCTGCCGCTGCCGGCCGCGGCCGCCATTGGTGCTGCCCCGTGGGGAGCGGCAGCGGGGCCGGAGCGCGGGAGCAGTGCCGGAGGTGCTGGCGGGCGAGCGGCAGCTGCCGGCTGCTGAGCTGCGGCGGGGCGGGAGGGGCTGCGGGGCCGGGGAGCGCTGAGGGCGGTGGCAGCGGAGCGGGGAAGGGTCTGGCTGCGTGGGGCTGCCGGGGGCGTGTGTGGAGTTGGGGGTCGGGAGGGGCGTGGGGGGGCAGGGGGCTCCGTGGGGCTGGGGGAGGGTTCGTGGGGTTGGGGTGGGGGCAGCCAGCCAACAGTGTGGCCAGCAGGAGCAGGGAGGTCATTCTGCCCTTGTACACTGCACTGGTTAGGCCACACCTCGAGTCCTGTGTCCAGTTCTGGTCCCCTCAGTTTAGGAAGGATGTTGTCTTGCTGGAGCGTGTCCAGAGAAGGGCAACAAAGTTGGTGAGGGGTTTGGAACACAAGCCCCATGAGGAGAGGCTGAGGGAGCTGGGGTTGCTTAGCCTGGAGAAGAGGAGACTCAGGGGAGACCTCATTGCTCTCTGCAACTACCTGAAGGGAGGTTGTAGCCAGGCAGAGGTTGGTCTCTTCTCCCAGGCAGCCAGTACCAGAAGAAGAGGACACAGTCTCAGGCTGCACCAGGGAGGTTTAGGCTGGATGTTAGGAAGAAGTTCTATACAGAGAGAGTGATTGCCCATTGGAATGGGCTGCCTGGGGAGGTGGTGGAGTCACCTTCATTGGAGGTGTTCAGGAGGAGACTTGATGGGGTGCTTGGTGCCATGGTTTAGTTGATTAGGTGGGTTGGATTGGTTGATAGGTTGGACATGATGATCTTGAAGGTCTCTTTCAACCTGGTGTATTATATTGTATTATTGTATTGTATTTGGTGCTGGGCTATTCACAAAAGATCTCTGCCTTTACCCAGCTATCTTATTAAGCTACAAATCTGTAATGAAAGGATAAATTGGACCTACTTGGCAGAGACTTGGTTCTGGCAGTATGCCACACCTAGGAGAATCTGGGGCTTTCCCTGTCCCTAAACATCTACCTGGCAAATTGTGCATGGCTAAGTAAGGTTATTGTGTCTGATAAATGCAAAATCAAAAGTCTCTTTAGTTTTAGTGACATGATGAAGTATCTCTCAGTCTCAGTATTTAGAAATGTTCTTCCACAGTTACGTTTACTAGCAAGGTGCTTTACAAGAGAAACATAAATTATACTTTACTTGTGTGATGGTCATAAGCCAGAAATATTGGGTCAAAATGAAGGTTACTCTAGCTCAAGTAAGCAGCTATGAATAAGGACAGTCCTGCATTCTTTGGGCTTCAGATGGGTTGTCGCTTATGTCTTGAAGGAGTGAGAGTAAGAAATAACCTTGCACATAATGAAGACAGTGCCATGTGCTTGGCCATTGAGGAATTAATATCTTTTGATGTTATTCTTTGCACTTTACTGTTTAATATTGAGGATGGTAGGAAAACAGAGAAGGGAAAACTAAAAGACAAGTCTCCTGTTCTCACCAAAGACCTGAAATACTTTCCACAGTCTGGAAGACAAGGTGTTCATTATGAGGAAAGAGGGAAAAAGCACTTCAGCCTCTACTCATCAGGCACCTTCAATAACTGCATTTTGTATCTCTTACATGTTTTCATCCATTCACTAAGGCATGCACTCCCCTTTCTCCTTTCCCATGCTGGAGAGCAATGCACATTACTTCTTCTTGATGATATGGCCCAGATAACAGCTAAAGGCAGGAATGTGAGTATAAATGAAGTATGTGAATAGACTGGCAAAAACTCTCCTCTGAGAGGCTATTTTCCCAAAAATCTGGCACCACCATGACAAAATTCCCAGTAATGAACTTTAAAACAATGGGATGGCATTCAACAAGTCCAAGTGCCAGGTGCTGCACTTTGGCCACAACAACCCCATGCAGAGCTACAGGCTGGGGTCAGAGTGGCTGGAGAGCTGCCAAACAGAGAGGGACCTGGGGGTGCTGATCGACAGCCGCCTGAACATGAGCCAGCAGTGTGCCCAGGTAGCCAAGAAGGCCAATGGCATCCTGGCCTGCATTGGGAATGGTGTGGCCAGCAGGAGCAGGGAGGTCATTGTGCCCCTGTACTCTGCATTGGTTAGGCCACACCTTGAGTCCTGTGTCCAGTTCTGGGCCCCTCAGTTTAAGAAGGACATCGAGACACTTGAACATGTCCAGAGAAGGGCAGTGAGGCTGGTGAGAGGCCTTGAGTACAAGCCCTATGAGGAGAGGCTGAGGGAGCTGGGGTTGTTTAGCCTGGAGAAGAGGAGGTGCAGGGGTGACCTCATTACTCGCTACAACTACCTAAAGGGTGGTTGTAGCCAGGAGGGGGTTGGTCTCTTCTCCCAGGCAACCAGCACCAGAACAAGAGGACACAGTCTCAAGCTGCTCCAGGGAAGTTTAGGCTGGAGGTGAGGAGAAAGTTCTTCACAGAGAGAGTCATTTGCCATTGGAATGTGCTGCCCAGGGAGGTGGTGGAGTCACCATCCCTGGAGGTATTCAAGAGGGCATTGGGCGTGGCACTTGGTGCCATGGTCTAGTCATGAGGTCTGTGGTGACAGGTTGGACTCGATGATCTTCGAGGTCTCTTCCAACTTTAGTGATACTGTGATACTGTGATACTGTAACAGCCACACTGAATTGAACTCTTGAGAAAACAAGGAGTTGAAAAGAAATATCCAAGAAGCATGAGAAATTTTGACACCTTTGAGAGAGAAGAACGTAACAGAACATCTGTGGAAACCAGTTTTGGTGAGTAAGTTTGAAAAGTCAGTAACTCAGTATCTAGGAAAAAAAATTTATTTGGCTCTCTCTGATGCTACCTTGAACACTATCATGGCCTCCTTCTGGGTCAGCCATGTGTCCAGAGGTGAGGGATAAAGGGGAGCTGGGGATTTGAAGGTGTAGGGTGGTAGTGAGATTAGAACTTTGGGGGATTAGTGATAGAAGAGTGTTTAGAAATTGAGTGTTTAGAAATTATGCGTATATATACAACCTTCTTTAAGTGGTTAGAGTTGTGGTTTATCTGTTGTATTGCTGATATTGATCCTGGATGCATAGTTCACTGGTTACTTATGTGGAGTTAATAAATCAATAAACTACTTGATTTGAATGCTGGTCTGGCTTAAAGTATATTAATCAAGCAGCTTTTCCCTACAACACCATACATCTTTCCTCTTGTATGTGTTCTTCCTAATCAGGATCCCTAAACAATTTTCACTCCCTCTGCACTTAGAGTTGTGTTCATCTCCCTTACACCCTTGGAAAATACAGGCATATGGATAATAGATACGGTGGTTGGATAATAGATACGGTGGTTTACTCTTTCTTCTTGGTGCTGAGCTCTATTTCTTTACTCAGCCTTTGGAAATCTGGTCTCTTCCAACCCCATTCACCTGGGTTTTAACAGCTTTTTGTCACCCTTCAGCTCACACTGAATGGCTTCAAAATACCAGCAGTGGCATGTGTCATGGGTACACTAGGTGATTCCTTTGTTATTCAACAACTAGGATCCAACTATCAGGTGTATATTGCCAGTGGGAAGGCTGAGCAATTCTTCCACCCTGTCTGCAGAACTTGTTCTTTAGGTTAAGAGGTAGTACAACCTCTGAGGTTGAGAAGGTAATTGACACTTCCCTGATGTCTCTCTTTCTCCATAAGTGTCACAGAATCTGCAGAGCATCACACAAATGTCCAGACAGAAGCCAAGTTTATAGACAAGAAGTGTCCCTCAGAGCCACTGCAGCCTGTGGACACAGAAACCCTCCTCACCATAGGTGTGAACAAGTCCTTGATTTCAGCAATGGGTAATTTATGGAGCTGAGCTCTTTTATAATATAATGTTTCTAACACAGCTTTTCCATCTAGGGAAGTGGTTGAGGCCCCTTCCCTAGAGATATTCAAGGTGAGGCTCAACGAGGCCCTGGGCAACCTGATCTAGTTGGGGATGTCCCTGATGACTGCAGGGTGGTTGGACTAGATGAGGTTTGGAGGTCCCTTCCGAACTGGAACATTCTATGATTCTATGAAAGAAACTGAGGAGTCAATGCCGAATGGCAGGATCAGTCAAAGGGCAGGCAGAACCCCAGGGTAGGCCAACTTGCACAAAAGATTTTGGGATGAATGAGTTCAATGAGATATAGAATCATAGAATCATAGAATCAACAAGGTTGGAAAAGACCTCAAAGATCCAACCTGTCTCCCAAGACCTCATGCCTACTAGACCATGGCACCAAGTGCCACGTCCAATCCCCTCTTGAACACCTCCAGAGATGGCAACTCCACCACCTCCCTGGGCAGCCCATTCCAATGGCTAACAACTCTCTCTGTGAAGAACTTTCTCCTCACCTTGAGTCTAAACTTGCCCTGGTGCAGCTTGAGACTGTGTCCTCTTGTTCTGGTGCTGGTTGCCTGGCAGAAGAGACCAATATGATGTCAGGGGAGAATGTGGATGCCTGTTGAGAAAGGAAGAGTCACAGCTTTTTTTCCTAATAATCCCACAGTGAAATCTCTACCTCATCCAATATCTCTAATTCCATAGCAACCCAAGCAAGCTAAGGGGTTTTAAGACATTTCTAAAAGCCATCTCATTTTCATAGTAATAAAAGTTTCTAAACCACAGTAATAGTAGAGAAGCTATAATTTAACAAACCTTTCCTTATGATTTTTACTGCTTCAGTGGTTATGTTTTCTACACAGAAATGTTGCCATGAAAAATTGCTTCTAGTGAAGTAACTAACCAGCATAAGATCCTACATAAATCCTGCTTGTGCTGGACGATTTGTGGCCAGTTCTTTGGTCAATAACTGTGTATCCAGATTTATAGAGCTACTGTCCTGTGTGATCTATGTTATCTGAAGTAGAAGTCAGGTTTACAATGCACAGAAATTTCAACACATTCAGGCTCCTGGGAAATTTTCCATGAACAAATTATATTTTTTCCCCTCTCTAATTGGCATGTAGCTGTATTCAAGGCCATAGTGCAATAATGAGAAAAAGGGACTAGCTTTAAACTATTTAGCTTATGTACTGGGCACATTCAAGCTAATTTGTTCAATCAAGAAGAAGGATAACTAATCCATGCAGAATTTCATGTTATCATGGCAATAGTGCTTCACTACTCATGATGGTCAATTTAAGTTAGCTCAGAGATCTTTGCATTCCCATGATGTTCACTTGATCTAACTGGAGATACAATCTCCTTATTTTGAGCATGGGTGATCATATAAAATCCCAGATTCCATGCATCCAGTTTACTCTGTTTGTGTGAGTATTTCCATTAACATCAGAGCAAGCTGACATTAGTACAATAACAACTAATCTAATAACTGAAGGTATGCTTTGAAATTGAAAAGCCAGGTGCTGCACTTTGGCCACAACAACCCCATGCAGTGCTACAGGCTAGGGTTGGAGTGGCTGGAGAGCAGCCAGGCAGAAAGGGACCTAGGGGTTCTGATTGACAGTTGGCCTGAACATGAGCCAGCAGTGTGCCCAGGTGGCCAAAAAGGCAAATGGCATCCTGGCCTGGATCAGGAATGGTGTGGCCAGCAGGAGCTGGGAGGTCATTGTGCCCCTGTACTCAGCACTGGTTAGGCCACACCTTGAGGCCTGTGTCCAGTTCTGGGCCCCTCAATGTAAGAAGGACATTGAGACTCTTGAACATGTCCAGAGAAGGGCAACAAGGCTGGGGAGAGGCCTTGAGCACAAGCCCTGTGAGGAGAGGCTGAGGGAGCTGGGATTGTTTAGCCTGGAGAAGAGGAGGCTCAGGGGAGACCTTATTGCTGTCGACAGCTACCTGAAGGGTGGTTGTAGCCAGGTGGGGGTTGGTCTCTTCTCCTGGGCAACCTCACAGTATAACCAAGTATCACAGGTTAACCAAGTATCACAGTATAACCAAGTATCACAGTGTCACCAAGGTTGGAAGAGACCCCCAAGGATCATCAAGTCCAACCTGCACCAGAACAAGAGGACACAGTCTCAAGCTGCACCAGGGGAGGTTTAGGCTGGATGTTAGGAAGAAATTGTTCATAGAAAGAGTGATTTGCCATTGGAATGGGCTGCCCAGGAAGGTGGTGGAGTCACTGTCCCTGGAGGTGTTCAAGAGGGGATTGGATGTGCCACTTGGTGCCATGGTTTAGTAGGCATGAGGTCCTGGGTGACAGGCTGGACTTGATGATCTTTGAGGTCTTTTCCAACCTTATTGATTCAATGATTCTACATCAATCCAAGGGTGGCCAATTCCTTTATGACATTGGTTTCAAACATATCATTTTGTATAGCTGAAATCTGTGTTTCATAACTTGAACCTTCCCATACTCACTGCTTATCTCAGAGATAAAACTACAAAATCCAGTAAGTTAAATAAACTGAATTTTATCAGAACCAAGCTTTCAGTTCTGTCTTCACTGCAACCCTTAAACAGCAGCAGAAGAGGAAAATTATGAAAATAAAATGCAATTTAAAAAACTTGTAGCTGGTGCCCCTTACAGAAGTGCATCAGTCCAGAATTAAATTTATTGACGCTTCCTAAGTGCTTTTGAGTTAGAAGTTAACATTTGCAGTGCTCCATTTTGAGAAACTAGCATATGATGGCAAATTGTAATTAATTTCATTACATTAGTTCCTCTGCTTCTGTTTGCAATCAAACAGATTATTTTATTTTTTTTTTCCACAATCTGTGCATAGGCATTGTGGCAGATGCAGCCACTCTGACAAAGAGCTTGCAAAGACCAGAGAATGTGAAGGACCTGATAAAGATCTGCTTGGGCACCTCATTAATAGTAGGTGAAACATGAGCCAGCAGTGTGCCCAGGTGGCCAAGAAGGCCAGTGGCATCCTGGATCAGGAACAGTGTGGCCAGCAGGAGCAGGGAGGTCATTGTGCCCCTGTACTCAGCACTGGTTAGGCCACTCCTTGAGTCCTGTGTCCAGTTCTGGGCCCCGCAGTTTAGGAAGGATGTTGACTTGCTGGAAGGTGTCCAGAGAAGGGCAACAAAGCTGGTGAGGGGTTTGGAGCACAGGCCCTATGAGGAGAGGCTGAGGGAGCTGGGGTTGCTTAGCCTGCAGAAGAGGAGGCTCACAGCAGACCTTATTGCTGTCTACAACTACCTGAAGGGAGGTTGTAGCCAGGAGGGTGTTGGTCTCTTCTCCCAGGCAGCCAGCACCAGAACAAGAGGACACAGTTTCAAGCTGCGCCAGGGAGGTTTAGGTTGGATGTTAGGAAGAAGTTCTTCATAGAGAGAGTGATTTCCCATTGGAATGTGCTGCCCAGGGAGGTGGTGGAGTCACCATCACTGGAGGTGTTTCGGAAGAGACTGGATGGGCTGCTTGGCGCCATAGGTTAGTTGATTCAGTACTGTTGGATGATAGGTTGGACTTGATGATCTCAAAGGTCTCTTCCAACCTACTTAATTCAATTCAATTCAATTCAATTCAATTCAATTCAATTCAATTCAATTCAATTCAATTCAATTCTATTCTATTCTATTCTATTCTATTCTATTCTATTCTATTCTATTCTATTCTATTCTATTCTATTCTATTCCCAGGATTGAGTGATTCCTCACCCTCTATTTGGAGAGTGAACATTTCCTCTGGATGTATCCTTAAGTGAGCCCTCACCTCTTGTGTGAAAGCACCTGCTTCTTGATATGCTTGAGTATCCAGAAACCCTTTTATGAGTGAGTATGTGCACATTTTAGTTCATCTTTCTTAAAAGAACATTCCTTAATGCTCAGGAATTAGTTGCATAGTAGTATATAAGTGACAGGCATGCATGGTATTTTGTACAAATACAATAGCTATAAACTGATCACCACTCAGGCTACAGCCTTCCTAACACAGCATGAAATTGTTCTTATTAAATCTACTAAATAACAAAAAATTTACTTCAAGTAACTGCAGCATTGTGTATTAGCTTCTTAAGATCCATTAATAATTGGTATTTGTATAAGATTATTCCTTTGTAAGATTATATACATGGTTTTGTGTCACAGCTGATGACTATTAGTTGACACTTTTTGTCATGAACTGAGCTTTATCTCAGTGATGTTATATAGCATTTAACAATCACTATTCAGATCAGGCTGCCTTACCAGCTGCAACTTCAAAAACATTTTCAAATGCAGAAGCTCCTAACAGAACACAGGAGCCAAGCTCGGTGTTAAGAAAACGAAGACACACTCTGCATAGATTAGAACTTTCTCATTGTGTGGCTGTGGGTGTTGTTCATCTGGACTTTAGTAAAGCCTTTGACACAGTTTCCTGCATCTTCCTCCTGGAGAAACTGTCTGCACATGCTTGGATGGATTGATGCTTTGCTGGGTGGCCAGGTTCAAAGAGTCGTGGTTAATAGAGACAAAATCCAGCTGCTGGCTGATCACTAGTGGTGCTCCCCAAGGTTCAGTATTGGAGACAGTTCTCTTCAATATCTTTCTCAATTACCTGGATGAGTAAGTCAGTAAACCTGCAAATGACACTAAATTGGATGGGAGTGTTGATCTGCTTGCAGGTAGCAAGGCTCTGCAAAAGGATCTGAACAGGGTGGACCAACAGGTTGAGGTCAGTTTTATGAGATTTAACAAAACCATGTGAGGGTCCTGCACTTGCATCATAACAACCCCATGTAACACTACAAGTTTGGGCAGAGTGGCTGGGAAGAAGCCCAGCAGAAAAGGACCTGGGGGTACTGGTTGACAGACATCTGAACATGAGAAAGCAATGTGCTCAGATGGCCAAGAAGGCCAACAGCATCCTGACCTGTATCAGCAATAGTGTGGCCAGCAGGAGTAGGAAAATGACCCTGTACTCGAGGCTGCACCTTGAATACCGTGTACATTTTTGGGCCCCTCACTACAATAAAGACACTGAGTTGCTGGAGCATGTCCAGGGAAGGGCAACAAAGCTGGCCAAAGGTCTAGACAACAAATTCTTATGAGGAGTGGCTGAGCAAACTGAGATTGTTTAGTCTGGAGAAGAAAAGGTTTAGAGGAGACCTCACTGATCTCTACATCTACCTGAAAAGAGGCTGTACTGAGGTAAGGATCTGTCTGTTCTCCTTACTATCAGGTGACAGAATGAGAGGAAACATCCTGAAATTGTGCCAGGGGAGGTTGTGAGAGACTACAGCTTGTCTCTCCTGGTGTGACTCAACAAAGATAAAATCACTTGGTGCTTGCCCAGACAATAGCTGATGTGTGATGGGCAGAGCCACTGGAAGGACTCTTGGAAGGTACAAAGATAACATTGCTCACTGGACCACAGCTGGCCTACAACAATGGCCCGAGGACACCTTCAGGAATATTCATAAGACAAGATAATCTTCACCCATCAAGTACCCTGGAAAGGGAGTATGGTGAGACAATGGATTCACCACCTGTTTGCTGATGTGTAATGAGTGTGTGGGCAGGTAGATGGAGAAGGAGGAGGTGGAGCCTCCCTCCCTCCTCCCATCCAGACCCCTACCCAAGCATACAGGAATACACAGAAAGATTTCCTGGGGAACGATACCTGGATGCTTAAGGATGATTTCCTGGCCCCTGAATTCCTGAGGGACAATGCTTGGACACATAGCTAAGGACTAAAAAACTGTATAGAAGACTTGAGCAACTACTGGCTTGGCAGAAGAAAAACATGAAACCAAAAACACAGATGAAGGAAAACACAGGAGAAGGACAATGCCACTGAGAAGGAAAGAACGGGAGAAGGAAAAGCGCAGGACAATGCTGCTCCGAAGAAAAGAGGCCATGGAGCCTGGAAGAAGCAGACTGAACCCTCTCTCCATGTCCTAAGTTCCACCTGCTGCAACTCATGGAGCTGAAGAGGCTGCCCAGAGGACCACATCTCTTCTACAGCCAAATCCTCAGCACTGCTTCCCTACAGACCCAATATCTCCTGCAGCACCTTTCCTCCACAGACTCAAACTGTCTTGGGGGGTGAGGGGTGTGGTAATATAATTCCTTTCCTCTGCTCTCTCTCTTCTCTCTCTCTCTATTTCTCTCTCTCCCCTTCTGATCCCTCCACTTTATTTATGTAATAAATAGTCTAGCTGTTGCTATTTTGGCCTTGTTTGTGCCTCTCATTTCACCACACGGGAATACTCAAAAGAACTGAGGCTCTTTCCCTCTCCGGACCGAGACAGAGGTTTAGGTTGGATATTAGAAACAACTTGTTTACTCCAAGAATGGTCAGGCATTGGATAGGTGGCCCAGGGAGGTGGTGGTGGAATCACCATACCCAGAGGTCTTCAAGAAATGTGTGGCCATGGCACTTCAGGATATGGTTTAATGGCCACGGTGGTCTTAGGTTGAAGGTTGGGCTCCATGATCCTAGCAGTCTTTTCCAACTGAAACCATTCTATGATTCTATAATTCTATGATCACCTTTTGTTCTTCAGGACAGTGAGTTGCCTTTAGGAACCTGAATCCCGGGAAAATAATTTGGGGTTTATTTACCAAAAAATTCTATAGAGTTTTAAAATTGTGTTTGGCAGCTAAATCCTACATCTTATGAGGCAAATCAAGAGAAGTTTCACGCTGCATAATGAACCAGCTGGCTAATTAGAGAAGTTTAGAGTGGTTTTTTTACTATTATTGTTTCAGATAAGGATTTATTTAATTGAATAAATGTTTTGGAACAACTTTATTAAACAAACCATTAGCATAAAATAACAGGTACTTAATGATTGTCAGATCTTTGTCTCACAAGATTGCCAAGATAGAAAGTATTTGATTACTTTTACTATTATGACTCAGGCATAAATTATATTGGCATTTATGGCTCTTCATACCTAGATACAATGACTGCATGTATTGCAAAATGCATCCAATTTTCATTTCATTGCTGCCTTCCTTGATTTACTTTCTCTAGTGGATGGGGATTTGCTTCAAGATTATTAGGCTTTTATAAATATGCAACTTTACGTTCCCAAAGGTGACATGTTGGAGAGAAGTCTTTATGCATGTGTATGTCCAGATTTTGAAAAGACACCATGTGCACATGCACAAATAAATATCACTACTTTGCAGGGGGGCAACGGATTCAGCCTGTTAGCTCTCACAAGCTGGAAGAAAGAGAACGGAAGCTACTTTCATCCTGAGGCTGCAGTAGCCACAGCAGCAGCTGTTGCACACTAAGCTCTTAGCATGGATGAAATAGGTCAGGATGAATGCTGACTGGTCCTTGCATAGGCTGCAAAGTGCAATGCTGCAGCACATCTCTGCTTGAGTGTTGTGACATGAGTTCCTGTCACTTAATTCTTGCCTCATATTGCACCAGTTCCTTATGGAAAAATCTCTTTAACTGCACATTGGTCATTTATAGATTATTGCTGCACAGCTCAATTGGCTCAGGACAGAGTGGCTGGAGGTAACTGCACAGCAAGTGTATGAGGGAGGGCTGGCTGGGGACACGAGGAAGAAAACTTTTTAACCTCACTTTCCCTCTCCCTTTCTCCTTTTAACACACTGCTTCATTTAACCAATTTCTTTTCCCTGGCATCCCATGAGGAATGGAAATGCTCAAGCTTAGCCACTTGTGTTGCCTAGGAAGTGCAGTAAAATGGTGAAAAGCAATGCATGAACTGAGTGAAAGCACAGCTTTCAGTCTCCAAAACTCCAGATATGAAAGTAAAGATAGGAAGCAGCGCAGTAAAAATATGGCAGCTAAAAGCTAGGTAGAAAAGAGGATGTGGTGACAGTTCTACAAAATGATTGCTTCGTCTCAGACCTCTGGGATCTTTTACAGAAACCAGTTTAAGTTTAGATAGAAATCTAATTATGAGGCTGTTAACACTCCTAAATAGAATCCAAGCTCAGCTCTAAACCGAGACAGCCAAAGTGCCTTTTCTGCCACGTAACTAATTGGTCATTTGGAGCACTGGGATTGCCAGCATTGACACAGTGAAAATGAAAGGCAATTCGTAAGTCACTGATAATTTAGTGGGGAAGAACGAAAGGCAAAGGTGTTTTACTACTGATTTGGCAGTTTCAGAAAGTTAGCCACCACCCAGTGGTAGAAAGCAAAATTCCACACGTTTTTGGTATGTGTTTCCACAGAAATTCAATGCAGAGGACTGGTAATAGATGTGGTGAGCTAACCAAAGGACACTTTGGCTGTCTATGTCAAAGTAAGACAGCAATATTTCATCAGATTGCAGAGGGACCTCGACAGGCTGGACAGATGGGCAGAGTCCAAGGGCATGAGACTGAACACATCCAAGTGCTGGGTTCTGCACATTGGCCACAGCAACCCCGTGCAGTGCTACAGGCTGGGGTCAGAGTGGCTGGAGAGCGGCCAGGCAGAGGGACCTGGGGGTACTGGTTGATGGTAGGCTGAACATGAGCCTGCAGTGTGCCCAGGCAGCCAAGAGGGCCAAGGGCATCCTGGCCTGCATCAGGAACAGTGTGGCCAGCAGGAGCAGGGAGGTCATTGTGCCCCTGTACACTGCACTGGTTAGGCCACTCCTTGAGTCCTGTGTCCAGTTCTGGGCCCCGCAGTTTAGGAAGGATGTTGACTTGCTGGAACATGTCCAGAGAAGGGCAACAAGGTTGGTGAGGAACCCAAGCCCTATGAGGAGAGGCTGAGGGAGCTGGGGTTGCTTAGCCTGGAGAAGAGGAGACTGAGGGGTGGCCTTCTTGCTCTCTACAGCTACCTGAAGGGAGGTTGTAGCCGGGCAGGGGTTCGTCTCTTCTCCCAGGCAGCCAGTACCAGAACAAGAGGACACAGTCTCAAGCTGCACCAGGGCAGGTTTAGACTGGAGGTTAGGAGGAAGTTCTATACAGAGAGAGTGATTGCCCATTGGAATGGTCTGCCCGGGGAGGTGGTGGAGTCACCGTCATTGGAGGTGTTCAGGAGGAGACTTGGTGGGGTGCTTGGTGCCATGATCTAGTTGTTTGATGGGTTGGACGCAATGATCTTGAAGGTCTCTTCCTACCTGGTTTATTGTATTGTATTGTAATTTTCATTTCACATCTGACTGAAAGCCAAAATACGAAGCTCCAAAACAGATGCCTTTTTTGGATTATGGCAGTCTGAGTTTTCAGCATATATTAAAATTGCATATGTCAGAAATGGCTCTGCTACATATGTTTAGGTGGTGCTCATAAAATGACTGCTCAGCCTGCCATTGTGGTATAGCAAAACTGTGTAGAAACCATTAGAAAGTGTGAAACTAATATTTGGGAACATGCTGGCCTTATTAGCTATAAGAAAAAGACCTTTCTCCCTGAACAATTTCTGCAAACTGTCAAACATCACCAGACATGACAGCCTTTGCCTGGCTCTGGGATACTATCCATGCTGTAGACTGTTTGCCTGGGGTTCTGCAGATAATGGAGGTGAGAGAAACACCGCAGCAAATGAACCTGCCTGTCTCGCAGAGTGACATTGGACCTGATTTCCACACAAAATGCAAGTATTATTATGGAAATTACATCTTGACATGCAAATTGCATCCAAATATTGTGAACATGCTATCTAAAATTATTTGTCTTGGGTGGAAAGAAATAGACATACTGATGAAGCAGCAAAGAGAATGACTGCACCTTTTCTCTTTCGTTGTTAGATAAAGGCATTAAAAATTACTGCATAATAAAATCCAAACACTAAATAGCTGATGAGGGACCATTTCTGAAAAATATTTATTGATGCTGCTAGTTTTATTCACTTTGAGGTGTGCCCTTGAAGCCAGGGGTAAATAGGTTATAGCAGCAGGTCAAGGGAGGTGCTTCTCCCCCTCTACTCAGCTCTGGTGAGACCCCACCTGCAGTACTGCGTCCAGTTCTGGAGCCCCTATTACAAGAGGGATATGGAGGTGCTGGAAGGTGTCCAGAGAAGGGCCACAAGGATGAGCAGAGGGCTGGTGCACCTCTCCTATGAGGACAGACTGAAGGAGTTGGGGCTGTTCAGTCTGGAGAAGGGAAGGCTCTGAGGTGACCTCATTGTGGCCTTCCGGTATCTGAAGGGGGCCTACAAGAAGGCTGGGGTGGGACTTCTCAGGATCTCAGGTAGTGATAGGACTAGGGGGAATGGAATGAAGCTGGAGGTGGGGAGATTCAGGCTGGATGTGAGGAAGAAGTTCTTCAGCATGAGAGTGGTGAAGCCCTGGAATGGGTTTAAGCCCAGGCTGGATGAGTCTCTGGCCAGCCTGATCTAGTGTGGGGTGTCCCTGCCCATGGCAGGGGGGTTGGAACTGGATGATCCTTGTGGTCCCTTCCAACCCTGACTGATACTATGATGTTATGATACTATACTAAAACAGTTGTGTTCTAATACGGCACAGCAAACATTTACCGCAGCTGAAGCTTCAGTTCTGCTTTGAGGAAGACCCCTGAAAGAGTTCTCTGAAGAGAAAAACATCCTCAGTCACACTCACATGTCAAAATGAGTGGGAAATATCCTTTTCTTCCCCTCAGTATTCCAAGTCCCTGGAACTATGACAACTGATAGCGCACAGGCAGAAATTTCTGCCCTGCACATGAGCAATACCTGTGAATTATCTCCTTGCCCTCTGCATCTGAGTAAAGACAAGAACCTCACTTTGCTCCAGTGGGAGAAAAAGTGCTGATTTCCAGAATTGGGATCCAAATGATTCTGCTCTACTTCACCATCTGTCCATTAATTACCAGCTAGTTTTAATTCAGCAAGCCAGCCTCCGTCAGTTCCTGTTATTGCAAGATGAGAGTCATCAAGAAGCCAAATGTGAGAATTTCAGTGGTGCAGAAGACTCAGGGGTTGCATCTGCAAGACTGGTCACAGGGGGCTGAAAGCTGAAAGAGGAAAAAAAGTTGCTTGCTGTGTCATGCAGGTGAGTCTCATTTCTGAAATGCTAAAGAGTATTCAGAAAGCATTGGTATAAAGCCCACACCAGAGGTGACATACAGCAACCTTGAACAAAAAAATAGAAACATTTTTTAAAAAGTAGAACACTGTTAAGAGCTAAGGCCAGGCTGGATTCTCCCTTCCCAAATAGGAAGATAAAGAAGATAAGGCAGACAGAGACTTAGGGATTGGAAGAGAAAGCTAGAACTGCTTTAATAAAAATAATGATGACAATATTAAATATATCCAAATATATATACAATCAATATTGATCCCAAATCCCCCTGATGGCAATCACATTACCTCCACCACTGTTACTGTGAACAGGCACTGGGGAAGTCCCAGACTATACTCAGCAGCAGATGGGAACTGGATTCAGGAGCTGAACTTGGCAACTGGATTCAGAAACACATGGATTGGGATTGGAGTCAGAGTGGATGAAGTTCTCCTGGGATGCTGACCGGTTGAGGGCTTAACCCTTGTGGTCCCTCAGATTTATGCTGAATATAACATATATGGAATGGAATACCTTGTTGGCCAGTTGTGGGTTACCTGTCCTGTCAGTACCTCTCTACAGGTGTGATCTCTTATTTTCAGCACCCTCAATGTGGTACACATGATACAGTAATGACCTTGGTCTCTGTAGGTGTAAGCTTTTCTGCATACCAGTCCTTAGTAGTAATTATAAACATCAAACATTGTCACTTCAAGAAGCAGACACTGTCTGCAAAAATAAGTCATTAGCTTTTGCAGTTAGTTAGAAGAGACTTAGCTGAAATGTAAAATCACTGAACAAAATTATCCTATTCTGTCTCTATCAGGGTAGGTGCATGTATTAAAAGACACATGATCCAGTTTTAAGGAAGGACTATTTCTAACCCTGTGTGTTTTGTATACCCCCATGCACAGAGGAAGCAAAAACTCAATGAATATTCAGATAGAAAAATATTAACCTTACAAATGGTGCAAGTAGATGAATTATGGTAGCTCTTTGGTTGTCGGGTAAACAGCAACAGCATAGAGTCATAGACTCATTAAGGTTGGAAAAGACCTTTAAGATCACCAAGTCCAACCACAACCCAACTACCATAACTAGTAAATTATATCCTGAATATGCCATGGGCACAGGTGACTTCACCACCTCCCTGGGCAGCCTGTTCCAATGCCTGACTGCTCTTGCAGGAAAGAAATTGTTCCTAATCTCCAACCTAAACCTCCCTGACCACCTCCTCTTTTTTTCAAGCTATAGTTGGCTTAGAAGAATCTTGTGTGAGTATCTTGTGTGGAGCCCTGGGCTCCTTCAGTGTTCTATCAATAAATGGTTGACACCCCCCATAAGAAGTTGTTAGGAAGAGTAGCATTTGATAGTTTGAAACCTTTACTTCCTGCTTTATTTTCCCCTTTTTCTTTCTTCCCTTCCCATTTTTAACCCAAGTTAAATTCCTGTGGGATCAACACTACAGAAGAATTGCCCTGGAGGAACATTGGCTGCTCCCCCATTCATCTTGTTAAAAAAAGAAAGAAAGAAAAGAAAGAAAAGAAAGGAGGAAAGAAAGAAAGAAAGAAAGAAAGAAAGAAAGAAAGAAAGAAAGAAAGAAAGAAAGAAAGAAAGAAAGAAAGAAAGAAAGAAAGAAAGAAAGAAAGAAAGAAAGAAAGAAAGAAAGAAAGAAAGAAAGAAAGAAAGAAAGAAAGAAAGAAAGAAAGAAAGAAAGAAAGAAAGAAAGAAAGAAAGAAAGAAAGAAAGAAAGAAAGAAAGAAAGAGAGAAAGAAAGAAAGAAGAAAGAAGAGAAAGAAAGAAAGAAAGAAAGAAAGAAAGAAAGAAAGAAAGAAAGAAAGAAAGAAAGAAAGAAAGAAAGAAAGAAAGAAAGAAAGAAAGAGAAAGAAAGAAAGAGAGAGAAAAAGAGAGAAAGAGAGAGAGAAAGAGAGGAAGAGAGGAAGAGAGGAAGAGAGGAAGAGAGGAAGGAAGGAAGGAAGGAAGGAAGGAAGGAAGGAAGGAAGGAAGGAAGGAAGGGAAGGAAGGAAGGAAGGAAGGAAGGAAGGAAGGAAGGAAGGAAGGAAGGAAGGAAGGAAGGAAGGAAGGAAGGAAGGAAGGAAGGAAGGAAGGAAGGAAGGAAGGAAGGAAAAGAAAGAAAGCTTCATTATGAGCATTGAGCTGAGATGAAACAAGCCTCTGGAATTAACAAGTCCCATTTTCAGCAGCCAAGGGTCTGCTGCAATGAAAGTTTGGGGTTTATGGTCACACTTACAAGTCAAAGCTTCTCCCCACCCCACTCCAGCACCCCTGGGGAGAAGATGGGTGAAACGATCAAGGGAGCTGCATGCACAGGAGCATGTGTGCACACACTGCTCCACGTTCCTCTGCAGCCCAGCCCTGGACACAACACAAGGGAAGAACCAGGTGTAAATTTAAGGTTTTCAACTGAAAAATGAGAAGAACATTTCCAGGAAGTACTCTACAAAGAAATAGGTTCACAAAACATATCATAAATATTTGAAAACTGCTCCTCCAGTTGCCATTGTCATTTGTGTAATTTAATGTTTAACTTTTTTGCTGCTTTTTGTTTTCTTGATTCCTACATCATCAGGTTCAAGAAGAAGAAAAACTATTTTGTTAAATAAGGTGCTTCAAAGTTTTCATCTTTATTTTAAATGTTTCTATTCATTTTCGAGGCATTCAAAGAAATCTCTGTAAGACCTCTGCTGGCCAAAAGCAGCACTTTCTTCATAAACCCCAGAAATACCAGCAGCTGTGCAATAGCATACATGGGAGTCTTTACTTAATATCATTAAATAAGACCACAGACCTTGTTTAAACTGTTTAAAAATAAGTGTATCAATCAGTATTCCAAGAAAGGAAAATAAGGATTGATTTAATCAGCTCAATGATGGAATGATATAGAAAATAGAAGTATGAACTATGTTTATGAACCTCAGTAAATTCCATGAATAATTGAATGGTGGCTGTAGCTGGGAGGGGGTTGGTCTCTTCTCCCAGGCACCCAGCACCAGAACAAGAGGACACAGACTCAATCTGCACCAGGGGAAGTTTAGGCTCAAGTTGAGGAGAAAGTTCTTCACTGAGAGAGTTGTTGGCCATTGGAACGGGCTGCCCAGGGAGGTGGTGGAGTCACCATCCCTGGAAGTGTTTAGGAGTGGATTGGAAGTGGCACTTGGTACCATGGTTTAGTGGTCATGAAGTCTTGGGTGAGAGGTTGGACTTGATGATCTTTGAGGTCTTTTCCAACCTTATTGATTCTATGATTCTTTGCTTATGCTTAATGTGGCTAAATTTTGTTTCAATACTCTCTCCCCATTTGTCCAGCTTGTCAAGAAAGAGCTACTTCAGCTTTACACAATGTTCATTCTTTCAATCCTTAACAATTTCTGGAAGGAAGTATTTAAATGTATAAATTGATTAAAATTTGTAGCTACCAATGCTTATAAAGATGAGGGATCTAAGAATAATGAGTGAGGGATAATTTATGGCTTTTCATCTTGTCACGCACTATCAAACGTTGACAATAACAGATTTTATTTTTTCCATGTAGACAAAAATCACACCATGGGAAGACTGAAACAAGCAAGCAGCTCAAGCAGGTCATGGTGATCTTTCTGCTGATGAAAATATTTTCAAATGCTGTAATGAATAGCAAAAGTAGCCATTCAAATAATAACATTGTGATCATTCTTCATTATACAATAATATAATACAATACAATACAATACAATACAATAAACCAGGTTGGAAGAGACCTTCAAGATCATCGCGTCCAACCCATCAACCAATCCAACCCACCCAAACAACTAAACCATGGCACCAAGCACCCCATCAAGTCTCCTCCTGAACACCTCCAATGAAGGTGACTCCACCACCTCCCCAGGCAGCCCATTCCAATGGGCAATCACTCTCTCTGTATAGAACTTCTTCCTAACATCCAGTCTAAACCTCCCCTGTTGCAGCTTGAGACTGTGTCCTCTTGTTCTGGTACTGGCTGCCTGGGAGAAGAGACCTACCTCTGCCTGGCTACAACCTCCCTTCAGGTAGATGTAGAGAGCAATAAGGTCACCCCTGAGCCTCCTCTTCTCCAGGCTAAGCAACCCCAGCTCCCTCAGCCTCTCCTCATAGGGCTTGTGTTCCAAACCCCTCAGCAACCTTGTTGCCCTTCTCTGGACACGCTCCAGCAAGTCAACATCCTTCCTAAACTGCAGGGTCCAGAACTGGACACAGGACTCAAGGAGTGGCCTAACCAGTGCAGTGTACAGGGGCAGAATGACCTCCCTGCTCCTGCTGGCCACACTCTTCCTGATTATTTCATCTCTTGTATTTTTCACTTGTTTTCACTTAGAGTAATAGAGTTTACAGCCAGAGAGGTGTTGTTAATGTGGGGTTATCTACTTATAGACCAACTCAAGGCATTTCATTCACTTATTCTAGAGGGATATTGATGGCATCTGCTTTTTCATTATGGCATTTCTCCAAGGATACATGGAAAGTACATGGAAAGTTGGATATTCACTCACTGGACTAAAAAGACCACGTTTCTTTAGCATCCTGTATCAGTTATCATCTGCTGGCTGGCTGAGTCCTCACTTTCTTCAGATAGTGATTCCAGTGTCCATTACCCACTACATTTATTTTTATTTTTTTAAAATACATGTTCAGGCATCTTGTGTGTGCTTTCCAGTTGGGAAGAGCCCACCACAAAAATCTGCACACTTGCCCCATGATTAATGCACTTCATAAGTTTGTCCCTTGCCATGCTTCCCTCAAAAACCTGCTGATCATACATTACCTTCCCTTCTTATTTTATCTTTCTTATCTGTCTGCCTGAGTTTGTCTGCTGTCCCTTACTCTTGACAGAATGAATTATCCTTTTCTCAGGTCTGTGCTGGCACAGTTAGATTGCTTCAGGTACCTCTGTCATCTCATTAAAGTTTAATAGGGGCTTATATATATTATGCAGCACTAAAGCAGTATGTACATTATCAGCAATTACAAAGTATATATATGTGTGTGTGTGTATATATATATATATATATATATGTCATGCTGCCCCTGTACACTGCACTGGTTAGGCCACACCTTGAGTACTGTGTCCAATTCTGGGCCCCTCAGTTTAGGAAGGATGTTGACTTGCTGGAGCGTGTCCAGAGAAGGGCAACAAAGTTGGTGAGGGGTTTGGAACACAAGCCCTATGAGGAGAGGCTGAGGGAGCTGGGGTTGCTTAGCCTGGAGAAAAGGAGACTCAGGAGTGACCTTCTTGCTCTCTACAACTACCTGAAGGGAGGTTGTAGACAGGAAGGGGTTGGTCTCTTCTCCCAGGCAATCAGCACCAGAACAAGAGGACACAGTCTCAAGCTGTGCCAGGGGAGGTTTAGACTGGATGTCAGGTGGAAGTTCTATACAGAGAGAGTGATTGCCCATTGGGAGTGGTCTGCCCAGGAGGTGGGGGGTCACCATCATTGGAGGTGTTCAGGAGGAGACTTGATGGGGTGCTTGGTTGCATGGTTTAGTTGTTTGGGTGGGTTGGATTGGTTGATGGGTTGGACACGATGATCTTGAAGGTCTCTTCCAACCTGGTGTATTGTATTGTATTGTATTGTATTGTATTGTATTGTATTGTATTGTATTGTATTGTATAATAGTAGTTTTAATAGAATGCTACCCTAGTTTCCTTCCACCTGCTCCATCTAGTCTAACTAAGCAGTGATTTCAACATTCAGGACATATTAAAGAATGCCACCAAGCTCAATAAATATCAACTAAGCTACATTTATTTACATATGCATTTGTATTCTCCTTGTAGATTTTTTCCCCCATGATACAGAAGAAGCAAGAAAATAATTGTTTCTTTGTACATATCTTAGTAGGTTGAGCTGTGTATATTCATGTCACTGTGAGATTAGGAAAGATTTGTCTGTGTCAGTCTGGGATTCCCTGAGTTTGTATCTATGTATATGTATTCAAAACTGAAACACCTTAGAGGAAAAATTGTTCTTTTTAATCTGTAGTCACAGTTTATTTCAGATATACACAGACATTAGCAGACTAAGTATTTACATCCTTTGAACAAACAGCTTTAGAGGAAAAGTATAGAAATACATTTATGAAAAGTGAGCTTGTAAATATCATGAACCAGTTCTAGAAATTATTTGACAGAAAGCAAACTTAAATACTCATACTTTTGCCTCACAAGTGTGAGAGACTAGATCTTGTCTCTTAATGTGACTCAACAAAGATAAAATCACCTTTGCTGCTTGCCCAGACAATAGCTGATGTGTATCGGGCAGCCATCACTGGAACGACTCTCTGGAAGGTGCATAGATAAACATTGCTCACCAGTCTGCATCTGCCCTGAAAATAATGGGCAGAAGTCACTGCTATCGATACTCTCCAGAATATACATACCTAAAAACCTGTATAAAAGATCTGAGCAACTACTGGCTTGGGAGAAGGAAAAGACCTGGACAACGCTGCTGAGAAGAAAAACACGAGAGAAGGAAAAGCCCTGGACAATGCTGCTGAGAAGAAAAACAAGAGGGAAGGAAAAGCCCGGGGCAATGCTGCTCCAAAGGAAAATGGAGAGAATACCAGGAGAAAAAAGTGACAGAGACATTGCCATGTAGCCTGGAAGAAGCAGACCAAGAGGAACCCTCTCTCTCTGTGTCCTAAGTTCTGCCTGCTGCAACTCATGGAGCTGAGGAGGCTGCTCAGAGGACAGCACAGTCAACAAGGATGACCTCTCCTCCATGCCAACACTGAAGCACCCTTCCAAAGCAGCAGCACCCTTCCTGCACAGACCCAAACTGTCTTGGGGGTGAGGGGTGTGGTAATATAACTCCTTTCCTCTTCTCTCTCCCTCTTCTCTCTCTTCCTCTCTATTCTCTCTCTCTCTCCTTCTGATCCATCCACTTTATTCTGTTAATAAATAGCCTCACTGTTGATATTTTGGCCTTGTTTGTGCCTCTAATTTCATAACATGGGAATATTCAAAAGAACTGAGTCTCTTTCCCTCTCTGGACTGAGACAAAAGGTTAACTATTTTATTATTATTATTATTATTCTAAGACACTGAGCCAGTAGCTAAATATTTCCCAAGATCATTTGTAGTTTATTGTTCATAGGTTCTTTACATAGATGCATTAGGTATTCTCAGACTGAGAAAGGATTTCGTTGACCAAATAAAATACTGAAGTACCAAATAAAGTAGTGAAGTCCAAATAAAATACTGAAGTCCTCTAATCATTACTCCTCTAATAATTACTATTAAAAACTGGATAAACTAAATAAATAAAAATAAAAATCATTCAATGCCTTTGCTTTTTATTCAGCCCTATTTATCAGCTGAGGAACTTCATCAAGTATCAGTCTAATATTTTCTTTAGAACCCTTTGTACTATTAATGTATTTTAAAGACCCTTTCTTTGTTTTCTACCACAACACTGACCAGTTTCAACACCAGTCAAGTTTTGGCCTTATGTGTCTTTTCCCTGCACATATGAGCCAAAACTGTAATTGTCTTGCAAAGCCTGACCTTGCGTCCAGAGATTATATAATTTTACTTTCCTCCTCAGTTCTAAGAGGAGTTTGCTGTTCAGCCAAGCTGAACTCTCTTGCTCAGTTTTCAACACAATGGGATTGACTACTCCTGTATTTTTAAGAGGTAATCCTTAAAAACTGATCAGCACTGTTAAAAACTGACTAGACCTCTAGGCTCTCAATAGCAGATTCTCAGCTAAGTAGTTCCTCAAGTAGCTTAAAGCTAACTCTCATGAAATGCAGGATAGAAAGTCTGCTGAACATTTTTCTCATTGCACCAAAAACTTTAAACTCAACACCTTTATGATCACTGTAGCCAAGAAAGCCACCTACTATTATGTCTTCCATGAGTTCTATACTCACAAGTAACAAATTTAGGAGACCATATTTCCTAGTTCATTCACTGAATATCTGTGACAAGAAATTATCTTCAACACGCTTCAGGAATTTCCCAGAGTTGCTTGTCACAGCAGTATGGTATTCCCAACTGATGTCCAGCAAATTGAAACCTTCTATAAGGACAGGGGTTGCTGATCCAGAAATTTCTCCTAATTGCCTATAGAATAACTCATCAGTGCTATCACCCTGGCTTGGTGATACAATAGTCAGTGACATCTGCTCAATGACATCTTGTTTTGGTTTACATATCCCTAATCCTCCCTCAGAGGCTCTCCATCACACTACCCCTAACTGTAAGGGATGTATAGCCAAACTTCTCCTTTACATGCAACTCCTCCATCTTGCCTGACCTGCCTATCCCTTATCAGCCTATAGCACTCCATCCCAGCACTCCAGATTCTGATTCTTATAGTATGGCTAAAATACAGAGGTAGAACAGCAAAGCATCAATCCTAACGTAGAGATTGTAATTAATATTCCCCATGAGTGTCTAGACATCAATATCAATGTTTGTAAGAGAGTTCAAACACTGAAATTTGTTCCAATGGCTTCTTGACCTTAGTTTCTCCAGTGGTGTTAACTTACATACTTCTACTGGGCAAAGGGAAATCAGTGCATTGTTAAATGCAAGTTCCTGGAATCCTCACACAGATTTTATTTGCAAAGGCAAGCGTGGGCCTTGGACAGGTTTTGTTCTTATTATTTATCTCTGGCAGACCATAATATTCTGTTTCTCAATATAGAAATAAAGGTCTCTGCAGGAAAGCAGAAATTTATAAATTAGTTGTTTGGGGGGTTTAATGTGTAAAAGAAGGCAAGAGGTTACAGAATTTGACCTTTCTTTTAGCTTTTCACAGTCTCATAGGTCTCCTCTCTCATTACTAAAAAATTAATGTCAAGGACAAGAGACTTGTGAGACAAGGAAGACAAGACAAAAGGCCCATATGGCTTCATCTTAATGAATGCTGGTTATACCTTCAGGTTACTATGTATTACATGGATGTAACTCCAGCCATCTAAAAATTCCATATCTAATCTAAAGTTACCATTTAAAAGCCCTATCTAATTAATGAAAGTAAAGAGATCCCTTTAGTGTGATTCACCCCATCTGCCTTAGGTACACTGTCCATGCCATGGTACCATTCCCACATCAATAACTGCAACAGAAGGGCTAGAAAAATCGTAGAGGCTAGATGTGTAATCTTTTAGATGCCTAGAGTCCAGTGCAATGAAAGTCCTACTAAATCACATAAGTATAGTAGGTCTGAAAGGATGAGAATGATGAGAGTCAGAGGTTGAATTCCTTTAACCTAAGAGTGAATCGCTGAACTATTAAACAGTGACCAGTTCTGGGCCCCTCTGTCTCAGAAAGAAGGGGAGGAAGCTCAGAGGAGACCTTACTGCTCTCTGCAACTGCCTGAAGGGAGGTTGCAGCCAGCTGGGGTTGGCCTCTTCTCCCAGGCAACAAGAGGACACAGTCTCAAGCTACACCAGGGGAGGTTTAGGTTGGATGTTAGGAAGAAGTTCTTCACAGAAAGAGTGATTGGCCATTAGAATGGGCTGCCCAGGGTGTTGGTGGAGTCTCCATCACTGGAGGTGTTTATAAGGAGACTGGATGGGGTGCTTGGTGCCATGGTTTAGTTGACTAGATAGTTTTGGGTGACAGGTTGGAGTCCACGATCTCAAAGGTCTTTTCCAACCTGGTCTATTCTATTCTATTCTATTCTATTCTATTCTATTCTATTCTATTCTATTCTATTCTATTCTATTCTATTCTATTCTAAAACTGTCAAGACTGCCACAGTCCTGCACCCTCTACTCCAACCAGCAGTGACGCTGAGCCTGTGTTCCCAGCAGACATGAGAAAGCTCCACAAATAAAAAAGCATTGCCAGTGGAGATTAATAGGATGACAGGACAGACTACCCTACTGGATGCAGGACATAACCATCCAAGAGTACTGACCAGCTATTCCTTTTTATCTGCTTATCCTGCTGTTTTCCCAAAAGTACTCTTCCCCAAAGTATCAAATATCCCTTTCTCTGCCTTTGCTTCTTCTTCTAAACATCCTGAAAGAAGCCCTTTGCAATCCTAAAATGCTCATCTCTGCATCCTATATTGTGTCCCACACTCCAGGGCAGTGACTGCCCTCAAGAGGAAGGGCAGTCTAGAGGGTCACTCCTGTTGACTCATCTTGATGCTTTTGCACTTGGATCATGAAGCTGAGTATCTCCTAGAATAGCTTTGAAGCAGTCCAAACAGTAAGTCCATTTCTCTGAGTCCCTAATTTGGGTTTCTGCCTGCTCTTGAGTCTCTATGCTCCCTAATGTCCTGGGATCGGGCAGGGCGTGGTATCACTTTTACAGCCAGATGTGCGAGAGCAGAGACTGTCTGGAATCATCTGAATAGATGTTCACAATTAGCCAAATTCAGAAGCACTAGCCTCCTCAAAGAGACTCCACTGAACTGAAAAAATGTCTGTGACTTCTGGTACTGAACTTTTGATTATGATCTCAGATGGCTTACAAAGATGCTTCTATCTGGATGTGAATACAATTGTGCTTTTTAGGATAAAAATATCAAAAACAAGATAAAGCCCACAGGAAATAAAAAGGGAATAGAAAATTGATTTACTTTTGTTTGATTGGCTGTTTTTTACCATGAAAGGTGCCTACGGAGAAGGTGATGGGAGCTGTTTTGGTACATTGGAGGTGTTCAGGAGGAGACTTCATGGGGTGCTTGGTTGCAAGGTTTAGTTGTTTAGGTGGGTTGGATTGGTTGATGGGTTGGACGCGATGATCTTGAAGGTCTCTTTCAACCTGGTGTATTGTATTGTATTGTATTGTATTGTATTGTATTGTATTGTATTGTATTGTAAAGAAGCTACTGGATGCTGTAAAGATAAAATGTGAAGTGATCATAATTACCTCTGATCCAAAAAGTCAAACTCGGTCTTCAGATCTGAGTGCTGAACCACATTTTGCTGGGAAGTCTGCTGCACTGGGTCCTGTACACCAAGTAAGGTCTACCAAAAAGATCAATAACGGCAATATGGGGATTCATGAGAAATTAATATTGTGAGGAGTGTCCCACAACAAATTTCATAAGTAAGGCACTAAAATAGTGTCAGGGAGCAAGGCTGGAATAAGATTTCCATTTCACCACTCTGTCACACACTTTGTTTGCTTGTTGTTTTTTAATAAAGGAATATTATTGCAGTGAGAGCACTTTTTAGAGTATAATTAATATATATGTAGCATATGCATGTATATTTAGTCTTTCTATGCCCAGCACAGTTTTTCCTGGGCATTCGTTGTCAACCTCTCACAGTTTTCTCAAGTTAGTAGCCATCAAAGGCAAACCTGTCAGGGTACTTAAATTAGCTCTACTGAGGCACTCAGACCACTTTTCCTCTGCAATTTTGAGGCAGGCTAGGGACAATAGCTTCAAGTTTAAGGAGTCCAACGGCACCCTGGCATGCATCAAGAATAATGTGGCCAGCAGGAGCAGGGAAGTCATTGTGCCCCTGTACTCTGCATTGGTTAGGCCACACCTTGAGTCCTGTGTCCAGTTCTGGGCCCCTCAGTTTAGGAAGGACATCGAGACACTTGAACGTGTCCAGAGAAGGGTGACAAGGCTGGGGAGAGGCCTTGAGCACAAGCCCTGTGAGGAGAGGCTGAGGGAGCTGGGGTTGCTTAGCCTGGAGAAGAGGAGGCTCAGGGGTGACCTCATTGCTCTCTACAACTACCTGAAGGGTGGTTGTAGCCAGGAAGGGGTTGGCCTCTTCTCTCTAGCAACCAGCACCAGAACAAGAGGACACAGTCTCAAGCTGCGTCAGGGGAAGTTTAGGCTCGAGGTGAGGAGAAAGTTCTTCACCGAGAGTCATTCACCATTGGAATGTGCTGCCCAGGGAGGTGGTGGAGTCACCGTCCCTGGAGGTGTTCAAGAGGGGATGGGATGTGGCACTTGGTGCCATGGTCTAGTTATGGGGTCTGTGGTTACAGGTTGGACTTGATGATCTTCGAGGTCTCTTCCAACCTTAGTGATACTGTGATCACTTTTATTTCCACCAGGCATTCATTGACTGACTTCTTGATTAACAGGTCCTTTGGCCATGTAAAGGATTTATTTCCCCTTCTCTGGGTAAGTAGGTTACTTTGAATGGTACTACACTTGGATTAATAAAACATCACAAAGATAGATACCAGACTACATGCCAGTGCATTCTCCTCACATGCAATTCTTCCATAGTACACATGTATGTCAGCTGATCCCTCAGGCTGCGCCAGGGGAGGTTTAGGCTGGATGTTAGGAAGAAGTTCTATACAGAGAGTGATTGCCCATTGGAATGTGCTGCCCGGGGAGGTGGTGGAGTCACCTTCATTGGAGGTGTTCAGGAGGAGACTTCATGGGGTGCTTGGTGCCATGGTTTAGTTGTTTAGGTGGGTTGGATTGGTTGATGGGTTGGACATGATGATCTTGAAGGTCTCTTCCAACCTAGTTTATTCTATTGTATTCTATTCTATTGTATTCTATTCTATTGTATCTACCAACTGGTCAATGCTGCTGAGAGGTAAATAAAATTGCTGTGAAGCCTAGATACAGCCTCAGTTCCTTCCTTGGAAGTCTCTTGTGGAGGGCAAGAGATGCATTACAAGAAATGGAATAGAATGGAATGGAATGGAATGGAATGGAATGGAATAGAATAGAATAGAATAGAATAGAATAGAATAGAATAGAATAGAATAGAATCAACCAGGTTGGAAAAGACCTCTGAGATCATTGAGTCACCTATCACCCGAGACTATGTAATCAACTAACCCATGGCACCAAGCACCCCATCCAGTCTCTTCCAAAACACCTCCAGTGATGGTGACTCCATCATCTCCCTGGGCAGCACGTTCCAAAGGCCAATCACTCTTTCTGTGAAGAACTTCTTCCTAACATCCAGCCTAAAACTCCCCTGGTACAACCTCAGACTGTGTCCTCTTGTTCTGGTTGCCTGGGAGAAGGGACCAACCCCCACCTGGCTGCATCCTCCCTTCAGGTAGTTGTAGGCAGCAATAGGGTCTCCCTGGGCCTCCTCTTCTCCAGGCTAAGCAACCCCAGCTCCCTCATCTCAGATAGAGATTGAGAAGCCAATAATTGACGACAGAAAGTGTCTATGAAGAAATAAACCACCATAATATCACTATCTTCTAAGAAACTAATCTGCAAGAAACAGTTTTAGCAGACTAACGGGAAAAAAAAACTCTCCTGAGTACAAGAATTGTAAAATACATTCCTTATTTTTAATTTATTACTACTGGGATAAAATAGCCTACTTGAAGTGTCTTTTTTTTTTTTCCTTAATATCTTTCTCTTTAGGACTTATGCCATAAAACATCTGCAGTGATTTGTTGTCATCAGTGTTTGACAGTAGGTTGAACATGAGCCAGCAGTGTGCCCAGGCAGCCAAGAAGGCCAATGGCATCCTGGCCTGTATCAGGAACAGTGTGGCCAGCAGGAGCAGAGAGGTCATTCTCCCCTATACTCACCACTGGTTAGGCCACACCTTGAATACTGTGACCAGTACTGGGCCCCTCAGTTTAGGAAAGACATTGACTTGCTTGAATGTGTCCAGAGAAGGGCAACAAAGCTGGGGAGGGGTCTGGAGCACAGCCCTGTGAGGAGAGGCTGAGGGAGCTGGGGTTGCTTAGCCTGGAGAAGAGGAGGCTCAGGGGAGACCTTCTTGCTCTGTACAACTGGATGTTAGGAAGAAATTCTTCATAGAAAGAGAGAGATTGACCATTGGAATGGGCTGCCCCGGGGAGGTGGTGGAGTCACCATCACTGGAGGTGTTTAGGAAGAGACTTGATGGGGTCTCTGGTGCCATGGTTCAGTTGATTAGATGGTGTTGGATGGTTGGACTCAAGGATCTTGAAGGTCTCTTCTAACCTGGTTTATTCTATTCTGGTTTATTCTAACATGTAGAAAGACACGTCTCATCATCAAGGCGTAGTTTCTTAATACATTGCGTCAAAAGTGTAAGCTCATGTATGCAGAATGAGGAGATTATGAAAAAATTAAAACAACCCTAAAGTATAGAAAGTGATTTGATGTGATTTAAAGAGTGCTTCCTTATCTATTTTTTTAAAGAATGTTTAAAATTCTGCATTTCTACAAGTCTTCTGTATCAAATTGCAAATCTGCTTAGGAAGAGGAAATGATAACATATAAAAAGGTTTGAAGTGTCTTAAGTCTTGTATAAAAGACATCCTGATGTAAATTTGTATGGCTATTTATGGAGGCTGTGCATCTAGAAACTATTCCTTCTATTTTGTTGAGAAACTGACTTACTAAATATGAGGCAGACTCTGAAAATATTTTGAATACACGATTCAATCACATTCTGTACTAGCATTTGTCTCCATAAAGGGATAATTCCAGAGGAGGTGACAAGAAATACCTCTAATTCTGTGTAAATGCAGCACAATGAGGGTTACTGATCTTTGATGATCATCTGTTTAAATGGGGTGGTAAAATACCAGTTCCTTTGCCAAAGCCAGCCAGATCTTCAAAGTTTTATCCTTGGGGGATGTAACTAATCAACAGATCACCATATGGGAGGTTTTGATCACTGGAGGAAATTGCTCGGAGTTAACAAAGAGGAACTCAGTGGAAGGGATTCAGAGAGATAAAGGAAGCTGGAGCGGAAAAGGGAACAGCAGAATACGCTTTCATGGTAGAAAAGTCCCTTCTAAAGCATCAGGAGTGATGTGAATAATGGACATCAGAAGAGTTGTTCAACAAAAGGAAAAGCAAGGCAAAGTGAAATCTTTTCACAGTTGATCTGAAAAATGACACTTCGTTTTTCAGGAAAAGTATTAAGTGAACCAAACATCCCAATTCTAGCTTTCCCTTGAATCTCCAAAGGTGTTTCATACATCTTCCTGTTAAACACAAAACTTCTCATGTGTGTGATTTCTTAACACCTTTTTGACACTTTTACATCTTAGGCTGAATTTGGAAAAAGCAGTTTGCATATATTTCTGACTGTTTTTCATGGATGAAACTCGTCCTGAATTCACAGGGGTGACTAACTTCCACCTCTTTTGGCTGTGTATTTCCAGCAATTTTTCTGCTTTCTGAAATTATTTCATGCATTTTTAACCACATATTCAGTTTAATGCTTTTTTTGCTTTTTTTGCTCTACATTTATTCTTTATTTTCATTAACTTAACGTGTTTAGATCTATTTTCTTCTCCTGACGTTTCTGTAATGGCAGGGTTTAGGGCTTGGGGTTTGTTTGATTGTCAGAGAAGCTCCTTCCATTAGATATTTTCCAGTTAACAAGTTAATCCAATTCAAGCTTTTGTTCAAAAAACACTCTGATGTTTTATCTGAAGTAAGTAATTTCATAGAATCATAGAATTTTTTTGGTTGCAAGAGACCTTTAAGATCATCAAGTCCAACCTACAACCTGAAGGTCCTGATAAAGCAGACCACACACACACACTTTAGGTTAAAGATGCACTTTTGCTACACCCTGATCATACTCTTCAAGGTTTATTTTAACTCCTATTGCTTTCTGTAGTGGTCTGGAATCTACCATCATGTTAACAAAAAGCTTGGCTCTCTCAGTAGGGTAAGCAAATGAAAGCTATATTTACAAGCAATAACTACACTCTACAGTGGAATGCAATGAATATGTACAAATATACAGTATTTGCAATATTATACATGTATTTACAGGCACAAAACAGCACAGAACCCTCTCCCCTGAACCCCTAATGAGATCTCCGAAAGGAGTGGAGGTAACTGCTCCACTTCCCCCCACCCCAACCCCCCAATCTCCCCCCTTTTCATCTAATTAGAAGAAAAGAGAAAGAGATGTTAGAGATTTAGTGCACTTGTCTCAAGGTTAGGCTGATAAGGTCCTCCCAGCTGAGCAGAGCAGAAAGCAGCATGCCAGAGAAGGAAGAAAGGAATGAAGTGGGATGTGACATATTGCTAGGGGTACATCTCACATCTGCCCAATGAAATTCGCTTTCACCCACCTGTGAATTGTTTGTACTTCTTCACTCTTCTGCTTGAAAATCTGCAGCTAACTTTTAAAGGGCAGGAGTTGATCTGCTGGAGGGAAGAGAGGCTTTGCAGAGGAACCTCGACAGGCTGGACAGATGGGCAGAATCCAAGGGCATGAGATTTAACACATCCAAGTGCCGGGTTCTGCACATTGGCCACAGCAACCCCATGCAGTGCTACAGGCTGGGGTCAGAGTGGCTGCAGAGCAGCCAGGCAGAGAGGGACCTGGGGGTACAGGTTGATGGTAGGCTGAACATGAGCCTGCAGTGTGCCCAGGCAGCCAAGAGGGCCAATGGCATCCTGGCCGGTATCAGGAACAGTGTGGCCAGCAGGAGCAGGGAGGTCATTGTGCCCCTGTACACTGCACTGGTTAGGTCACACCTTGAGTCCTGTGTCCAGTTCTGGGCCCCTCAGTTTAGGAAGGATGTTGACTTGCTGGAGCGTGTCCAGAGAAGGGCAACAAAGTTGGTGAGGGGTTTGGAACACAAGCCCTATGAGGAGAGGCTGAGGGAGCTGGGGTTGCTCAGCCTGGAGAAGAGGAGACTCAGGGGTGACCTTATTGCTCCCTACAACTACCTGAAGGGAGGTTGTAGACAGGCAGAGGTTGGTCTCTTCTCCCAGGCAGCCAGTACCAGAACAAGAGGACACAGTCTCAGGCTGCGCCAGGGGAGGTTTAGGCTGGATGTTAGGAACAAGTTCTACACAGAGAGAGTGATTGCCCATTGGAATGGGCTGCCCGTGGAGGTGGTGGAGTCACCTTCATTGGAAGTATTCAGGAGGAGACTTGATGGGGTGCTTGGTGCCATGGTTTAGTTGTTTGGGTGGGTTGGATTGGTTGATGGGTTGGACGCGATGATCTTGAAGGTCTCTTCCAACCTGGTTTATTGTATTTTATTGTATTATATTGTATTGTATTGTATTGTATTGTATTGTATTAAAACTGCCACAATTTCATCCTTGCTTTTAAAAGATCTATTTCCCAAATAGATTCCCTAACACAAACATAATCTGTTTTCAGTTTAGTTCAAAAGTTTTTCAGTGTCTCTTTTCCTCAAAAGCAGGTGTTCAACAGTGGCAAGTAATTGTCAATATCAGAATAAGATTGCGTGTTGTAAAAAGTGAAGTCTTACAGGCAGACAAGCCCAGACATTTCCAAAAATCAAAATTAATATTGTCATCTTATTTTATCTTTATTTTAAACAATTGGAAAACAAGATGAAGCACCACAGCATTCCTCAGTCATCTGGTTTGCAAAGATGTCCGCTTCAGAGGACCAGGTTCTTCAGAAATGGCAAAGCCTTGTGAAAGTTATTTGCAGGGACTCTGGGACAACCAAGTATTGCAGTCTCCTTCCTACCTCTGATCTGACTTTCGCTTTGAAGAGTGATGCAGCAAGAGCTCAGCATATTTTCAAATCATTCACTCAGTCTAGCTGAACAGCATTGCATTTTGCCTTACCATAGTCTGATTGCAGAGCCAGATGGTGATTTCAATGCAGCTTTCTTATGACTATTGCTGATTTACAAAAATAGAAATGTGCAATGCAAAGATGAGATCTTTCACTTCAACTCTTCCTTATTTTATTTCTCTCAGCATCTTCTCTGAGCCTTTCATTTGTAGAGAGCCTTGCACCCCCTAGTTCTCTGTTACATCTCTGCTTTTTCTCATTTATTTTGTAGTTATTTCTTCCCATATCTCTACAGCTTCTCACGACTGAATTGTCTCATTAAAATAAAATAGAAACTGTTAACCTACATATTCTGAGCACTTTCTCAAGGTCTTTGAGGATCACAACAATGCAATTACATACCTGTCAACTTTTAGAAACCCAGATTAAGTCTGAGGAATGTTGAATATTTATAGCAGAACTAGGCAATGTAATTCTTGTCTTGTATCCATCATGTCCTAAATAGTCCAAGAACACAGAATGTGTTCTAGACACAGAGTCTGTTCAGGGACAGAGCTAGAATAGAAATCTTGAAATGAACAAGGTTCTTACATAAGCAAGAAAATAAGACTGGTTTTACTTTTCCATTCAGTACAACCTCCAATAAATCAAGGTTAATCTGAGAACTGTATTTGCACATTGCTTATAAAACAGACTGAGGTTCACATACCATATTCCCTCAAAGGGGATGATGCTAAGTTGCACTTCTTGGTGTACTGACAGTGAAACTGAGTGTCTGGAAGAGACTAAGTAATTCCTTCTCCACCATATTGTATAAGGCCCATTCTGAGGCTGCACCTCTCACAGCATGAACATAATACTGATTTGCTGATCAAATTATAGAGATGCAGGTGACCTGGTCAGAAACCAGACTGATTCCCTGTATAATCATTTGAAACTCTGTATTTCAGAACTTCACACAATGGTGTTTTTGTCAGCACTTCTCACTGAACTCTATGAAGCTGTGCAAAGTCTGCTATTATGTTGGGCTCTTATGTCTCTAGGCAGAATTTAATGCAGGGCAAAAAGCATTAAGCAGTCACTATGGGAAAGCAAGAACATCAGGCAGAGAGCAAACAGGACAAAGAGGGGATGGAGAAACTGTCTCCCTTACAAAATACTAGGGGGAAAAAACTACTAGAAATGAAGATCTATGTGCGTTCAAAGGTTAACAACAAAGTCAAGAATAACAGCCAGAGCAAATGTTTGAAGTTTAAAAATGGAGAGTAAATTTGAATCACTTTTAATAAGAGCACATTATCAGCTAACAAAGAGAACTAAATGAGTAGATTATAACTTGAGTTTGGTAGAGCTTTTAACACAGTGCACCACAAAATTAGACTTAAAGAATTAAAACTGTTCTGGAGGAGCATATTGTAATATAACTAGTGGTTAAAGATGGCTAATGCAAGGTAATTTTAAATGGAAAGAACATTGTTTTGAGTGTGCTCTCCTGTACTGCTGAAATTTGTCTTAGGTCTATTCTGATTTGTATGCTATTTATATTCTGAAAGAAGAGGATAGACAGCATATTAATCATTCTTACAGCTGATAATTTACTAAGAG
This sequence comes from Picus viridis, assembly GCA_033816785.1. Lineage (NCBI taxonomy): Eukaryota > Metazoa > Chordata > Aves > Piciformes > Picidae > Picus > Picus viridis. The sequence goes on along the minus strand of CM066567.1, from coordinate 5,302,984 downwards.
AAGTTGCAAGTACAGTGAAGGGGGAAATACCTAAAGGAATATAGCACATAGAAAAGTATTCATGCGACCCACAGGAAATATAATTCCTCTAAGGACAATTTCTCCCTAGGAATGATATTTATAACTAAGATAAAATCTCCTTCCTAAGGCAATTAAAAAAAAATACTTGGGAGGCTGATAATGTAACAAATAGAGTGTTCAGGGTGCTTGGCTCACACTTTCTCACTAAGAACCCAGTTCAGACTTCAGTTGCCTGAGGCGCATTGAGCTTCTCATGTCCCTGCTCCAGCATATTATCTGAGCTTGTTAGAGATTGACATCCTTCCCCAAGCAAAGTTTGTTACACCTTTCCAGCTACTTTTATACACAGCACTCTTCAGGCACTCCAACACAAGCCCTTAGTGAACTGACAAGCCATGTCTAATTGACCTCCAGCATGGCTTGCACTGTTGCTTTGCCCTGTGGTTTCCCCTGAAACTCAAGAGCTGCTGCTGGTAGAAGTTAAGATAATTTGTTTTGACAATGTAAAATAAAGGGTCTGTCTGTCTTCACCTATTGACTGACTTAGTCCTTAACTAACCTATTCTCCAATGATTACCTTACTGTGAGGAAAAACACTACCTTCTTCCTGGAAGGACTGTGTTGAAATAAGTCCATTTCTCAATTATACATTTCAGAAAAATCTTGCAGCCTCCCACTTGCATGTTAAACAACCACACAAAAACGATTAACACCTTTGGTTTGTTGTTGATTCTTGTATCAAACATGACATGTCATGACTCTCAGTGTTTCCATGAAACTAATCTTCACTGCAAGCCATTTAAATTCAAACCCACTGAGTTATGGCCTGCTCAGAGATATTGCTCTCAGGCAGGCCAGAGCTTATTCAAATAAATCTAGTGTGGAAGCTCCTCTACTCCCACAGTTCTGAGGTCCCACAGGGAAGTAATGTGTCTTCTACCACAGTTTTCTGAATCACTATCCTGATATTTGTAAGCAAATTTCCACCTTGAAAAGCTCTTTTCCTGGTTGGGAGAAGGCTTGGAAATACCCTTTTGCTATTGTGGTTCCAAATCCTCCATGTCCTCATGAATTTCTACTCTAATATACTACATATTTTGCCTAAAAGTAGACTTTTGGGAAAATCAAGTCAATACATTGATTGCCTGGATCTGGTGCATACTCCATTACAATTTGAGAAACATTTCAAAGTAGGAAGCTGCAATCAAAATTGCCCTGACATTTACATTCAATTTGCAAACCATAATTTATTAGGAAAAAAAAATCAACCCTCTGTATTCTTGGGAAAGGAGATACGCCAGCTTCCTTTTGGCACATGCACACAAGGGACATGAGTGTATTGGAGCATAGTTAAATATCTTTTTATATATACATTACTGTTGAGGTTTCCTTCTCCACTGGAGCATGTCAATAGAATAGAACAGAATAGAGTAGAACAGAACCAAGTAGAACAGAACAGAACAGAACAGAACAGAACAGAATAGAATAGAATAGAATAGAATAGAATAGAATAGAATAGAATAGAATAGAATAGAATAGAATAGACCAGGTTGGAAAAGTCCTTCAAGATCATTGAGTCCAACCCATCATCCAACACCATCTAATCAACTAAACCATGGCATCAGGTGCCTCATCCAGTGCCTCATCAGTGATGGTGACTCTACCACCTCCCTGGGCAGCCCATTCCAATGGCCAGTCTCTCTTTCCTTGAAGAACTTCTTTCTAACATCCAACCTAAACCTTCCCTGGCACATCTTGAGACTGTGCCCTCTTGTTCTGTTGGTGGTTGCCTGGGAGAAGAGACCAACCCCCACCTGGTTACAGCCACCTTGTATTAGCAAGTATGATACATTTGTTTGTGTTATTTGAGCATCTGTGAGAGATCTAAATTTTGTGCATAGTGTTTTCTTGCCTCAGGAACAGGGCCTCCAAAATTAACAACCCCAGTTTCCAAGTCTGTTGACATGTGCTTTAAACCTATTTATATTATCACTTAGATTGAACATGTGTGAGAGACTAAAGCTTGTCTCTTCTGGTGTGACTCAACAAAGATAAAATCACTTGCTGCTTGCCCAGACAATAGCTGATGTGGGCAGAGCCACTGGAAGGACTCTTGGAAGGTGCAAAGATAACATTGCTTACTGGACTGCAGCTGGCCTACAACAATGGCCCAAGGGCCCAGCATTCACGCCTTCAGGACAAGATCATTTCTAGCCATCAGACACCCCATGAAAGGAGATGATGAGACAATGGACTCACCACCTGTTTCCTGATGTGTAATGAGTGTGTGGGTAGGTAGATGGAGAAGGAGGAGGTGGAGGCCTTCCCCACTCCATCCAGACCCTGCCCAAACTCACCTGAGTACACAGAAAGATTTCCTGGGGAACGATACCTGGACACGTACCTAAAGATGATTTCCCAGAACGATATCCTGGGGAACAACACCTGCACAGTTGCCAAAGGACTAAAAAACTGTATAAAAGACTGGAGCAACTACTGGCTTAGGATAAGAAAATTGAAGAAGAAAAATGCAGAAGAAAGAAGACGGCACCACATGCTGGAAAGATCACGGGGCAACACAACGGATCTTGGACTCTGAAAACCCTCTCTCCGTGCCCTAAGTTCCGCCTGCTGCAACTCATGGAGCTGAAGAAGCTGCTCAGAGGACCACATCCCTTCGACAGCCAAAGCCTCAGCACCCTTCCTCTACAGACCCAATATCTCCTGCAGCACCTTTCCTCCACAGACTCAAACTGTCTTGGGGCGTGAGGGGTGTGGTAATATAATTCCTTTCCTCTTCTCTCTTCTCTCTTTATTTTCTCTCTCTCCCCTTCTGATCCCTCCACTTTATTTATGTAATAAATAGTCTAGCTGTTGCTATTTTGGCCTTGTTTATGCCTCTCATTTCACAACATGGGAATATTCATTAAAGAATTGAGTCTCTTTCCCTCTCCAGATCGAGACAACATACAATTATTTGGGTCTGGGTTAACTACCAAATCTTTTTTTCCCTTTCTTGTCTGTTAGCAACTGTAATGCATGTGAGAGCAATGTACTTAACTATCTTACCTTGTTGTCTTCAATTCCAGCGACATCATGTTAATTTTATGGACATTATCTTCGTCAGCTTATCTTCAGCCAAGCACAGCCCTTACAGGATGGCCAGGGGCTCAGGCCTAGCCAGCATGGATTTAGGAGGGGCAGGTCCTGCCTGACCAACCTGATCTCCTTCTATGATCAGGTGACCCGCCTGGTGGACGTGGGGAGGCCTGTGGATGTGGTCTACCTGGACCTCAGCAAGGCCTTTGACACAGTCCCCACAGCAAACTCCTGGCCAAGCTGGCAGCCCATGGCTTGGACAGGAGCACACTGCGTTGGGTTAGGAACTGGCTGGAGGGCTGAGCCCAGAGAGTGGTGGTGAATGGTGCCACATCCAGCTGGCGGCCTGTCACTAGTGGTGTGCCCCAAGGATCAGTGCTGGGCCCCATGCTTTTCAACATCTTTATTGATGATCTGGATCAGGGCATTGAGTCCATCATCAGTAAATTTGCAGATGACACCAAGCTGGGGGCAGGAGTTGATCTGCTGGAGGGCAGAGAGGCTTTGCAGAGAGACCTCGACAGGCTGGACAGATGGGCAGAGTCCACTGGCATGAGATTTAACACATCCAAGTGCCGGGTTCTGCACATTGGCCACAACAACCCCAGGCAGCGCTACAAGCTGGGGTCAGAGTGGCTGGAGAGCGGCCAGGCAGAGAGGGACCTGGGGGTGCTGGTTGATGGGAAGCTGAACATGAGCCAGCAGTGTGCCCAGGCAGCCAAGAGGGCCAACCGCATCCTGGCCTGCATTAGGAATAGTATGGCAAGCAGGAGCAGGGAGGTCATTGTGCCCCTGTACTCTGCTTTGGTTAGGCCGCACCTTGAGTACTGTGTCCAGTTCTGGGCCCCTCAGTTTAAGAAGGATATTGAGACACTTGAACGTGTCCAGAGAAGGGCAACAAGGCTGGTGAGAGGCCTTGAGCACAAGCCCTGTGAGGAGAGGCTGAGGGAGCTGGGGCTGTTTAGCCTGGAGAAGAGGAGGCTCAGGGGCGACCTCATTGCTCTCTACAACTACCTGAAGGGTGGTTGTAGCCAGGAAGGGGTTGGCCTCTTCTCCCTAGCAACCAGCACCAGAACAAGGGGACACAGTTTCAAGCTGCACCAGGGGAAGTTTAGGCTGGAGGTGAGGAGAAAGTTCTTCACCGAGAGAGTGATTCGTCATTGGAATGGGCTGCCCGGGGAGGTGGTGGAGTCACCGTCCCTGGAGGCGTTCAGGAGGGGACTGGATGTGGCACTTGGTGCCATGGTCTAGTTGTGAGGTTATGGTTACAGGTTGGACTCGATGATCTTCAAGGTCTCTTCCAACCTTGTAATTCTATTCTATTCTATTCTATTCTATTCTATTCTATTCTATTCTATTCTATTCTATTATTCTATTCTATTCTAATTATGGTTCACTACTCATGCTTTTTCGCTTAGGCTCATCTGTGTTTTCCCTCTGGGCTAGAAGTTAATTTATGTCAAGTGTGGTGGCATTTTTATCACCAAAATTAATTATATTTTTCCATGATACCAAGAAAGCACAGCTCAGATGGCAGTTTAAGGAGACACCTCATACTAGAAACATCTGGAGATCTCTATCAGGTGTTGCTCATCAGGCATAAAAATTAATTGGCATAAACTAAACTCACAACATTTTTCCCCTCGTAGTCAGTGAAATGTATTTTCATATAGTCATGTGCATTGCCTTAGCTAAAATGTAAGTAAATGGTTCCTCCTTTCTTAGAATCATAGAATCAACAAGGTTGGAAAAGACCTCAAAGATCATCAAGTCCAACCTGTCACCACAGACCTCATGACTACTAGACCATGGCAACATGTGCCATGTCCAATCCCCTCTTGAACATCTCCAGGGATGGTGACTCCACCACCTCCCTGGGCAGCACATTCCAATGGCTAACAACTCTCTGTGAAGAACTTTCTCCTCACCTCAAGCCTAAACTTCCCTGGAACAGCTTGAGACTGTGTCCTCTTGTTCTGGTGCTGGTTGCCTGGGAGAAGAGACCAACCCCTCCTGGCTACAACCTCCCTTCAGGTAGTTGTAGACAGCAGTAAGGTCTCCCCTGAGCCTCCTCTTCTCCAGGCTTCTCTCTTCTCTTTCAATTTTTTCCTACACTGATCAAAAATCTTGTAATATAAATCTTGTAGTCATAGCCCTGTTAGGATTCCCTTTTCATTTCTACCTTAGGATAAGTGAAAGTTGTTCAAATGCACAGATGATGTGATTAAGTGGATTTTCTGCTTCTATTCTGACACATGGTTAGAGTGTTTCGTTTGAAGGCACCATCAGGCTTTTCCTCAGATCATGACTCCTGTTTCCAAATGCACCCTCACGACCTACATTCTCTCTTCTTTTTTTTTTTAGATCATTTAGGTTTAGATCATTTTCCTCAACATCAAATTTTATATTTTTTTGCCATTTCACTCCATTTTCATGTTTTGTCCTCAGGTGAACAGTCCATTCATCTTCTGCCACAAAGATTATATGAAGAGATTCACCAAAGCTATCAATGTGTTTTATCTATGCTATATGAACTTTCTGATGCTTGCAACTCTGACTAGTTTGTCTAAACATGAGCCAGCAGTGTGCCCAGGTGGCCAAGAAGGCCAATGGCATCCTGGCCTTCATCAAGAATAGTGTGGCCAGCAGGAGCAGGGAAGTCATTGTGCCCCTGTACTCTGCATTGGTTAGGCCACACCTTGAGTCCTGTGTCTAGTTCTGGGCCCCTCAGTTTAAGAAGAACATTGAGACACTTGAATGTGTCCAGAGAAGGGCAATGAGGCTGAGGCCTCTCCTTGAGCACAAACCCTATGAGGAGAGGCTGAGGGAGCTGGGGTTGTTGAGCCTGGAGAAGAGGAGGCTGAGGGGCGACCTTATTGCTGTCTACAACTGAAGGGAGTTTGTAGCCAGGTGGGGTTTGGTCTCTTCTCTCAAGCAACCAGCACCAGAACAAGAGGACACAGTCTCAAACTGCACCAGGGGAATTTTAAGCTTGAGGTGAGGAGAAAGTTCTTCACGGAGAGAGTTGTTAGCTATTGGAATGTGCTGCCCGGGGAGGTGGTGGAGTCACCATCCCTGGAGGTGTTCAAGAAGGGATTGGACGTGGCACTTGGTGCTATGGTTTAGACATGAGGTCTGTGGTGACAGGTTGGACTTGATGATCTTTGAGGTCTCTTCCAATCTTGGTAATTCAGTGATTCTGTGATATCACAGGATGTCCTTGCATCTTTTCCCAGGAACTATATAATACTTTAGATTCTACTTTGATTCAAAATGGATGGCAGCATTGTGATTTGAGGAGCAACAATAATCACAGAAGTCTGGTTAAAATTTTTTCACCAAGGCTTAATTTTGAGTCTAAGTTTGTATTCTTTATCTGATTTCAGCTTTATGAAACCCTCTCTGTAGCAGAGTTTTAAAACATTTGGTTTATTTGTACTGCCTGGTTAAAAGTATATAATCCAGTAGTCTAATTTTTACATAGAGTGCATCATTTCAATAACAGAGCTTCCATTTAAATCAGAGTAATGTGTGCAAGGAAATAAATAATTTGAAAAATCAGTTTTGTAAGTGCTATTATGAAAAATGAAACCAAATTATCTCCCACTTCACTAACATGAAGAGGTGCTTGAGTTTCTTCTACTTATCTTCCTTATTTCAGTGGAGCCAGGACTGCTGAAACAGTTTCTTTCTTCAGGTTACTCATGGTAGCCTTTAGTGCTCTGGAATTGTTCTGGACATAAGTATCGTTGAAATAAACTCTTCAGTGCAGATGGTATAAATCAGAATATCATAAGGAAGCTAGAATTGCTTCAGTACCTTCCCAAACTGCAGTGAGCATCACAAAGCCTGTTGTACTGTATCTGCAAGTGCTATGGAATAAGATAGGAAAATGAAAGAAGAGACAGTCATTCTGTCAGATGATTGAAGTTTCTGTTGTTTGCTTTTACTGCAGAAAAGTAGTGAAATAGCATAGAAATAGTAGTACAGAAAAAAAACTGTAGAGCTGTTTTTAAACCAAGAAAGTTCCTCTCATGGTCAGCTTAACACTTTTCACCCAACCATGGATTTTATCTGTATGCTTTTGTCTCATACAGAACTTTTCTATGAAAACAGTATATTTACCTTCCATTCAGGGTAGTAGTAAGGAGATCTCATTACACCAGATTACTTAAACAGGCAATAAAGATCTATGTTTAAAGATAACATCCCCCATTCCAAACAATGTCCTATGACAGTTTATTGCATTAGGATTTGAGAGGGTGGATTCTTTTCCATAACAGAGGATCCAACAATCAGTGATGATACTTTAGATATTGATTTATAGTTGGAGAAGAAGACAGAATATTTTAATGAGATAAAATCTGTAGACCATAGAATAGAATAGAATAGAATAGAATAGAATAGAATAGAATAGCATATAAATAGCATAACATAACATAGCATAGCATAGCATAGCATAGCATAGCATAGAATAGAATAGAATAGAATAGAATAGAATAGAATAGAATAGAATAGACCAGGTTGGAAGAGACCTTCAAGATCATTGTGTCCAACCTATCATCCAACATCACCTAATCAACTAAACCATGCAACCAAGCACCCTATCAAGTCTCCTTCCAAACACCCAGAGTGACAGAGACTCCACCACCTCCCCAGGCAGTCCATTCCAATGGGCAATCACTCTCTCTGTGTAAAACTTCCTCCTAACCTCCAGCCTAAACCTCCCCTGGCGCAGCCTGAGACTGTGTCCTCTTGTTCTGGTGCTGGTTGCCTGGGAGAAGAGACCAACCTCTGCCTGGCTGCAACCTCCCTTCAGGTAGTTGTAGAGAGCAATAAGGTCTCCCCTGAGTCTCCTCTTCTCCAGGCTAAGCAACCCCAGCTCCCTCAGTCTGTCCTCATAGGGCTTGTGTTCCAAACCCCTCACCAACCTTGTTAATTATATGGTTTCACTCCAGAATACTCTTTCCATAGCGTTCCCACATTGCTAAAAAGAAGCTGAGGGAATGGTGCTTGAGGAAGTAGGCAACTGAATGACACAGCTTCTAGGTAAGCTATACTGTGAGCAAATGGCATGTCAGATGTCTTACTGTAGTGGGCAGGGTGGCATCATCTGATGCCATCCCACAATCTATTTGTGCTAGTCCATGAGAAAAGTTCTATGGTGAGCATAAAAAATAAAACCTAGCCTCACAAATGCAGGCCCCAGTAGGCCCCAAGACAGGACCAAAAGATCTTGTTCGTCTGAAGGTTTTTTTTTTTGGTCCCTGTTATCCACAATTCAGTGTTGGGATTAATTATGACAGGTTTCATTACTACAATATTTTAAGGCTAAAAATAAAACCGGGAGACTGTGCTGTCATTTGCATTGCCTGAACTCTTTGGTGTCTTATTAATGAAATATCACTAGAACAAAAGTTCTAGTAACTGTAATAACTTCAGAGCAAAATGGAGTATCTGCTTTCTTTCTCCTGACACTGTGCTAAAAGTAAATCAGCCTGGCTTTATAGCTTGTGCTCGTTTTAACTTGTATTTTATTAAACAGCTGCAAATATGTCAACAATAGCATCAATTTATCCTGTTAGGAGTGATTTCCCTGGTCAATGTTGCAACAATATTATTCTGGGAATAATCCTAGTACAATGGCATTATGTATTTTTCACACTTCAGCAGCAGGGCTTCCCTAAAAATAGTCATCCCTACTGATCAAAGATATCATGTTAGCAACATCAGTGCTGAGCACATATGGAGAAGAGATAATGCAATTCAATGTTCACGTTTGACACTCTCAGTGGGATTCACTCTGATTTGCAAAGGAGGTAGACAAGTGATGTAGCCATTAATAAAGATGCTTTGCTATAGTGGATGAACTTTCAAGCACATATTTATCATAGTATCATAGTATCAGTCAGGGTTGGAAGGGACCACAAGGATCATCTAGTTCCAACCCCTGCCATAGGCAGGGACACCCTGCACTAGATCAGGCCGGCCAGAGCCTCATCAGCCTGCTCTTAAACACCTCCAGGGACCAGGCCTCAACCACCTCCTTGAACAACCCATTCCAGGACTTCACCACTCTCATGGTGAAGAACTTCTTCCTCACATCTAGCCTGAATCTCCCCACCTCCAGCTTCATTCCATTCCCCCTAGTCCTATCACTACCTGAGTTCCTGAGAATTCCCACCCCAGCCTTCTTGTCGGCCCCCTTCAGATACTGGAAGGCCACAATGAGGTCACAATGAGGTTAAAAAGATTAGATCTGCTTGCAACTTTTAGAATTTTTTAAACCTTATGGCATGTATGTTAGATATTAAGATGCAATAACAACGCAATAATTAAAACACAAGAACACCTCCAACCCTAGATATAATCCCTTATTACATTCTTTTCAGGAAGCTTTGAACAGAACAAATGTGGATGTTGCCCAGATTAAGATTTGTTTGGATAACAAAGATTTGTTTGGACTCCACTGCTCTGTTGGATTAGATTTCACAGGATGAGGTTAAAGAGGCAATTGCCTCTAAATTATCAATGGTCCTCGGAGAAGAACGGCTTGGAGCATATTTATGTGAAAATGTTAAGATCTCACAAAAAATATGGCTTTATAAAATACTGACATTATAGTTTTGAAGACAAGTTTCATGGCCTTTAAACAAACGGAAATCAAATGAATGTGAGGAGCATTTGTGTCCAGTTCTGGGACCCTCAGTTTAGGAAAGAGGTTGAATTGCTGCAGAGGGGTTTGGAGCACAGCCCTGTGAGGAGAGGCTGAGGGAGCTGGGGTTGCTTAGGCTGGAGAAGAGCTCAGGGGAGACCTTATTGCTCTCTGCAACTACTTGAAGTGAGGTTGCAGCCAACTGGGGGTTCATCTCTTCTCTCAGGCAACCAGCACCACAATGAGAGGACACAGTCTCAATTTGTGTCAGGGGAGGTTTAGGCTGGATGTTAGGAAGAGTTTCTTCATAGAAAGAGTGATTGGCCATTGGAATGGGCTGCTCAGGGAGGTGGTGGAGTCACTATCATTGGAGGTTGCATGGTTTAGTTGATTAGGTGGTGTTGGATGATAGGTTGGACGCGATGATCTTGTCTTGCAGGTCTCTTCCAACCTGGTCTATTCTATTCTATTCTATTCTATTCTATTCTATTCTATTCTATTCTATTCTATTCTATTCTATTCTATTCTAAATTGTTTCTTTGGTGTGTGTTAATCACTAATGCTCTCTGCTTATTGCTCTTCCATTCTTTGCTGGGTATTTGCTAGCCATCCCCATCAGAGGCAGGACGCTAGGATGTGCAGACTTTTTAGTTTGAGCTGTTATGGCAAATTTTAGATCAGTTTGAGAATAGAGGCAGCTGCAGTTCCTCTGAGACTGCTGGCATGGCACTTGCAAGATACTTAGGAACCATAGGAATAGGAGATGAGAAATATTTTTAGCTCTAGAATATTTCATTGATGATTTTAAGAAAGTTTCCACAAACCAGAGCAGCTCCCAAGACACAAACATGAAATATTTTCTGGTAGTTGGAAAAAAAAAATAAATGTATGATCATTCTGGACAAGATGCAGTTTTATCTTATCTTCAGAGTATTCATCCTCTCTGGATACTTCTTTTTAAATTTTAGGATATTTTTTAAAATTCTGTATGAGGAAAAGATGATGAAATATCTTTCTGGAAAGCTGCATTGATTTTCCTTGCTCCATGAACCATTTAAATTAATCCCACATGTGCACAAGCCACTTTAATGGTATTCCTCCTGCTTGCTCATACTCCAGCACTGGCAAATACTAGCAAGTGTGCAGCCATGTCTTTTGTGAACAGAGATGCACAGATACCTGCCAGCAGTGGACAGACATTCTATGAGGAGAGGCTGAGGGAGCTGGACGCTGAGTTAGAGGTTGAATTCCTTTAACCTAAGAGTGAATCTCTAAACTGTTAAACAGTGTCCAGCACTGGGCCCCTCAGTTTAGAAAAGGTGTTGAGTTGCTGGAATGTGTCCAGAGAAGGGCAACAAAGCTGGGGAAGGGTTTGGAGCACAAGCCCTATGAGGAGAGGCTGAGGGAGCTGGGGTTGCTTAGCCTGGAGAAGAGGAGACTCAGGGGAAACCTTATTGCTCTCTGCAGCTACCTGAAGGGAGGTTGCAGCCATCTGGGGGTTGGTCTCTTCTCCCAGGCAACCAGCACCACAACGAGAGGACGCAGTTTCAAGCTGCACCATGGGAGGTTTAGGTTGGATGTTAGGAAGAGTTTCTTCATAGAAAGAGTTATTGGCCATTGGAACAGGCTGCCCAGGGAGGTGGTGGAGTCACCATCACTGGAGGTGTTTAGGAAGAGACTTGATGGGGTGCTTGGTGCCATGGTTTAGTTGATTAGATGGTGTTGGATGATAGGTTTGACTCAACGATCTCCAAGGTCTCTTCCAACCTGGTTAATTCTATTCTATTCTATTCTATTCTATTCTATTCTATTCTATTCTATTCTATTCTATTCTATTCTATTCTATTCTATTCTATTCTATTCTATTCTATTCTATTCTCTCTCTGCCAGATGAAGATCTATTCAACTTTCATCTCCCTGTGGAGTTGAACAACAAGGAATTACCCCATGACATTTTTAGTTCATCTACTCTATTGAATCTTATTTGGATAAATTTTGCCATTTTGTGTATCTTTAAACACCCCTAACCACCTCCCCCACCTCCCATCCTTACTTTTTCTCATTTTTGTTTTCATTATAATTTTGTCTTTATCTTCTGTTCTAATTTCACATGACTCAAATAATTCTCATTACATTGCCAGTTCTGAAAACAATGAGAAATCTGTCAAGAACAGATGTAAATGAGATGTAATAGAGGAACATCTGAGATTTATTTCAGCAATCCATGTGATATTAAAGAGATAAGGAGGAAAAAGAGAATGCTTGTTTAATATACAAAGACAATGCAATCCAAAGTGGAGAATCATATACAGAGACAATTTATTCACCCAAACATAGTTACTCAGATTAACATGTTCAATCAAGGCATTACTACCTGTAACATTGTGCCATATGTGAAATTTTTAGAGGACACAGTCTCAAGCTGCACCAGGGGAAGTTTAGGCTGGAGGTGAGGAGAAATTCTTCACAGAGAGAGTTGTTAGCCATTGGAATGTGCTGCCCAGGGAGGTGGAGGAGTCACCATCCCTGGAGGTGTTCAAGAGGGGATTGGATGTGGCACTTGGTCCCATGGTTTAGTAGTCATGAGGTGTTGGGTGCCAGGTTGGACTTGATGCTCTTTGAGGTCTTTTCCAACCTTATTGATTCTATGATTCTATGATTTATAAAAACAGAAAGGCAGGACTTAGTTCATGAAAATCCTCCACAGTTACTGACATGATTATTTATTCAGGAAAATGTATATGCTTCGTTCTTTATTAAAGAAACTAAAAAGCACAAATCTTGGCTCAAAGATTTTATGATCCTATGCCCTTCTGCACTGAATCAAGCAGGTAGTCTTCTGCCAGATAGAGACATGCTGATGTTAACATATCTCCACAGGAGGCCTGGAAATTGCTGGAATGGAATGGAATGGAATGGAATGGAATGGAATGGAATGGAATGGAATGGAATGGAATGGAATGGAATTAACCAGGCTGGAAAAGACCTTTGAGATCATTGAGCCCAACCTATCACCCAACACCATCTAATCCACTAAACCATTGCACCAAGCACCCCATCCAGTCCCCTCTTAAACACCTCCAGTGATGGTGACTCCACCACCTCCCTGGGCAGCACATTCCAATGGGCAATCACTCGTTCTGTGAAGAACTTCTGCCTAACATCCAGCGTAAATGTCCCCTGGTGCAGCTTGAGACAGTGTCCTCTTGTTCTGTTGCTGGTTGCCTGGGAGAAGAGACCACCCCCCCCGGCTGCAACCTCCCTTCAGGTAGTTGTAGACAGCAATAAGGTCTCCCCTCAGCCTCCTCTTGTCCAGCCTAGGCAACCCCAGCTCCCTCAGCCTCTCCTCATAGGGCTTGTGCTCCAAACCCCTCATCAGCTGTGTTGCCCTTATAGGCACCTTATAAGACCAGGCCTTTCTTAGAAGTCCAGCACAACAAAAATCAAACTAAATAAATGGTCACTTTTGTTTCAAAGCAATGAAAAGAACACATCTCCTCACAGGTACACTTCAATATCTATTCATTCAGAAATACATTATTTAAAAACAAAACAAAGCAAAAGCAAACATATATTTTTTTTTTTGAGTTATAGCTGCATATTGATTTCAATTGCCATAATCTATTAGCTTGCTGTGAAGTAAGCTGTGATGCTTGCCCTGTTGAGCAGGTGCTCATAGGTCAGGAGTTTAACAGGGGCCAGTTTCCCTTATATGAGAATTTTAACTGCTCACAACTGTATAGCAGCACAGCAATCACCAATGCACCGCCCAAGCCAGAATCCTGCAGAGCTCCTCACAGCAGGGAATGATGCAAGAAAGATATAAAAATCTGGGGAAAACATATCTGGGAGAAGAGGATAGAGTAGAGCACATGAAATCGAGCAAGTCAACAAGCACATGAGGAGTGCTTTGGCAGAAAAGACCTAACATGCTGAACCTAACATGCTGAAGCAGAATCAGGTCCTTTACCAGCGCAGAAAACACAGGAACAAATGAATCATTAAGAAGCATATGATGTGGGATGGCTTGAAAAGCAAAATTTTGGACATAGAAAATGTAGTTTAGGAGTTGGATATGGAAAACGTAGTTTATGAGTCACAAATCTGTTTATGTTCAGCAGAATGAGGACTGGGTATGAGTGAAAATAATCCTTTTGAAAGTCCTGACGAATCACAGAATACATCTGGTTGGAAGAGACCTCAAAGATCATCCAGTCCAACCTTCAGCCCAGCACTGAAGAATGAACACTAAACCATGTCCCTAAGCACAAGGTCCACACAAGCCTCTAGGGACAGTGACTCCACTTCTGCCCTGGGCAGAGGATTTCAATGTTTGATAATCCTTTCAGTGAAGAAGTGTTTCCTAACATCCAGTCTGAACCTCCCCTGCACAGCTTGAAACCACTTCCTATAGTTCTGCTCCTTGACACCAAGGAGAAGAGGCTGTCCCCTCCTCACTTCAATCTCCCTTCAGGAAGTTGTAGAGAGTAATGAGGTCTCCCCTCAGCCTCCTCTTCTCCAGACTGAATAACCCCAGCCCCCCCAGATGTTCCTGATATGTCATGCTCTTCAGGGCCTTCACAATCATTGTTGCCTGTTTCTGGACATGCTCCAGCACCTCAATATTCTTCCTATAGTGAGGGGCCCAGAACTGAACACAGTACTCCAAGTGTGGCCTCACCAGTGCTGAGTACAGGAGGATGATCACCTTCCTGTTCTTGCTGGCCACCATATTTCTAAGCCAGGATGCCATCAGCTTTCTTGGCCAGCTGGGCACACTGCTAACACATTTTCAGTCAAAAGGCTTACTACTCTTAACTAGTTTCTCTTTACTAAAGAGAAAAATCCACATCTTTTGACAACTCATCTAACTCTGATCCTAAGTGATCGTCTCTGGTTCCTGATAATAAAGTAGGAATGGCAATGTGCCACTGATTGAGGATGAAGACATAACAAGAGAAAGAAGACCATTCCAGGATACAGAGAACTAAGAGATAGTAACAAAATAATGTTTGTTTTGTGGAAGAAAAGCAAAGACACAAGATCCTCCCCATCTTTCAGATGACACCAAATTAGGTGGGCATGCCAATCTGCTGGAGGGCAGGGAGGCCCTGTAGAGAGATCTGGACTTTGTGGATTGATTTGCTGAGGGCAATGGTATGAGATTCAACGAGGTCAAGTGTTGAGTGCTACAGGCTCAGGGAAGAGAGGCTCTAGAGAGAGGCTAAGTGGGGAAGAACCTGTGGATGATGACTGATGGCCGTCAGAATATGAGCCAGCAGTGTGTGCAGGTGGCCAAGAAGGCCGGTGGCATCCTGGCTTGAATCAGGAATAATGTGGTGAGCAGGTATAGGGATGTGATTGTCCCCTGTATGCCGCACTGGTGAGGCAGCATTTCAAGTACTGTTTTGGGCCCTTCACTACATGAAGGACACTGAAGGACTAGACCAAAGAAGAGCAACTAAGATGGCCAAGGGCCTTGAAGACAAGTCTCATGAGGAACGATTGAGGGAACCAGGGCTGTTTAGTCTTCAGAAGAGGAGGCTGAGGGGAGACCTAATCCTCCTCTACAGCTACCACAAAGGAGGTCAGAGTGAGGTGGGGATTTGTCTCTTCTCACATGCAGCAAGTGACAAGACAAGAGGAAATGGCTCAAGTTGTGCCAAGGGAAGTTGAGGTTGGTTATTAGGAAAAATTTCTTCACAGAAAGGTTTATCAGACATCGGAACAAGATGCCCAGGGAGCATCATCCCTGGAGGTATTTAATAGTGTTGCAGTTTGGGCTGGGTGCCGCCCTGCTTCCTGTGTCCAGAGGTCCAGCCCAGTGGGTGGACACAGCAAATTGGGTATTTCTACCATAATTCTCTGCACCACTATAAGATCTAGTGCGAGGTCTAAGCACCTCCTCTTTCTTCCTCGCCGTCGCCCGGTAATGGGGGAGTTGTTGTCTCCCGGCCATGGGCCTGGCTAGGCCCAAGGCCATGGGGGATGGGCAGTCTCAGATCTGGCCAGCTGAGACTAGCCTAGCAGTGGGGAGGGGGGAAGAAGGAGCCCTGGGGGTCTTGGATGTACCCCCAGGTGGGGATGGGATCATCTTGGGACTGTTTTGGGATTTCTGTTGTCACTCTGCTTTTGCCTTTCTGTAAAGATTCACCGCTTTTCCTTAAACTTTCCATCACTTTTGCAATCCGTTTTGTTTTGAGTTGTTTTATTCTGCCCGTGATGGGGAGGGTTTGGAGGGGGCTGCCTAACCCATCACATTATTGGTACCAGAGGATGGTTTGGGTGGGGAGAGGGGTCTGCCCTCAACCCCTTTGCACTCCTGGCAAGCTAGGCAGGTAGGCAGGAGTAGGAGTTTGTTATTGTGACCACTTTGCAGATCGGATTGCAAAAACGGAGAGTTTAAATTCAGTTCTGGGCGTCGGTTTGGCTTTTGGAAGTTGGGGGGTCAAGTCTTGTTGTTGGGGCGATTGTGTGAATTCTTGTGGATTGCAGGGGGACACCTGGTGCGTGGCCGATGGCACGGAGCCCCCTCCTGCTCTTCCATGCAGGGGTGGTTCCTGACCATCGGAATTGGGGTACCGCTTAAGAACGCGGGACCTGCCCTTCCTCCACCCTTTGCTCTCTGCGGGCGGTAGAAGCGGCGGGGGTGAGGCGGGGGAGGGGCAGCGGCGAGCAGATCAGGATCGGGCCCGTTTTCGCTGCAGGAAAGAGCCAGCCGTG
Organism: Picus viridis; assembly: GCA_033816785.1. Classification (NCBI taxonomy): domain Eukaryota; kingdom Metazoa; phylum Chordata; class Aves; order Piciformes; family Picidae; genus Picus; species Picus viridis. The sequence goes on along the minus strand of CM066567.1, from coordinate 5,286,486 downwards.
GCGAGCGGGCGAGCTCAGCTCCCGAAACTCAGGAGGGCGAACGGGGACCCCAGCTGCAAAGCCGTTCTCAAGGGCTCTGGGAATGCGTTTATGGCTTTCGCTGGAGAAGCCGTTTGAATGCCCGAGGGGTGGAGGCGATTTTGATTCTGTACCGCGGCGATAGAGGCGGCCGGACCTCTGCTGTATGCTTGGGCTGCGGCGGCGGTGGCCTCGGCCGTGCGCTCGGAGTAGCGACGGCGGCGCCCGGCCGGCCACACGGGCTGCGGTGGCGGCGGGCCTGGCCGTGCGCTTGGAGCGGCGACGGCGGCCCCCGGCCGGCTACTCGGGCTGCGGTGGCGGCGGGCCTGGCCGTGCCCTCGGAGCGCCGGCCCCGGCCCCGGCCCCGGCCCCGGCCCCAGCCGTGCGCTCGGGCTGTAGTGGGGTCGGTCCTAGTCTCTTCCCTGATTACTTTTCGGACTAGTTCTGAAAAATAGCGCCGAGCACCTGGCTCCACCTCCCTTCTTCTCAGTAGGTTGTGGTGCAGACCCTCCCCCTTCCGGGGGGAGTTGTGTAGCTGAATGCTGGTCACGGCTTGGTACGCGAACGCCCAGTGGGGGGCGGTGTACTGTGACATGCGTTTGTATAGCCTCGGGCCGCGGCTGGAAGCGGTCAGCACTGGGCTTGGGATAGGTCCGTGCAGGGTTGAGGAAGGCTCAGTGTGCTATTTTCCTGGAGGGGCGGAGAAGGAGTTAGAGCCAGATTGTTCTGACTGGCTTGCCCCAGGGGTGGAAATATGCCACTGAGTAAATGGAGATGGAAGTAGAAGCTGGTTGAGAAGTTGTGAGGTTTTTTCCAGGTGACCAGGATGTCCACCGGATCCATGAAGAACTTGCACCGCAGAGGAGTGAACTCTGCATCGCTGGGTGGTTCCATTAGATGAGAGAAGAAGAACTGGAATGGACTGACACTTGACCCTGACTGAGAGAGACTGTTTGGGTGGACGCCCAGATGAAGATATGGACTTCGCCGGACATGTCATCGGAAGAGTTCTGATTTGATGATATGTTTGGGGTGCAGAGATTATGGTATGAAATAAGGGGTGGCATGTTGCAGTTTGGGCTGGGTGCCCCCTGCTTCCTGTGTCCAGAGGTCCAGCCCAGTGGGTGGACATAGCAAATTGGGTATTTCTACCATAATTCTCTGCACCACTATAAGATCTAGTGCGAGGTCTAAGCACCTCCTCTTTCTTCCTCGCCGTCGCCCGGTAATGGGGGAGTTGTTGCCTCCCGGCCATGGGCCTGGCTAGGCCCAAGGCCACGGGGGGATGGGCAGTCTCAGATCTGGCCAGCTGAGACTAGCCTAGCAGTGGGGAGGGGGGAAGAAGGAGCCCTGGGGGTCTTGGATGTACCCCCAGGTGGGGATGGGATTATCTTGGGACTGTTTGGGATTTCTTTTGTCACTCTGCTTTTGGCTTTCTGTAAAGATTCACTGCTTTTCCTTTAAACTTTCCATCACTTTTGCAATCCATTTTGTTTTGAGTTGTTTTATTCTGCCCGTGATGGGGAGGGTTTGGAGGGGGGCTGCCTAACCCATCACAAATAGGCACATGGATGTGGTGCTGAGGGATGAGGTTTAGTGGTAGTAGCTTAGCAGTAGTGGTGGGATTGCGAGGTCTAGGTGAGTAGTCGGACTTGGTCTCAAAGGTCTCTTCCAGACTCAGCAGTTCTGTGATTCTATAATCCAAAGACAGTAGAGGTATCAGTAGTTTTAAAACAACCCATGCAATACTGATTTTTTCCCTGCAAACATGCTGGAAATTATTTAATTTTATATGTGTGAAATAGAGAAGTTCTTTGAAATATAGGAAATATTATTGCTACTTACATTTGGGTTTAGTTTGACAGTAGAGTTACAAGCAATTCAAATGGCTAGACTTGAGTCACACCGACTCAGAAGTGTGCCAAGATTAGAAACCTTGTTAATATTTTATTGCAAAGCAATGCTATCAGGTTCCTCTAATTGTTTTCTTCTGAATGCCTTTTTCATTTTGCATGCTGCATTGTACACTGACAAAGAAGCTCTTGAGCGAAAGATAAGTCATCAGACTCTCAGGTACTGGTAACTCTCTCCAGCCATGGGAAAGGCAGTTTTCTCATTCTCCCTTATGAATTTGTCATAGCTTTTCTGTTCAAGAAAATTATCAGGAATTCAGAGCACTTGCTACCTACATTGTGTAACCGAGGCAGGAAAAGTGTTGCAAACGGCCTATTTGAAGGTCATAAATTAGGCATCACACATGCACAACTACAGGGAGTCTGGATGTGGAAGCCCACAGTAATGCTAACTCTACACTTCTTGAATACCTATTTACATGCTGTGTTGTCACAACTGTGTCAGTCATCTCTCATATGCAGTCTGAATGCAGCCTAAATGACTCCCATTCAGCCTATATTACATGATACACCTCCCTCAGCTTGTCATGTAAGAATTAGGTTATCTTGCTCAGGTCGGTTATCTTTGTCAGAGAAATAAGCACAGCAGCAGAATGGATGCAACTATTTTCAGCAGCTGTGTTGTTAACATGAGGTGTCATCTGATAGCACTTATCTTTCTCCAGCAGGTGCACTGAAAGCTGAAGAGACTGACTTGGATTTGACTCCCAATTACTCTTAATTACAATTAACCAAAATAAGATCCACTACTATTGACAGAAACTCAAGTGAAATGAAATGGCTGGATTTCCCCCTAACAAGCTACGTAACAGCAGTTCTTCTCTTCTAATGCCTCTACTCAGATGAAGGGAAAGAAAAAAATCAAGTGAGAGAAAAAACATTTCCTCAATTTTATACTTAACATTGCTTGCTAGTGAGGAATTTTTGTGTTTGTTGATATAAAGTAACTAGAATAAAAATACCACAAACATTTGCAGGCACCATTCTCAGATCAGCAGTCTTACCTACACTGTTCTGATGGCTTTTAGCCTAAAATAAGTAGAAAGAGAGGTTTTGGCTCACAAGCTGTGACAGGTTAGGCTGTGCCTTTAAGAAAAGGATAGCTGCAGAATTCTCCAGCTGAATGTTTTGGTGTAAAAAGGAAAAGAAAAGGAGATAATTCTAAACGAATTTCATTGGTAGATCAGCAGAACTTTAAGAACTTCCAGTCTGTCTCCAGTCTTTCTTTCATTCTTGGCCAGCCTGCATGCAACTGACCTTGGACTGAAACTGATGAGATAGAAAACTAACTTTCTTAGCGACTGCTTTGAATGAACAATTTCCCCTTAATATCTTTTTCTTTCTCTTTCTCCTTTTTCACCCAATTAACTACTAGGGGAAAGGGGAGGAAGGGGGAGAGGGGTTCTGGGGGGAAGCCGAGGGGGATTTTACTCGGGAGGGTCATTCTGTGTTACATTCTTTCCTGTATATTTTTGTCTATACTGTACATTTTGTATCTATTCATTGCATTTCATTCTGCTTGTAAAGCACAGCTTTTCATTCGCTTCTCCGACTGAGAAGCTTTATGTGGTGGGAGGATTAAACCTTCACACTACCACACAAGCATAGTCTGGTACAGCATCTATCACAGTATCACAGTATCACCAAGCTTGGAAGAGACCTCAAAGATCATCGAGTCCAACCTGTCACCACAGACCTCATGACTAAACCATGGCACCAAGTGCCACGTCCAGTTCCCTCTTGAACACCTCCAGGGATGGTGACTCCACCACCTCCCTGGGCAGCACATTCCAATGACGAATGGCTCTCTCAGTGAAGAACTTTCTCCTCACCTCGAGCCAAAACTTCCCCCTGGTGCAGCTTGAGACTGCATCCTCTTGTTCTGGTGCTGGTTGCTAGAGAGAAGAGACCAACCCCTTCCTGGCTGCAACCACCTTTCAGGTAGTTCTAGAGAGCAATGATGTCTCCCCTGAGCCTCCTCTTCTCCAGGTTAAACAACCCCAGCTCCCTCGGCCTCTCCTCATAGGGCTTGTGCTCAAGGCCTCTCACCAGCCTTGTTGCCCTTCTCTGGACACGTTCAAGTGTCTCAATGTCCTTCTTAAACTGAGGGGCCCAGAACTGGACACAGGACTCAAGGTGTGGCCTAACCAGTGCAGAGTACAGGGGCACAATGACTTTCCTGCTCCTGCTGGCCACACTATTCCCAATGCAGGCCAGGATGCCATTGGCCTTCTTGGCCACCTGGGCACAATGCTGGCTCATGTTTAGGCGGCTGTCAATCAGCACCCCTAGGTCCCTCTCTGTTTGGCAGCTCTCCATCTACAAGCAAGGTCAAGCCAACATTAGAAATAATATTACATAGGCTGTTACCTCCAGCTAGTTTCAGTTTTAGAACAACAGCAAAAATTTTGCTGTTGTTGTTTTTATCTAGAAAAGATAAAGTTCAAATTATTTTTTATAATTTAGACTTTTCCAAACACTTACATTTTCAGCTTCATAATGGTTCTTTAATATTGATCTTAAAAAGCTAGAGCAGTTCTTTAGGTGTTGAAGACTGCTTAGAAAACCAGGGATAAATTTTTGTAGGCAATAAAACTGCAAGCAGGCTTTACACCTCAATAAACTGCACATTGAATTCTAGCATGCAACACTGTCATCTAAATTTTGTTCCTACCTATCATGCCATAGCATAGCACACAGTTCTTAGCATTATACAGCTCTCAATCTCATGCTTAAAAATACATACATGCATACATACATACATAAATAAATAAATAAATAATTTTTGCTACCTCACATATGGGATCCTCAACTATTTCTTTTGAACTTTGGAGACTCTGGAGTTTATGCTAAACAATATCCCTGCAATGAAGAGCTGATCTTTGGCCTTCAGTTTATCAGATTATTTATGTTTTCACTCTCTAGAGCTTTTATTTCAGTTACATGGTAAAGCTAACTACTTGTAATTTATAAACACCCCACAGAAAGTATCACTTCTTCACCAAGCTTAACCCATAGGAGACAGGAGAAAATTTAAACCTGTATACATGCTTATTCTACTTTCCAATTTGTATTGAAACCCTCTTCTCTTTTCACAAGATACTTTTAAGCAGGAATGATTACATCTAAGAGATCAGCTTGGTAAAACTAAAGGCAGGCATGTTTTTAATAACAATACAATATAATAAACCAGATTGGAAGAGAACTTCAAGATCACCGTGTCCAACCCACCCAAACAACTAGATCATGGCACCAAGCACCCCATCAAGTCTCCTCCTGAACACCTCCAATGATGGTGACTCCACCACCTCCCCATTCCAATGGGCAATCACTCTCTCTGTATAGAACTTCCTCCTAACGTGCAGTCTAAACCTGCCCTGGCACAGCTTGAGACTCTGTCCTCTTGTTCTGGTTCTGGCTGCCTGGGAGAAGAGGCCAAACTCTGCCTGGCTACAACCTCCCTTCAGGTCCAGTTGTAGAGAGCAATAAGGTCACCCCTGAGCCTCCTCTTCTCCAGGCTAAGCAACCCCAGCTCCCTCAGCCTCTCTTCATAGGGCTTGTGTTCCAAACCCCTCAGTTCCTCTTCACAAAGTGCAAATCCATTTCATAGCAGAGTATTTCCCTGAGAACACATGGTATGTAGGAAGTGGATTTAAAAAAAGAAAATCAGCAGATAAAATGTATTATGCATTAGCATAAAATACTTCCTTTTGTGTGCAGTAAGGAATCAATTTTGTTAACTTCAATCAGTTTCTCTTATCAGATAATCTGAGAAGATAATCTGTAAATAGTCTGTGAATGTACAGAACTTGAAGGCCTCCTGCAGCCAAAGAGAATCAGGTCCAAAAAAAAAGGTCTGTCTGCCTCTTCCATTGAGTTTCTCACTGAGTTTCCTTTCAGTTTGTTTTTTTTCAGCTGAATACATACAACATCCTCTGGCTGTCATTAACAAGTGTAGTGGGTTGAGACAACCACCCTCCCCACCACAGGCAAAATAACGACTCTGGCAAACGGATTGCAGAAATGATGGAAAAGTTTAAATAGAAAAAGGTGAAGGTGCACAAAGAAACCAGAAACAGTGACAGAAGAAACCCCAAAACACACCTGGATGAACCCCATCCCCACCTGAGGGTGGGCCCAAGACCCCCAGGGCTCGTTCTTCCCCCCCCACTGCTAGGCTAGTCTCAGCTGGCCAGGCCTGAGACTGCCCATCCCCCTGGCCTTGGGCCTAGCCAGGCTGGGAGCCATCTCCCCCAGTTACCGGGTGCTGGCGAGGGAAGAAAGAGAAAGAGGTGGACCCCACGCAAGGTCTTATAGCGGTGCAGGGGATTGTGGTAGGAGATCCACGGTTTTCCTGTGTCCACCCACTGGGCTGGACTTCTGGACACAGGAAGTGTGCCATGCAGCAGTGGGCACCCAGCCCAAACCACCACACGCCACCCCTTATCTCATACCACAGCCCCTGCACCCAAACACATCATCAAATTAGAAATCTCCTGATGACGCGACCGGCAAGGTCCATATCTTCTTCTGGGCATCCACCCAAACAGTCTCTCTCAGGCTCAAGCATCAGTCCAGTCCAGTTCTTCCTCTCTCATCCAGTGGAACCTCCCAGCGATGCAGAGTTCACTCTTCTGCAGTGCAGGTTCTCCATGGATCCGTTGGACATCCTGGCCACCTGGAAAAGCCTTACAACCTCTCAGCCAAGCTCTTCTTCTTGCTCACGTTTAGCTCCGCGGCATAACCTCCACCCCTGGGGCAAGCCAGTCGGAACAGTCCAGCTCCACGACTGCTTTTTTTCAATCCCCAGGGTGCCGCAAACCGACCGCCTCCGACCGCGGTCCAGGCTACCCAAACGCCTATCAGGGTACTTCGCCCCCGCACCGGGCGTTCCCGTACCGAGGCGTAGCAATATCCGGCTGCACGCCCCCGGAAGAGGGAGGGGCTGCGCCACAGCCCAACTGAGAGGCAGGGAGGCGGAGCCAGGTGCTCGGCGCCATTTTCGGTACTGACCGAAAAACATGGGGGAGATTAGAACCAAGCCCACTGCAGCCCGAGCGCCGGCCGGCGTCCGCTACCGCGGCCACTCAGCACACAGCAGGGCCCGGCCGCCTCTACCGCCGCGGTACAGCATCAAAATCACCTCCACCCCTCGGGCACTCCAACAGCTTCCCCAGTGAAAGCCACAAGCGCGTTCTCAGAGCCTTTGAAAACGGCTTTCCAGCTGGGGTCCCCGTTCGTCCCTCCTGGGTCTCGGGGGCTATCTCGCCCGCCCGCCCGCTGCGGCTGGCTCCATCCTTGCAGCAAGACGGACCTCATTTGACCTGCTCGCCGCTGCCCCTCCCCCGCTTCACCCCCGCCGCTTCCACCGCCCGCAGAGAGGAAAGGGTGGGGGAGGGGCAGGTCCTGCGTTCTTAAGCGGTACCCCCGACGCACCAGGTGTCCCCCTGCAACCCACAAGAACTCACACCATCGCCCCGGCAGCAAAGCTTGAGCCCCACCTTCCCAAACCGAAAACCGACGCCCAGAACTAAATTTAAACTATCCATCTTTTGCAATCTGATCTGCAGTTCGCCACACCAACCAGCCCCAACGTTGGCACGCCAAAAGTGTAGTGGGTTGAGACAACCCCCTCCCCACCACAGGCAAAATAACGACTCCGACAAACGGATTGCAGAAGTGATGGAAAAGTTTAAATAGAAAAAGGTGAAGGTGCACAAAGAAACCAGAAACAGTGACAGAAGAAACCCCAAAACACACCCGGATGAACCCCGTCCCCACCTGAGGGTGGGCCCAAGACTCCCAGGGCTCGTTCTTCCCCCCCCCCACTGCTAGGCTAGTCTCAGCTGGCCAGGCCTGAGACTGCCCATCCCCTGGCCTTGGGCCTAGCCAGGCTGGGAGCCGTCTCCCCCAGTTACTGGGTGCTGGCGAGGAAGAAAGAGAAAGAGGTGGACCCCACGCAAGGTCTTATAGCGGTGCAGGGGGTGTGGTAGGAGATCCACGGTTTTCCTGTGTCCACCCACTGGGCTGGACTTCTGGACACAGGAAGTGTGCCATGCAGCAGTGGGCACCCAGCCCAAACCACCACAACAAGCCAGGTCAGGACAATGGTTGTCATGCATATGTTGCCTGACAATCTGCATTTCTCACCCCCTTGACATACTGATTTTCCTCCTCCAACAACTACCTTCCTGTATTTTCCATCAAGGTTTTTTCTACTTGAGATGTTTCATTTAAAATTAAAACATTCAATATTTGAAAATCTCATTTGAAACCTCCTCAAGTTTTATGTTTACCCAAGATGTAAATCAAAGTGTTTTTTATTTTAAATCAGTTGGGGGCTTTTAACTGGTGTTATTTTTGAAAGTAATATTTCATCATTCAGATACTAGCTCATCAAATCTGTCACTGGGACAAAAGTCTTTTCTTGCTGTGTTTTCCTCTCCTTTCTCTTTTCAACAACAACCAAACAAACCAAAACAAAGAAATCAAACACAACCCTATAACATAAGCTTTCAAAATAAATGTTCTTAGGGAAGGAGGTGAATATAGTATGGAGAAAGGAGGACAGAGAAGTGAACTCTGCACAGAAGTGTTTCCCACACCATGCAGTTACAGAATACAGAATTAACCAGTCTGGAAAAGAACTTCAAGATCATCAAGTCTAACCCATCACCCAACACCATCTAATCAACTAAACCAGGGCACCAAGTGCCTCATCCAGTCTGTTTTTAAATACTTCCAGTGATGGTGACTCCACCACATCCCTGGGCAGCACATTCCAATGGCCAGTCTCTCTTTCTGTGAAGAACTTCTTCCTAACATCCAGCCTAAACCACCCCTGACACAACTTGAGACTGTGTCCTCTTGTTCTGGTACTGGTTGCCTTGGAGAAGAGACCAAACCCCACCTGGCTACAACCTCCTTTTAGGTAGTGGTAGAGAGCAATAAGATGTCCTCTGACCTTCCAATACAGTACAATACAATACAATACACCAGGTTGAAAGAGACCTTCAAGATCGTCATGTCCAACCCGTCAACCAATCCAACCCACCTAAACAACTAGACCATGGCACCAAGCACCCCATCAAGCCTCTTCCTGAACACCTCCAATGAAGGTGACTCCACTACCTCCCTGGGCAGCACATTCCAATGGGCAATCACTCTCTCTGTATAGAACTTCTTCCTAACATCCAGCCTAAACCTCCCCTGGTACAGCCTGAGACTGTGTCCTCTTGTTCTGGTACTGGCTGCCTGGGAGAAGAGACCAGCCTCCACCTGGCTACAACCACCCTTCAGGTAGTTGTAGAGAGCAAGAAGGTCACCCCTGAGTCTCCTCTTCTCCAGGCTAAGCAACCCCAGCTCCCTCAGCCTCTCCTCATAAGGCTTGTGCTCAAGGCCTCTCCCCAGCCTCGTTGCCCTTTTCTGGACACATTCAAGAGCCTCAATATCCTTCTTAAATTGAGGGGCCCAGAACTGGACACAGGACTCAAGGTGTGGCCTAACCAGTGCTGAGTACAGGAGCACAATGACTTCCCTGATCCTGCTGGCCACACTGTTTCTGATGCAGGCCAGGATGCCATTGGCCGTTTTGGCCACCTGGGCACTCTTCTCCCAGTGCAGAATATCAGATCATACATGGTCTTGATGTTTTTCTTCCTGACATATGAATGTGAATGGATATTTGAGGCCTGCAAGTCATTTCTAAGGTTATCAATAACATAACTACCAAAACCTTGCTAAACATCAATGCACTATAAATGGCTTTGCAAGTTTCATAGCTATACAAAGTGTGATAACATAGCACTGCAAAGGTGTAACTCTGTCAGAGCAGGAATCCACTGTTACGGCACATGTTCCATGACAGCAATGATGGCAGGTATGAACTTTCAGGTCACAGTTTGCCACAGAGCACCAAAATGTCAAAGAGTATATTTGCACTAATCTCAGCTTGTTTTATTTGAAATGCAGTAAATGTATACATAAACTTCAGCCCTGAAACTGCCCCTGAAGAAGCAGCGATTGTTTTCTCCCTGGCTGGTGTTTTGTTGGGAATCTTTAATAGTTTTACAGGACATTTTTAGTAAGTCCTAATTAATATCCTTTGTACAATCCTACCTGATTTCTTTAAGCTTCCTTCTCAGAATATAAAGATGCATTACAGCTTTGCTGGAAAATCTGGGCATTTATTGTGTCTTTTTACTTGAAAAGGAAATTAATTTTACTGCTATGTTATTGACTACAAACTAAATATTAACTGGAACTACAGTTCCATGAATAAATACCCATGCATTTTCTAAAGTTAACAAAAGCCATTCTTCACTAAACTCTAAGCAAGAAATTGTCAATTGTTGCGCTCTCTATCAAAGCCATTTACCTCTTTCTTTAAAGTCATGCACTATCAAAAGAAATTTGCCAGCCAATCAAAGGTAGTGTTTTGTAACTCTTACATAAGCACTCTTCTACTTTTTATGTGCAATGATCTGTAGAACCATAACTTCTAAATCAGATGCAATTGAGTTAATCTGGGTGTGGCTATGCTTCATCAACCACAGTATAAACCTAACCTCTGAAAAATCTTTGCACTATCAATAGTCCAGAGAAAAAGAAAAGTATGTTGTACCCAACTGCTGCACAAAAGCAATTATTACTCTGCTAAGAACATCAGAAGAAAAAGAAGCAATAAAAAATCATTTCATATGGACTCAAATTTCCTCCTCGCGGGGCTTGTGCTCGAGGCCTCTCCCCAGCCTCGTTGTCCTTCTCTGGACACATTCAAGTGTCTCAATGTCCTTCTTAAATTGAGGGGCCCAGAACTGGACACAGGATTCAAGGTGTGGCCTAACCACTGCTGAGTACAGGGGCACAATGATATCCCTGCTCCTGCTGGCCACACTATTCCTGATGCAGGCCAGGATACTATTGGCCTTCTTAGCCACCTGGGCACACTGCTGGCTCATGTTCAGCCAAATGTCAGTCACTACCCCCAGGTCTCTTTCTGCCTGGCTGTTCTCCAGCCACTCTGACCCCAGCCTGTAGCACTGCATGGGGCTGTTGTGGCCAAAGTGCAGCACCCGGCACTTTGGACTTGTTAAATGTCATAATGTGGGACTCTGCCCAACTGTCCAGCCTGTCAATGTCCCTCTGGAGAGCCCTTTCACCCTCTAACAGATCAACACCTGCTCCCAACTTGGTGTCATCTGCAAATTTACTGATGACTGACTCAATCCCCTCATCCAGGTCATCAATAAAGATATTGAACCTTCTTCTCATGCAGCACTGGCAAAATTTGAAAGCATGATGGGAGAAACTCTTCTGTAAATAGGCGACACTTGACCCTAAAAGAAGCAATAAAAAATCATTTCATATGGACTCAAATTTCTTACAGAGAACAAAGCTTCACAGAAACTCCAGTGTGCTGTTATTACCTGTGTTGCAATAAGCAACTGTGCATCTATTCATTTTTAAGATTACTTTATGCTAAGCACTGTCTGCACACATGGTGAAAAGGGTGATCCATACCATTGAAGAAACTGCCCTTTAATAAAAGCTGCTGAAGGAATTTCAATAGGCTGGTCAAAGTGAGATAAGAAGACACAGAAATAGGAAAAAGATATTGTACAACATGGTGGTGGTTGATATAAAAGCATTAGTACAAATAGTAGCAAGGGAAAAAACATCCCTTAGCACAAGTCTCTTTAGCAGCTATACTATTTTAGGCACTGATGCCTCCACTACCCAGAGGGGCCCAGCTCATTACCTTCAGGAGTTTTTTCCACTATTAATGATATCAAGGAAAAGAGTCAGCTCAAATAAATATTCTCAGGCTATTTAGCCTTAATGATGAAGTGGAGAAGTGAGACTAAGCATTGAAAACAAGCAAACAAAAGAATGCCTTATAAACCAAACCTTAATCTTTCAAGTTTTACTGGTTAAGAGCCTGATTAGTGGTAAAACACAAGGATATTGATTGCTGCACTTCCACCTCTCTGAATTATAATCAAACCCAGACACATGGTTAAGAACAAGATTACATCAACAACTTTAGTGAAAATTCCTTTAATGGTAACTTTGCAGTATCACAGTGCCAAATAGTTCTAATTTAAAGCACTTACCAAATCCCCAGCATTGCTGTCAGTACAGAAGTGGGCAATTAAAGTCACCGAAACAACATTGCTTCTATCCCCACTTCAGTGCCACTTTGTACACTCAGAACATCTGGCATTTTTGAGACACAATCAGAAAGGGGTATAGAAATGCATAATGCACTTTGAAAGGAAACTTAGTTGCAGCATTAACTACGGAAAGAGTCCACATTTTATTCCTTCAAACAGCCAGTCGAGTATTAATTAATTCTCAGGTTCCTGAGAGACAGCCAAGTAATCGAGTCACTTTGCACAGAAAGCTTGTGGAAGGTAGTCTGTACTCTATTTGCAGTGGCAGGATACTGAGTTTATCTTTCTATCTTTAAGCAGAATCCCTGCAACTTCCCACATTCAATACATACCTAAAGGTACTGACCTAGGAGTATCATATCCTAATGAACCAGAGCTCCCTGGTTCTGAGTGTACACAAAGAACTTCAGTTAACTCTGACATCGATCTCTTGCCAGCTGCAGGGCTGATTGACAATAGGAACTAAAAAGCAGGCCTCTTCTGAAGCATTGCTGCAAAGAAGTAATCTTCCAGGGCAGAATACTCAGTTCAGTGGGTCTTAATGCATTTTTAAATTAGATGATCTGAAATATTAGTAGCAGCTTGGATGAGCATCAGACTTTCCACTTTTAGTATCTACATCTGCTCCAGGGTAGTGGTGTGAAGTTCCTCTGCATTCATGCCAGGAGGTTCATCACACTAAAGAGATGATGAGATGGAGACAACTCTAAAGTTGTCTACCACCCTGTCCCACCTGGAGAGTAAACCTGGAAAATGATGTCTGACAAACAGCTACGTTCTCTTTCAATGGTTATGACTGATGAGGCAAATCATAGAATCAATCATAGAATCAACCAGCGTGGTAAAGACCTGAGATCACCAAGTCAAACCTGTCACCCAAGACCTCATGACCACTAAACCATGGCACCAAGTGCCACATCCAATCCCCTCTTGAACACCTCCAGGGATGGTGACTCCACCACCTCCCTGGGCTCTCTCAGTGAAGAACTGTCTCCTCACCTCGAGCCTAAACTTCCCCTGGCACAGTTTGAGGCTGTGTCCTCTTGTTCTGGTGCTGGTTGCCTGGGAGAAGAGACCAACCCCCACCTGGCTACAACCTCCCTTCAGGTAGTTGTAGAGAGCAATAAGGTCTCCCCTGAGCCTCCTCTTCTCCAGGCTAAACAACCCCATCTCCTTCAGCCTCTCCTCGCAGGGCTTGTGCTCAAGGCCTCTCCCCAGCCTCATTGCCCTTCTCTGGACACATTCAAGTGCCTCAATGTCCTTCTTAAATTGAGGGGCCCAGAACTGGACACAGGATTCAAGGTGTGGCCTAACCACTGCTGAGTACAGGGGCACAATGATATCCCTGCTCCTGCTGGCCACACTATTCCTGATGCAGGCCAGGATACTATTGGCCTTCTTGGCCACCTGGACATACTGCTGGCTCATGTTCAGCCAAATGTCAGTCACTACCCCCAGGTCTCTTTCTGCCTGGCTGTTCTCCAGCCACTCTGACCCCAGCCTGTAGCACTGCCTGGGGTTGCTGTGGCCAAAGTGCAGCACCCGGCATTTTGATCTTGTTAAATGTCATCATGTAGGACTCTGCCCAACTGTCCAGCCTGTCAATGTCCCTCTGGAGAGCCCTTTCACCCTCTAACAGATCAACACCTGCTCCCAACTTGGTGTCATCTGCAAATTTACTGATGACTGACTCAATCCCCTCATCCAGATCATCAATAAAGATATTGAACCTTCTTCTCATGCAGCACTGGCAAAATTTGAAAGCATGATGGGAGAAACTCTTCTGTAAATAGGCAACACTTGACCCTAAAACAAAACATCATCAGGCAATGGAGTGAAGAGATTTCTGGTACCTTCTGCTAGTTGTTGCATCTTTTTCTTCAAAATCTGCATTAAACATCTCCAAATCTATCTCACAGAATACATGACCCTTCTTTCCCTATAAACATTCTTGTCTCTGGGATTATCGCAAAGATAGAGATACTACTGATATTAGTTGATGAAGAAAGACAGCTCAGAAGATAAATCCAAATCTATCATTTCTTGGACACAGAAAACCAAACAAAAAAAAAACACCAAAAAGCCCCCAGTCAACATTTAGGCAGCAATATGTATTTAACTGCAACACAGTAAGAGCAAGAGATATACTAGAAAACATGGAAGGTCCTTTATTTACCATCCATGTGCTAAGAAAGCCTGATCAGCTATGCTCCACTGTTGACTCATGGAGTTTATAATCTTCATAGATTTTATGTTATATTTTCTTTAGCTGGGAAATCATGCTCTATGTAACTGCAGAATATAACCCAGAAAAGACAGGAGAACTTTACACACAGTCATGGACAAAAACACCAGCTAGACAGGCACTAAAATTCTTTGTAAATGTGTCACTCCCAATAGTAATCACACAATTTTCTCCAGCTGGCTTACCTTTAAACTAATTTAAAAGTGCCAGCATGGAAAAAGGAGGTATTCCAGCCAAAAAATTATTTCTTGTCATTTTCCTTTAGTGTGTTTTTCTCTGCTGCTGAATGAAACTGAAAGCTAAACCCCAGTATTTTAATAACAAACAAAAATGTAATTTTATGAATTCACTTCTCTTCAGAAAGGTTATTGTAAGCCAGTCTTTCTACTTGGAGAATGAGATGCGTTCTCCAGGTTTTTCCACAGGGCTTCTGCATACACAAGTAGGAAAAAAACACCTATTTGGGGAAAAATATCTGCAATCAACAGGGTCTCCTAGTGACAGGGTAAGATCCTAATCCTCAAAAGCTTATGTTGTCTGCACTGGTTTTAGACAGATGTGAGATAACCCTGTGTAGAATGGAATGGAATGGAATGGGATGGAATAGAATAGAATAGAATAGAATAGAATAGAATAGAATAGAATAGAATAGAATAGAATAGAATAGAATAGAATAGAATAGAATAGAATTAACCAGGTTGGAAAAGACCTTTGAGATCATCGAATCCAACCTATCATCCAACAGTATCTAATCAACTAAACCATGGCAACAAGCACCCCATCCAGTCTCTTCCTAAACACCTCCAGTGATGGTGACTACACCACATCCCTGGGTAGCACATTCCAATGGCCAATCACTTTTTCTATGAAGAATTTCTTCCTAACATCCAGCCCAAAACCTCCCCTGGCACAGCTTGAGACTGTGTCCTCTTGTTCTGGTGCTGGTTGCTTAGGAGAAGAGACCAACCCCCAACTGGCTACAACCTCCCTTCAGGTAGTTGCAGACAGCAATAGGGTCTGCCCTGAGCTTCCTCCATTTACAGGATCATCTTTCTTCCACAGGTAAAAATATCATTCTCTTCAATATTCCTGTCAATTCATATTTTGTCTCCATATTAAAATAATTATGAAGCCACCAACCCTCTCATTTAAAAAAATCACTTTCAAGTGATATTCTCTTTAAAAAATTGAATACTGCCAAGCCAGTTGCAGAATTATAATTAGCAAGTCTAATTCTGTCATGCAGCTGGCTAAGGCAGAAATTGTTCATAGAAATTACAGAATTGCAGAACCATTATTCCTAATAAATGCTAGAAGAGTTTTGGTTTTCCTAGATGTCCTGATCTGAGCTAGAACAGAAATAGTTCTGCTCAGAGGTATTAGTTTTCAGCTAAGTCTCTTCCAAGTAGCTACACTTCCTGAAATTAACAGCAATTTTTGGGGGTTTCTGCTTCAAGAAGTGATATCACTTGATGTTTACAGTTAGTTCCAAGTATCAGTATGCAGAAAGGCTTTTGCTTAGTCTTGCTCCTACAGAGACCAAAGTCACTGTTAAATCTTGAGTTCCATATTGGGTCACATGTTTTGCACGTTGCACCTGCAGGGAATCAGAATCAGAGAATAGAATAGAATAGAATAGAATAGAATAGAATAGAATAGAATAGAATAGAATAGAATAGAATAGAATAGACCAGGTTGGAAGAGACCTTCAAGATCACTGTGTCCAAGCAATCATCCAACACTATGTAATCAACTAAACCATGGCAACAAGCACCCTATGAAGTCTCCTCCTAAAAACACCTCCAGTGATGGTGACTCCACCACCTCCCTGGGCAGCACATTCCAATGGGCAATCACTCTCTCTATGAAGAATTTCTTCCTAACATCCAGCCAAATCCTCCCCTGGCACAGCTTGAGACTGTGTCCTCTTGTTCTGGTCCTGGTTTCCTGGGAGAAGAGACCAGCCTCCACCTGGCTACAACCACCCTTCAGGTACTTGTAGACAGCAATAAGATCTCCCCTGAGCCTCCTCTTCTCCAGGCTAAACAACCCCAGCTCTCTCAGCCTCTCCTCATACGACTTATGCTCGAGGCCTCTCCTCAGCCTCATTGCCCTTCTCTGGACACGTTCAAGAGTCTCAATGACCTTCTTAAATTGAGGGCCCCAGAACTGGACACAGTACTCAAGGTTTTTAGGGGTTGGAAGGGACCTCCAGAGATCATTGAGTCCAACCCCTCTACCAAAGCAAGCTGCACAAGATATACATCCCATTCAGTATGAAGCTGAGGGATCATAATGGTTAAGCTCTCTTTTTCAATGGTCAGCATCCAAGGACTGTGTCCATTCTGCTTTCTAGCCTGATTTTTGTTTTCCTGAATCCAGTTCTTGAATCCAGCTCCTGAATTCAGTTCCCATCTGCTGTGGAGTTCAGTCTGTGACTTCCCCAGTGCCTGCTCTCAACATCAGTGGTGACAGCCATGTAATTGCATCAGGGGTGTGGGTTTGATATTGATTTGCATATATTTGTATGGATTTCATTTTATTGTTATTGTTTTCATTAAAGCTGGTTTAGTTTTCTTTTCCAGTCCATGAGTCTCTCTCTCTTATGCCCGTTCTCTTCTCCTGTACACTTTCTCTTCCCCCTGTACACTGCACTGGTTAGGCCACACCTTCAGTCCTGTGTCCAGTCCTGGGCAACTCAGTTTAGGAAAGATGTTGACTTGCTGGAATGTGTCCAGAGAAGGGCAACAAAGCTGGGGAGGGGTTTGGAGCACAAGCCCTATGAGGAGAGGCTGAGGGAGCTGGGGTTGCTTAGCCTGGAGAAGAGGAGGCTCAGGAGAGACCTTATTGCTGTCTATAACTACCTGAAGAGAGGTTGTAGACAGGCAGATGTTGGTCTCTTCTCCCAGGCAACCAGCATCAGAACAAGAGGACACAGTCTCAAACTGCACCAGGGGAGGTTTAGGCTGCATGTTAAAAAGAAGTTCTTCAAAGAAAGAGTGATTGTCCATGAATGGGCTGCCCAGGGAGGTGGTGGAGTCACCATCATTGGAGGTGTTCAGGAGGAGACTTGATAGGGTGCTTGGTTGCATGGTTTAGTTGATTAGGTGGTGTTGGAGGATAGGTTGGACACGATGATCTTGAAGGTCTCTTCCAACCTGGTTTATTCTATTCTATTCTATTCTATTCTATTCTATTCTATTCTATTCTATTCTATTCTATTCTATTCTATTCTATTCTATTCTATTCTATTCTCCTTTGGGAGGGGAGAGAAGTTGACAGAAAGCATGTGTTATTCATATATTGGCCAGCCCAGCCCTAATTGTTGGTACTAGATATTATAAATACATATGTAACTGTGGATCAGGAAGACTTATTATCATTAGACACTTCAAAAGGCTGAGGGCTGCAACCTCTCTGTCTTCTGATTATTCTGTTGGTTATGACTTTTACTCTGCTTGTTAATTTATTTCAATTTTGCATAAAATTATAATTTAAAAGCCATAGCCATAATTTGAAGCACATTATTGGTCAAAAGCTCATCTGGCAGTGTTATCCGAACACTAGGTTCAGTATTACCAAATTAATTATTTGTGACTCTGCTTTCTATTCTCTTTAAGCTAGCATTTTACTTTAGACTATATTTCCTAGGAGACAGTCTAACCTGAGCTGCCAGGTGGGGATTGGTCTCTTCTCCCAGGCAACAAGCACCAGAACAAGAGGACACAGACTCAAACTGCACCATGAGAAGTTTAGGCTCGAGGTGAGGAGAAAGTTCTTCACTCAGAGAGTTGTTGCCATTGGAATGGGCTGCCCAGGGAGGTGGTGGAGTCACCATCCCTGGAGGTGTTCAAGAGGGGATTGGACGTGGCACTTGGTGCCATGGTTTAGTAGTCATGAGGTGTTGAGTGACAGGTTGGACTTGATGATCTTTGAGGTCTTTTCCAACCTTACTGATTCCATGATTCTATGATTCTATGAAATCTTACAACACAGTGCACTAATAAGAAAAGGAAATATCTGCTCACAATTGCTCTAACTGAAATATGAATCTCAGTGTTACTTTTCTCTGCTTACTGGCTTTCCCCTCTACTTAATTTCTCATATTTGTACTGTTCTAAATCTGATTTGTTTTCTCAGACAGCTAACCTAGTGAATTACAATTTCAGAAGAGCTGCCTTGGAGATTAGATAATCTTATGTTGGGGTTTTTTTGTTTGGTTGGTTGGTTGACTTGGTTTGTTTTTTAATTGAGACCTACCAAGAGAACAGGGCACTTAGCTGTCAAAAGCAACTTTATTTTCATGACGTGCACTATACTGGATCTGGTTGGGAAGGTGTTGATTTTCTTCATAGCAGCATGAGCAGTGTTGTGTTTTTCATGTGTGACTGAAACACAGCAATATTTCATGTATGGGTGCTTGCACAGGATCAGTGCCTTCTCTATTTCTCACTTTGTTCACCCAAGAAGTAGACTGGGGTGGGCAAGATGTTGGGAGGGGGACAGACACAGCCATCACAGCTGCCTGGTAGTTGATAATTTTGTCAGTGATAAAGAAATAAGAGACTATGTCCTTAAAACCAGAACTGTAAGAGACTAAATCTTGTCTCTCCTGATGTGACTCAACAAAGAAAATCACCTTTGCTGCTTGCCCTGACAATAGCCGATGTGTATTGGGCAGAGCCACTGGAAGGACTCTCGGGAAGGTGCATAGATAAGGATTGCTCACCAGACTGCGGCTGTCCTGGAAATGGGCAGAGGCAACTGCTACTGCTATCAATACTCTCTTGAATATACATACCTAAAAACTGTATAAAAGATCTGGGCAACTACTGGCTCAGTAGAAGAAAAACACAGATGGAAAACATGGTGAAAGAAAAGACCGGGACAATGCTGCTGGGAAGGAAAACTTGCGAGAAGGCAAAGCCCGGGGCAATGCTGCTCTGAAGAAAAACAGAGAGGATACCGGGAGAGAAAAGTGACAGAGACATCACCATGTAGCTTGGAAAAAGCAGACCAAGAGGAACCGTCTCTCTGTGTTCTATGTTCCACCTGCTACTACTCATGAAGCTGAAGAGGCTGCTCAGAGAACAGCACAGACAACAAGGACATCTCCTGGATGCCAAAGCTGCAGTCGCCTTTCTTCACAGACCCAACATCTCCTCCCTTCCAAAGCTGCAGCAGCCTTCCTCCACAGACTCAAACTGTCTCGGGGGTGAGGGGTGTGGTAATATAATTCTCTTTCCCTATTCTCTCTCTCCTTCTCTATTTTCTCTCTCTCCCCTTCTGATCCATCCACTTTATTTGTGTAATAAGTAGTCTAGCTGTTGATATTTTGGCCTCGTTTGTGCCTCTCATTTCATAACACGGGAATATTCAAAAGAACTGAGTCTCCTTCCCTCTCTGGACTGAGACAAAAACCCACTGTAAACCAAAGGGAACACTTACAAAGGGAAAATTTCATAATTTATAAAGTCTTAAACACATGCAATTTAGTTTTGTTATCTGAAGTGTAGTTTAAACTGCATATTTTGAACAGAGGCATTATGATTGCATGATTCCATTATTTATCCAGGAACTTTTTGGGGGTATTACCTACAATTAACTTTCTATTGGTGAAGTTTTGTTCAAACTTATTTTGTTTATTGTTTTGTTTCTTCATGCTTTCTCATGGGATTGATTTCAACAGAAGACTTTGCCTGCCTGCAGGCTATGTTCATTCATGGCCATTTAAGTTATCACAAACCTATAATCAATGAGCTTCAATTTGCTTTGTCCTGTCACTGAATATTTTGTGTCTTGATGCACATCTTTTAAATGGTATCCATTTACACATGAGCTACATACTGTGCTTGAACATAGCTTCAGCACATATTTGTGCATTCGTTGATATTTGGGTTTAGTGGGGAGAAGACAGAGGAATTGTGAACATGTAATGCAAATGAAGGCATTTAATTGACCAATTATTTGAGGTTATGTGCATGTAAATACAGATAAATGGGATTCGTTATATACCCACAGCAGCTAATTCATTGCTTACTGTATTTTTAGTTCATTACAGATTCAGCTGGGCAAATGGAAGCCCTGTTAAAGGGATACATTTATGTTCAGCCTCATATTCATATTTTAGATATCTAAAAAATTATCATACCATAGTAAGCTAGCTCTCTAAGCTCCTTTTGTAACTTATGGAGAGAATTAGGAAATCTGAAAGGATAATTCATCTCATTCAAAAGTGTGATAATTGCAGAGATACAAATTCCCCTAGAAGGGCTCCTCCCTCATGATTAACACAGGCTAGATGCTAGAAGGTTGAAGTCAGTGAAAATAAATCCCCTCCCAAGTCACCTCTTCAGCTTAAGAATTTTGATCTTTAGTGGCTCAATGCACTATTATAAGAACTGAAGTATCAGATTAAGTCTTCAAGTTTAGGCAATACAAATTTAGAATTGATATCAATTAGGTTATAATTGTGATCAGAGGTTGGCCCTAATCGTGACCCTAATCATGCCTATAATCATGAACCATATTAAATCCCTACTCTCTTCATCCATCTGGGCAGAAAACAGCCAGATCATAGGATGGTAGGGTTTGGATGGCACCTCTGGAGGTCATCGAGTCCAATCCCCCTGCCAGAGCAGGACCATAGAATCTAGCACAGGTCACACAGGAACACATCCAGATGAGGCTTGAAAGTCACCAGAGAAGGAGACTCCGCAACCCCTCTGGGGAGCCTGTTCCAGGTCCCTGTGACCACCACAGTGAAGAAGTTCCTCATGTTGCGGTGGAGCCTCCTGTGCTGTAGTTTATATACATTACCCCTTGTCCTATCCCAGGCTGCAACTGAGCAAAGCCTGTCCCCTCCCTTTTGACCCCCAGCCCTCAGATATTTATAAACATATATTAAATCCCCTCTCAGTCTTTTCCTCTGTAGACTAAAAGCCCCAAGGCTCTCAGCCTCTCCTCCCAAGGCAGTGCTCCAATGCTTTCGTCATCCTGGTGTTTTCTGCTGGTATCCAGGGAGAAAATTCACTCTTGGAGAACATTTTTTTTTTGCTGTTGTTAAAACTTGTCATTTTGATCTGAAAAACACAGATTTTTCCACCAAGCAAAATGATACTTATGGAAAAGTTTCATTGTAATAGCCACAATTGTGCTTTATTTTTTATGAAGTATTGATGAGTTTGTTCTTTTTGCATGGAGGCAAAGCAAACCATGAATTCCAGTTGTGCCTTATGAAAGATTTATGGAAAATAATTTTTAAATCCCCTCCTTTCACCACCACCTCCCCTTTCCCACCTGCCCCTTTTCCACACCACCAGCCCCATTTTCCTCCCTTTTCCCCCTCAAATCCCAGAGCACCTGGGCTCTCTTGGAGTCTCCTCCCACCTCAGGTGTGGGCCACTTTGCCCTCCTTGCCTGCTCCCCTTTTTAATGCCCCCCAGGAAAGACAGAAGCCCCAAGCTGAGCTCATCTGGACTGAGAGATCCTCCTCTCATCACTGGTGAATGCCCATGGTGCACACTGGGTGATGGTGGTGGTGACAACAAAGGCTGGGGGACCTGGTGGCCCCTCAGTTATGTAGGAAGAATGTTGATGATTACTCCAATATCATTCACGGGTGCTGGCTGGGCCTCCTTACTGAGTCTGAGCTCCTCGGTGTGGTATTTTGGCTGGTTGAGGGTCTTGCCCCAGGCTCTGGGATGGGTGCAAAAATGGTGGTGGTGGAGCAGAAGCTGTTTAGGCAGGGTGGAGGGTGGTGTAGAGAGAGCAGGAGCTGCTTTGGGAAGAGTTGGGAGGAATAGGAGATCAGGTTGCTCAGAGCCTTGTCAAGCCTCACCTTGAATATCTTCGGGGTGAAGCCACAACTACTTCCCTGGGCAATCTGTTGCAGTGTTCCAGCACCTTCATGGCAAAGCATTAAGCTGGGAAGTGGAAAACCTTTGCAACCTTCCTTCTGGAGCAGTTTTCTTAAAAACATATGTGGTGGAATTGTCCATTGGCTTAAATGGGAGTAGTCACCTGCTTAAAGATAAGCACTTCTCTGAGCACTTTGCTGGATCAAGGGCAAAGCATTCTCCAGGTTTCCTGATGGTTTCTTTACCTTTACTCAAGCTTTGCTAAACGGACATTTAGGTTTGTGAGGGAAGAGGTCACATTTAATTTCTCTTCACTGAGCGCAAACTCTGCATCTTCTAAGAGTAGTTCACTTGAAGGAGCGACACAACCTTCTTACTGCCCTCTGTTCCTTTTTGTCCTTCTTTTCCAATAGTATTGAAAGACACTTTATTTTCCTTACGAAATAAAGTGGTGTAATAATAAATGATGTTAATGACCGGACCTAACAGCCATTGAAATTAGCGTGACTTTCTCCACTGACTTCAGCAGGTTTTGAATTAGGTTCTAAGACATTAAATTTAGGGAACAGCAATTAAAGAGTTCCCTGATCAATAGCCAAAAGATCCAATTGTCTACAATATATTAATTCTACTGAAAACAACGGCACTATAACTGTTTTCTTGTCTAAAATGAATCATTCTTAGCCTCTGTAATATAAACGATTCCCATAATTAGCATGTACACATACAAATATACAAAACACACCGATGCATGTAGTAATTAAAAGTTAAATTATGATTCAACAGATGCAATGAGATGTAAGTATTAATAACCTCATTTAAAAGTCTGAATACAAAAGCTCTCCCATCGTAATTGCTCCCAGAAAGAAAAGTATTGTTAATCTGCTGAGCAGCTGATGACACAGAAAATTATAAATAATAGAAACATCGCACAAATTAATTCTAGATTAGAATGACAGAGTAGTTTGTGTTTAATAATAGGAAGCTCATTTTTAGCAAAGAATAGGCATGATGTTCTGTTGGAGACTGTTCTAATTGCTGGACTCTCTTTGTCTCCCATGATCCTCAATGCTTTTAAAAAGGAGTGTTCTTTCCCTAATAACAGATCTAAATGAAAGTACATGCTGGCCACACCATCTGAATACTAATGAAAGGTCTCCATTAAAAAAGGTTAGAGGCTGTGAAAGACTACTGGGGAAGCTTTTCAAAATGTAGGGTAACACAGAAAACATTTTCTTAGACAATTGCATGCAACAGGATTTGTGGTATTCATATTGGCTTGTTATGTATAATTAGTGTATATTGTAATGGTTAAGCTCATTCTGGGGGTAGACTGGGCTTTTATTAGTCTGAGCTGCTCCTCGTAAGCAGAGGTAGAGGTGCTGGAAGGAAAACCTAAAAAGACAAGGTGGCTGCTGCTGTTTATCATATTCAGCAAAGTGAAATTCATCATTTCTGTATCATGCCTGATCAGCATACTGTGCATTTGGCACTTTCAGTAAGTGACATTAATATTGGTATCTCCACCATAACACCTTCCTATGTCTTCTAGTAGCGCAGTAAATCTGGAACGCTAAACGTATTTCGCGTGTAAGCTCCAGGCAACGGTATGAAGTACAAGTTTATCTTTGCCTTCTATTAGGATCATTATTTCTCTTTAGTTATCAGTTCCCCTAAGAGTCAAACCGAGACAATTGCTTATATTTATCAAGGCAAGAAATGCTAAGACAGCCCATAGGAGACCTATTGTTTACTTATTGGCTTTTTGTGCAAGCCATATCGGCAAAATCATTTCACCAGTTTAATGGATGACTCCAGCTTGTAAAATGTAATGGTCAAGGTAGGTCACAGAGTGTTGTATTTGCAGAAATGGAACCAGACAGGTTCAGTGACTAGAGTAGTTAAATAATAATGACAAAAAGTCTAAGTGTTTTCCTTGTTTTTCATGCCCTCAATAAATATTTTTCTGCCATAGGAAATTTTATGCTATAATGCAGTCAAAAGATCAGGCTTTAATTATTACAGCTCTTTCTAGTAAAGCCTTGCATTATGTCACAGTTGCAATTTATAAAACCTGCTATCAGAAGCTTAATGTGCTTGAGGAGGATTGAAGCTGTGCCATCGTGAAGGATGGGGTCATTTGTATCCAAAAAACAAGACATATGAAGTGTCTGTGGCAGTAACATTAAAGGAGTTAGGAAAAATCCCTTTGCTTTACAATAAAAATTCATAGTGGAGCCTTTCAGTCAGCAGGTAGCTATTACAATTGACTCCAGTAGTTGTCTTTTACCTCAAGGATGATTTGAATTGTCTAGAAATGTTTGTGAATGCAAATTTATTATCATGGGGGAAAAAAAGATATTCATATATTGTCTTGTAAAGGCAAGGGGTTAACAGTAAAGCTCTAATAGACAGTACCTTTTATTTTGTGCTTGGATTAACAATTCAGATTTATTTCTTTTAATTAGAATTTGGTTGCTCACCATTGATGAAGGGCATTGAGTGCCCACATGAACACTTTCAATAGAATAGAATAAACCAGGTTGGAAGAGACCTTCAAGATCATCGCGTCCAACCCATCATCCAACACCACCTAATCAACTAAACCATGCAACCAAGCACCCTCTCAAGTCTCCTCCTAAACACCTCCAATGATGGTGACTCCACCACCTCCCTGGGCAGCACATTCCAATGGGCAATCACTCTCTGTGTAGAATTTATTCCTAACCTCCAGCCTAAACCTCCCCTGGTGCAGCTTGACACTGTGTCCTCTTGTTCTGGTGCTGACTGCCTGGGAGAAGAGACCAGCCCCCACCTGTCTACAACCTCCCTTCAGGTAGTTGTAGAGAGCAAGAAAGTCTCCCCTGAGCCTCCTCTTCTCCAGGCTAAGCAACCCCAGCTCCCTCAGTTTCTCCTCATAGCGCTTTGCTGTCTCACCTGAGGGGTTTAGCTATAATCTGTCATTGATTTGAAATCCACTCATATCTTTGGATATCTTTCCATATGGGTATGTGCAGAGAGATACTTGTGTGTTTTTGCTTCTGCATTGATCTGCCAGAAACTAGCCAGCTCAGTAATACATTCTCATGGTACCACACTGAAGCATCAGAGAGAGGCATCAGTCTATTATTTGGGCCACAGGTCTGCATTATTATACCTACATGTCTTCCCAACTGATCTCAAATTTTCTGCAGTAAATTCATAGCACATGCAGTGCCTTGTGTTTCCCCCTCTTACTCGTGCAAACAAACACTCTATCAGTTTGCTTCATAGCCATGCTCCACTCTGCTATGCTGCCTTCTTCCCTACCTGCCCGGAATTACAGAGCTGCCTTGAGGGAGAAGCGCAGCCAGTGTACCCACACGGATGTTCCCAGTGACAACTGTGAAACACTGTTGCAAGAGTTCTTTGTGCAACTTGGTAGAAAATACTAACACCAAAAAAAACTATTTCAGCATTTACAGTAATAGATTTTGAGTGCCAGGAAGAAGAGAGCACCAAACACTTCAGATAACATTCATTACATTGCAGAGTAACTGTTCACACTGGCAATTAATGAAATAAAGCTCAGGAGTTTAGAGGAAGGAAACCTGAGCATGTGATTAAAAAAAAAGAACAATATCACATTAAATGCTCTTCCAGTGCAGAAGTTACTCCCCAACAAAGTGAAAAGACTGCCAACAAGGCTTTCAGGGATAAATAAATCTACTTGTGTTTGCTGTTCTAGTTTAGCAGGTCAGTATTTCAAAGAAACCCTGGAGATAAGCAAGCTGGCAGGAAAATGGGGAAGCAGTTGTGGGGAGAAGAGTGAGAAAAGGGTATGGCCCCAAATTACTCTTGGCATTTACAGGTTGTAAGTAATGTTAATAAAAATTACAGCTGCAACAATGATGACTCTCTGCTATAATACACACTGTCAGAAGAAGCCTCTTCAGTGACCTCTGGTAATATGATTCTGCTGGTAGATGCTTGAGAACTTGCTGAGGAAGCAAGTTAGAGCTGCAGAAATGGCAAGCCATTTCTCATTCCCCGAAGAGGAATCTGTCACTGAACTGGAGATTCATAAACTATAACCATGTACTGTGTAAAAATAAGTAGGAAAATAAGAAAACTTTTTCCTACATGAGAGGAACAGTTCCATTCTCTAGGATATAATGGTCATTATAGCACAGAGTCTTTGTCCAACAGATCAATGACTACTCTTTTGACTGTGTAAAAATGTCATCTGTCCACAGCAAAACTGCTGAATGAACAAAGGGACTGGAAAAAGCAATGTCTTTTAAATGCTTGGAGCAAACACAGTAATTTATTGCTCGTATCTTTTGTAATACCTCCCTCTGCAGTAGTACTCTATATTTCATTTTCAGCCTACCTGTATGACTACAAATGTAGCAATTACCTACAGGCATTGGCTGGAGACTCACAACATATAATTAGAACAGCAAAAGGCCACTAAATCTGCAGTTCTTCTGGAGTTTAATGTCAATAACACTTTAAAAGTGGGGGGGAGGGGGAGGCAGGTGCTTATCTTCACTTCTCCTGCAGAAAATGTAATACACAGTCAAAAGGAACTAATTATTAACACTCCACCAGTCAAGTTGGTAGAGTATGTACCTACCAATTTCCTGGGGCTTCTGCCTATTACAACCTGTATTCATCACTTCATTTGTTCCCGCAGTTAAGCAAAGCGATGGAAGAAGCTGTGTGTTTCACAGTATCACAGTATCACAGTATAACCAAGGTTGGAAGAGACCCCAAGGATCATCAAGTCCAACCTGTCCCAACAGACCTCACAACTAGACCATGGCACCAAGTGCCACGTCCAATCTCCCCTTGAACACCTCCAGGGACGGCGACTCCACCACCTCCCTGGGCAGCCCATTCCAATGACGAATGACTCATGAATGTTTCTATGTAAAAGAGAGCTCTCCGCTATGAACAGGCTGTTCCCTGTCTATTACAGTAAATAAAACACCTAAGCATTCCTTAAAAACAAATTATTTTCATCTTGAAGTTTTTTTTACTGTTTCTTTTTCTTCTCATAAAAACCTCGAGAAACATAATTTTAGTCCTAAGTGACTGTGGGAAGTTGAGTCATGTGGATTAAAAGTGTCCTTTTTTTTTTTAGCCATACTCAATCTATCTCTTTCACATAAAACTTGTCTCTCTTTGCTGCACTGAAGCTATTCACCAAAACTTAGCACTTAGAACTAAAGAAAACCCTCAGATGTGCATGGAACTGGTTTCTTTTTCCCAATAGTCTTGGTATTTTTTATGATTTTATGTGAATGCTTATTTAGTATTCAAAATTATTTAACAAAGCTGTTAAAAGTTAGGTGAAAAAAACCAACCAAACAAACTGGTTTGGATCAAACAGAACTTTTCAAGCCTGCATCAGGAGCAGTGTAGCCAGCAGGAGCAGGGACGTGATTCTCCCCCTGTATGCTGCACTGGTTAGGCCACACCTTGAGTACTGTGTCCAGTTCTGGGCCCCTCAGTTTAGGAAGGATGTTGACTTGCTGGAATGTGTCCAGAGAAGGGCAATGAAGTTGGTGAGGGGTTTGGAACACAAGCCCTGTGAGGAAAGGCTGAGGGAGCTGGAGTTGCTTAGCCTGGAGAAGAGGAGGCTCAGGGGTGACCTTATTGCTCTCTATAACTGCCTGAAGGGAGGTTGTAGACAGGCAGGGGTTGGTCTCTTCTCCCAGGCAGCCAGCACCAGAACAAGAGGACACAGCCTCAGGCTGCACCAGGGGAGGTTTAGACTGAATGTTTGGAAGAAGTTCTACAGAGAGAGAGTGATTGCCCATTGGAATGTGCTGCCCAGAGAGATGGTGGAGTCACCATCATTGGAGGTGTTCAGGAGGAGACTTGATGGGGTGCTTGGTGCCATGGTTTAGTTGATTAGGTGGGTTGAATTGATTGATAAGTTGGACACAATGATCTTGAAGGTCCAACCTGGTCTATTCTATTCTATTCTATTCTATTCTATTCTATTCTATTCTATTCTATTCTATTCTATTCTATTTCCTTCAAAGTTGGCACTAGGTTTTGGAATCAGGAGCTTTTCTTGCGTATAGTGTGAAACAATAAAGTAACAACCCCCACCATCCAGTGATGTCTGTGGCCCCAAAGGGATGTGGCCAAACATGCTGGCAAAAGTTTTATGGTATATGGGGCATAATTCTGGGAATATGGTGCCCTCACCACAGCCTCTCCCCTCCCCAGCTTTGCCTCCCACTAGACATCCCTGGGCTTATCAGGCCAGGCGGTTCTCTGCAGCACATTCCAGGGGGCTTTCTACCATATGCCCATCCCACCCATCTTGAGCAGCTGCTGTCTTGATGGACAGAGATGATCTTATCTTTGTTGAGATACTCCTCAGCTCTTGATGCACCCACCCCCATCACAAGGTGATTTGCAACCAGACACGAATCCTACACTCCCCAGTTCCTGCCCACAGCATCAGTGGTGACAATGACATAATTGCCTTCAGGGGCTTGTGTTCAATATTGGGTTTGTATATATTTCATTTTATTATTATTTCATTATCTCTCACTTTTATTCCCTTTCTTTTTGCCTTTGGGAAAGGAGAGGGATTAGTAGAGTGAGTCTGCCTTTCATCTACTAGGCAGCCCAGCCCTAACCCTTGACACTCTTTCAACTACAGGAGGCACTGTCAGAGCTCAACATAATGCATGTTTGCTCTAATCTAAATGAGCAAGACAACTGCCAAGAGTAAAAAAAAAAAAAAAGAACAGAATTATATCAGTCCTATCACAATTCTTCAGAGTTTGAAGAAGTCTGAAGTCTGTAATCCACATAAGAATAATCTCCTTGAAGTCTAAGAGAAGCTAAATGAAATGAAATGTGAAGGGAAACTCTGTGAATTTAATAATGAAAGGATGAAAAGGTAAGTAGGGCAAAAGAAAAGATGAGGTGAGGATCAAGAGAAGTGGATAGCAAAATCAATTCAGGATTTCAGAGGTTTTTCAATTGCAAACATAATTTTATATATGCATTCCTTATAAGCCTATTATTGTAAGTTGCCAAGGCAAATTACTTCCATTCTTTCAGTTTGTTAGCACTAACATAATAAGAGAACTCACAGAAAACATAAAGATTGCTTCGGGTAGTCCATTGTTTTCTTTTAAGGGATTTCCTGCATGCAAGCTGCAGCAACCAGAGAAGCTCATACACTGAAATTATTAGGAAGGAAGCATCTTAGATTAATTCTTTATACTGCTTTTGAAAACAAGAGAGAGCTGCCTACTAGATTATTTCCTTAATCTGACTCAGGCTAATATTCTGATAACAGTTCTCATATTTATGTGCTTACTAGACCTATGTACATATGCAAAATGGAATGGAGCCATAACTTTGTATATAATACACAGGTATTGCATCTAATTATGCACATACTTTATTGATGATCTGGATGAGGGCATCGAGTCCATCATCAGTAAATTTGCGGATGAAACCAAGCTGGGGGCAGGAGTTGATCTGCTGGAGGGCAGAGAGGCTTTGCAGAGGCTGGACAGGCTGGACAGATGGGCAGAGTCCAATGGCATGAGATTGAACACATCCAAGTGCCGGGTTCTGCACATTGGCCACAGCAACCCCGTGCAGTTCTACAGGCTGGGGTCAGAGTGGCTGGAGAACAGCCAGGCAGAGAGGGACCTGGGGGTACTGGTTGATGGTAGGCTGAACATGAGCCTGCAGTGTGCCCAGGCAGCCAAGAAGGCCAATGGCATCCTGGCCTGCATCAGGAACAGTGTGGCCAGCAGGAGCAGGGAGGTCATTCTGCCCTTGTACACTGCACTGGTTAGGCCACACCTTGAGTACTGTGTCAAGTTCTGGGCCCCTCAGTTTAGGAGCTGGAGCGTGTCCAGAGAAGAGTAACAAAGTTGGTGAGGGGTTTGGAACACAAGCCCTATGAGGAGAGGCTGAGGGAGCTGGGGTTGCTTGGCCTGGAGAAGAGGAGACTGAGGGGTGACCTTCTTGCTCTCTACAACTACCTGAAGGGAGGTTGTAGCCGGGCAGAGGTTGGTCTCTTCTCCCAGGCAGCCAGTACCAGAACAAGAGGACACAGTCTCAAGCTGTGCCAGGGGAGGTTTAGGCTGGAAGTTAGGAGGAAGTTCTATACAGAGAGAGTGATTGCTCATTGGAATGGTCTGCCCATGGAGGTGGTGGAGTCACCATCATTGGAGGTGTTTAGGAGGAGACTTGATGGGGTGCTTGGTGCCATGATCTAGTTGTTTGGGTGGGTTGGATTGGTTGATAGGTTGGACGCGATGATCTTGAAGGTCTCTTCCAGCCTGGTTTATTGTATTGTATGGTACTGTATTGTATTGTATTACTCTAAGTCTTTGTGGAACTTTAAGCTCTGTTGTATGCACTCAGAGTGAGCACTCATTTATATTTCCTTGAAATGGGCTCTGTAGCTTGCATACTTGTAATGCAGAGCCAGCATTACAAGTTTACTCTTCTTTCCATGGCCTGAACTACTAAAGGCAGCTGGTCACATATCCTTTAATGTCTGGTTAGACTCATCCACCACTATTGGGTCCACACATTAGGGGACTCATTGCCAGAGAGCTTCCCTTCTGCTAGTAAAGGCTAGTCTCCTGGCATGGTTTCAGGCTGTACAGAATTTCAGTTGAAGGCAACAAGTTTGAATCATAGAATCAATAAGGTTGGAAAAGACCTCAAAGATCATCAAGTCCAACCTGGCACCCAGGACCTCACGACTACAAAACCATGGCACCAAGTGCCACATCCAATCCCCTCCTGAACACCTCCAGGGATGGTGACTCCACCACCTCCCTGGGCAGCACATTCTAATGGCTAACAACTCTCTCTGTGAAGAACTTCCTCCTCACCTCCAGCCTAAACTTCCCCTGGCACAGCTTGAGACGGTGTCCTCTTGTTCTGGTGCTGGGTGCCTGGGAGAAGAGACCAACCCCCTCCTGGCTACAAAATCCCTTCTGGTAGTTGTAGACAGCAGTAAGGTCTCCCCTGAGCCTCCTCTTCTCCAGGCTAAACAATCCCAGCTCCCTCAGCCTCTCCTCATAGAACTATGGTCTTTATCCCCTCACTTCATCTCTGCTACTTGGTACATATGCCAGGTTGAGATTCTCCATGACATGATCACACAACCAAAGCCCAAGGCAGCAAGAGGCCTAGCAAACTGTGCATAGTTCCTTTGTGTGCATGTGCAGAAAATGGAAAGATGTTGTATTTGTTCCCATCAGAGAAATACACAATGGAGTGAGGTCTTTTTATTCAAATTCTTCAGTGAATTGCACACTGTCACATTATTTTTCAGATGAGTGACAAGCATAGGAAACATTTTTTCCAGAGCTAAAATTCTATTCAGTAGCTGCTGAGTAAGTACCTTGATTTCCCATGCATTTTGCCTGGGATTTAAATGACCATCTATATTTGAGCAAGTTGCCTTAGATTGTCTTTTGCTGTCAATGGGGAGAAGCTGGCATTTCTAGGGCACAAGTTATTTCAACCTAAAATAGACATCTAAAGCAAGCCGACAAATTGCACCCTTGCAGTGCCTTTTACTCCCTACTGACTAACATTACTAAAAGCTCAAACGTACACATCTGCACTGTAGGTATTTACAGGCAAGTGATAAATTCACAGGTTCACATACTGCATTGGGAAGGAACCCTCAAAGGTCATCTTGTCCAACCCCTTTGCAGTAATCAGGGACACCTCTAACTAGATCAGGCTGCTCAGGGCCACAAAGTTCTTCGCAGAAAAAGTGATTGCCCACTGGAATGGGCTGCCCAAGGAGGTGGTGGGGTCAATGTCCCTTAGAGGTGTTTAAGAAGAGACTGGCTGAGGCATTTAGTGCCATGGTCTAGTTTAATAGATAGGGTTGGGTGATCAGTCAGACTTGATGATGTTGGAGGTCTCTTCCAATCTGGTTGCTTCTGTGGTTCTCCAGGGACAATCACATGCCCTGAGCAATCTGTTCCAGTATTTTACCTCTCTTGTTGTAAAGAACTTCCTCCTTATGTCCAACATAAATCTATTCTGCTCCAGTTTAAAACCATTGCCCCTTGTCCTACAAATACAAGCCCTTCTAAACAGTCCTTCCCCAGCCTTCCTGAAACATAGCTATAAGGTCTCTCCAGAGCCTTCTCTTCTCCAGGCTAAACAGCACCAATTCTTTCAACCAGTCTCCAAAGGAGAGGCGCTCCAGCCCTCTGATCATCTTTGTGGCCATTCTCCAGGCCTGCTGCAGCAGGGTCATGTCTCTCATGTGTTGGGGGCCCAAGAGCTCAACACATTATTCCAGGTGAGTTCTCATCAGAGCAGAGTAGAGTGGCAGAATCAACTTGCTGGCCACGCTTCTTTTAATGCAGCCCAGGATGCAATTTGCCTTCCGGGCAGCAAGAGCGTGTTGTTGCCTCATGTCCAGCTACTTGTCCACCACTACCTCCAAGTCCTTTTCTGAAGGGTCGCTCTCAATTTCATCACCCCCAAGCTTGTATTGTTATCGAGGATTGCCCTGACCTAGGCAAAGGACCTTTCACTTTGCCTTAGTGAGCCTCATGAGATTGTCCTCAGTCCACCTCTCCAGCCTGTCCAGGATGGCATCCCATTCTTCAGTCTTATCAACTGCGCCACTTAGCTTGGTATCATCCGCAAACTCATTGAGGGTGCACTCAGTTCTACTGTCTGTATCATTGGTGAAGATATTGAACAACACAGGTCCTAATACAGACCTTTGTGGGATACCACTTGTCACTCATCTCAGTCTGAACATTGAAACATCGGTGCTTTGTATGCAATCATCCAACCAATTCCTTATCCTCTGCACTGTCTGCCCACCAAATCCATATCTCTCCATCTCTTAGCAAAGGATATTGTGGGGGACTGTATCAAAGGCTTTACTAAAGTCTAGATAGGTGACATCTGTTGGTCTTCCCTTGTCCAGTGATGTAGTTACACCATCATAGAAAGCCACTAGGTTGGTTCAGGCAGGAGCTGCCTTTGGTGAATCCATGCTGGCTGTCTTGAATCACCTCCCTATCCTCCATGTGTTCTGGTATAGCTTCCAGGAGGATCTGTTCCACAATATTCCCTGGAATAGAGGTGAGGCTGAGAGGTTGGTAATTTCCAGGGACTTCTGGGTGCAATGTTTTCCTTCTTCCAATCTCCAAGGACTTCACCTGACTGCCAAGACTCTTCAGATATTATGGTGAGTGGCTTTAACAACTACATCAGCCAATTCATTCAGAACTACGGGATGCATCTCATCAGGTCCCATAGATTTATGTATGTTCAGGTTCTTCAGGAGGCCTTGAACTTGATATTCCCTTATGGTGGGAGGGCCTTTACCCTGCTGGTCTCCACCTAGAGGTCCATTGACTTAGGAAGGGGATGGACAGGATTGTCAATAGAGACTGAGGCAAAAAAGTTACTAAGTACCTCAGCCTTGTCTTCATCTGTTGTCACCAGGTATCCATTCTTGCTCCTTAGAGGGGGAATGCTTTCTTTAACCTTCTTTTGATGGTTGATGTACCTGTAGAAGCCCTTTCTGTTATTCTTTGCATTCCTTGTCAGGTTTGGCTCTAGCTGTGCCTTAGCCTTCCTGACCTTATCTCTACACAACCAGGTGGTGTTCCTATACTTCTTCCAGGTCACCTGTCCCTGCTTCCACTGTCTGTGCAGGTCCCTCTTAATCTTTATTTTGACCAGCAGTTCTCTATTCAGCCATGCTGGTCTCTTCCCTTCCTTGCCTAATTTCTTACACATGAGGATCAAGAGCTATTGCACTCTAAGGATAATGTCCTTAAAGATCAGCCAGCTCTGCTCTGCTCCTCTGTCCTTGAGGATCTTTTCCCATGGGGTCCTACTGACTAACTCCCTATGGACCTGGAAGTTTGCCTTTCTAAAATTAAGAGTCTTGACTCTGGTCCTTGCCTGTCCTGTATCCCTTAGGACTGCAAACTCCACCAGCACATGATCACTGAAGCCCGGGCTGCCCCTAGTCTTGACATCACTGATCAGTTCACTTGCATTTGTGACCATAAGTTCTAACATTGCATGCTAAACAATTTATAAGGTCCAACTGAATTTTCCCTAGCTCCAAAGAGGGTTTCTCTGCAAAGTGGGGACTATTACGACTTCTAAGAGACTGAACTCATGCTGTAGCTTTAAGTGTTGTGGCATTTAAATTCCTTGTTTATTCATGGAACTGATAGAAATGGTTCTGATACCATCCCACACTTTTGAAAACTGTCTTGGCAGATTTGACTGATTGAACTCATAGATTCAAAACTTATTAGGGGGAAACCAATGAAGACATATACAGTTAGTGCTACCTAAGAGTCTGAAGGAAACTATGATAAAAATATCAAAGAAAAGCAGGAAAATGGATTCTCACCTTACCTTCAGCCACAAGTAATTAAGTGAAATGAGATATAATAGCAGCATAAATATAACCACTCATGTCAAATGCTATCTTTTGCTTCTTCATTTCCTTCTTTCTCCTTTTACACAACTGAGTGTCTCAGTCCGGAGAGGGAAAGAGACTCATTTCTTTTGAATATTCCCGTGTTGTGAAATGAGAGGCACAAACGAGGCCAAAATAGCAACAGCTAGACTATTTATTACATAAATAAAGTGGAGGGATCAGAAGGGGAGGGAGAGAAAATAGAGAGGGAGAGAGAGAAGAGACAGAGAAGAGGAAAGGAATTATAATACCACACCCCTCACCCCCCCAAGACAGCTTGAGTCTGTGGAGGAAAGGTGCTGCAGGAGATATTGGGTCTGTAGAGAAACGGTGCTGAGGCTTTGGCTGTAGAAGAGATGTGGTCCTCTGGGCAGCCTCTTCAGTTCCATGAGTTGCAGCAGGAGGAACTTAGGGCACGGGGAGAGGGTTCACAGTACCACAGTATTGCTAAGGTTGGAAGAGACCTCGAAGATCATCGAGTCAAACCTGTAACCACAGACCCCATGACTAGACCATGGCACCAAGTGCCACGTCCAATCCCCTCTTGAACACCTCCAGGGATGGTGACTCCACCACCTTCCCGGGCAGCCCATTCCAATGGTGAATGACTGTCTCTGTGAAGAACTTTCTCCTCACCTTGAGCCTAAACTTCCCCTGGCACAGCTTGAGATTGTGTCCCCTTGTTCTGGTGCTGGTTGCTAGAGAGAAGAGGCCAACCCCTTCCTGGCTACAACCACCTCTCAGGTAGTTGTAGAGAGCAATGAGGTCTCCCTTGAGCCTCCTCTTCTCCAGGCTAAACAACCCCAGCTCCCTCAGCCTCTTCTCATAGGGCTTCAGTCTGCTTCTTCCAGGCTCCATGGCCTCTTTTCTCCAGAGCAGCATTGTCCCGGGCTTTTCCTTCTCTCGTGCTTTCTTTCTCAGCGGCATTGTTGTACTCCTGTGTTTTCCTTCATCTGTGTTTTAGGTTCTCCATTTTTCTCCTACCAAGCCAGTAGTTGCTCAAGTCTTTTATACAGTTTTTTAGTCCTTAGCTATGTGTCCAAGTATTGCCCCTCAGGAAAATCAGGGGCCAGGTGGTGAATCCATTGTCTCACCATCCTCCCATTTCGGGGTACTTGATGGGTGGAGGTTATCTTATCTTATGAATATTCCCGAAGGTGGCCTCGGTCCATTGTTGTGAGGCCAGCTGTGGTCCAGTGAGCAATGTTATCTTTGCACCTTCCAAGAGTCCTTCCAGTGGCTCTGCCCATCACACATCAGCTATTGTCTGGGCAAGCATCAAGTGATTTTATCTTTGTTGAGTCACACCAGGAGAGACAAGCTTTTAGTCTCTCACGCTGAGTCTTTTATTTGTGATAAAAAATACCTCATACCCATCCCACGGAAACCAATCTAGCATCAAATATGAATTAGAGTATTGCTGTTCAGCAATATGCATCTCATTGCACATTTTTGTCTGATAAACTGCAAAATTTCTGTGGTTCAGAGACTGTCCTTTATTTCTTGCTGCCTATCAAAGTATACCATGTATGCAACTATCATATATAAATGAAAGAGTAGTGTTATTTGCACAGAGAACAATAAAAGCAATGTCGTTTACGCAAATGATCTTTTAAGTAGGAAAATGTCTCCGTAAGTAATGGTCATTCTGAATGGTAGTATTTTACACTTTCCAAATATGTGCTGCAAGAGTGAATTCTGATTTGTAGCATTTCAGGCTCCATGCACATTGCAGAAGGATGAATCTTATATGAAAATAACTGCTAGGTCAAGTGTTGATTATTTCACTTGTTTCTTTGTTCTAAGTGCTGAGAGAAATGGTAATATTTTCCTATGAATACTACCATGGATGGTACCCGGAAAACCCAAATGGTCTCAAATTGCACATGGCACTTGGTGCCACGGTTTAGTCATGAGGTCTGTGGTGACAGGTGGGACCTGATGATCTTTGAGGTCTCTTCCAACCTTGGTGATTCTGTGATTCTGCGAAAAGAATTAGAACCAAGAACCATTGAATGTATTGGAAAAACCTCACACTGGAGTTAATTTGCTATTGTTTTGGCCCTTTTCAACACCATTCTCACCGTAACAATGAGATAAAAAGAAAATGTTTGTATTTCTTCATGCACTTTTAAAGGTCATTGTCTAATTAAATGTTTATGCTGTAATTTCATTGTTCTATGGAAAACTTAATATGATATCCAGTTTCTTTGTGAGACTCTAGTACTTTTTAATATAAACTTCTGGAAGGAAACTCAACCCCCCCCCATATCTTCATAGGTTATAATATTTTTTACTGTTATACTAAACCCTATTTTTTCAGAAGTTATACTTTCTCATTTCAGAAGTCATCTGTTTTATTGTTTTAATTTGGTTTATGATTACACTATAACCATAGAGTAGGAAGAGTTCAAATATGGTAAATCTTGGTGTAAAATTCCTGTAAGGCAATGAATCTCATTTTTGTCCAATTTACTTAGCTACACAGAATGGAATCATATGTGGACACTATTCTTTACTGGAATTTTGAAATGCTGCATGGTCTGGAATAGGGATTAGAGATGTCTCTATAGTCTAGAAATCTGTTCTTTGGCTTTCACAGGCCTTTCTACAGTCAGATCCATTCATAAAATAAACAATTCAAGCAGGCAGGAGACCTAGGAGATTACCTTGGAGCACAAGAGATCATGTGGTGGGAACAGGTCATCCACAATTATGTCATTGTTTGATATATGAAGGAAAGAGTAATTGGCCATTGGAATGTGCTGCCCAGGGAGATGGTGGAGTCACTGTTCCTGGAGGAAAAGGATGGGATGTGGCACATGAAGCCATGATTTAGTTAGTCATGAGGTATTAGATATTAGGTTGGACTTGATGATCTCTGGGGAGAGAGAGAAGGTTGATTTTGTGAATAGAATAGAATAGAATAGAATAGAATAGAATAGAATAGAATAGAATAGAATAGACCAAACCAGGTTGGGAGAGACCTTCAAGATCATTGCATCCAACCCATCATCCAACACCATCTAATCAACTAAACCACGGCACCAAGCACCCCATCAAGTCTCCTTCTAAACACCTCCAATGGCAGCGACTCCACCACCTCCCCAGGCAGCCCATTCCAATGGGCAAACACTCTGTCTATGAAGAATTTCTTCCTAACATCCAGTCTAAATGTCCCCTGGCACATCTTGAGACTGTGTCCTCTTGTTCTGGTGCTGGTTGCTTGGGAGAAGAGACCATCCCTCACCTGTCTACAGCCTCCCAGATTCTGTGATTCTATAATTCTATGATATGCTCTCAGCAGGCTTAGGTTTGGATTATTTGCTATACATTTGCTAAAAGTGCTGCTAGTATAAATCAAATGTCATAAAGAACACCCTGTATCCTATTAAGACACTAAACTCTTGCTTTGTATTTAGGTCTATGGTGATGTACATAGCACAGTTTGGTTTGTATGCAATCTGAGAGGTCTCAACAGGCTTTCTTGTTTTAGAATTGTGTTCTATGAATATGAAGCTAAACTCTTAAGAAATAAATGTATCAAAGAGAAAGGTGTATAAAGAAAAGAGCTGACACCTGATGATTAAATGATTAAATACACTCTTCTTCAGAGCAGGAAGATGGGTTCAGAAGATAATTGTTGATGGTTAATTTAAAAATGGCCTGAAGAGGTAACATTAAAAGAACTCTAATAAACATTGTGCTGTTTAGAGAAGCTATACATTCTTTACTTAAAATCACTCATGCTTGTTCTATTCAAATAATTTACATAATTAAACATTAATTTAATTTTAATTGAGTCCCTAGTGAAGACCTCTATGTCATTTTGTCTCTTAAAACTTTGGCTAGTTTCGAACAAAAGACTTGTACTTGTAAATCAGCCAGAGGCATGATGTTACTTTTGATTGACAGCTAGGCCAGTAAGTCTTTCTTAGTAAGATGGGGATGATTTGGTTGGTATAGATCATTTTGCTCTGTGTGGGTGACAGCCTCAGGCACAGTCTGAATGAGTGCTTCAAGCCTCATGCTTTTAAGGAACCCTAGAGCTATGGCTAATCCAACACTTCCCTACAAGAAGATATCACATACCAACTGTTCTGAAGTATCTGGCCAGTAACAAGGGAGAAGTAAGCAGTTCACTCCTCTCTTAAAGTGTAAGTGACTTGGAGTTATTTTGTCTGTGGGCCTCAAAAAGAGTTTTTTTCACAGCAATGAGAACAACAGTGCCCCCAGCACTGCTTCCAAAGAAGCCCCTGTGTAGGAATTTTACAAAATAAAAAGGGGGATCTGTTTTACAGTCCTGAATGGGACAGTTTGAGACTGAGGGTGGTGAGTTGGAAAGACCTTCTGGGGTAAAATAAGAACACACAGCTATGCAAACAGAAAAAGGGAAAATTTGCCTCTTACAGAGAACACTCAGGGCTCTTAGGAGCTTTCTACACTGAGAAGAAATAAGCTGTTCCATAGACCAGAGCTCCAATTGAGCTGTGTAAATAGGAAGTAGATTGGGTGGATAAGGGATCCATTTTTATCTCATACAGTAAGGTGTCAGATAGATTTACTGCCCAGGTCTGGCCGATTGATTGATACCATAGAGTAGAGTAGCAAACTAAAGCAGGTCTCTGGAAACTAGAAAGACACTATGAATGCTGAAATGAGCTGGAACAATAGAGAGCAGAGGAACAGCATGAGACTGTGGTTCTTTACTACCTATACAACAAGCAATCTCATTCCCTTTAAACTAGCTGCTGTGGACAAAAATAGCCAAGAAAGGCACTTTTCTGTGTATTTTTGGGAAACACCATTGCTGCAACAAACCTTCCAGAGCTTCTGCCATCTCTCCCTGTGACCAGCTGAAAATGGGCTAAAATATAACCACAGGGTAATGACCATTCTCATCCTTGCCAGAATCTCTAAAATCTCTAACTGGAAACAACAACAACAACAAACAACCCCACACAAGAAAATAAATAGAATAGAATAGAATAGAATAGAATAGAATAGAATAGAATAGAATAGAATAGAATAGAATAGAATAGAATAGAATTAACCAGGTTGGAAAAGACCTTTGAGATCATCAAGTCCAATCTATCACCCAACACTATCTAATCAACTAAACCATGGCACCAAGCACCCCATCCAGTCTCTTCCTAAACACCTCCAGTAATGGTGACTCTGCCACATCCCTGGGTAGCACATTCCAATGGCAAATCACTCTTTCTGTGAAGAACTTCTTCCTAACATCCAGCCTACACCTCCCCTGGTGCAGCTTGAGACTGTGTCCTCGTGTTCTTATAAATAAGGTATTTTATTTCCACTTCTTTGTTGTTACTACAAGAGATGGTGGGTACTTTTCTCCAGTGCACAGTGGCCATTAACCACCAATAGGCATTCTTTTGCTTCACAGCTAAATTCCCAGTAATGGTAATAAGGTCTGAAATGCAGTGAAGTGTTAGTATATTTGTGCCTGTCACCCCCAGGCATTTTAATTATTGAGCATCTACCTACCTGATATGCTTGTTAGACTTTGTACCTTTAGAACACAGTACTTCTTCATTCTTTCTACTCAAACTACAATGTGGGTATGCTTTCAGGTTATCAAAGTTATAGTCATACCAGACTTACTGCAATTTGGATAAAGATGTCAGTGAACTACCTGAAGGGAGGTTGTAACCAGGAGGGGATTGGTCTCTTCTCCCAGGCAATCAGCACCAGAACAAGAGGACACAGTCTCAAGATGCGCCAGGGGAAGTTTAGGCTCGAGGTGAGGAGAAAGTTCTTCACCGAGAGAGTCGTTCGCCATTGGAATGTGCTGCCCAGGGAGGTGGTCGAGTCACCATCCCTGGAGGTGTTCAAGAGGGGATTATATGTGGCACTTGGTGCCATGGTCTAGTAGTCATGAGGTGTTGGGTGACAGGTTGGACTTAATGATCTTTGAGTTCTTTTCCAACCTTATTGATTCTATGATTCTATGAATGAGTACTTCCAGTGACATTAACCATTGCATTTCTCAGCTCAGATGCTCCAACTGAACTTTATGTTGAATATCTTTCTTATATAATTCATACAGGGAAAAGAATCTGTATTAAATCCCTCCTTACAGAGGTGCTGAATGTCCTTATTGCTAGCTGAGGAGAAACCGATATGTTACTGTGGAGAAAAAGAAGCCTTCACTCAAACTATGATTGAATGAGGTGGCAACTTCACTAAAATCACTGAAAGCAATCACTACAGCAAAGGAAGTACTTGTACAACTTCTTTCTGCTTTCATGCAACATTAACAGGGAAATCCTTTAGTCAGATAAATTAGCTTTCTTTATGGAAACAAACATCTATACTTAAGCCAAATCATGTGTTCTGAGATTCTTTTATTTCACATGAGAAACTAAGCTTGGCATACAGCGATGTCATTACTAAGAAAGAGAAATGCAGAAGAGCTACCAAATGAAACCAAACTGATGGAATTTGTGATTCTAAATGTTCATTTTCAACTTCCCTTTGTGGTGTGATGAGTATTTAGGAGCACGTTCTAATGATCTAGCTAAGTATTACCCCTTCATAAACACGAAGGTCTTTCTGGCTGATAGACTCACAGTGATGACAAAGGACTTCAGATCAAATATGTAGATATTAATTCAGTCAGATTTTTAGGTGTTTGCAAATGTTTAGCACATGTTTAGATTGCTTTAATAAATAAGGGTAGAGTTAATCATGTATGCAAGCAACTTAATGATTCGAACTCTTAATGTGAACATGTTGAAGACTTCTGTACAGGAAGATTTAAATTTTGGCTATGGAGAACATAAATTCATGAATTAATAAATCTGTTTGGCTTTCTTTTATTGCCTCAATACATCTCTTTTTCATTACCCAGTCAGTAGAGTTCTACCTTGCAATACTTTATATCAGCCTGTGGATACCAAAGATGCATTATATATGGTACAAGCATTTCCATTCCAGCAGTAGGTGGTCTAATTCCTTATTCAAGCTGACTTTTTGAATTAAAAAGCTTAGCTCAGCTTTTGCTCTTATAAAATTTATTTCAGTCTGCTTGACTGCATTTATTTTGAAGTATGTGTGTGCATACATGCATGGCTCTGTGCCCAGTAACTGTATTATGTAGCTAGGAACATCTCAGTGCTTCTTCCATCACAATTCCTTGCTGCTTGAGGTTTATCACAAGATTATAAAAATTTGCTTAACTCAGAAAATAGGGCTCCTCTGCTTTCACATACTTCATTTCAGTCAGAAAAACAAAACAAAACAAACCCAGCATTCAGTTTCAGTAATAACATTGTAAGAATATATAGAGAAAGACACAAAGTAAGAAAAAACTTCCCACGGACACCATATTGGTTTTGGCTTTTTATATCATACTTTTTCAGACCACTGCTTACCAATAAAGGACATTAATGCCAAGATATCTCCAAGGGAAAATGCACTCTTAGAGGCTTCTGGTATCTGTAATGCATACTTCTAATTAATAGACTCAGAGAATCAGCAAGGTTGGAAAAGATCTCAAGGATCATCAAGTCCAACCTGGCACCCAAGACTTCATGACTACTAGACCATGGCACCAAGTGCCACATCCAATCCTCTCTTAAACACCTCCAGGGATGGTGACTCCACCACCTCCCTGGGCAGCCCATTCCAATGGCTAACAACTCTCTCTGTGAAGAACTTTCTCCTCACCTCCAGCCTAAACTTCCCCTGGTGCAGCTTGAGCTTGTGTCCTCTTGTTCTGCTGCTGGTTGCCTGGCAGAAAAGACCATTCCCCTCCTGGCTACAACCACCTTTCAGGTATTTGTAGACCACACAGGGTTGTCTTTTTTGGGTTTGCTTTAAAGCAAGATCAATCTTTATTTTTCTAGGTTGGATATAATTCCTGTCCTGTTGCAAGAGTTATATTGTCTGGCCTCAAATCAAGTTTATGTGCACTATGTCCCATGCCTCCATTCTCTTCAAGGTTTTAAAGCATGTAACTACATCCGTGTATCAAAAAAAAGAGACACCAACCCACAAAACCCACCTAACAAACCAAAACAGATAACTACAGAAAGCTGAAGGGTCATGAGTTTGAAGAGCTTAAGTACATAAGCAGTGTGCCCAGGTGGCCAAGAAGGCCAATGGCATCCTGGACTGCATCAAGAATAGTGTGGCCAGCAGGAGCAAGGAAGTCATTGTGCCCCTGTACTCTGCGTTGGTTAGGCCACACCTGGAGTCCTGTGTCCAGTTCTGGGCCCCTCAATGTAAGAAGGACATCGAGACACTTGAACATGTCCAGAGAAGGGCAACAAGGCTGGGGAGAGGCCTTGAGCACAGCCCTGTGAGGAGAGGCTGAGGGAGCTGGGGTTGTTTAGCCTGGAGAAGAGTAGGCTCAGGGGTGACCTCATTGCTGTCTACAACCTGGAAGGTGGTTGTAGCCAGGAAGAGGTTGGTCTCTTCTCTCTAGCAAGCAGCACCAGAACAAAAGGACACAGTCTCAAGCTGAGCCAGGGGAAATTTAGGCTCGAGGTGAGGAGAAAGTTCCTCACCAAAAGAGTCATTTGTCATTGGAATGTGCTGCCCAGGGAGGTGGTGGAGTCACCATCCCTGGAGGTGTTCGAGAGGGGATTGGACATGGCACTTGGTGCCATGGTCTAGTCATGAGGTCTGTGGTGACAGGTTGGACTCGATGATCTTTGAGGTGTCTTCCATCCTTGGTGATACTGTGATACTGTGATAAATACAGCTGAAGAAGAATGCTTTCATTTGAAAATTTTCCTTTTCTGCATCAACAGGAGGCAGGATATTCAGACTTTGAAATCTGTCTTCTTTTTTTGGAGTAACAAACAAATAATCATTTGGCATGACAGAGAGCAAACATCAAATGCTAGCTGGGAAATTGAGGTGGATCATGAATCTAAAATGCCCACATATCATGAAAGGAGGTGATTATTTTGAATAATTGTCTGTTATGAGAGGAATATACTTAGGTTTTTCAGTTTGAACTATGCTGTTCTGTTTTTTAGTGAAGGACTCACTGCAGCCAACACATGAATCTGCATTTTCAGCTGCAGGCTGACTCTGTTGGTTTGTTTGGGAAAAAGTAAGAGTTTATGGGTTTGTACCAATTACACTATGATTACAGTGACAAATAGCATAAGGGAAAACTCTGCCACCTCTGTTTCAACAGGGATTTTTCTTCTAAACTTAAATTCCCTTTTGCACATTCATGGCATAAAGAATGTGTAATCATGCTGAAAAGAGTCAATATCACTGTTAGAACTCACACACTGGCCAGTAAATGAGAGAAATAGTATGTCAGAAATGGATACATGCCAAAGAAGAGGGAGCATTGCTTTGCACTGTCCAGAGTATCTATCTATACGCTCTGTATGGAATACCAGTAGTGTGAACTGAATTTCACATGATATTTGTTCCAGGACAAAACTAAGACATCTTCTGCTAGGAAGATTTGAGCATAAATTCCAACTGTTTAAAGATCATGGTCTCATTACTCCCTTACTGATGTCATTCTTGAGGCTCAGTATTCCATCATTCACAATGCAAGAACTGCATATAATTTAGAGCTGGAGTGTGGGTAAGAATCCATAGGTTCAGGAAACAAAGGGTATGTAATCTCTGAGACTTTTCTGAGAAGCAAGACATGTCTTTCAGCCAAGAGCAACATGGCAATGTTTCAGCTACTATTTAGGTGAGACAAGTTTATTGTTGTATCTTGACTGATAAAGGTGTTTGTGTGAAGTCCTTCTCTGCTGGATAGGAGCAAGGGCCAAATGATCAGAAATGACAGTTGTAAGGCTGTACTTCCTGAAGCAGAAATTGTTTCAAAGATCTAGAAGGTCTGAACCAGGACATAGCTGCTAGCAAACATGTTAAACCCAATTTGCTCTAAAAGTGTTTCTAACACAAACAGCAGGTCATCCTGTTAGTACATTTCCTCTGAACTCCACTCAATTATGCAAAAAAACACATAATTTCCTGAAGTCTGCAGCTTTGGATTTTGTCCTGAAGAGAACAAGGAGTAAATGTGTTTCCTTCTACCAAAACATTCAGCCAGAGTGTTCAGAAAGTGTCCATTTCTTAAAGGCACAGCCTAAACCGGTCACACTCTCAAAAATTCTGTCTGAACCACACTTTGAATGAAC
The DNA here is from genome assembly GCA_033816785.1 of Picus viridis. Taxonomy (NCBI): domain Eukaryota; kingdom Metazoa; phylum Chordata; class Aves; order Piciformes; family Picidae; genus Picus; species Picus viridis. Next base: position 5,241,644 of record CM066567.1, on the reverse strand, counting down.
AAAATGAACCTAATCCACTACAATCTCCAGGCTCATTGGAGCTTGCTGTCTTATGCTCTCTGCTTTAAAGAGACTCAGGCCTGCAGATTCACAGTGGAAACCAGGAAGGTTATGGTGGCAGAAATCAGTAGGATAGAACATGGCACATTTGGTATCAGGTTCAGTTGTGGCCAGTTTTAGTAGAGCCACTTTTATGAGTAGTATCTTATCCAAGATTTTATTAGAACAGAACAGAACAGAACAGAACAGAACAGAATAGAAGAATAGAATAGAATAGAATAGAATAGAATAGAATAGAATAGAATTAACCAGGTTGGAAAAGACCTTTACAATACAATACAATACAATACAATACAATACAATACACCAGGTTGGAAGAGACCTTCAAGATCATCGCGTCCAACCCATCAACCAATCCAACCCACCCAACATTGAAACTATGCAGCCAAGCACCCCATCAAGTCTTCTCCTGAACACCTCCAATGAAGGTGACTCCACCCTCAGTCTCCTCTTCTCCAGGCTAAGCAACCCCAGCTCCCTCAGCCTCTCCTCATAGGGCTTGTGTTCCAAACCCCTCACCAACTTCGTTGCCCTTCTCTGGACACGTTCCAGCAAGTCAACATCCTTCCTAAACTGAGGGGCTCAGAACTGGACACAGGACTCAAGGTGAGGCCTAACCAGAACAGTGTACAGGGGCAGAATGACCTCCCTGCTCCTGCTGTCCACACTGTTCCTGATGCAGGCCAGGATGCCATTGGCCTTCTTGGCTGCCTGGGCACACTGCAGGCTCATGTTCAGCCTACAATCAACCAGTACCCCCAGGTCCCTCTCTGCCTGGCTGTTCTCCAGCCACTCTGACCCCAGCCTATAGCACTGCATGGGGCTGTTGTGCCAATGTGCAGAACCTGGCACTTGGATGTGCTCAATCTCATGCCCTTGGACTCTGCCCATCTGTCCAGCCTGTCGAGGTCCCTCTGCAAAGCCTCTCTGCCCTCCAGCAGATCAACTCCTGCCCCCAGCTTGGTGTCATCTGCAAATTTACTGATGATGGACTCAATGCCCTCATCCAGATCATCAATAAAGATGTTGAAGAGCATGGGCCCAGCACTGATCCTTGGGGCACACCACTAGGGACTGGCTGCCAGCTGGATGTGGCACCATTCACCACCACTCTCTTTGAGATCATTGAGTTCAACCTATCATCCAACACTATCTAATCAACTAATCCATGGCACCAAGTGCCTCATCCGGGCTCTTTTTAAGCACCTCCACCACCTCCATGGGAAGCCCATTCCAGTGGGCAATCACTCTCTCTATGAAGCACTTCTTCCTAACATCCAGCCTAAACCTCCCCTGGCACAGTATGAGACTGTGTCCTCTTGTTCTGGTGCTGGTTGCCTGGGAGAAGAGACCAGCCCCACCTGGCTACAACCTCTCTTCAGGTAGTTGTAGACAGCAATAAGGTCTCCTCTGAGCATCCTCTTCTCCAGGCTAATCAACCCCAGCTCCCTCAGCCTCTCCTCATATGGCTTGATCTCCAAACCGCTCCCCAGCTTTGTTGCCCTTCTCTGGACACTTTCCAGCAACTCAACATCTTTCCTAAACTGAGTGGCCCAGAGTCAGGATGATGTGAATTGCCTCCTTGGACCTCCCTATGATTTTGAAAGATTAGGGTTATAGTACAATCATGTGACATCCAAATCAAAAGCTAATTTTGATCATGTTACCAAGTTTGACACTCATTTCACTACATGTATTACACTGATCGATTCCGATTTCATTGCATTCTGTAGTGTGGTGTGCTGTTGTAAAGACTTTATTGGTGCCCTCTATTTGTTTTGGCTTGATGGATCGAGAAATTGTTTGCATTGTCCAGGTCTGTTCATTTAACAGGTATTCATTTAAATGGGTAATAAGATACAAGGGTTGTGTAATGAGACGGAAAATTGCTATGCACATATTAGGCGATTACTATGGTTTTTGTCCAAATCAATTTTGGCAGAAAATAATAAATCTAGAAAATGAACTTGGAGCCTACATTGCAGAATGGCAATCAGTAGGTCACTCTTGTGAAAATATTTTCCCATTTGTTCTTGTTTAATGGGGAAGGAAGCCATTGCCTTACTTAACAGGAATTTCACAGCAAGGTAATGGAGCTGTATGAAAAGGAATATGTATCTGGACTGAAAATTCCCTCAGACAGAGAGTCATGTTTTCTTGTCTTTGTTCTCTATTGAATGTTCTCTATTGAGGTTTTTACCAGTCACCTCCTTAAAAGAGCTAGTCTTTATAATGGCCAAGAATAAGAAGGAAAAATGTGGAAGTTGTGATTGAGACTAGGAAGACAGCTCAAATGTGGGTTTACCAGGGAAGGCTTGGATCACACTTTCCCCAGCCTTGCTGTGGTCTCCCAGTCTTTCCTTCATCCCTCTATCTGGAGTCCACATATAAAACATATATGTGGGATTTTTTAGAACTTTGTATTCCTCCACCTAGAGTTTAGCACAAACCAAAACTGTCTAGAATGTGAATGCAGTCATTATCTGTGTCTCTGTGTCCACTGAATAGCAGTTCTATTGTAATCAGGCTATAGTCAAGTACAGGTAAATTTCCATGGTAGAAGCTGAGTAGATCTTGACTAAGCCTTTGGTTTGTGCTGTGTGAATCAATGTCCAGAGCTCTAAGAACAAGTCTAGAAGCTAAAAGCTATCTCCCAATAAGTTAACAGCAACAAGGAGACATCCAGCAGCTGCCTACACACTTCTCATCTCCTATCGACTGTTGCAAAACAGAGTGAACATTGAAATTAAGCCCTTTCAGAATAATTTGGTTCAAGTCTAGCCTAAAAGAATAACATCTTCTCACTTGGTCATTTACAGCTCAAAAGCTTTCTTGGAAGCCATTTCTTTCCCCAGCCCTAGAGCTACTAATTGCTATGTAACAGCTGTGATGTACTACCAGACCGTGAAGCAATTTCCACACTAATAAATTTAAATATGCTTCTGACCTTCCTCAAGCACTGAAGCCAACTAACCTAGAAAGGCTGGCACCCATACTATTAAATAGTCTTTCTATGCAGAACACGTTAAGAGTATCCAAAATGACTACTGAAAATAGTCTTTGTACTGTGTTAACTCCCAAACTGTACCCAAGAATTTTCTGGGAGATAGGTAGCTTGCCCAGGCCAAAATTGAAACCATAACTCAATTAATAATTCAGCAATGTAGACAACCAAATACCAGTATGACAAATGTTGCCTGACACTATTTAACTTCCTAGTATAAACACTGTATGACTGTACAGACCGACTTAATATATGTTAGAAGACCAGGTTTTTTCATTATCAAGTGCTAGCAACAATAACCAGTAGGAAGCAGAATTGACATTTTAGAATTAACCAGGTTGGAAGAAACCTTTGAGATCATCGAGTCCAACCTATCATCCAACTCTATCTAATCAGCTAAACCATGGCACCAAGCAGCCCATCCAGTCTCTTCCTAAACGCCTCCAGTGATGGTGACTCCACCACCTCCCTGGGCAGCACATTCCAATGGGCAATAACTCTTTCTATGAAAAACTTCTTCCTAACATCCAGCCTAAACCTCCCCTGGCACAGCTTCAGACTGTGTCGTATTATTCTAGTGCTGGTTGCCTGAGAGAAGAGACCAACCCCCACCTGGCTACAACCTCCCTTCAGGGAGTTGTAAACAGCAATAAGGTCTGCCCTGAGCCGCCTCTTCTCCAGGCTAAGCAACCCCAGCTCCCTCAGCCTCTCCTCATAGGGCTTGTGCTCCAAAACCCCTCCCCAGCTTTGTTGCCCTTCTCTGGACACGTTCCAGCAAGTCAACATCCTTCCTAAACTGAGGGGCCCAGAACTGGACACAGGACTCAAGGTGTGGCCTAACCAGTGCAGAGTTCAGGGGCAGAATGACCTCCCTGCTCCTTCTGGCCACACTGTTCCTGATGCAGGCCAGGATGCCATTGGCCTTCTTGGCCACCTGGGTACACTGCTGGCTCATGTTCAGCCTACTATCAACCTGTCCCCCTAGGTCTCTTTCAGTATTTTGTTCAGTCACATGCTGCAGTGTTATGCCATAGTCTTACAAATTCATTCTTTTTAAACAGGAGAGTGCTGGACTGCACCTTCAGGAAACAGGAGCTACTGTAAAGCAAACAGGAAGTAATAATGACATTAACAGTTACTTGCAATGTGGTTATTACCTTCACCTGAGCACGATCAATGTCTACTCCTGCCACTACCCATAGCCTTGGCATTTCTAGCACAATGCATCAGATCTCTTACTCTGACAAACTGCCTGTTCTTTAGTTCTAATTTATCCCATTGAGAGGTGCACTACTTATGGTCCAGTACGGCCAAGATCAACAGCATTCTGGCCTGTGTTAGAAACTGTGCAGTCAGCAGGAGCAGGGAAGTGATCAAAGTGCCCCTGTACTCTGCACTGCTGTGGTCGCACCTTGAGTACTGTGCTCAGTTTTAGACCACTCACTACAAAACAGACACTGAGTTGCTGGAGCATGTTCAAAGGGCAATGAAGCTGGTGAAGGGTCTGGAGAATAGCTCCTACCGGAACTGGAGTTGTTTAGTCTGGAGAAGAGGAGGCTCAGGAAGGAATTTGTCACTCTCTACAATCACCTGAAAAATTACTTCTCCAAAAAGGTTGTCAAGCACTGGAACAAGCTGCCCTGAAAATTGGTTGAGTCACCGTCCCTACAGGTATTTAAAAGAAGTGTAGGTGTGGCACCTACAGACATGGTTTAGTGGTGGATTTGGCAGTGCTGGATCAACAGGTGGACTCAATGATATTAAAGGTCTTCTCCAATGTAAATGATTTTATGATTCTGCTATTCTATGAATATAGTTAATATGATGCTAGGCTCCTAACTTGCAATAAGCTCCATGCGGAGTACCTGCCTTTGCCCAAAGCCCTTTTGAAGCCTCTAAAGCTTCACAGGAGCACAAGACTCAGAAGACATGCAGCTCACTCCAAGCCTGGGGATGAAGATTGGTCTCAGAATTTAATTTCAATAGAATTGGGCTTCTGTGATTTTATTTTAGGAATTTTGTTTATCATTATACTTCTCTAAGTCAAAACAAAACAAGTCTTGTTCTGATTCTGTCTTTCAGAGTGACTTTGCAAAAATTGGTTTTGCTCCAAAAATCATACCTTCTAAGCATCTCAATTCCTTATGTAAATTGAACTGGACAGGAAGGTCAGTTAGCAGTGAAATAACATTATTTAAAAATAAATACCCATCATGCATTGGAAATATCCATTAGGGAAACATTAGTGAGCTACAGATTTATGTTTCCCAGCTTGCAGCTTCAGACTGTCTATTTTAATTTTGTTCATATGCCACTGGTTATCTGCAGTAGATTTAATATTCTGCAATACCACATTTTATGTGATCTCTCTGGTCCTCTTTCTCTTGCCTTCCATTTACTACTCCATGCTATTATTTGGTTGCATGAAGGAGCTTGGCTATTACTCTGTTGTTCCATTGCTGCTGCCAGAGTAGCTTTGATCAATACTGCTTGCAAAAAAATTAGATCATAAAATGCAGTGCATTAAACTGAACTTTTTTTTTCAGCTCTTCTAAGAACTTTCATTTCAAATACAGGAGCTATAAATGGTCTACACCCCACTTTTTGCTTTTTAGTGTATTTTGCAGACTATTAAATATAAAATGCATATGAACAGTTAGTTCATCCTTGAAGAAACACATTGAGTTGGAAGTTTTTTAATGCTGTGCTATAGATTTGTACTTCCAGGTGTTTTCAGTTCCAACTTGAAGTGTACAAGACAACGGGACAGAGCTAACAGGACAATTTATTGTCTACCTCTAGCTACAATGTTTCTCCATCAATAAAAGGGCAACAGTACACAAGGAAGTTGTGGCAGTCTTGCTTTCTGTGGACTCTGCAGGGTGTCAAGCTTTTGTGTTGTATATAACAGAGTTCACATTTTTATCACTGAAATTATTATTCCATAACACAACACCAGGGTGTCTTTCTAATGACATTTTAATGCCAAATGGTTGATTCAGCAACAAGACCTATTCACACCTTTAAAACAATTTATGCAAAGTTAAATGAACAACTGTACCTAGCATACAGTCACTAACCTAATCATCTTAATCTTAATAACCCACACAGGAAACTCACAAACAGCAATTTTACACTGAGTGGGCTGCTTTCCATTCACTTTGAAGATTTCCATAATAAAGCTCTGTCTGGAATCAGAGTAGTTCTCCATTCCTAAGTGCTACAGGCTAGAAAGTGTCCTTTTTCTAAGTATTTGAAAGAGAATTATTATTTTCTCTCAACTACAGTAGGCCTGACCATTTATCAGAACTATGAAGGTAAAATACACCAGCAGAAAGGGTAACTTAAGAAGCTACAACTAGTTTTGCAAGTTGTTTCCCCTCCGGACATGTATTCTTGCCAAGTTGTAAAAGCACTTGTGACTGTCCAGGTCTGTGTCTACATACAGGCTGGTTTTCCCATCAATACTGAAAGGTCTAAAATACATAGATGTTAAAAATAGCATGTTTAGGTCCTGGATTTTTGCCACACTGCAAGAAGGTGAGGTCACCATTTTGCTGAAGAAAAGTATATCATCCTGGAACTCCATCACAGCAATCAGTGGGCATCCACTGATGCTATCCAAGTGAAACTGTTTAAGTAAATGCCTAAGTTATAGTGACACTGTTTAAGTTACTGTTAAATATACTGCATTAGTCTTCTAAGAAGGACCATTGATCAGGGCCTTTAAGGCATAAAACTGTTCACTTTGGATAAAGAATGTGTTCCTTTCTAGAAGCCACGTCCTTGAAGAGTAGCTGATTGATGAAGCTTAGCCTGTGTGGAAGTTCCCATCAAATTAAGACAAAAGGCTTTAAGATGACACCACAGACAGGAAGACCCAAAGAAACAAGAACTTCTTGTCAACAGAAGAAACTTCTACCAGCAAACCATGAAGATGGGTATAGCTAGAAGAGCATTCCAAAACAGGGAATGGAAAAGAGAGTAATAAATCTATACAGACCAGAAGGAAACAAGCAATAGGTTCTGCTTCCTGATTAAATCATAAATCATTTTGCTTCCTGATTAAATCATTAAATCATTCCTGGAAAATCATATGAAGATGGCTTGCACCCTGTAGCTCTGAATCCATACACCACCCTCACCTCAGTTCACAACAGTAACACTTATTTAACCATATTGTGCTTGGTGGATGCTTTCTTCAAAGCCAGACCAGTTCAGCCTTCAAATGGGAGAATCCCACAATGGAAAGAAAGGTGAAGCTGTGTTGGACTGTGCTTCTCCAAGGGTTAAAATCACCTCTGCTATTTGGTAATGTATTGGCAAGTGAATTAGAACAGTGGCAAAGTGATAATAACATTGTGACTCTTAAAAGAGGAAAACAGAATGGAAAAGGAAACAGAAGAAGAGATTTGGTTGCACAAAATGTTGCCATGCACAAATAGGCAGTTAGAGTCCTGATATCTGGCAGAAAAATCCATATGAAAGCTCACCAGTATCTGGAGAAGGAGGATGATGAGAATGATGAGCACAAAGATAAGAACTACCTTGGACATAAAGCCATGTTGTGAGGTGTGAAACCACCAAGAATGGCCATTTAGACTTAGCCTAGGAAATCCTGACTTCCAACTCCAGGTCGTGAAGAAGCCAGGGTAGGATGCACAACAGGAGTTTCCTTGCACCTTGCCAGTCTTCAGTTCCCCTGAAGACTTAAGCATTTGCTTAAGCATTTGCTTAAATCCAGGGGCAGCTGGGACAGGAAAGGCCAGCTTGTCAGCTAGTCTAGTTTGCAGTACAGGAGCTTCTTTGTACAGATGTGCCCAGGTTGGATGATAGCCTCTTCTGCACACTGAGCTGTGCTTTGCCCTTGGCCCAGTGAAGCTGGATCTGAGATTTACTGCCTTCTCTTTCGGTATTGGTAGTTCTTTACACCAATATATCTCTTTTAGTGGAACACTATGAGACCATACATTTGCCTTCACTGAGTTTGAAATGACTAAACTACACAAGCCACAGAGCAAGAAAGAAATCCATTCCTCCATGACTAATTGCAACTGGGACAATCATGATTTATCTCCTTGCCATGGTGCAGCTTGTAGACACACTTCAGTGACAAATGTCAGCTAAGCCAGCCTTCATAATCAGGCAGCAGAACCCGTTTCTTGTTTCCTTCTGGTCTGTATAGGTTCATTACTCTCTTTTCCATTCGCTGTTTTGGAATGCTCTTCTAGCTATCCCCATATTTGCTAGATTATGCAAGTAGCTGTCACCCTCAGAAAACATGGATTTTAAAAAATATACTTCCTGCAATGTCTTCCAAGGGAGACTGCAACCTGCAGAATATTAGCAAAGCAATATGGAGAGTTTGCTCTCCAGAATCAGAATGAAAATTATTATAACATTTCACTAAACCTACATTTCTAGCTTTGTCACCAGGGTTTTTTTTTTGGTAAGTCATATCATCTTCCCATGCTACACAGAGGAAAGTAAGAAAATTGTTTTGTTATTCACATTCTCACCTACAATATATATTTTGGTCCATTCTCTGCCAACCTTCTTTAGACATGGAGATGATAATATAGAATAGAATAGAATAGAATAGAATAGAATAGAATAGAATAGAATAGAATAGAATAGAATAGAATAGAATAGAATAGAATAGAATAGACCAGCTTGGAAGAGGCCTTCAAGATCATCACATCCAACGCATCATCCAACACCACATAATCAACTAAACCATGCAACCAAGCAGCCCATCAAGTCTCCTCCTAAAAACCGCCAGTGATGGTGACTCCACCACCTCTCCGGGCAGCACATTCCAATGGGCAATCACTCTCTCTGCAAAGAATTTCTTCCTAACATCCAGTCTGAACCTCCCCTGTTGCAGCTTGAGACTGTGTCCTCTTGTTCTGGTGCTGGTTGCCTGGGAGAAGAGACCAACCCCTGCCTGTCTACAACCTCCTTTCAGGTAGTTGTAGAGAGCAAGAAGGTCACCCCTGAGTCTCCTCTTCTCCAGGCTAAGCAACCCCAGCTCCCTCAGCCTCTCTTCATAGGGCTTGTGTTCTAAACCCCTCAACAATTTTCTTTCCCTTCTCTGGACACGTTCCAGCAACTCAACATCTTTCCTAAACTGAGGGGCCCAGAACTGGACACAGGACTCAAGGTGTGGCCTAACCAGTGCAGTGTACAGGGGCAGAATGACCTCCCTGCTCCTGCTGGCCACCCTGTTCAATAGTATTTGTGACATCATAGCTCCAATAGAGATCAGTGGCCAGTACATTTCAGGTTGCATAGCTTCTGCAAAAGCTTGTATTTTTGTCTAGGCTCATTGTACAGTTTCATACTCCATAATTTGTACCTTTACTGTCACCTTTCCTCTAGTTGCAGCAGAAAATCCAAGCACACCCTTAAGCTACCATGGTTTAGAGAATTCTGTAAAGCTGTGCTTTGTTACATATGTTGGAGTGAGTGGAGAGATGGTGCAGCAGACGACACACAAGTATGCAGCAAAGTGTTGGTCCTTGTAGGATCAATATGATCTCTTATATCTGTGAGGGTTTGTCTTGTGCATACATTTGCATGATGCACTTTAATAGTTATATCTTCAAAGTTAACCTTGCAAATCGGTATTTAAATGCATGGCAGTGGTGTCTGGACTGCTGATAGCCCCGGCATGTGTATGAGGGTTTGCAATCCACAGCTCACAGCCTAGGGTAGTTTAAATTCTGTTAAACACTGTACAGAACTTAACAGCAATATGTGAGCAATAAATGTACATGAATGAAATCAGACTCATCAAACCTGCAGATTATATAGTCAACTTTTCCTTTCAAATGAAGAGTCAGTTGTTACCTCCTAGAACAAACCAGCATGTTTAAAGTAGTTCAGTAGATACTACTGAAAAAAGTCGCTTAAGTGCAAGTAGTCACTGATGAAGCTCCTTAACTAATGAAAGCCACATGCTAATAACATTGATAATATCTCATTATTTGTTCATTTTTGTTCATTTAGGTGCACAAATAACAGAAAAATTGTAGCAATTTTCTGTCACAATTGTAGATAGTGCAATACCTATAATATAATGGGAGCAGATATTGATCTGATAGAGGGCAGAAGGGCTCTGCAGGGGGACCTCGACCGACTGGACAGATGGGCAGAGTCCAACATAATGGCATTCAACAAGTCCAAGTGCTGGGTGCTGCACTTTGGCCACTGCAACCCCATGCAGAGCTACAGGCTGGGGTCGGACTGGATGGAGAGCAGCCAAACAGAGAGGGACCTGGGGGTGCTGATTGACAGCCACCTAAACATGAGCCAGCAGTGTGCCCAGGTGGCCAAGAAGGCCAACGGCATCCTGGCCTGCATTAGGAATAGTGTGGCCAGCAGGAGCAGGGAGGTCATTGTGCCCCTGTATTCAGCACTGGTTAGGCCACACCTTGAGTCCTGTGTCCAGTTCTGGGCCCCTCAGTTTAGGAAGGACATCGAGACACTTGAACGTGTCCAGAGAAGGGCAACAAGGCTGGGGAGAGGCCTTGAGCACAAGCCCTATGAGGAGAGGCTGAGGGAGCTGGGGTTGCTTAGCCTGGAGAAGAGGAGTCTCAGGGGAGACCTCATTGCTCTCTACAACTACCTGAAGGGTGGTTGTAGCGAGGAAGGGGTTGGCCTCTTCTCCCTAGCAACCAGCACCAGAACAAGGGGACACAGTTTCAAGCTGCACCAGGGGAAGTTTAGGCTCAAGGTGAGGAGAAAGTTCTTCACAGAGAGAGTTGTTAGCCATTGGAATGGGCTGCCTGGGGAGGTGGTGGAGTCACCATCCCTGGAGGTGTTCAAGAGGGGATTGGACGTGGCACTTGATGCCATGGTCTAGTCATGAGGTGTTAGGTGCCAGGTTGGACTTGATGATCTTTGAGGTATCTTCCATCCTTGGTGATACTGTGATACCTAATGCCATATATTCTGCAATACAGTCCAGTTATTTATACCACATGTGCAATAGTTGCATACATTGACTTTAAAAGCATAATTTTGCTTAGCATTTCAGCTCTTAGTCACTTCTGTCATCCTTAACAACTTTGTAAATTAATTTTGTCATCTTTTACAAAGTTAAACCAGACTGGACATAGTGTAGAACTTCCAGAATCTAGCAGATTTCTGATTAAAAATCTTTATTTCTCCTTTGAATTGAGTTAACATTTGTTCTTACCAGAAATGCCAGACAGCTTTGAAAGGTAAACTTCAGGTCACTCACAATGTCAAGCATTATCCTGGAGTACTGTCTCCAGTTCTGGAGCCCCCTATTACAGGAAGGATCTGGACATGCTGGAACTTGTCCAGAGAAGGGCCATGAGGATGATCAGAGGGCTGGAACTCCTCTCCTATGAGGACAAACTAAGGGAGTTGGGGTTGTTCAGTCTGGAGAAGAGAAGGCTCCAAGGAGACACTATTGTGGTCTTCCAGTATCTGAAGGGGGCTACAAGAAAGCTGGGGAGGGACTTTTTAGGTGGTCAGGGAGTGATAGGACTATGGGCAATGGAACAAAACTAGAAATGGGTAGATTCAGATTGGATGTTAGGGAAGTTCTTCCCCATTAGGGTGGTAAAACACTGGCACAGGTTGCCCAGGGAGGTGGTAGAAGCCCCATCCCTGGAGGTTTTTAAAGCCAGGCTGGATGTGGCTCTGAGCAACCTGATGTAGTGTGAGGTGTCCCTGGCCATAGCAGGGGCTGGAACTAGATGATCCATGAGGTCCCTTCCAACCCTAACAATTCTATGATGCTATGATTATACTTCAATCTCCACCTGGCAATGCTCAAACATTAAGTGCAGTTTACAACTAATAGCTGAAATTTTCTTTTTACACAGATAAGTTATTCAACACAAACTGCTGCATTATATAATAACCTTTCCTTCCAAAATTATTCACACTGGTATACTATATATATTTAGATAGAAGAATACCTTGACCAGAATCAGGAAAAAAACTGTCATTATTATTTCACAGTGATGCCAAAACCAAACTGACAGGTCCAAGAAATACTAATGAACACTCAGCAGCAGCAGGCACAATACTTCTCTCTGCTGCACTATATCTGTCTGGAGAGAGAACTAAAACAGACACATGTAAGGTAAGAAAGAGAATGTAGAGAGACTGACAAAAAAAACAATAAAAAAATGAAACTTAGAATACAAATCAAAAATAAGACACATAGAATCATAGACTCATAGAATCAACAAGGTTGGAAAAGACCTCAAAGATCATTGAGTCCAACCTGGCACCCAAGACGTCATGACTACCAGACCATGGCACCAAATGCCACATCCAATCCCTTCTTGAACACCTCCAGGGATGGTGACTTCACCACCTCCCTGGGCAGCACATTCCAATGGCTAACAACTCTCTCTGTGAAGAACTTTCTTCTCACCTCAAGCCTAAACTTCCCTTCGTGCAGCTTGAGACTGTGTCCTCCTGTTCTGGTGCTGGTTGCCTGGGAGAAGAGACCAACCCCCTCCTGGCTACAACCACCCTTCAGGTAGTTGTAGGCAGCAATAAGGTCTCCCTGAGCCTTCCCTTCTCCAGGCTAAACAATCCCAGTTCCCTCAGCCTCTCCTCATAGGGCTTGTGCTCAAGGCCTCTCCCCAGCCTTGTTGCCCTTCTCTGGACACGTTCAAGAGTCTCAATGTCCTTCCTAAACTGAGGGGCCCAGAACTGGACACAGGACTCAAGGTGTGGCCTAACCAGTGCTGAGTACAAGGATGAGTACATAGGAGAAAGTTAGGAAAGACAAAGAAACCACCTCAAATGCCATAGCTAGAATCCTGGTCAGGAGTACAACTAGGGACTGAAGATGAGAAAAAGTGGGAAAACTTAGGAACAGGGTGGTGACTGAAAGTCCCTGGCTAGAATTATATCCAGTTGGGAATTTCTCTGGTGTAACACCTCCATTTGAAACATTACAGAACAAGCAATCACACACAGAGTGGTTGATAATCTATTTGTGTGAATTGTTCTTTTAGGGTAGTATGTACTTTCATGAAATTGGTTCAAAGTACTCCAAGAAACTCCATGAAATTTATAGCCAAAATGTAAAAATATGTGTGCATGAATATTAACAGAATGTTATGTGATGGGTTGGGACTGGTTAGCAGCCAAAATCCCATCCAGCCACTCACTGCCCCCTCAGAAGGACAGGGGTGGAACTTTGAAAGAATAGGAGAAAGAAAGCTTGTGGGTCAAGATAAAGACAGGATGATCCTTTACCAATTGCCATCAGAGGAAAAACAGACTCAGTTTGGGAAAAAAAAAAAAATTCCTTACCCATTGAGATATATGTATTTAATTGCTGGTCCAGGTTTTGGAAGAAAATAAACAAAACCCTTCAATATTAGAACACCTGAGGAAAACACACTTGGGGAAAACAGCTTTCATCTCCCCATTTCCCTGGACAACTTCACCCCAAACTCCTCTCCTGCCCCCTTGTTACTACTGCAGGTTACACTGAGTCCCTTCAGTGACATGTGTGGAACAAGGAGTGTCAAAGTTGGGAATGTAGAAGCCATTACACAGTGGTTTCCCGCTCCTCCAGCCCAGGTCCTCCAGGACTTGTAGCTCCTCAGCAGTATATCATCTGCTCCTCCTCCTTTATGTTCCCTTCACTGGTTTTCACTCCTTTTTGCACCCTCCTCCTCTTCTATAAGGCATTGTTCTTCCCTTTAAAAAATTCATTATCATAGTAGGGGCCACCTGCACAACCCAAGGGCTCAGCTGTGCCCTGCGGTGGATAGGATGGACCCAGCTGGAACTTGCTGTTTCTGGCATGAGGAAGCCCCAGCTACTCCTCACAGAAGTTTCCCCTCAGCACCCACTGCCAGAAGCTTGCCACAGGCAGCTAGTGCAAATTCAGATATGAGTGGTAGATTAGTGTGTGTATATCCATTGTATTTATGAATATATAACTCATGTTGATGCATTTTGCATATCCTTGTCTCCACAGAGATGTACAGCTCTAAATAAAATCAAGTCAAATGATACTGGTCAAACAACTGCCAGGAAAAGACCAAAGGAGCAGGAAAATCCTGTCTTCAATGCATTTTAAAAATGTTTTCTTTCCCTGATGTTGGTACTTTCACAGTCAGCAGATCTTAAAAAAGGCTGACACACAAATGCCCTCTGAAATTTCACTGCAGTCCAGCATAAAGTAATGGGACACAGCAGGTGTCACTGCTGCATGCCTGATATCTACAACTACCTGAAGGCAGGTTGTAACCAGGAGGGGGTTGGTCTCTTCTCCCAGGCAAGCAGCACCAGAACAAGAGGACACAGTCTCAAGCTGTGCCAGGGGAAGTTTAGGCTTGAGGTGAGGAGAAAGTTCTTCACAGAGAGAGTTGTTAGCCATTGGAATGGGCTGCCCAGGGAGGTGGTGGAGTCACCATCCCTGGAGGTGTTCAAGAGGGGATTGGACATGGTATTTGGTGCCATGGTCTAGTAATCATGAGGTGTTGGGTGCCAGGTTGGACTTGATGATCTTTGAGGTCTTTTCCAACCTTATTGATTCTATGATTCTATGATATTTTGTAGAATTTAAACATGTTCTCCTTTTTTTTCCTTCAGTCTCTTACCAGTACTAGATTCCACCATGAGCTACAAACACTATGTAGGCAGTGACAATGTCACTTCTTTTGTATTCCTTGTAGAGCAGAAGTGTGCAGCTGAAACTGTATGAAAGCTGAAGAATTACTGTGCCATTTGAAGTCAAAATCATTGTGCTTGAACTGCTGCAGCTGTAGGTTCTCACAGGACTACTGGCCTCCAGGCTTATGGATGATAAACATACTGCTGCTAGCCAGGAAAGATTAGTAAACATATTGCTTGTGCTTCTGGAAAACTGTCACTGTGTACTCTCCCAAAAGAACAAGTTCTGATCTATATTTTAAGTAGCAGCTGCTCCGCGTGCTAAAATGGCCTGTGCATATTTATTCTGTTTTGCTTTCCACAGAGTTCTTATAATCTCAGTTGCCCACAAGTGTGGGACAGGAGAGGAAATCTGACGTTAAATTGAGTGGTTTCTGGCACTTTCCAGAGTAGAGAACAGCCCTTGAAGAACTAGGTGACATTTAAGCAATGAAATCCATACACACATATGCTTTCTCGCTCTCACTGCTGAAAACACATGCACACACACACACACAAACCTCCTGACAGCGTTTCATTGGGACTTAAGTACTTATTAGAAAATCACAGAGCCACTGCAGCTAAAAAGGACATCTCAAGATTCTCTAGTCTATCCCACCCGCTCAAAGCAGGGTCACCAAAAGCATCCTGCCTGTGGCTTCATTCAGTCAGGTTTTGAATTTCTTCAAGAATGGAGACTTTTATACCCTCTCTAGGCATCTATGGAGCTCACATGTTCCCATCCCTTCATGTTTGTGACCCTTTGCTAGACTTTCTCCATATGTTCATAGCCCTATTCTATAGGTGAGCCCAGGACTGTAGCCAGTGGTCCAGTTGTGGCCTGTCTGGTGCTGAAGAATGAGGAAGGAACATCTATCAACCTGTTGGTAACGTTCACCTTAACACAACCCATAACACTGTTAATCATCTTTGTTTCGAGCATACACTGCTCACTCAGATTCCACTTCTTGTTCACCAGGATCCCTAGATCCTTCTCTGCAAAGCTGCCTTCTAAACAGTCAGACCCCAGCCCATACCCATCCATCCAGTTATTCAGATGCAGGACTTGCTTTTCTCTTTGTTGAGTTTCCTGAGATTCCTGTTTGCTTATTTGTCCCACCTGCTCTGATGTATCAACCACTTCTCCTGAGTTTATGTAGACTGCAAACTTGCTGAGGATACACTCTGTCCCACCACACAGGTCATTAAACGAGGATATTAAGCAGCATTAGTGTTGTTATCAACCCCTCAGATCAATCACCAATGAATGGCCTTCCAATGAATTGGTGCTCTGCTTGCTGATCACAACCCTTCAAGCTGAGAAGTTTGGCCACTTTTCGGTGAACCTCTATCCACGCTTATCTAGCCTGTACTTCAGGAGCTTGTCTATGAGGACATTATGTGAAACAGCATTGATAGCCCTGTCAGGATGAAAAACAGCCCCTGCTCTCTCCTGATCCACCAAGCCAATCGACTCCTGGTGAAAATGTATCAAGCTGGTTAAGTATTTTCTGCCCTTCATAAATCCATGCTGACTAGTCCCAGACAGCTTCTTGTCCTAAACATCTTTGGAAATGGCTCACATCTTTGGAAAAACCTTTCCAGGGAGCAAAGTGAAGCTGCTCTGTAATTCCCCTAAACCTTCCATCTTGCTGTTCTTGAAGAGAGGAAAGACATTTGCTGCCTTCCATTCATATTTGCAAATGACTTACAACAGTGGCAAAGAGCTAATAATATTGCAACTCATTTGAAGTAACTTTTAAGGAGACAGAAGAATAGACTTGGCTGCACAAAACGTTGCCATGCACAAAGGGGTAGTTGGAGCAGAAAAATCAACAGGAAAGCTCATCAGTATTTGGAAGAGGAGGATCAGTTTTACAAGGGCTTGTGATAGGGTGAGACAAAATGAATTGAAGCTTGAGAAGGGTAGATTTAGACTAGATATTAGGAAGAAACTGTTTACAGTGAGGGCAGTGAGACACTGGAACAGGTTGCCCAGGGAAATTATGGATGTCCCCTCCCTGGAGATGTTCAAGGCCAGGTAGAATGAGGCCTTGAGCAACCTGGTCAAGTGGAAGGCATCCTTGTCTATGGTCAGGGGGTTTTAACTAGATGATCTTCAAGGTTTCAACCCAAACCATTCTATAAATCTGTGACTGGTGAAGAGTCTGAAATGTTCAAAGTATACAGAAAGATAGTGAATAACTCCAAACCAGCAAGTTCTCACTACAGCCTAAATAATGGAAGTCCTCTTCAAGAACAAGATGCAAAACTGTTGGAACTTATGTTCATAATGAGTGAACTTTACTCAATTACATATCAACCTCCCTTCAGGTAGTTGTAGAGAGCAATAACGTCTCTCCTCAGCTTCCTCTTCTCCAGGCTAAGCAACCCCAGTTCCCTCAGCCTCTCCTCACAGGGCTTGTGCTCCAAACCCCTCCCCAGCTTTGTTGCTCCTCTCTGGACATGTTCCAGCAAGTCAAGGTGCTGCAGACCTGGTGAAAGCTTGTGTGGCCCTTGACTGCTCAAGCTGGGCACTGCCCACACCATGAGTCTCATTTCAAGTGCCCTGAGGAATCCTGGAAATGGCCTGAGAAACACAACAGGAGTATGCGAGGCAAGAGCTGCTCCAGGGACTGCCTCAGCCATTGGCCCTGTGGGATTGGCCCTGCTAGTTCAGGGACCAGAATTGCCAGGCAGTGAGGAATGAACTGTGGCCACCACACCTGTAGGAAGACAACTGCTTTATGCTGCTTACACCCAGCATTTAATTCCAAGTATTTTGTTCCACCACTGGCAGCAGCAGTCAAAGGCATGAGGGCCCAGCTGGTGTTCTCATCAGTGCTGCTGCAGAAGACAGGTCAGTAACTGGCTGCAGAACTGGTGCTGGCTACACTGTTTTGGACTCTGTGATGAGGGACCCTGTTTACAGATGAGCGTTTGCTTGAGAGACATGAGATACACCTCACTGAGGAGGGCAAAGCTCTTTTCAGCAACAGGATGTCTGACCTCACTGGCAGGATTTCAAACTGAGAACGATGAGGGAACACAAAGATGAGAACAACCTTCTTGGACACAAAGTCATGTTGTGAGGTGTGACGTTACTAAAAATGGCTATAGAGACTTAGCCTAGAAAATCCTGACTTCCACCTCCAGGTCACAAGGAAAGAACCTTTTGGAACTTCTCCACTTTCACAACCATTGCTTCATCTGAGGAGGAGGCTCAGGGGAGACCTTATTGCTGTCTACAACTACCTGAAGGGAGGTTGAAGCCAGGAGGGGATTGGTCTCTTCTCCCAGGCAACCAGCACCAGAACAAGAGGACACAGTTTCAAGCTGTGCCAGGAGAAGTTTAGGCTCATAGTGAGGAGAAAGTTCTTCACAGAGAGAGTTGTTAGCCATTGCAATGGGCTGCCCAGGGAGGTGGTGGAGTCACCATCCCTGGAGGTGTTCAAGAAGGGATTGGACATGGCACTTTGTGCCATGATTTTCTAGTCATGAGGTGTTGGGTGGCAGGTTGCATTCGATGACCTTTGAGGTCTTTTCCAACCTTATTGATTCTATGATCTCCTGTGCACCTTCTGAGCTGCTGACATAGCACCACAGAGGCGCTGGTCAGTGAGCAACCTCCGAGTGGCAGTACCAAAGTATTTGTGCTGATGCTAATGCCTTTGCCACTGTTACTGTATGCCTTCTCTGCTGTGCACCAGCATGCGTGTCTGTGCTGCTATGTGCTGAAGCAAGACTGTGGAAATGCTCCAGCAGGAAGAAATTAGTATCTGTCAGCCAAACCCCTTTCCAGCCTTGCTTTTGTCAGCCCAGTGCAGAAGGCAGCATGAGGGAAGCAGTAAGCAGCTAAGGGCGGCAATTCCTCAAACCACTGCCAAAACCCATGCATGGCCTCAGACAGACAGAGTGGGATAGCAGGTACACATCCACAGGACATGGTTGCTAAACAGTGCTGAGGATTACCAGATTACTAGGAGCACTACTCCCTGTTGTTTTGGGAACTGAAATCAATTCTCAATGTATCACAGTATCACCAGGGTTGGAAGAGACCTCAAAGATCATCGAGTCCAACCTGTCACCACAGACCTCATGACTAGACCATGGCACCAAATGCCACGTCCAATCCCCTCTTGAACACCTCCAGGGATGGTGACTCCACCACCTCCCCAGGCAGCGCATTCCAATGATGGATGACTCTCTCTGTGAAGAACTTCCTCCTCACCTCAAGTATCACAGTGCTACTTGTATCTAAATACCAGAAGGACAATCCAAAGCTTCTGTGGCCTCTGACTGCCCAAGCTGGGCTCTGCCCCCACCTCGAGCTGGATTTCAAGGACAAGTGTCCTGAGGAATCCCAGAAATAGCCTGAGGAAAGAGCTAGGAGCGGGTGAGGCAAGAGTTGCTCCAGCCTCACTGTTGTAACAGTGTTTCTTAAAAACTAGTAGAAGCAGCCAGGGTAGGATGCACAACTGAAGTTTCCTTGCACCTCGATAGTCTCTGGCTTCCTTAGCATTTGCTTACATCCAGGGGCAGCTGGCACAGTTTGCATTACTTTGCTTTTTTGTACCAAGATGTGCCCAGGTCAGATGAAAGCCTCTTCTGCACATTTAGCTGTGCTTTGCCCTTGGCCCAATGAAGCTCTGGATCTGAGATTCATTACCTTCCCTTTCGGTATTTGTAGTTCTTCACACCAGTGCAATACCATGCACTTCTTTTAGTGGAATACTGTGAGACTATACATTTGCATTCATTGAGTTTGAAATGACAACACTACACAAGTCACAGAGCACTTTCTGGCTTCACTGTACTTTGATGTGCTGAAGAAATGCACTGATTGAAACTCACAACATAGAATCAATATGCTAGCAAAAGGTGCTAGCTAAATGTGTGGATGTGGCAATAGTTTGTATCCTTTGGAGACTGTTAGATGCTTTTTTAATCAGAATGATGCAGAACCTCTCCTATTTGTCTTCAGAAGACAGTAATAGGGTCTTAGAAGTCATCTTCTGAAAAGATTTTTTGAACTGCATTCACTTGACAAAGCCACTTGCTAACACAGCTGCATAAATCCTCACATAAAAGGCATGAAAACTAAAAGTTTTCCAAAGTAGCTACACTTCTTCTCATGAAGCAAAACAATTAAGATCAGACAGTGACAGACATGGAACATCCTGGTTGGAGTCTGTTATAGACCACCCAACCAGGATGAGGAGGTTGATGAATTATTCTACAAACAACTGGAGGCTGTTTCAAGATCATCAGATCTTGTCCTCGTGGGTGACTTCAACCTGCCAGATATCTGCTGGGAACTTAATTCAGCAGAGAGAAGGCAGTCCAGAAGATTCCTGGAGCGAATAGAGGACTGCTTCCTGACGCAGCTGTTAAGCGAGCCTACCAGGGGACAGGCTCTGCTTGACCTGCTGCTCTCCAATAGGGAAGGGCTGGTGGGAGATGTGACTGTGGGAGGCTGCCTAGGGTGCAGTGACCACAAGATAGTGAAGTTTTCAATATGCAGGGAGATAGGGAGGAGTACCAACAGAACCTTCACCTTGGACTTCCGGAGGGCAAACTTCAGCCTCTTTAAGAAACTTATTTGTAAAGTTCCCTGGGTACCAACCCTCATGAACCGAGGGGTCCAGGAGGGTTGGACCTACTTCAAACAGGAGCTCTTGAAGGCACAGGAACTGGCGGTTCCCATCTGCCGAAAGATGAGCCGGCGGGGAAGGCGACCGGCCTGGATGAGCAAGCAGCTCCTGGAGGAACTAAGGGAAAAAAAGAGGCTGTATCACCTTTGGAAGGAGGGGAAGGCTTCTCGAGGTATGTTCAAGGAAGTGGTTAGATTATGTAGGAATAAAATTAGAGAAGCAAAGGCCCAGTTGGAACTGAAACTGGCCACCTCTGTGAAAGAAAATAAAAAGCAATTTTACAAATATATCAATGCTAAAAAGAAGGGCAAGAAGAATCTCCAGTCCTTACTGGACCTGGAGGGGAACACGGTGACCGAAGATCAGGAAAAGGCTGAGGTCCTGAACGCCTTCTTTGCCTCGATGTTTAACAGCAAGGTAGGAGTCCAGGATGAGTGGCCTCCTGAGCTGGGTAGTAGGGTTGGGGAGCAGTGTAGTACCCCAGAAATCCATGAGGAACTAGTTCGGGACCTGCTGAGCCACTTGGACATCCACAAGTCCATGGGACCGGATGGGATCCATCCTAGGGTGCTGAGAGAGCTGGCAGATGAGCTGGCCAAGCCACTCTCCATCATTTTCCTCCAGTCCTGGCTCGCTGGAGAGGTCCCAGATGACTGGAAACTGGCCAATGTGGTCCCCATCCACAAGAAGGGACGGATGGAGGAACCCGGAAACTACAGGCCAGTCAGCCTGACCTCAGTGCCAGGGAAAGTGATGGAACAGATTATCCTGGCGGCAATAATTGCACACCTGCAGGATGGCCAAGGGCTCAGGTCCAGCCAACATGGATTTAGGAAGGGCAGGTCCTGCCTCTCCAACCTGATCTCCTTCTATGATCAGGTGACCCGTCTGGTGGACGTGGGGAGGCCTGTGGATGTGGTCTACCTGGACTTCAGCAAGGCCTTTGACACCGTCCCCACATCAAACTGCTGGCTAAGTTGTCAGCTCGTGGTTTGGACAGCAACACTCTGTGCTGGGTTAGGAACTGGCTGGAGGGCCGGGCCCAGAGAGTGGTGGCCAATGGTGCCACCTCCAGCTGGAGGCCAGTCACCAGTGGCATCCCCCAGGGATCAGTGCTGGGCCCCATCCTCTTTAACATCTTCATTGATGATATGGATGAGGGGGTTGA
Organism: Picus viridis; assembly: GCA_033816785.1. NCBI lineage: Eukaryota > Metazoa > Chordata > Aves > Piciformes > Picidae > Picus > Picus viridis. The sequence continues at coordinate 5,220,091 of CM066567.1, read as the reverse complement.
GTCAGTCATCAGCAAGTTTGCAGATGACACCAAGTTGGGAATAGATGTTAGTCAGTTAGAGGGTAGAAAGGCTCTGCAGAGGGACCTTGACTGACTGGACAGATGGGTGGAGTCCAGTGGGATGGCATTCAACAAGTCCAAGTGCCAGGTGCTGCACTTTGGCCACGGCAACCCCATGCAGAGCTACAGGCTGGGGTCAGAGTGGCTGGAGAGCAGCCAAACAGAGGGGGACCTGGGGGTGCTGATTGACAGCCGCCTAAACATGAGCCAGCAGTGTGCCCAGGTGGACAAGAGGGCCAATGGCATCCTGGCCTGTATTAGGAACAGTGTGGCCAGCAGGAGCAAGGAGGTCATTGTGCCCCTGTACTCTGCATTGGTTAGGCCACACCTTGAGTCCTGTGTCCAGTTTTGGGCCCCTCAGTTTAAGAAGGACATCGAGACACTTGAACGTGTCCAGAGAAGGGCAACAAGGCTGGGGAGAGGCCTTGAGCACAAGCCCTATGAGGAGAGGCTGAGGGAGCTGGGGCTGTTTAGCCTGGAGAAGAGGAGGCTCAGGGGTGACCTCATTGCCCTCTACAACTACCTGAAGGGTGGTTGTGGACAGGTGGGGGTTGGTCTCTTCTCCCAGGCAAGCAGCACCAGAACAAGGGGACACAGTCTCAAGCTGTGCCAGGGGAGGTTTAGACTCGAGGTGAGGAAGAAGTTCTTCACTGAGCGAGTCATTCGTCATTGGAATGGGCTGCCCGGGGAGGTGGTGGAGTCGCCGTCCCTGGGGGTGTTCAAGGGGAGATTGGACATGGCGCTTGGTGCCATGGTCTAGTTGTGAGGTCTGTTGGGACAGGTTGGACTTGATGATCCTTGGGGTCTCTTCCAACCTTGGTTATACTGTGATACTGTGATACTGTCATAGTCAATCTGCAGCAGTCACCAGCTCTTGCCTCGCTCTTACACTGACAGTAATCAGATCCTGGGCTGCATCGAGGAGTGTGGCCAGCAGGTCAAAGGAGGTGATTCTCCCCCTCTACTCAGCTCTGCTGAGACCCCACCTGCAGTACTGCATCCAGTTCTGGAGCCCCTTTTACGAGAGGGATATGGAGGTGCTGGAAGGTGTCCAGAGAAGGGCCACAAGGATGATCAGAGGGCTGGAGCACCTCTCCTATGAGGACCGACTGAAGGAGTTGGGGCTGTTCAGTCTGGAGAAGAGAAGGCTCTGAGGTGACCTCATTGTGACCTTCCAGTATCTGAAGGGGGCCTACAGGAAGGCTGGGGAGGGACTTCTCAGGATCTCAGGTAGTGATAGGACCAGGGGGAATGGAATGAAGCTGGAGGTAGGGAGATTCAGACTGGATGTGAGGAAGAAGTTTTTCACCATGAGAGTGGTGAAGGCCTGGAATGGGTTGTCCAGGGAGGTGGTTGAGGCCCTGCCCCTGGAAGTGTTTAAGAGCAGGCTGGATGGGGCTCTGGCCAGCCTGATCTGGTACAGGGTGTCCCTGCCCATGGCAGGGGTTGGAACTGGATGATCCTTGTGGTCCCTTCCAACCCTGACTGATACTATGATACTATGCCTTTTCACATGCAGGGTTTTTAGGCTATAATCTCACTTCAAGACTTGAAGAAAATCACTAAAAACATCCATTCAGAAGAATACAAAGAAAACAGCCACTTCTCAATCATTTTTTTCCCCTCTGCTTCCCTCTTCTTGTATTTGATGTATTGTAATCTATCCCTGTGCTTGAATAGACTAGGGAAAAGCTGCTGCTGTGTTTGACAAGTACTTTTTCAATGTGGCTAAAATGAAACATGATTTACCTTTATTTTCTGCACAATTCTCATGCAGGCTCTGGATCAGGATAGATTTTAAGGAAATGGTAAATAATGGCAGAGGATTGTAAAGTGTGCTTCGTAACAGAAGGGAAAACCCAAGCCACCACATCTAGGAAGGTGGCTCTGAGAAATGTGTTGGCAATGCTGCATGTGGGTGAGAAGGCTGGTGAGTGAAGAGAAGAAACAAAGACAGTAAAACATAGCAAATGTTGAAGATATGATCAAACAATCATGTAATAACTTTAAAAATCAAAAGATGCCATTTAAAATGGGATTTGTAGGAGGTCAGGAATGAACAGATGCCAATTTTTGTTCAACCAATTTGCACCTATAGCATTCATTGGCCAAAGATAAAATGTCAGAATGTGGGAAGGAGAAAATCAGGAAAGGCAGAATTAAGGATAAAGATGAGAAAAGTTGGCATAACGTAGGTAATGTGCAGAATTTCATACTTCTAGATAGCAATTACAGAGGAAAAGCAACACAGTTAAAGCAAAAAATTAGGCCTTACTATCAGAGAAAGGTTTTGAGTTTAGAAAAGACTTGAGATGAGGAGGCATCTGAAAGTGCTCTTCTCATAAAAGAAAAATGGAAGAGTTAATTCACCAAATCAAATTTGAAAGGCTTAAACATAAAGATACATAGGAGTTACCACAAGATTTAAGATATAAAATCACCCCTTTGACCTAAAAAGACAAAATAAGCTGCCATGTAGGAGAAAGAAAATTGTGCTGCCCTAATTTCATGGATGACCAGGAAAGATCAGATAGGCAGAAAGAATTTATGTGGGAAATTTACCTTGCAAATTATACTTCAGTGAGGATCTTAATACAGACAAAAATAATTTAAAGACAGCACAAAGGACAATGGTTTTCCATTGTTTTCAGGAACAGAAGGCATGTGCATAGATGACCTATGACATGTCTTGGGCAACAGTTCCTAGTCTTTCAGTTTCTTGGTCTAAAAAAGTGTTTGACACTATCTTTACATAAATGTTCTGAAAAATGTGTAAATAAACACCAACTTGAATGAGATGATGCAGTTAAATAATAGGAGATTGCATTAATATAGAATCATAGAATCAATAAGGTTGGAAAAGACCTCAAAGATCATCAAGTCCAACCTGTCGCCTAGGACCTCATGACTACAATACCATGGCACCAAGTGTCACGTCCAATCCCCTCTTGAACACATCCAGGGATGGTGACTCCATCACCTCCCTGGGCAGCACATTCCAACAGCTAACAACTCTCTCAGTAAAGAACTTTCTCCTTACCTCGAGCCTAAACTTCCCCTGACGCAGCATAAGTAGCAACCAAGAATCACCATCTGAGAATACATTGGCAGCAGTTACATAGCATTTTTTATTTCTGCAGAAGTATCAGTTCTGCTAAAATCATTCCACATGTCCTTTTACAATACAATACAAAACAATACAATACAATACACCAGGTTGAAAGAGACCTTCAAGATCATCGCGTCCAACCCATCAACCAATCCAACCCACCTAAACAACTAAACCATGGCACCAAGCACCCCATCAAGTCTCCTCCTGAACACCTCCAATGAAGGTGACTCCACCACCTCCCCAGGCAGCCCTTACCAATGGGCAATCACTCTCTCTGTATAGAACTTCTTCCTAAAATCCTGCCTAAACCTCCCCTGGCGCAGCCTGAGACTGTGTCCTCTTGTTCTGGTACTGGCTGCCTGGGAGAAGAGACCATCCTCTGCCTGGCTACAACCTCCCTTCAGGTAGTTGTAGAGAGCAAGAAGGTCACCCCTCAGTCTCCTCTTCTCCAGGCTAAGCAACCCCAGCTCCCTCAGCCTTTCCTCATAGGGCTTGTGTTCCATACCCCTCACCAACTTCATTGCCCTTCTCTGGACACATTCCAGCAAGACAACATCCTTCCTAAACTGAGGGGCCCAGAACTGGATACAGTACTCAAGGTGCAGCCTAACCAGTGCACAGAGGCAGAATGACCTCCCTCCCTGCTCCTGCTGGCCACACTGTTCCTGATGCAGGCCAAGATCAATCTATGTTACTCATACCCAATGTTTTCACATACAGAGATAAAAACCGTGCTGACAGAAGCACAGATTCAATCTTTTGAAAGCCAGCCATATATTTCTGTTGAACTTTTAGCACTGTGTCTTCAGGAAGAGCCCTGGATGTGCACTCCTTTAAGGGCACTGACCTGCATGCAGAAATAGAGATTTTTATGCAAAATGTACACATACATTCATGTTCTGTAGTTGAATATATTTATTGTCAAGCATTTTGTTTGAAAATATCAAAAAAGGAACTTTACAGATGTATTAAGCTACACATAAGAGTACACATGCCTTTAAGACTTTAAAGAGTACACATAAACTCTGTGAAAAATGTGTAAGAGACTCTTCTTTGATTATTCTTCTAAGTCTGGTAGCTGGGCAAACAGTCCTGAAAGAACCAAGGTATGCCAAATTGTATAACATTCCTAAAGCAAAACCCAACCTTTTGTGTCAGAGACATTAGGGAAGTGACATGACCTCAAACACTACTCATGACATCAGTAAATTATTAAAATAAACTCTGTTATTGAATATCCTATGCCTCCAGCTCACAGTCATCCAGGGCATGGAATTTATCATCATGCAGTATGCTGGAAGCACTCATTTTATAAGAAAACTTGGGTCAGGTTTATCTTATTTGCATGCTGTGAAGATGTTTATTCTATTCTATTCTATTCTATTCTATTCTATTCTATTCTATTCTATTCTATTCTATTCTATTCTATTCTATTCTATTCTATTCTATCCTTTTCTATTCTATGGCACCAAATATTGGGCAGGAGTGTAGATCTTCTTGAAGATAAGAAGGCTCTACAGAGGGACATGGACAGGCTGGGTTGATGGGCTGAGGCCAGTTGTATGAAGTTCAACAAGGCCAAATGCTGGGTCCTGCACTTCATTCACAACAGCCCCATGTAACTCTACAGGCTTGCAGGACAGTGGCTTCAACTACCTGGCAGAGAGAGACTTGGGGGTACTGGTTGACAGCCAACTGAATATGGGTCAGCAGTGTGTTCAGGTGGCAAAGAAAGCCAACTGCATCCTGGCTGGTATGAGAAATAGTGCATCCAGCAGGAGTAGGGAAGTGATTGTGCTCCTGTGCTCAGCACAGGTGAGGCTGTAGCTTGAGTCCTGTCTTCAGGACTCTTACTGGAGTGTGTCCAGAGAAGGGCAACAAAGCTGGTGAAGGGTCTAGAGAATAAGTCTTACAAGAAGTGGCTGAGGGAACTTGTTTTGTTTGGTCTGGAGAAGAGGAGGCTGATGGCAGACCTTGCTCTCTGCAACTACTTGAAAGGATGTTGTAGTGAGGTAGGTATAGTGAGAGTGGCTCTTCTCCCACGTGGCAAGTGACATGGTGAGAGGAAATGGGCTCAAAGTGCATCAAGGAAAGTATAGTCTGAACATATGGAAAAAGTTTGCCAATGAGCTTCTGAAGTGTTGGAACAGCCTGCCCAGGGAAGGGTTTGACTTGTCAGCCCTGGTATTTGAAAGATGCGTGGATGTGGTGCTTAGGGACATGTTTTAGCAGTAGTCTTGGCAGTGGTAGGCTGGTGGTTGGACCTGATGATCTTAAAGGTCTTTTCCATACTAAACAATTCTGTTGTATGACCTAACTACAGCAGATGAATGTGGTTGCAGGTATTGGACTTTAGGAAGTTCGAAGCACAAATGTCTTTAAAAGAGGAATGAGGAAAGGAGTGCAATATGTAACATTAAGGTTCAGTTCCCACATCAGCCTTGAGAAAAAAACAAACAAACAGCTAAATTGGGTATAAAATTATTTGCCCTTATCAGCTGTGATCCATAAGGAATTTGGATTACAAGCTTCTTTCATCTCTTCATATCAACTGTAATTCAATTGTGCATGACTATCTTCAGCATCAACACAACTAAACTGGTGTAGGGGGTGAAAACAGGCCTTTTTCTTCCTTTAAGAGTCATATGTATAATCCTAGACATAGAATAGAATAGAATAGAATAGAATAGAATAGAATAGAATAGAATAGAATAGAATAGAATAGAATAGAATAGAATAGAATAGAATAGAATAGAATAGAATAGAATAGAATAGACCAGGTTGGAAGAGACCTTCAAGATCATCACGTCCAACCTATCAACAAATCTGACCCACCTAAACAACTAAACCATGGCACAAAAAACTCCATCAAGTCTCCCCCTGAACACCTCCAATGATGGTGACTCCACCACCTCCACGGGCAGCCCATTCCAATGGGCAATCACTCTCTCTGTATAGAATTTCTTCCTCACCTCCAGCCTAAACCTTCCCTGGCACAGCTTGAGACTGTGTCCTCTTGCTCTGGTGCTGGCTGCCTGGGAGAAGAGACCAACCTCTGCCTGTCTACAACCTCCCTTCAGGTAGTTGTAGAGAGCAAGAAGGTCACCCCTGAGTCTCCTCCAGGCTAAGCAACCCCAGCTCCCTCAGCCTCTCCTCACAGGGCTTGTGTTCCAAAACCCTCATCAACCTTGTTGCCCTTCTCTGGACACCTTCCAGCAAGTCAACATCCTTCCTAAACTGAGGGGCCCAGAACTGGACACAGGGCTCAAGGTGCAGCCTAACCAGTGCAGCGTACAGGGGCTCAATGACCTCCCTGCTCCTGCTGGCCACACTGTTCCTGATCCAGGCCAGGATGCCATTGGCCCTCTTGGCTGCCTGGGCACACTGCAGGCTCATGTTCAGCCTACAATCAACCAGTACCCCCAGGTCCCTCTCTGCCTGGCCGCTCTCCAGCCACTCTGACCCCAGCCTGTAGCACTGCATGGGGTTGCTGTGGCCAATGTGCAGAACCCGGCACTTGGATGTGTTAAATCTCATGCCATTGGACTCTGCCCATCTGTCCAGCCTGTCGAGGTCCCTCTGCAAAGCCTCGCTACCCTCCAGCAGATCAACTCCTGCCCCCAGCCTGGTGTCGTCCACAAATTTATTGATGATGGACTCAATGCCCTCATCCAGATCATCAATAAAGATGTTGAAGAGCATGGGGCCCAGCACTGATCCTTGGAGCACACCACTAGTGACTGGCTGCCAGCTGGAGGTGGCACCATTCACCACCACTCTCTGGGCTCGGCCCTCCAGCCAGTTCCTAACCCAACGCAGTGTGCTCCTGTCCAAGCCATGTGCTGCCAGCTTGGCCAGGAGTTTGCTGTGGGGACGGTGTCAAAGGCCTTGCTGAGGTCCAGGTAGACCACATCCACAGGCCTCCCCACATCCACCAGGCGGGTCACCTGATCATAGAAGGAGATCAGGTTGGTCAGGCAGGACCTGCCCAAATGAAATGTTTGGAATGGAATGGAATGGAATGGAATGGAATGGAATGGAATGGAATGGAATGGAATGGAATGGAATGGAATGGAATGGAATGGAATGGAATGGAATGGAATGGAATAGACCAGGTTTTGAAGTGCTTAGTATAGGTAAAGTCATCTCAGATGTACAAAAACTCAAAAGCCAATGTGTTTGGCACATTATTTACATCAACCTTTGTGAACAAATATTTATATTGACGCCTAATGTCATTATTTTTCCCTGAATAATGACCCTGTGTGTTATACAGACAGCTCAAACTTGTTGTCAGATCACCAGTGACAGCTCCAAGGAAGCCAGAAAAATATTTGTGGGGAAAAACTTTACCCACAAGAACTACAAAACCAAAAATCCCCTGAGATCTGGTAATATGTATATTATCCTCTACCATCATGAACAAAAGGATATTTACATGCACTTCTCTTGCTATTCTTGCTTTCCCTCTTTTCTTGTGTAATAGGGCATTCTCCTCCCTGTATAAATCAAAACAACATAATGCTTTTCGGCTTGTCAGTCTTAGTGATCTGATCATCAAAGAGAGCTTTGCAAGAGGGCAAACCCCACAAAATTCTGGTATAACTTTCAGGATCTAGATCTACTAGGTACATTGCAAGCTAAGGAAATAATTTAATTTGTTAACATCCCAGAATCAGATTTTTTTTTAGGTTCTGAGCAGAGTGGAGTCCTGTCATTAAAAAATATAATATATGTATATATTAAAATAATTCAGCACTCAGAAGTTTTTATCACAGCTGTTCAGTCACTTTCCCCCTTTTTTTGGAAGCTCAATACATTCTGCTTTGTTACAATTTGTTAGGCTGCCACAATTTCATCTTTTTAAAGAAGGAAAAAAATATCTTCTGATAAGCGAAGCAAAAGTCAGGAAGATACTAAGTGAACAATAATTCCTAGAAGAAAATGTGCATTTCAATACTTAGTGTTAATAGTATGAGAGAAAAGACTGAATTGGCTCATTAAATTTAATTCATCTTTGCCAATCTTTCATTCTGAACATCCACTGCATACCCAGGCCCCTCTTCAGCATCCATATCTATTCAATTCATCCAGCCTTACTTCTGAGAACAAGAAGAAAGTTACAGTTTGAAATTCATATCATAGCTGCATATAAATCTTCCTTGACGTTGAATTTGTTGCACTTAACAGCATGCTGTTGTTAATAATAAAAAGCTATTATGTTCTCTGCACAAAAAGAATTCTTTTCCCATTTTACATGCTTCCCAGATCTTTAAACAAATCCTATGGATGTTTGGACTTTACTTTTTTTTTTTATTATATATTTCATGCATCATTAATTTGAAAAGCTGTTTTAATCATAATACTTATTATTGCTGAAATGGAGTTGGTTTAGCCTGTTAGGAAGAAGGGCTGTTGTGTAATTACTGATACATAAATGAACTTTTCCTTGAACCATGCAATTCCTGCATTCTAATTATGTCTCTATATCTCATTTACATAATTTGCTAATACTCTAATGAAACAGAATTTGCTGTCCTCAGGACTAGTGAACAGTTCATTAGTAGTAGTAGAGGAATTAGGACTTCATGGGGAAGATATCTCTCACTAGCACTTCTCCTGCATCCATACTAGTTCAGACTACTGAAGTTTGAGTTCGTGCTGGCCTCTCCCTTCTGAATATTCAAGCTGCTTATCAACCACGAACTTACCACCTCAGCTTCTCACACGATTTACAATGGAAGTAAGAAGTATTCTAGTGCTCAGCTGAGTGAGATATGGGAAAATATGGTCAGCAAAGGACATTTGGAGGGCTGTGGGCTATTTTTAGTACATCTGCACGTTGACATATTCTTTCCCAAAGCTTTCTCTTATCTATGTTCTCATATTGAGTTGCTTACTAAGGTATCTTAGGGTTTCTGTTTCTGTGGGCATTATTAAAAATGAGAGAAGTTCTGATCCCAGCCTGGAGTCACAGAGAGTGATATCTGCACTCTGTCTCCTTGCCTAGAAAGACAAGACCCTGCGGGTAGAATTAAGTGGAAGAGATGAGTTGGGCATTTAAAGCACATGGCTGAGTGGCAGCAGCATGAATGAATCTCTGGGGTTTCTTCATCTAGTCTTTCCAGTTCAGTCAAAGACTGCCCCATTCTTTCACACCCTGAAGGATTTCTTGATTCCCTTTCATTACCTGAAATTGTGACTGCTGTCAGCAGTCTGCAAGTGAAGGCTCCTGTATCCTTTAGATTCCAATTATCATGTTCCTGGAATATAGAAACAAATAATCAAAACTGCTAAATTCTTTTCTCTGATATTTCCTTTTGTCCAGTTAAACTAGTGGTGCAGTTTGGGCTGGGTGCCCTCTGCTACATGAGGTGCTTCCTGTGTCCAGAGGTTCAGCCCAGTGGGTGGACACAGGAAACTAGGTATTTCTACCATAATTCTCTGCACCACTATAAAATCCAGCGTGAGGTCTAGCACCTCCTTTTTCTTCCTCGCCGTCACCCAGTAACTGCGGGAGATGCTGTCTCCCGGCCTTGGGCCTGGCTAGGCCCAAGGGCATGGGGGGATGGGCAGTCTCAGATCAATACAATACAATAATACAATACAATACAATAAACCAGGTTGGAAGAGACCTTCAAGATCATCAAGATCTGGCCAGCTGAGACTAGCCTAGCAGTGGGAACAGGGGAAGAAGGAGCCCTGGGGGTCTAGGATGTACCCCCAGGTGGGGATGGGATGCTTCTGGGTCTGTTTTGGGATTTTCTTTTGTCACTGTGCTTCTGGCTCTCTGTAAACATTCACTGCTTTTCCTTTAAACTTTCCATCACTTTTGCAATCCATTTGTCTGAGTTGTTATTTCTGCCTGTGGTGGGGAGGGGGCTGCCTCAACCCATCACAACTAGTTGTCTATTACTTGTGGAAGGAAATTGTAGTTAGATCTGAATCACAACTTTTGCTCATTAGAACATCTTGTTTAAGACATTTAGAGTAGTTCAAATTCTCAAACTCTCTCCATTAGGGCAAAATTTCAAAGACACCTGGCCTTCCCATTACACTGGAACTACTTCAATACTTCCAAATCTCTTAGGAGGAGACCTTTTACAATTGTGGCAGTTTTAGGCTATGCCTTTAAAGATAGCTGCAGACTTTCGAGCAGAAGAGTGAAGAAGTGTGAAGAAGTATAAACAAATCCACAGCTGGGTGTAAAAAGGAAACCAAAAGATTATTCTAAATGAACTTCATTGGCCAGATGTGAGGTGTACCCCTAGCACTATCTCACATCCCACTTCATTCCATTCTCTCTCTGCTGGCTGCTGGCATACTGCTCTCCTTTGCTGGGAGACCCTTTGTGACAGGTTTAGGCTACGCTGTTAAGAAAGGGAGCCTTATCAGCTAACTTTGAGATAAGAACACTAACAATGCTTTGAGCTAACAGCTCTCTAACTTCTCTTTTCTATTTTCTCCCAAATAAACAGAGGAAAGGAGGGAGAGAAAGGTCTTAGGGTCATAGCCTAAATCTGCCACAATCCACCCCTTCCAAACAATTTCGTTGGTCATTAGTACTGTCCATCTAATCTAGAACAATATCTGCAATTTGTAAATAAGGTTCACAGCTCCATTTGCTTCCTCTGACTGAGTGAGCCATGCTTCATTAATGCTGGTGGGCCAAACCATCACAACAATGCACTTCACTTTTCATTTTGATTTGATTTATCATATACATACCACATGTGTGCTCTCTATATAATTGTGGTCTTAAAGTCTTGTAAGAACTGAGGTTACATGGAACTATAATATGGACATTGATATAGAAATCAGTCATTTTCCTCTAATTTAGAATGCAGTACTTTAATCTCATGAATATATGCCAGGAGAGGTTTAGGCTGGAGGTTAGGAAGAAGTTCTACACAGAGAGAGTGATTGCCCATTGGAATGGGCTGCCCAGGGAGGTGGTGGAGTCACCATCACTGGAGGTGTTTAGGAAGAGACTTGATAGGGTGCTTGGTGCCATGGTTTAGTTGATTAGGTGGTGTTGGAGGATAGGTTGGACACGATGATCTTGAAGGTCTCTTCCAACCTGGTCTATTCTATTCTATTCTATTCTATTCTATTCTATTCTATTCTATTCTATTCTATTCTATTCTATTCTATTCTATTCTATTCTATTCTATTCTATTCTATTCTATATGCTTATTAGATAGAGCTGCTTAAACCTTATCAAAGTCTGGCCTGCATCAAGAACAGTGTGGCAAAACTTCATCTGTTTCTCCTGCTTGCAGCAGGATTATCATCAGTCATCAGCAAATTTGCAGATGACACCAAGTTGGGAGCAGATGTTGATCTGTTAGAGGGTGGAAGGGCTCTGCAGAGGAACCTCAAATGACTGGACAGAGTCCAACAGGATGGCATTCAACAAGTCCAAGCACCAGGTGCTGCACTTTGGCCACAACAACCCCATGCAGAGCTACAGGCTGGGGTCAGAGTGGCTGGAGAGCTGCCAAACAGAGAGGGACCTGGGGGTGCTGGCTGACAGCCACCTAAACATGAGCCAGAAGTGTGCCCAGGTGGCCAAGAAGGCCAATGGCATCCTGACCTGCATCAGGACTAGTGTGGCCCGCAGGAGCAGGGAAGACATTCTGCCCCTGTACTCTGCACTGGTTAGGCCACAACCTGAGTATTGTGTTCTGGGCCCCTCAATTTAAGAAGGACTTCCAGACACTTGAACGTGTCCAGAGAAGGGCAACAAGGATGGGGAGAGGCCTTGAGCACAAGCCCTATGAGGAGAGGCTGAGGGAGCTGGGATTGTTTAGCCTGGAGAACAGGAGGCTCAGGGGGAGACCTTATTGCTGTCTACAACTACCTGAAGGGAGGTTGTAGCCAGGAGGGATTTGGTCCCTTCTCCCAAGCAATCAGCACCAGAACAAGAGGACACAGTCTTAAGCTGTGCCAGGGGAAGTTTAGGCTGGAGGTGAGGAGGAAGTTCTTCACAGAGAGAGTTGTTATCTGTGGGAATGTGCTGCCCAGGGAGGTGGTGGAGTCACCATCCCTGGAGGTGTTCAAGAGGGGATTGGATGTGACACTTGGTGCCATGGTCTAGTAGTCCTGAGGTCCTGGGTGCCAGGTTGGACTTGATGATCTTTGAGGTCTTTTCCAGCCTGATTGATTCTGTGATTGTAAGTTGGTTTGTGAAGCTGTGGAGTAGATGGACTTCTTTTTTTTTTCTCCAGTAATTAGCAATGCCTTCCCCATTGGCTGAGGTTTCAAGTCTATAATGACCTCAAGTAAATTTGTGCAATCCCATTAATTTTTTTAATATCTGTGGAATCATATCCTCTCTGTAACTGGTGAAAAATACATGTTGCTGTCATGCGTGACTGTGGAGAATACATGCAATTCTATTGAAGAGGACTGATTCTGTCTATGAATATGGTAACATTATGGAAATGGTGGAAGCTTAGGGTTTTTATGCAGTCTTAGGCTGCTTTATTCCAATACTTTGTTATTTTACAGTGATGGTGATGAGCATTATGGCAACTTCAATATTGTTATATATCTTTAATATATTTAAACACTACATATATTCACGGAGAGCGCTACTGCAACTGAAACCCATGAGGACATCCTTGTTAATCTCAGTGATTTGGGCTCACACTTTGACAGAATTCCATTTTCATACACATGCTTTCCAAAATGAAGGGAGACTCCCTCTCAGTGGTCTCTGCTCACAGCTTCTAAGCACAGTCATTTGCAAAGAATGGCTATTACACTTATGGAAGGAAATTAAAGTAGTTATTACCTCTGGTAAGCACTTTCTATTTCACATATGAGGACTGGTTTAGGGAGCAATTGGGCAAGCTGGACATCCATAAATCCATGGGTCCTTATGGAATGCACCCGTGCATGCTGAGGGAGCTGGTGGAAGTCATCACTAGGCCACTCTCTGTCATCTTTGGCAAGGTGTACAGAGGAAAGGAGAGGTGCCTGAGGACTGGAGGAAAGCAAATCTCCCTTCAGTCTACAAAAAGGGCAAGAAGGAGGACCCAGGTAACAATAGACCAGTCAGCCTCACACAATTCCCTGGAAGGTGATGGAACAATTTATCCTTGGCACTGTCTCAAGGCATATCAAGGATATGAGGGTCATTAGGAGCAGTCAACATGGCTTTACCAGGGGAAACTGATGTTTGACCAAGTGATAGCCTTCTATGAGGACATAAGTAACTGGATAGATGATGGTAGAGCAGTGGATGTGGTTTATCTTGATTTCTGTAAAGCATTTGACACCATCTCCCACAGCATCCTTGCCGTTAAGCTGGAGCAGTATAGTCTGGATGATCAGGTAGTGAGGTGGAGAGAACTGGTTGAAGGAAAGAAGTCAGAAAGTTGTGATCAATCAGACAGAGTCTAGTTGGAGGCTTGTGTTTAGTAGTGTCCCTCAGGGGTCACTACTGGGACCAGTACGGTACAATATGTTCATCAATGACCTGGATGAGGGCACAGTGTGCACTGTCAGCACGTTTCCTGTTGACACAAACCTGGGAGGAGTAACTGGCACACCTGAAGGATGTGCTGCCATTCAGTGAGTCCTGGACAGGCTGGAGAGTTGGGCAGGGAGAAATTTAATAGAATTCAGCCAGGGCAAGTGTAGAGCCTTGCATGTGGGAAAGAACAACCCCATGTACCGGTATAGGTTGGGGACTGACCTGCTGGAGAGCAGAGCAGAGGAAAGGGACCTGGGGGTCCTGGTGGGCAGAAGGATGACCATGAGCCAGCAATGTGCTCTTGTGGCCAAGAAGGTCAATGGTATTCTGGGGTGTATTAGAAGCAGTGGGGTTAGTAGATCAAGAGAGGTTCTCCTTCCATTCTACTCTGCTCTGATGAGGCCACAACTGGAATATTGTGTCCAGTTCTGAGCACCTCAGTTCAAGAAAGACAGGAAACTGCATGAAAGAGTCCAGTGCTGAGCCACAAAGATGATTAAGTCAGTGGTATGTCTTCCTTCTGAGGAAAGGCTGAGGAAGCTGGTGCTCTTTAGCTTGGAGAGGAGGAGTCTGAGAGGTGACCTCATTAATGTTTATAAACATGTGAAGGGTGAATGTCAGGATGATGGAGCCAGGCTCTTCTCAGCAATGCCCAATGATAGTACAAGAGGCAATGGGTGCAAGCTGGAGCATGGAAGGTTCTATGTGAATGTAAAGAAAAACCTTTTCACTGTGAGGGTGATAAAACACTAGAATGGGCTGCCCAGAGGGGTTGTGGACTCTCCTCTGCAGACATTCAAAACACATCTGGACATGTTCCTGTGATTTTGCCCTGACAGGGGGGTTGGACTAGATGATGTTTCAAGGTCCCTTCCAATCCCTAATGTTCTGTGATATCTTCAGAAGTGTAGCATCCGCTAAAATATTTCATTATGAATCTGCTTCCAACCTTGGTTATACTGTGATACTGTGATACTGTGATACTGTGATAATTAGCTACTTTGCAACTATTATTTACAATTTATCTATCATGACTTTGATACAAATTTGCCTTCAATTCTATTAACACTCCTTGATGCTAAGTCAGGTGCATTGTCTGCATATATCTGACCAAATTAAAATGTAAATGACTGCTTTGTGTTCCAGCATTTTAGTTGTTTATTTGTTGGAGCAGACTATTTGTGCATGGGTTTCAAATCAGGGAAGAAGTCACTTTCTTTTAAGGGCATCAAAATCATAGGAAGAGAATGCATTTTGAGACAGTCAACCATATAAAGGGCTTGTGAAATTCTTGAAAAGGCACTGTATTAAAAAAATGTTTCATTTCAGTCATTTAATTTCAATAATTTGATTAATTCATTCACTTATTTAATTATTTGAATGTCTTTAAGCTTTTCACATCCAGAGAGAGATTTCCAGTAGTGGGCAACCAGTGGAAAAACAGCTTCCTTAAGGCTTTTGATGGTAGGTGTTTGCATGTTACAGGAAATTCTTCTTGTATATGACAGAGGCAAAAAGAGACTTAGTCAGTGAAAAGGAGGTAAAGAATGTATAACACTGTCTCAGTCCAGAGAGAGGAAGAGACTCGGTTCTTCTGAATATTCCCATGTTATGAAATTAGAGGCACAAATGAGGCCAAAATATCAACAGCAAGGCTATTTATTACACAAATAAAGTGGATGGATCATAAGTGGAGAGAGAGAATAGAGATTGAGAGAGAGAAGAGGAAAGGAATTATATTATAACACCCCTCACCCTCCAAGACAGTTTGAGTCTGTGGAGGAAAGGTGCTGCAGCTTTGGATGTAGAGGAGATGTTGGGTCTGTAGAGGAAGGGTGCTGCAGCTTTGGCTGTAGAAGACATGTTGTCCTCTGAGCAGCCTCTTCAGCTCCATGAGTTGTAGCAGACAGAACATAGAACATGGAGAGAGGGTTCCTCTTGGTCCACTTCTTCCAGGCTACATGGTGATGTCTCTGTCACTTTTTTTCTCCTGGTATACTCTCTGTTTTGCTTCAGAGCAGCATTACCCTGGGCTTTTCCTTCTCTCCTATTTTCCTTCTCAGTGGCATTGTCCAGGTCTTTTCCTTCTGTGTTTTCCTTCTCCTGTGTTTTCCTTCTCCTGTGTTTTCCTTTTCCTGAGCCAGTAGTTACTCAGATCTTTTAAACAGTTTTTAGGTATGTATATTCCAGAGAGTGTCGATTGGCCTCTGCCCATTTCCAGAACAGCTGCAGTCTGGTGAGCAATCCTTATCTATGCACCTTCCAGTGGCGTCTGCCCAACACACATCAGCTATTGTCTGGGCCAGCAGCAAAGGTGATTTTATCTTTGCTGAGTCACATTAAGAGACAAGATTTAGTCTCTTACAAACACTGAGAAGAAATCTGTAGCTAACTATGTGAAAAATCGTTTTTGTAGTTACATCAACTAGGGTATAATTCTGAAAACTGGCAATCTTAAATCATCAAAAGAATAATTGCTTAGGAACAGATTGTGAAAGCTTGGAAAGAACATCTCAGGCAATTGAAAGTGGTTCCTTGCAGCCAAGTCAAACAATCTGCTTTTTAATTTCATTAAGTTCCCTCTGTAAACCAGTTAAAAATAAAAAGTATATCAACAACAGTGTGCTCAGACACTTTGCTTTACAGCTTACTAGCAAACTTATTCTGCTTTTCCACAGTTCTCATCAGTTCTCACACATTTTCCACAGCCAATATTTTTCTTTTTCATAAACAGATGGTCTCCCTCCTTGGTATATGCCCAGGTGATGATTTATCAGGGAAGATTATGGGAACTTTAGCTTTCCATTAGCTCCTGTCTCCAGGATGCTGCTTCTCATCTCCCTAGTCCCATATGCCAGGTTCATAAACCAGAAAGAAGTTCCAGTGCTAACATGCAGCGAACTCTCTCATGCAAAGGACAGAGAAAATGGGGCTTATTGTCTCTTCTGCTTGTGCCTCCTTCCTCCACCTCCCCATAGCACACAACTCACGTGAAAGGAGACCCCAACAGTAGTCACAAATAGCTACCTACCCAATTTATACTTTTGTTCTGATTGTAGAGAAGAATAATGTCCTCTGAGAGCCTTCACTAAGCTGAGCAAGCCAAACACAGAAGCCTCTCAATTCCTCATCACCCTATTTGTTCTTCAAAGGGAGATTCATAATTTTAACACTGTCCTAACAAGTTCAGGTATAGGAAGTATTCATTCCATCAGTGAGGTTGCCTACTTTGTACCATCCCACCCAACGCTAGACATATGGTCAATAATATATTCCACATAATGAAAAGAATCAGTTCACTTCAGTGCTCTTCAAAGCAGGCTCATTATCTAGTAAGTAAAGCATGCATTCTTTGACAGAAGCATGGAATTGCCAAGGTTGGAAGAGACCTCAAAGATCATCAAGTCCAACCTGGCACCCAAGACCTCAGGACTACTAGACCATGGCACCAAGTGCCACCTCCAATCCCCTCTTGAACACCTCCAGGGATGGTGACTCCACCACCTCCCTGGGCAGCACATTCCCACAGATAACAACTCTCTCTGTGAAGAACTTTCTCCTCATCTCCAGCCTAAACCTCCCCTGGCACAGCTTAAGACTGTGTCCTCTTGTTCTGGTGCTGATTGCTTGGGAGAAGGGACCAAATCCCTCCTGGCTACAACCTCCCTTCAGGTAGTTGTAGAGAGCAATAAAGTCTCCCCTTAGCCTCCTCTTCTCCAGGCTAAACAATCCCAGCTTCCTCCTCAGCCTCTCCTCATAGGGCTTGTGCTCAAGGCCTCTCCCCAGCCTCGCTGCCCTTCTCTGGACACATTCAAGAGTCTCAGTGTCCTTAAATTGAGGAGCCCAGAACTGGACACAGTACTCAAGGTGTGGCCTAACCAGTGCAGAGTACAGGGGCACAATGACTTCCCTGCTCCTGCTGGCCCCACTGTTCTTGATGCAGGTCAGTTGTCTAAGATTTCCCATGCCCAGGGTAACCCTGGATAAGCATTCAATATTTAAATAGCATATGAACAATAAAGAGCATTTTTCTAATTTTCATAATCACGTGCATATCAGCCACAGCCTAGCTTCTCAGCCAGAACAATACTCTTACGTATACCCACTGTGGATTTGGGGGTTTGCATGGAGTATGAAGTGGTTTTGAATGTATAAACTGCTGGATTCAGGTGAGTTTCAAATTTCCACAGGGTGATCTCACACTAGTCCTTTGAATGACCTGTATTTTCAATTTGGCATGAAGCTACTGCAAGCTACGTAGTGAAACTAATGAGGCTGCCACAACTGAGCATGGCAATAATCAACAGCCACTTTATTGCCGAAGAGTGTATTAAGTCTATGCATGACATGAACCGAGAAAAGCTTTTTGTTTCAGAAAGCAGTCTGATGTGTGTTCACACATTTTCTCAGAAAATCAATAACATTACAAGTACACATAGTGAATGGAAAGGGGCTAACATCATAAGTTACCTTGATCTAGACTTGTGACAAATTAAAAACAAAAAAACCAAAACAAAACTGCACAATAAGTGAAAAGAGAAATTCAGAGCTGAAGTAATCCGCAGTAACAAGCAGCAACAGAAAAACATTAATCAATCATCTCTGCATTGGCTTTTCACCATTGGTAAGTTTAATCTAGAGGTTTTCTGCCATGCTGTGACCCCATGCAATGAACTGTCTTATCCTGATTTCTTCCCCTTTCCTGCTGTGGAGGGTCAGCACACATCTTGCATTCAAGCTTTATTTTTTTTATGTGACCAACAGTAGTGCTCTGGACTATTTTGTGCTGCAGAGTTTGTGATCCACAGAGCAGTTAATCTGAGTAGGTACAAGCTTGTCCTTTGCTGTCCTGTCCTGCAGCTTTAGGCCTGTTCCATGCTACACAAATCCCCTGGCCACAGGATGAACTCAGAAGGAGAACTGTACACAGAGGAGCATGTAGATGGCTCTCACTTGGCACCAGCTATAACACCATGCAAAAGTCTTTGGCTATATCTAAAATTAAAGCAGCCCAGAAAGCAAATCACATCCTGGGCTGTATCAAGAGAAGCATAGCCAGCAGGTCAAGGGAGGTGATTCTCTCCCACTGTTCTGCTCTGGGGAGACCCCACCTGGAGTACTGCATCCAGTTCTGGAGCCCCTATTACAGGAAGGATCTGGAGGTGCTGGAACATGTCCAGAGAAGGGCCACGAGGATGATTAGAGGGCTGGAGCTCCTCTCCTATGAGGACAGACTGAGAGAGTTGGAGCTGTTCAGTCTGGAGAAGAGAAGACTCCGAGACCTAATGGTGCCTTCCAGTGTCTCAAGGGGGCTACAGGAAAGCTGGGGAAGGACTTTTTAGGCTATCAGGTAGTGATAGGACTAGGGGGAATGGAACAAAACTAGAAATGGGTAGATTCAGATTGGAGGTTAGGAAGAAGTTCTTCCCCATGAGGGTGGTGAGACACTGGAACAGGTTGCCCAGGAAGGTGGGAGAAATCATGCCCCCAGAGGCTTTGAAGGCCAAGCTGGATGTGGCTCTGGGCAACCTGATGCAGTGTGAGGTGTCCCTGCCCATGGCAGGGGGGTTGGAACTAGATGATCCTTGAGGTCCCTTCCAACCCTAACAATTCTATGATTCTAAAGCAATATATTCTTCTATAAACATAATTTTGCTTGACAGCAGCAATTATTACTGCTTTCTTGTAAGAGAATCCTGTCAGCAGTATAACTGCTGGCAAATCTTTCCACAGATGGGAACCACCCTGTGTGGTGGGAGGCCTGTCTGATGCTGTTGGGATTCCCAGCACCTGAAGGCACATCAGCTCATTTATCCTTTTGATTTTTTTTTATACCTTGTGTTAGCTCTATGAAGTGGTAATTTAGAGAATACTGTTGTGGTGGGATAGCCTTGGTTGTCAGCTAAGTGCCCACGTAGCTGCTTGCTCACGCTCTGCATTGAAGAATGGGGGAGAAAATAGGAAGAAAAGAAGCAAGAAAGTTTGTGGCAAAGACAGGGACATCACTTACTAATTACCATCACAGAAAACCAAAACTAAACTAGACAAAACAAAACAAAACAAAACAAAACAAAACAAAACAAAACAGCTTAGGAAAACTAATTTATTGCCAGATAAAACCAAAATGTAATCACTTATTTGGGTAGTGAGACCAATAGTAAACCAATACCTTTCCTTCCCCATTTTGCAGATCTAATTTCAGTTCCAATTCTTCTCCCTGTCACAAGCAGTGGAGGAAGGTTGGGGATGGTGTTTATGGTCACTACATAGAGATTTCCCTCTGTTGATCTCCCTCCCTTTGCTTTTCGTGATCTCTCCACCGGCTGAAAGGAGTCTCTGATCCATGCCTGGAGCACCTCCTCCACTCCTCCTGTCACCTTGTGTTTCCTCTGCTGCTTTTAACTCCTCCTGGGTTTGCTCCCACATCTTCTTTTCCTGTCAGGCACTTTCTTCCATTTTTAAAATTCATTATCACAGCAGGAGCCTCCAGCATAGATGAGGAGCTCAGCTGTGCCCTGCGGTGGGTCAGTTTGAGCCAGCTGAAACCATCTGTGCCCAGCACTGAGCAGCCCTGGCATCTCCTTGCAGAGGTCGCCTTGCAGCCCCCACTACCAATACCTCTCCATGGACACACAGCTCAACCTTAGACATCTTGAATGCCTGTCTCAAACATCATAATGAACTCTTGTATGCAATTGGTTACATCCCCACACTTATATGTACCTCATTAGATGCTTCTATTTTCCATATTGTCTTTTGGACCAGAATATGAAGCCTCATGTGAAGTATTTATCATAGTATCATAGTATCAGTCAGGGTTGGAAGGGACCACAAGGATCATCTAGTTCCAACCCCCTGCCATGGACAGGGACACCCCACACTAGATCAGGCTGGACAGAGCCTCATCCAGCCTGGGCTTAAACACCCCCAGGGACAGGGCCCCAACCACCTCCCTGGATAACCCATTCCAGGGCTTCACCACTCTCATGGGGAAGAACCTCCTCCTCACATCCAGCCTGAATCTCCCCACCTCCAGCTTCATTCCATTCCCCCTAGTCTTATCACTACCTGATAGCCTGAGAAATCCCTCCCCAGCCTTCTTGTAGGCCCCCTTCAGATACTGGAAGGCAACAATGAGGTCACCTGGGAGCCTTCTCCTCTCCAGACTGAACAGCCCCAACTCCTTCAGTCTGTCCTCATAGGAGAGGTGCTCCAGCCCTCTGATCATCCTCGTGGCCCCTCTCTGGACACGCTCCAGCACGTCCATATCCCTCGAGTCAGAAGCTATTTACAACAGTAAAATACAACCATTTTACTTGTGCAGAATTTATAGGGAAATATCTGACAATTGCAACAGCATTTTACCTATCAAACTGTTTGGTAACTACTTGTAGTGAGTGAAGTGGGAAGATTAGTATTGAATTACTATTTCTGTGGCTACTCAGAAAACATCGATATACACACAGAGGAACAAGTCAAGTTGTTAAGAATGGTGTGAGCATAAACACATGAGGCTTTTCTTTCTCCATGATCATAAGCCCAAGGAGAGGAAAAAAGTGGCTCAAATTCCTTCATTTGCTGGTATTTTCCCAAGTAGTTTTGTACAGTAACATTACAGTTAGCACATTATATCTGGCAACTTGATTCATTACACCTATTTGCCTTATCAGTCAAAACTGTCGAGATCTGTCTTTCTTCTTTCACAAGGCAGGAAAATGAAATGCTGGAAGTCTAAGTTCTTGTTATAAAAGTGGTGGTATATAAACTACTTTAGTGTCATATGCTCTTGGTTGAAGTAATGCATCTGGTAATGTCCAGATGCATTAAATTATCCATATGGGTTATTAAAGGGGTGAATAAGTTTTTGGAACTTAACTGTCCACAGAATCTGTTATATGGACATTTCATTCACTTCAACATCTAGGTGTTATTCTGCAGGCATTGTTTTTCCTTTGTCCTACACCCTTTATCCTATATTTTTTTCCCTGTCCATGTAAGCAGCATGCAACAAGTGTGCCATGAATATAGGAAGCAACTGATCAGGAACATGCAAGCAAAGCTTCATCAGCTTTAGGGTCTCAAACCCAGCAAAGTTCAGTAATTGAACTCATACGCTAATACACTCAGTATACATTCATGCAGTGCTCCTAAAAAATGGTGGTGGCATTGCTGACCTCGGAGCTTCCCACTCATCTGTCACAGAAAGTTCTTCATTTCTCCTAAAGCATAAGGTCAAGCAATGGTTTTCCTAAACATTTAATGGAAAGGGTACGCCAGAATATACCTGAACAACTGGGAGTTGTACCAGATCAAATCTCCAAGTTAGTTAGTGTTCAGCATTTCAGCCTTCTTCATTCTTCTGAGTAGGTTCAGACTCCAAGGGAACATTTTGCAAAGTCCTGTGTGCTCATATGAATTTGCCTTTCAGACTTGGCTTGAAATTAAAATTAATGGTGCCAAAAGCATATAAACACCCTACCCTCTTCATGCTTCCCTTCAGTGATCATCATTCACTGTATTCTGAGTTAGCTTTGCTATTCTTTGAAGCTTAGTGGCCCTTGTAAATGTATCTCCCCTTGTGAGATTGAGATACAAGGTTGTTCAACTATTAGTTATCTCCAAAGTTAGCAATAAATAAATGATGCACAGTACAGCTATATGTATACAGTGTTTGAGAATGACTCCACTACCTAACAACACATGGTCAGCATTCCAAACAGACTTGCCTTCCCCAGAGCTTTGCTGTCTTGCTATTACAGTTAAATGCAACATTGTGTTATTGAAATAGATTTGTATTTTGTTCCCTGATGCCCAAAATATTTCTAACTCATTTGTTTGGTGTCTTAGTTTTTTCAGGCTTTGTGTTTTTTTTCAAGAGAAGGTGAGAGGCAATATTTACTCATACACATTAATCATAGTACTTAACACACAGCATTCAATAATTTCTTCCTTTTTTTTTTTTTTAAATTCTACTAGAAATGCTAAACTTTGTCACTTCCCCACAAGTCACTTCTTCTTTGTCTTTTGAAGGTCTGCTTTCTAAATTGCTATTCAGGACTGGAAGAGAGTAGCCTTTCACCAGTCTCTCCTTCTGAACATGTCATAGAGACTTGTGTAGATTGATGCATAAAGAACAATAAAGTTCTTCATGTGCAGATTGGTGTTTGTTATCCAAGCCTCTTCCACCCACACCAGAACAGCACAGAGGACCTTTGAGAATCCCAGTTTTGTCCTGAAAATCAACAGCTTTCTTATTTAATACCACTTCTACCCAGAGAGGTTTCCAAGAGTTTGTAGTTTTCAGGAAGTCTCTTAGTTGCTTAGAGTAAGACAGTCTGCTGGGGAAGAAATGAATCAGCCAAACAGCTTGGCTGTACAGATTTATGGGCTACTCCTGAGAAATATGTTTGTTCGCTGTCTCTGTGCCATGCATTATCTAACTATGCTAAGTCTTCTTAATTAAAAAGATGATCCTTTAACTCTGAAATCTATATTCCATTATTTTCTCTATTCATTAACCCAACCTGTTTTAAATATAACTCTCAAGTTGCACTTCAGGTTGATGATTAGTTTTATCAAGGGATCTCTTGCAAAAAATCTCTCGAAGGGAGAAACTTCTTAGATAAAATTAAATTACCTCTTTGGGGAGGGATAAATAGCCTTTTTAAAAAAAAAAAAAAAAAGACTTTGGCATAAAACAGTAACATGAATATTGAAGTCAGTGTAAGCCATAGCATAACATTCTTAAATCCTGATTTAGCTCTTTTGCATGCACATTTTTGGTACATTTCTGATCAATTATGTTTTGAAACACCTATGGCTAAACTTCTGATATCACAGTATCACAGTATTACCAAGGTTGGAAGAGACCTCGAAGATCATCGAGTCCAGCCTGTAACCACAAACCTCACGACTAGACCATGGCACCAAGTGCCACATCCAGTCCCCTCTTGAACGCCTCCAGGGTCGGCGACTCAACCACCTCCCCGGGCAGCACATTCCAATGACGAATCACTCTCTCGGTGAAGAACTTTCTCCTCACCTCGAGCCTAAACTTCCCCTGTTGCAGCTTGAGACTGTGTCCCCTTGTTCTGGTGCTGGTTGCTAGGGAGAAGAGACCAACCCCTTCCTGGCTACAACCACGCTTCAGGTAGTTGTAGAGAGCAATGAGGTCGCCCCTGAGCCTCCTCTTCCCCAGGCTAGTTCTACCAAGTTCTTACGAGATCTGTGTGCAGACAGCATGGTACAATTACACTGAACACACTGATGTCCCTTCAGGACACTAACTCACAGTCAGGAAAATACAGTCTAATGACCATAGCAGAATTTCCTAAAACTCATAGGAGTGTGGTTGCTTCTATATTGTTAAAGAAATGGAGTTTTAATTGCCCTGAAAAATAAGCTAATTCTAAAGGAGAAACAGTGGTCCTCCAGTCTGTCTTTCTAAATCAAGATCTTTTCCTGACAGCACTGTGAGTAGCCAGTGTGACAGGACAGTCCTGTGCTGGTTCCAGGCAGGAGATTTCAATACAGTAGCAGCAGTCAATACAATACAATACAATACAATACAATACAATACAATACACCAGGTTGAAAGAGACCTTCAAGATCATCGCGTCCAACCCATCAACCAATCCAACCTACCTAAACAACTAAACCATGACACCAAGCACCCTATCAAGCCTCTTCCTGAACACTTCCAATGAAGGTGACTCCACCACCTCCCGGGCAGCCCATTCCAATGGGCAATCACTCTCTCTGTATAGAACTTCCTCCTAACCTCCAGCCTAAAGTCCTTCACTTTCTTTTTTGCTATGTAGATAGGCAATAATTTATAGATTTAGTTAGGTGTTTAACTAGAAATGGGACTCACATGCCATCACAGAGATGCACCATGAGCACTTCTCTCACTTGCCAGGGACACAGCATAGCAGGTGAGCAAGAGTGACATATATAATCCTTTTTCTCTGGAAAGGTCAAGCAATGCAGTGACAGTGTTTATCACGGCTGGAAGTCAGAGCTGTGGAAACAGGAAATGTTCACTGACTTGACAATTATTGTTTGCTCAGTTCACTCATGAAGTTAACACAGTGTATGTCAACAGCACTTACTAGTCAATCAGCCAAACAGCCCGTAAAAGGCATATCTCTTTCCCTCCTGTTTGCACCACTTGTTTGCTAAAATAATACTAAGTAGTAAGATAAGGCAAAAATAGTCCTTGCAAGTAACCTCCATGAGGAATTTTTTGAATGAAAATCTGTGATATTTTAACTGTAGAGCATGTGGCAAGATCTCTAGAAATAGATTGGAAATCCGCAGGCACAAGCTTGTAGGCTGAGTAAGTGTCTTAAAGGAAATTTCTCTGTTAGCTGCAAGGCAGAAAGATAAAATGTTCTTGCTAAAATCTGTGCATTAGCCTTTCTCACCTGTGTATATAGCTGCATCTTATAACAAAGGTAGATATATACATATGTGAACACTGCACTGGTTAGGCCGCACCTCGAGTCCTGTGTCCAGTTCTGAGCCCCTCAGTTTAGGAAGGATGTTGACTTGCTGGAACGTGTCCAGAGAAGGGCAAAAAAGTTGGTGAGGGGTTTGGAACACAAGCCCTGTGAAAAGAGGCTGAGGGAGCTGGGGTTGCTTAGCCTGGAGAGGAGGAGACTGAGGGGTGACCTTCTTGCTCTCTACAACTACCTGAAGGGACGTTGTAGCCAGGCAGAGGTTGGTCTCTTCTCCCAGGCAACCAGTACCAGAACAAGAGGACACAGTCTCAGGCTGCACCAGGGCAGGTTCAGGCTGGATGTTAGGAAGAAATTCTATACAGAGAGAGTGATTCCCCATTGGAATGGGCTGCCCGTGGAGGTGGTGGAGTCACCATCATTGGAGGTGTTCTGGAGGAGACTTGATGTGGTGCTTGGTGCCATGGTTTAGTTGTTTAGGTAGGTTGGATTGGTTGATGGGTTGGACGCGATGATCTTGAAGGTCTCTTCCTACCTGGTTTATTGTATTATTGTATTATTATTGTATTATATGTATATATACACACACTAACAAGGAATGCAGTCAAAGCACATGGCACCTTTTTATTTAGCCAAGACAGGGAATGAAAAAAATAATGTAATTCCAATTGAATTCTGTTTGTATGATTGAACAGATGAAACAAAGATACACTAAACCTGTTTTCTTTATTTAGGAAGGTATGGTCCTCTGTTATATTTCTCCCCCATAGGGAATGAGGCAGCTTCAGTGGACGAGAAGCTCAACATGAGCTCTCAATGTGCACTTGGAGCCCAGAAAGCCAATCAGATCCCGGGCTGCATCAGGAGAAGTGTGACCAGCAGGTCAAGGGAGGTGCTTCTTCCCCTCTACTCAGCTCTGCTGAGACCCCACCTGGAGTACTGTGTCCAGTTCTGGAGCCCCTATTACAGGAGGGATGTGGACGTGCTGGAGTGTGTCCAGAGAAGGGCCACGAGGATGATCAGAGGGCTGGAGCACCTCTCCTATGAGGACAGACTGAAGGAGTTGGGGCTGTTCAGTCTGGAGAAGAGAAGGCTCCCAGGTGACCTCATTGTGGCCTTCCAGTATCTGAAGGGGGCCTACAGGAAGGCTGGGGAGGGACTTCTCAGGATCTCAGGTAGTGATAGGACTAGGGGGAACGGAATGAAGCTGGAGGTAGGGAGATTCAGGCTAGATGTGAGGAAGAAGTTCTTCCCCATGAGAGTGGTGAAGCCCTGGAATGGGTTATCCAGGGAGGTGGTTGAGGCCCCGTCCCTGGAGATGTTTAAGAGCAGGCTGGATGAGGCTCTGGCCAGCCTGCTCTAGTGTGGGGTGTCCCTGCCCATGGCAGGGGTTGGAACTAGATGATCCTTGTGGTCCCTTCCAACCCTGACTGATTCTATGATTCTATGATTTTCTTCACGAGCATATATTACATCTCTTCCTTGCAGCAGGCCTGAGTTTCTTCCTTTCTTGTATGTGAACATGTTCAGAAGTATCACTGTATCACTGTAACTACTGAGAGTTATCTTTTATTTATGAGCTTCCCCTACTGTTCCTCTCAGAATGGTCTGCTCACCTAGATAGGATTCTACAAGCATCAACAATACTAATGTATACTAATTCAATAATATATAATCCATACCATAACAGTGACAACAATGTAGCATAATCCATATAATAATAAATCTACTGTCCTCAAATTATGATTATGGACCGAAGTGCCAAAACTATGAGAGCTGAACTCTCCAAAAGGAAATGAGAAAATGTTCAGCAAATGTAACCAAGGCATTTTGTATTAATCAGAAGTTCAGTTGAGAAGCCCTAGGAGTAAATCTTTCTGTAAGGAATCAATAAACATTAATAACTGTGTCTTGCAGGTTTATGCTTTTACACTAGTTACTGTAAGAGTATTAAATGGCCTTAGTTATATTTTTTTCTCCCCAGATGGCTACGATATTGCAAAACAAAACAAACTGCCTTCTTCTGATGCTTTTGTTCTGCCAGCCGGCCTGCTTTGCAACACTTACACATATATACCATATACATACAGGATATGTCAGTACAATACACTGAGACCTGCAATAAAATTTTCCTAATGAGACTTAAACCCATATGCACAGTCTGAAAACAAATTTCATTAAGCAGCAGCAGAGCTTAGACATTTTTCACTTCAGTTTGGGATTTATAATCCTTATGATCCCTGAAAACTTGCAACAGGCTGGCATAATAAACACAGATTAATATCTAGAGTTGGACCTGTCATGGATTGAATTGAACCTGCTGCTGTTATTTATACCTTGCTGCAGTCATGCCAGCTTCAAAAATGAAAGCGCTAACTGGAGCAGCTATGGGGCTTGAAGTTCAGACTGCAGCGCGAGAGGCTTCCTGTTCTGGTTGCTGCTTCTGGGTTCCAGTTTCTTAGGTGTGGTCTCTTTTCTGTAGGCATGGCAGTGGAAAGAGTGAGAGGATGGAAGCTGCTGGGTTTGGCTTTCTGTTTTACACTGGGTTTTCTCCCTGGGGTATTTCACTGCACTTCTTCTGCAAAAAGGCTAAGCTAAGGTAATCATGCATTACATTATAAGATTAATTAGATTATTAGCTAAGGTAATTATGCATTGTGCTTATGATATCTTATGTTATATTAAACTCTCCTTTCTTTATCTCAAACCTGAGTTGTGTGTGTCCCTGCCCATGGCAGGGGGGTTGGAACTAGATGATCCTTGTGGTCCCTTCCAACCCTGACTGATACTATGATACTATGATACTGTGATACTATGATACTATGATACTCTTCCCCTCACTTTTTAAGCCCTTGCACTAAACCATTACAGGACCCTATAGAGTTTTAATAAGTCATTTCAATACTGGCCAAGCAAGACTACCTAGAACCTTATTCTGTTTCACTTATGCCCTTGTTACTATACTATACTATACTATACTATACTATACTATACTATACTATACTATACTATACCATACTATAAAATTATACTATACTATAATTTTATACTATACTATAATTTTGTACTATATAAAATTAACTTTAAACCCACAAAAACACAGTAGATACTTTTTTTTTTTCAGTTGTAAGGTGAAAAAAGCTAGACCAAGACTGACTCTTCTATATTTTTATGACAGATGTGCATCACCCAAGTACTAAGATTCAGGATGATGATTTAAAGAGAGTGACTGATCCCAGTGCAGTGAATAGATTTATTAGGGCACAGCATAAATTGCTGGGTGTCTCTCATTTTCACAATTCTTCTTGACCTGTCAACTTGCTGTCAACATGAAGATCAAGTGTTCATAGTTTCTCATATAACTCAACATTGCCTCCATGGCATATGCTTCAGCCTAGATATTATAATGTCATTTTATGTATCTTAGAGGTGTAATAGGTATAACAAAAACAAAAATCTTGGGACTAAACTTCTTATGTTCACGTCAGTCAGAACTGAAATGCATTGTCATGCCTCTGATCTAGTCACCAAATGACAACTGTGATGATCAAGGTTACTTACACTTGAATAGGAATATAAGAATATGTAAAGAATTCTTCCTTTCATGCAACCTATTAAATAATTGATCAAGGGAAAGTTTAACTTAGATTTAGCCAAAGAAAAGTGCGAGGTGTTTTATCACGAGTTGTTCTCAGCATTACTCTTTCTCACTGTTGCTATTATTATGCAATATATGCTTATATAGTATAGTGCTAGTTTAAGCCATTAATTTTTCCCTTCTATTTTTCCTTCCAAATTTCTGTTATATACCTCTTTTAAAAACCAAACAAACAAACCAAAAAATTAGGATCAAAGCAGCTAAATTGATTTGAAGTGTTTGTACCTCCAAATATAGCAATAATTTAAAGCCTTTTTCTCATGTTGCACGGGCATCAGATATCCCAAAACAATGCTGAGGTTATGAAGGTTTGAATTATGATACTAAGCTGTGAGCTTACTCTATTTCCTCTAATGCTTTGCTATATAAACTAAAAATTATTTTAATCACACAGTGTCAAACAGTGTTCTTGTGCCCCAGTTTAGGCACCTACAAGATTTATGTCTGAGTCATCCTGTAAACACCACACTGAAGGGAAACCAGCCTTTTCTGGTGGCTCATGTGCCCTGTCTTAGACTACTATCTTAGGAAAACTAGCATATCCTCATAAGCTGCTCTTTTCTCTTGACTAAATAACATATGGTTCTGGTTATCTTAGACATGAAAGTCTAACTCTTTTAAGTCTAAAATTAGGTGGGAATTAAACCCGCCCATTCTCTTTTGAGTATGATAAATTATTTTGTGTACCTCTCTGAAACATCTAAAGAGCTTGGTAACACATCTACTAAAATAGATTTAAACATGGCTAGATCAAAACACCAATCAAAAGTAAATATATGCTTGCAACTGTCCATATCGGTACATTCTGAAACTCCAAAAGCCTATCTTTAGACTGCACTGGAAAGGCTAACATGGATATTTGATAGGACTAAACAAATACTTTATGTAATGCATGTTGTGCTATGAAATTTCAATTATTCTGTAAAATCTTTAAAGATGGCCTGCTTTTGACCACAATGAAGCAAAACTTCATCTGTTTCTCCTGCTTGCAGCAGGATTATCATCAGTCATCAGCAAATTTGCAGATGACACCAAGTTGGGAGCAGATGTTGATCTGTTAGAGGGTGGAAGGGCTCTGCAGAGGAACCTCAAATGACTGGACAGAGTCCAACAGGATGGCATTCAACAAGTCCAAGCACCAGGTGCTGCACTTTGGCCACAACAACCCCATGCAGAGCTACAGGCTGGGGTCAGAGTGGCTGGAGAGCTGCCAAACAGAGAGGGACCTGGGGGTGCTGGCTGACAGCCACCTAAACATGAGCCAGAAGTGTGCCCAGGTGGCCAAGAAGGCCAATGGCATCCTGACCTGCATCAGGACTAGTGTGGCCCGCAGGAGCAGGGAAGACATTCTGCCCCTGTACTCTGCACTGGTTAGACCACACCTTGAGTCCTGTGTCCAGTTCTGGGCCCCTCAGTTTAAGAAGGATATCAAGACACTTGAACGTGCCCAGAGAAGGGCAACGAGGCTAGGGAGAGGCCTTGAGCACAAGCCCTGTGAGGAGAGGCTGAGGGAGCTGGGAATGCTTAGCCTGGAGAAGAAGAGGCTCAGGAGAGATCTTATTGCTCTCTACAACTACCTGAAGGGTGGCTGTAGCCAGGAGAGAGTTGGTGTCTTCTGCCAGGAAACCAACACCAGAACAAGAGGACATAGTCTGAAGCTGCACCAGAGGAAGTTTAGGAGGTGAGGAGAAAGTTCTTCACTGAGAGAGTCATTAGCCATTGGAATGTGCTGCCCAGGGAGGTGGTGGAGTTGCTGTCCCTGGAGGTGTTCAAGAGGGGATTGGATGTGGCACTTGGTGCCATGATTTACTCATGAGGTCTGTGGTGACAGGTTGGACTTGATGATCTTTGAGGTCTTTTCCAACCTTGTTGATTCGATGATTCTATGTCAGAATTGGAATTAACAGCACTAATAGCAGCAGGCCTACTCATGATACTTGTTGTAAGAGGGAATTCTAACAAGCTTCTCAACCTAAATGAAACATTTGAGCAGCTCTCGGTAGTATGTTTCTATAAGATTGCTGTCATGTAGGAATGGTAAAAATCAACACCATTAAACAAGAAAATGAAGATATGCCTGCTCCTAAAATGTAAGTCAGTCTTAGGAGCAATGTACATTGTATTCAAAGATAATTTTGCAAAAACAGGCTAAATTTTATATGTAAATTGGACTTGCCTTACACCCATAACTTTATTCATCACAAACATCAGAACAGTACTTTTTTGTCGGAAGGGCTCACAGAAACAGAGGTTTTAACTTTCATCTTGATAAACAGAAGGTGTTACACGTTTCTGCAAATCTTTAGACTACAGAATTTTGAATATTTTATTCAGTGAAATGACAGAAATAATTCTAGATTATTTGTCAGACTAATAGCCTATAGCAAAATCCTGAAGCAACTATAGATTTGTTTTAAAAAATCACACCCCTTTCTAAAGAAGCTTCTAATGAAGCTCTGCATAGCACTCTACAAGCACAGAAGATGTAAACTATTGTGCACTGTTTGAGAAAACATACTTGTGATGTTGTAGCTAAAAAAGATGTGGGTTTTTTCACCAAACACAGCACTGTAACAACCAGTTCTCATAGTGGCATCTGCTGCAACTGTGTACTGCTATACACATCTCTGGTATGAGCTCCCAGAAGACTGGAATGGAATGGAATGGAATGGAATGGAATGGAATGGAATGGAATGGAATGGAATGGAATGGAATAAACCATGTTGGAAGAGACCTTCAAGATCATCATGTCCAACCCACCATCCACACCATCTAATCAACTGAACCATTGCACCAAGCACCCCATCAAGTCTCCTCCTGAACACATCCAATGAAGGTGACTCCACCACCTCCCTGGGCAGGACATTCGAATGAGCAATCACTCTCCCTGTGAAGAATTTCTTCCTAACATCCAGCCTAAACCTCCCCTGGAGCAGCCTGAGACTGTGTCCTCTTGTTCTGGTGCTGGTTGCCTGGGAGAAGAGACCAGGCCCCGCCTGTCTACAACCTCCCTTCAGGTAGTTGTAGAGAGCAAGAAGGTCTCCCCTCAGTCTCCTCCTCTCCAGGTTAAGCAACCCCAGCTCCCTCAGCCTCTTTTCACAGGGCTTGTGTTCCAAACCCCTCAGCAACTTTGTTGCCCTTCTCTGGACACGTTCCAGCAACTCAACATCCTTCCTAAGCTGAGGGGCCCAGAACTGGACACAGGACTCAAGGGGTGGCCTAACCAGTGCAGTGTGCAGGGGCAGAATGACCTCCCTGCTCCTGCTGGCTATGCTGTTCCTGATGCAGGCCAGGATGATATTGGCCCTCTTGGCTGCCTGGGCACACTGCAGGCTCATGTTCAGCCTACAATCAACCAGTACCCCCAGGTCCCTCTCTGCCTGGCCACTCTCCAGCCACTCTGACCCCAGCCTGTAGCACTGCATGGTGTTGCTGTGGCCAATGTGCAGAACCCGGCACTTGGATGTGTTCAATCTCATGCCATTGGATTCTGCCCATCTGTCCAGATTGTCAAGGTCCCTCTGCAAAGCCCTTCTGTCCTCTAACAGACCAACACCTGCCCCCAGCTTGGTGTCATCTGAAAATTTACTGATGATGGCTCCATTGCCCTCATCCAGATCATCAATGAAGATGTTAAAGAGCATGGGGCCCAGCAATGATCCTTGGGGCACACCACTAGTGTCTGGCTGCTAGCTGGATGTGGCACCATTTACCATCACTCTCTGAAACATTGAATCATAGAATGGTAGAATGACATGACTTGGAAGGAACCTTAAAGGTCATCTGGTTTCCAACTCCTCTGCCATGTCCAGGAATACTTCACAATAAAACAGTTTGCTCAAAGCTTCAGCCAGGCTGGTCTTAAACACTTCCAAGGAGGAGGTGTCTGCAATTTCCCTGGGCAAAGAGAAAAACAGGACCTCTGATGTGAGTTCCTATCAAACCAAGATTACAGAATCACAGAATATCAGGTTGGAAGGGACCTCAAGGATCGATGGGCCAGTTTTTTTAAAAAGCACAGTCTAGACAAGGTAGCCCAGCATGGAGTCCAGCCAAATCTTCAGCATGTAGTGTTGGGAACTTCAAAACTTTCCTGGGGAGATTATTCCAATGGCTAACTGTCCTTGTGAAATAAGTTTCCTTTTTCCTAGTGAGAATCTCCACAGGACTAGCTCGAAGCTATTATTCCTTGTCTTTACTACGTGCTTCATTGTAAAAGAGAAGTTCAGTCTTCTTTTTAGCCACCCTTTAAATACTGGAATGTGGTGATAAAGTCTTCCCTAAGTCTTCTTTTCTCCAGGGTTCTTTACTGACTTTGGAGGTACTCCCAGAGTAAGTCTTTCTCACATTCTGAGAATGCCCTTATGGTAAGCTTTGCTTATGGATTCAAAAACCAGCAAAATTCAAAGGTGAGTCTCTTGATGTCTTTCTGTTAGCACTTCATCTGCCACTTGAATGCAAAAGAAATGAACACCACAGAAAGAAGCAGGTCTATTGTCAAAACCAAGTGCAGGTGCTTTCACTAAGGAAAAAAAAATGCGCCCATGCCTCTCTCCCTGCAAATTCCAACAAGCTATGTGAAAGGAAGGAAATCTTTAGTACTCTAGACTGTTACTTCAGCCAAGCAGAGCCTTCTTTTGGAAATCCAGGATTAGCAGTTAATACTATGATGGCTTGTTGTATTTCTTGGAGGTGGCAAAACAAGGATGAAATGAGATTTCCAAGATCCAAGGTAACCCAGACTTTGGCAAACACATCTGGATTCTCTAGTCATATAAGTTAATTGGTCACTTGAAGTAACTCGAGTCAAAATATTGGAGATTCTTCTGCTGTTAAAGTAAAATTCTGCTAAAGACTTCTAAGCAGGTGTGAGAGACTAAATCTTGCTTCTCTTAATGTGAATCAATAAAGATAAAATGACCTCTGCGCCTTGCCCAGACAATAGCTGATATGTACTGGGCAGACATCACTGGATAATGACTCTCAGGAATGTGCATAGACAAGATCATTTCTACCCATCAGCTACCTTGAAAAGGGAGGATGGTGAAAAGGACAATGGATTCACCACCTGAACACATATCTAAAAAACTATGAAAGATATGAGCAACTACTGGCTCAGAAGAAGGAAAAGACCTGGGCAATGCTACTCTGAAGAAAAAGGAAGAAAATGCCAGGAGAGAAAAGGACAGACACAGGAGAAAAGACATCACCATGTAGCCTGGAGACAGCAGACCACGAGGAGCCTCTCTCCATGTCCTAAGTTCCACCTGCTGCAACTCATGGAGCTGAAGAGGCTGCTCAGAGGACTTGGACTTTGGGATCTCTCCCTCCCCTCCTCCAGTGGAGGACAGCACAGCCAACAAGGGTGACATCTCCTCTATGCCAAAGCTGCAGCACCCTTCCTCCACAGAACCAAACTGTCTTGGGGGGCTGGGGGATGTGGCAATATAATTCCTTTCCACTTCTCTCTCCTTCTTCTCTCTCTAATTTTTCCCTCTCTCTCTCCTTTCTTCTGTTCCATCCACTTTATTCTGTTAATAAATAGCCTCAAGGGCTGTTGATATTTTTGCCTTATTTATACCTCTAATTTAATAACACAGGAATGTTCAAAAGAACTGAGTCTCTTTCCCACTCTGGACTGAGACAGCAGGAAAGCTCCAAGCTGAGGTAGGAACCTGATACCTTTTCAGATGGTATTCATGAAATCACAGAATGCTAGGAGTTGGAAGCAACCTCAAAAGTTCATCTAGACCAATTTCCCTGCCAGAGCAGGATCACCTGGAGTAGATCACATCTGAACACATCCAGGCAGTTTTTTAATGTATCCAAAGAAGGGGCTCCACAACCTCTCTGGGCTGCTTGTTCTGTATTCTGTATTTTATGATGATGATGCCTGTCATAGGAGAACATTGGGTCTTCAGGATCAAAGACCTATCTCCCAGACCCATGTTCTTTATTCCTGTCTTTAGAAATACACTTTTCTTTCACTATAGGGAAAAAAAAAGAGACACAACAAAACCAAACCAACCAAACAAAAAAACCACAAGCGCAAAAGCCCTCAGGTTTCCACTACAGCATGAATACAGCCTTAAATAGTAGGAACATTATCATGTCTTTGATTCATCTTTCAGAATTACCCAGTCATTTGTGTTTCAAATTATATGTGAGCAGCCTATCTCAGAAAGAATACCACTTTCTTCTTTCTAAGGTTTATATTATATATAATGAGCTAAATGCTATAGCTCTTATCATAAAGCAGTAACACTGAGCAATAAGAGCAATAAACTTCCTTTTACTGATGGCTGCCTTTTTTCTGGAGGTGATTTGCACACAGTGATTCCTTCTAAGGTGAGGGAGATGTAGTTAGCTAATGTATGCTAGTGCAGCTGGATGAAAAATATGCACACACAATAGCAGACAAAGCTTCATTGTCACAGAGCATTTCATTCTATGCTGTATTTCCTTCTAACAATTTTCTAATTAAAGTCTGGAATTTTAAAAGCATATTTTGTTCTCAAGCTGCACAGCCCTGTTGAACTCTGCACCTTACCAAGGTAAGCACTCTAGCTCTGTGACCACTTCACACTTGTTTGAACTTACAGTCTTTCTACCATACCCTCACTCTAAATTCATCAGCAGTCCCTTGCTCACTCTCCTTTAAAGCAGCCAAAACACCATGTGACAAACTAGACTGAATTAAATAAACCTTTCTTACCCTTTTTTTTTCCTAGGCTACTTTGCATTTAGAACTGCTACGATGATGGAGTCACCATCCCTGGAGGTCTTCAAAAAAGGATTGGATGTGGCACTTGAAGCTATGGTTTAGTTAGTCATGAGGTGTTAGGTACTAGGTAATAGGTTGGATTTGATCTCTGAGGTCTTTTCCAACCTTGTGGATTCTATGATTCTATGACATGCATAGTGAAAACGTCAGTGAGAGAGTATTTTTAACACATAATGGCAGCTACAGATTTAGTCCCCTTCACTATTAATTCCTGACAGCTATTGTTCCATTTAACTTAGGATAGAATTTTAACTAGAGAAGTTATCATCCGGTGACAAAATGTTCCTTTTATCTCATTTGTATCAATTGTCAGTGCACAGAGGCATTGCCATGATCAATTCAAATGTATGAATAGTTGGGACACCCTTGAAAATGTCTGCAAGCTGTCTGAATAGAATGAAGTACTGATGAAATGCCTGCTCTTTTGGTTTCATTTTTACTGACGTCCACCATGAAGCAGCTTACAGGAGCTTGCGATTTGAAGGATTGGGCAATGCTGGACTGCCAAATAACTCAGAAGTTCTGATTGATTAGAAAGATTTTTTTGCAGCAGCTCGACATGGCAACCTTTTAAATTCTAGATGTGAGTCACATATTTCACTGAAACATTCTAAGGGTGGCCAGCAGGAGCAGGGAAGTCATTGTGCCCCTGTACTCAGCACTGGTTAGGCCACACCTTGAGTCCTGTGTCCAGTTCTGGGCCCCTCAGTTTAAGAAGGACATTGGGATTCTTGAACGTGTCCAGAGAAGGGCAACAAGGATGGGGAGAGGCCTTGAGCACAAGCCCTATGAGGAGAGGCTGAGGGAGCTGGGGCTGTTTAGCCTGGAGAAGAGGAGGCTCAGGGGCGACCTCATTGCTCTCTACAACTACCTGAAGGGTGGTTGTAGCCAGGAGTGGGTTGGCCTCTTCTCCCTAGCAACCAGCACCAGAACAAGAGGACACAGTCTCAAGCTGCAACAGGGGAGGTTTAGGCTCAAGGTAAAGAGAAAGCTCTTCACAGAGAGAGTTATTAGGCATTGGAATGTGCTGCCCAGGGAGGTGGTGGAGTCACCATCCCTGGAGGTGTTCAAGAGGGGATTGGACGTGGCACTTGGTGCCATGGTCTAGTCATGAGGTATTGGGTGCCAGGTTGGATTTGATGATCTTTGAGGTCTTTTCCAACCTTATTGATTCTGTGATTTGAATTTTCATTAATAGGTGGGAGGGTAGAAAAAGAAACATAGAACAGTGTAACAATAAAATATTTTATTTTACAAATCTGATGCAGTGGTCTAGTGTCACAATAACAACTTAAAAGAAATTAGCAGCCTTTCCTCATTGTGTTGGGGTTTTTTATGCTTACACAGTAAGAAGTGTAATGCCACATTTCAAGTTTCCATTTTCCAGGTAAGCTAGAGAAAAACTCCTGGAATCCAATGAACAGTGAGTGGATAGGACTCATGCCAGCTTGCCTGTAGGTGCATCAGCACACAGCTCACATCACCTGTCTTGTCAGTTCCCCAGAGCACTCAGCAGCTGCCCAGCTGCAGCTACTGCCACTCCCCAGGACGCTTCTCTCTTGCACTTGTGGAGATGGGCAGATTTTATCACATAAAAGCTCAGAGACCGAAGCAAAGACTTTCACTGAATCAATTTGTTAGACCCTGTGCTCTTACACAAAGCACTCTGGTTGAGATAAGTCGTCTTTTACTTGGCTGAGATGAGATGTTTCCAGTATCAAATTGTCCTTCAATGGAAACCTTGCAAATATCCAGTCTTATGTTCTCACTCTAACGCTGCTGATTTATTTGCCTTAGAAAGCTGTCAGCCTTTTATCTTCTTATCCTTGCTTTGCAGAAAGATTCACTTACACTTGCAAAGCACCCCAAATGAGCTTGGGAACTGCCAGCATGATATAAATAACAGGCCAAATATAGGAAAGTGCTTCCTTAGACAGGCATTCAAATGCAGCCTTGATTTTAGGCATATGCCACAGTTTCATGGATATCAAAGCACAAATTTAAAGCTAAGCACAGCAGTTGGGGGTGAACACAAAGGTATGCTTAGGAGCATTTCTGCAGTGCTACAGGCTGGGGTCACAGTGGCTGGAGAGTAGCCAGGTAAAGAGGGACCTGGGGGTACTGGTTGATGGTACGCTGAACATGAGCCTGCAGTGTGCCCAGGCAGCCAAGAGGGCCAATATCATCCTGGCCTGCATCAGGAACAGTGTGGACAGCAGGAGCACGGAGGTCATTCTGCCCCTGTACACTGCACTGGTTAGGCCACACCTTGAGTCCTGTGTCCAGTTCTGGGCTCCTCAGTTTAGGAAGGATGTTGACTTGCTGGAACGTGTCCAGAGAAGGGCAACGAAGTTGGTGAGGGGTTTGGAGCACAAGCCCTATGAGGAGAGGCTGAGGGGGCTGGGGTTGCTTAGCCTGGAGAAGAGGAGACTCAGGGGTGACCTTCTTGCTCTCTACAACTACCTGAAGGGAGGTTGTAGACAGGTGGAGGTTGGTCTCTTCTCCCAGGCAGCCAGTACCAGAACAAGAAGACACAGTGCCAGGGGAGGTTTAGGCTGGATGTTAGGAGGCAGTTCTATACAGAGAGAGTGATTCCCCATTGGAATGGGCTACCCGTGGAGGTGGTGGAGTTCACCATCATTGGAGGTGTTCAGGAGGAGACTTGACGGGGTGCTTGGTGCCATGGTTTAGTTGATTAGGTGGGTTGGATTGGTTGATAGGTTGGACGCAATGATCTTGAAGGTCTCTTTCAACCTGGTTTATTGTATTGTATTGCAATTAGACTCATACTACTAAGGTCCAAACAATTAACATTATTAATATCTAAATATATGTTTCTGCAGCTGAATAAAATGGGTGTGTTACCCAGCCTTAAGCACCAATCCATGCAGCCCTTGTTACACAAACCTTCTGGGTTTTTTTCATCCTCATTGTTGATGATATGTTTTCATCCAGAGCCAGCTAGACTTCAATGCCTGAACACATGCTGGGGAACTGCACAAGTGAGGTTGTTTCCAGAGGCTCGTGAGGCGGAGATTGCACCAGGTCTGGCCTCCTCATGTTTTGCATTTCTCAGCAGTGCTTCAACAGGCTTTTCACTCTGAAATATGACAACACATTTCTTGCAATCCTCAAAGTCATGGAATCAAATCCTCATTTATATACTGCTGATGTGCCTCTTTCATGACTTTACACATAGTTCAAGGATTACTTCAGACTTTCTGATCTGAAAATCCAGAAAGATGAATACTTGTATTTTAGGAGCAGACAAGGGCCCAGAGAAAATTGTGTGGAGTACACATACAGCCAGTCTTAACTGCTTATCTCAGGGCAAAGTGCCATGAAAAGGGTTAATTGTATCCTCAATTTTATTAGGAGAATTTGTGTCATCATGGTCAGGAAAGGTGATCCTTTCTCTCAGCACTGCTAAGGCCACACGTGAAATACCATGCCCTGTTCTGAGCACCACAGCACAAGAGAGATGTGGAGCTGCTGGGGAAAGCCTTGTAACATGATTAGGGACAGAAGCATCTGTTCTCTGAGATTAGAGAGCAAGGAATGTTGGGCATGGAGAAGAAAATGCTATGAGGGGGATCTTATCAATCTGTACAAACATCTGAAAAGAGAGTGAATAGAAGGCCAAGCCTGTCTCTTTTCAGTGGAGCAGTGACAGGACCAGTGAGAGCAAACTGAAACACAGAATCACAGAATGTTAGGGGCTGGAGGGGACCTCTAGAGATCATATAATTCAATCCCCCTGGCCAAGCAAGATCACCTAGGGCAGGCCACACAAGAATGCATCCAGGTAGGTTTTGAAAGTATCTAGAGAAGGAGACTTCACAAACTCTGGGCAGCCTGTTCCAGAGCTCCATCACCCTCACCATAAAGTAATGTCTCTTCATGTTGAAGTGGAACCTCCCATATTCTGGATTGTACCCATTGTTCTCCCATTGAGCACCTTCATCAGGTATTTATATACATTGGTAAGATACCCCCTCAGCCTTCTCTTCTCAAGACTAAACAGCTTCAGGTCTTTCTGCCTCTCATAGAAGAGATGTTCACGTTGTCTTTATATATCTCCACTGGTCTCTCTCCAGTAGGTCCCTGTCACTCTTGAACTGTGGAGCCCAGAACTGGCACAGTGCTCCAGAGGAGGCCTCACCAGAGTAGAGCAGAGTGGAAGGAGAACATCCCTAGTCCTGCTGGACACACTTTTCTTGCTGCACCCCAGGATACCTTTGGCTCTCTTGGCCACAAGGGTGCATTGGTATCCCATGGAGGAAGCCCACAAGGAGTCCAGGGTCTTTCTCCATGAAGCTGTTTTCCAGTAGGATGACCCCTGCATCTGTACTGGTGCCTGTACTCTGATGCAGGACTCTGCACTTGTCCATATTGAACTTCATGAGGCTGACCTGTGCCCAGATCTCCACCATGTTCAGATCTCATTGGAGAACAGCACAGCCTGACAAGGTGTCAAGCTACCGCTCCCAGTTTTGTATCAGTGAATTTGCAGAGGGTACACTTGATCTTGAAGATTTGTTTAACTTCTTATATAGAAAACAGTGTGGAATTTTACCCACAGACCTCTGCACTGAGTTGAGCTTGACTTCTAGGACTCTTGTTAAATGTGAAAAATGTATATCCTGACTTTTGGATTAATACTGATGTCTGCTTTAAGAACTCCCAGTCTGTGCTGACTTGTTATTGCAAGGCTCAGTGCACCTCTGAGAAAATACAGTTTTTCTTTGGTACCTAAAGATTCTCATCTGATATGCTTCTGTAGGTATACAATGCAGCAATCTCTAATAGTTCTGTCACAGCAAATAAACGAACAGGGCTTGGGTTTTCTTTTCATATATTTGATCAATTAAAAATCTGTATTTCCAAAATAGGACTGCAATAAATATAATTATTCAGCTCAAGGCCAATTTGGGGATGTGAGAGACTAAATCTTATCTCTCTTGATGTGACTCAACAAAGATAAAATCACCTTTGCTGCTTGCCCAGACAATAGCTGATGTGTATTGGGGAGTCGCCACTGGAACAGCTCTCGGGAAGGTGCATAGATAAAGATTGCTCACCAGACTGCGGCTGTCCTGGAAACCGGCAGAGATACTCTCTGCAATATACATACCTAAAAACTGTATACAAGATCTGAGCAACTACTGGCTCAGGAGAAGGAAAACAGAGGAGAAGGAAAACCCTAGAGAGGGAATAGACCGGGGAAATGCTGCTCCGAAGAAAAACATAGAGAATACCAGGACAGAGACATCACCATGTAGCCTGGAAGAATCCTCTCTCCGCGTCCCAAGTTCCGCCTGCTGCAACCCATGGAGCTGAGGAGGCTGCTCAGAGGACAACACAGCCAACAAGGACAACATCTCTTCTACAGCCAAAGCTGCAGCACCCTTCCTCTACAGACCCAACATCTCCTCTACATCCAAAGCTGCAGCACCTTTCCTCCACAGACTCAGACTGTCTTGGGGGGTGAGGGGTGTGCCAATATAATTCCTTTCCTCTACACTCTCTCTCTCTCCACTCTCTCCCTCTCTATTTTCTCTCTCTCTCCTACTGATCCATCCACTTTATTTGTGTAATAAATAGCCTTGCTGTTGATATTTTGGCCTCGTTTGTGCCTCTGATTTCATAACATGGGAATATTCAAAAGGACTGAGTCTCTTACCCTCTCTGGACCGAGACAGGGGATTATAACTAAGTATATAGAACCAAAATTGTTTTCTTTATAGCATCATTCCCAGCAAAACAGATTATTCAGGAGGTAACTTCTTTTTCTATATTTTGTTTCCTAAATTATAATTTTCCAAGATCAAAATCTCAGTTTTATCTTCTCCTTTTTTAATAGCTTATCACTATTTCTTTATTTGCTGGATAACCTGTATAAAATTACTTCTGCGGCCTCACTGTTTACATTTTGCATATATTATTGAAATGACAGAGATTAAATAAAATAATAATAAATTATTCTTTTCCTATTGATGTGGATTGCTTTAGTTACATAAAAGCAAGAAGTCCAGTTCAGGTTTCTTCAAAGCAAATATTATTATTGTAGCAATTTAATTTAGTGATCTATTTAAGACATGAGCAGAATATCCTCCAGGGGAGATTTAGGCTGGATGTTAGGAAGAAGTTCTACACAGAGAGAGTGATTGCCCATTGGAATGTGCTCCCCAGGGTGGTGGTGGAGTCACCGTCATTGGAAGTGTTCAGGAGGAGACTTGATAGGGTGCTTGGTGCCATGGTTTAGTTGATTAGGTGCGTTGGATTAGTTGATAGCTTGGACATGATGATCTCGAAGGTCTCTTCCAACCTATTCTATTCTATTCTATTCTATTCTATTCTATTCTATTCTATTCTATTCTATTCTATTCTATTCTATTCTATTCTATTCCACCATTATAGTAGTTCACAATAGACCAGATTAGGGTTTGTCTGCTCTTCCATGCAGGATGTAAGAATACTTCACAGAGAGAGTTGTTAGCCATTGGAATGGGCTGCCCAAGGAGGTGGTGGAGTCACCATCCCTGGAGGTGTTCAAGAGGGGATGGGATGTGGCACTTGGTACCATGGTTTAGCAGTCATGGGGTCTTGGGTGCCAGGTTGGACTTGATGATCTTTGAGGTTTTTTCCAACCTTGGTGATTCTATTATTCTATGAATACCTGCACTTGATATTCTCCTTTTGCACTCAAGTGTCTGGGGAGAAGACTGGGGTCTCAGATCTGTGCTTGCCATGGATTCAAGCTGTCAGGATAGGTATGCCTTCAAAGGAAACATACTTGCTTTCAGTTTACAACACAGATAAATTCCTTTCCTCCTCTAGTGTTCAGAAAGATGGAAAATGAGGACTTTGTAACAGATCAATGTCCATATAAAGGTTTCTCTGCACATAGTCATTGGAGCTCAGGTCACTACAATCAATGTAAACTATAAAGTGGGTTCAGCTTTTCCCAAAACAGATACCTAAGTCAATTAGAATCCATTTTTGAACAAGTTTGTTTGTGATAAATATTTATAACTTCCCAAGCTACTCTGACACAACATTCAAACACTTGATAGGATTTATGACTGTTCCAAATCCAGCTGTTCCCATCTATATTTTCTTTTCCTCTGGATGCTCCCAATGTATCGATACAGTAAGATTTGTTTGATTCCTTAGTCAAGTCAAAGAATTGGCTACAGATACTGGCCAAAATGGCTTGATTAACATTTTGTGCATAGAGATGAAAACAAAGTCAGGCTGAAGAACACTTGAAGGAAAGAGAGTCTGGACTTTAGCATAAATCAACTTTTCATCAGTACAGATTTACTAGATTCAGTCAGAAATCACTCCCCACCCCCAAAAAAGAAAAAGAAAAGAAAAAACCCATTCAACCTTCTGTCCACATACATTAAATCACTCAGGCTATATAGAAACTATGAAAGATCTCATTTCAGGTTATAGACAAAGACTTGACCCTTCATCCTCTGATGGCAAGTTATATGACAAATCCACTATAATTTCAATTCTTGAAGTCTGTAGATGAAAGTTTCCACAGCAAACAATAACTCAGCATATTCTGTCTTCCATGTACCAAGTAGGCAAAACTCCATATTTATAACATACTGTGCTGTTGAGGATCCAAAACACTTTTAGTCTTTGAATACAATATTTCATTTCCCCTTCAAAATGCCCAAGTTAAGTAGTATGTAATGGTGTCTGTTTCCAGAAACACAGTATCACAGTATCACTAAGGTTGGAAGAGACCTCGAAGATCATCGAGTCCAACCTGTCACCACAGACCCCACAGACCCCATTACCAAGTGCCACGTCCAATCCCCTCTTGAACACCTCCAGGGACGGTGACTCCACCACCTCCCTGGGCAGCCCATTCCAATGGCAAATGACTCTCTCGGTGAAGAACTTTCTCCTCACACACACACGGGGTTGCCAAGGAATATACAAGTTTTTAATAATTGAAAATCAGAACTTTGGGGAAAATGTAATTTCAATGGAAGAATGAGACACAGTATTGTAGGCATGTTGGTCAAATTGAGACCATTTTTAGGAACTTTGCCCTCTGTTTCCCAATATTCAGATATCCATGCCCATACTAGAGAGATATTACCTAGGTATTAAATTAGATATTTGATATTAGATAGGTGAAATATATAAAAAGAGACATTTTAGATGAGAAATATATTTGACTATAGATCACCCAAACTACATGCATCGTTACAGTTTTACATTTCATATGTCAATCATTTTTATTATATATTCATATATCATTATATTGTTATAATATTATATATTGTATATTATTTATATAGTATATATTATTATATATTATAATAATATTAATATAAAATTTATATAATATATATTATATTTCTATGTGCATCATCAATTTATTAAAAAACAGTTCCATTAAAATTATCCTAATATATACATCCCAAGGACTGTAAAATCATAGAATCATAGAATCAACCAGCTTGGAAAAGACCTCAGAGATCATCAAGTCTAACCTATTGCCTAATACCTAACACCTCAGAACAACTAAACCATGGCTTCAAGTGCCACATCCAATCCTTTTATGAACACCTCCGGGAACAGTGACTCCACCACCTCCCTGGGCAGCACATTCCAATGGCCAATTATTCCTTCTGTGAAGAATTTTCTCCTCACCTCCAGCCTAAACTTCCCCTGGTGCAGTCTGAGACTGTGTCCTGTGGTTCTGGTGCTGGTTGCCTGGGAGAAGAGTCCAACCCCCACCTGGCTACAACCTCCCTTCAGGTAGTTGTAGAGTGCAATAAGGTCTCCCCTGAGCCTCCTCTTCTCCAGGCTAAGCAACCCCAGCTTCCTCAGCCTCTCCTCATAGGGCTTGAGCTCCAAAACCCTCCCCAGCTCTGTTGCCCTTCTCTGGACACATTCCAGCAACTCAGCATCTTTCCTAAACTGAGGGGCCCAAAACTGGACACAGGATGCAAGGTGTGGCCTAACCAGTGCTGAATACAGGGCAGAATGACTTCCCTGCTCCTTCTGGCCACACTATTGCTGATGCAGGCCAGGATGCCATTGGCCTTCTTGGCCACCTAGGCACACTGCTGGATT
This sequence comes from Picus viridis, assembly GCA_033816785.1. Classification (NCBI taxonomy): domain Eukaryota; kingdom Metazoa; phylum Chordata; class Aves; order Piciformes; family Picidae; genus Picus; species Picus viridis. Next base: position 5,175,427 of record CM066567.1, on the reverse strand, counting down.
TGGTTGGATTCATTTCAATGACTTCTGAGCTGAAAAGGATGATCAATGTTTTAAGTTCATTTCCTACTCTACAACACACCAACAGCCAATGCCTACAGAGTTTGATGAAGTAACTAGTTTTAAAACCCTGTGCTTTGTGAATAGACAAGAATAATAGAAATGTATTGTAAAATATTTCTACTGCCTCTTTCTCATTTGTTTATTTTCATGTCATGCTGTAGTACTAGGACTGTGCTAGCAAAATCTATTCAAATCAGGATGGTTTGAAATATCCACTTAATTTGGTAGCAGAAGGGCAATACTTCATTGAACATATTAATAATTGCAATGGTGTGTTGTTTAAATTCTGCTCAGTCTACCCATGCTGCTAGAAAATGCATTTCCAAATATTTGTAAATAGACTGTGTGCACATTTAACCCCTCAAATATTCTATTATTAAATAATATATAGCCATTATGCCAAAGCTTAGAATAAACAAGGGTGTTTTGTATGCATTTACACGTAATGCAAGATGGCATTTTTATAGGTTTATTGACTTAAAATCTATTCTTGCACTGGTCACTGAATATTAGAGTTTAATAATGGCTTTGTGATGACATTTTTCACAGATAAAGCTCTAGAAGATACTATTTTGTTCCTATCAACTTGCTGACAAAATCAGTGCTAATTGATTAAATGTGACTTTTCTTCTGGATGTTCTTATCATTGAAATTGGCCAAAACAGAAGTTTATTTCCACACATGATATTCATCACAACTCTATTTCTAAATTTTCATAGTCCCTGAGGGATTTTTTTCATCACTTTTCATTGACATAACAATGTTTTTTTCAGCTGACAGAAGTTTGATGAGTCCCCTGCAGTAACTTCACTGAACTAACCTGTAAATAACAGGATATACTAGTGAAAGTACTTATAGAATCATAAGAGTTGTTAGGGTTGGAAAGGACCTCAAGGATCATCTAATTCCAACCCCCCTGTCATGGGCAGGGACACCTCATACTACATCAAGTTGCCCAGAGCCACATGCACCCTAAAAACCACCAGGGATGAGGCTTCTACTACCTCCCCGAGCAACCTGTTCCAGTGTCTCACCACCCTCATGGTGAAGAATTTCTTCCTGACATCCAATCTGAATCTACCCAGTTCTAGTTTTTTTTCCATTCCCCCTGGTCCTATCATTACCTGACACCCTAAAAAGTCCCTCCCCAGCTTTCTTATAGGCCTCCTTCAGATACTGGAAGGTAACAATAAGGTCTCTTCCACTTCTCCAGGCTGAACAGCCCCAAGTCCCTCAGTCTGTCCTCATAGGAGAGGCACTCCAGCCCTCTGATCATCCTTGTGGCTCTTCTCTGGACACATTCCAGCACCTCTAGATCCTTCCTGTAATTGGGGCTCCAGAACTGGACGCAGTACTCCAGGTGGGGTCTCACCAGAGTGGAGTAGAGGGGGAGAATCACTTCCCTTGACCTGCTGACTATGATTCACTGATGCAGCCCAGGATCTGGTTGGCCTTCTAGGCTGCAAGTGCACACTGGTGGCTCCTGTTGAGCTTCTCATCCACCAGCACCCCCATGTCCTTTTCTTCAGGGTTCCTCTTGAGCCAGTTGCTGCCCAACCTGTATCAGTGCTTGGCATTGCCCCAACCCAGCCACAGGAGCTTGCATTTGGTCTTGTTGAACCTCATGAGGCTGTCATGGGCCCACGTCTCACTTCAGATCTTTTTTAAAGTATGTTAGCATTTACCTTTAATCTGGCTGCAGAACACCCATGGATTTTTCTTCATTTCATAAATTTCAAGAACTAGTGACTCAGATACAGAGCAGATGAGGGGACAGCTGTGATAGGTCTTTATACAGAAATTACACCTCAGAGCCTAGTGATTAATGAAGACTTGCAGAGATCCTGAGTTTCTGATAACTTCCATTTAAAACTAAGAGCATTAACTTTACAAGTAAGGTTCATGCCTTCTGACCAGCCATCTGTTGAATTAGAAATTAATCTTTTTACATTCTTAGAAGCTTTTTTCAACTCTGCCATATACAACTGTTTTGTGCTGCAGGAATGGAGCGACCTAAAAATATACTATTTGCCTAGAATAAGATTTGGCTGCTCATCTTCCAAAAGGAAACAGTTTATTCACTTTCTGGATATGATTAACACCTTTTGTAGCTTATGAGACTGCTTAAAAGCTTGTTGTAGATGTAGAATAGAATAGAATAGAATAGAATAGAATAGAATAGAATAGAATAGAATAGAATAGAATAGACCAGACCAGGCTGGAAGACACCTTCAATATCATCGCATCCAACCTATTATCCAGCACCACCTAATCAACTAAACCATGCAATCAAGCACCCTATCAAGTCTCCTCCTAAATACCTCCAGTGATGGTGAGTCCACCACCTCCCTGGGCAGCCCATTCCAATGGACAATCACTCTCTATGTGTAGAATTTCTTCCTAACCTCCACCCTAAACCTCCCCTGGTGCAGCTTGAGACTATGTCCTCTTGTTCTGGTGCTGGTTGCCTGGGAGAAGAGACCAACCTCTGCCTGTCTACAACCTCCCTTCAGGTAGTTGTAGAGAGCAATAAGGTCTCCCCTGAGCCTCCTCCTCTCCAGGTTCAGCAACCCCAGCTCCCTCAGCCTCTTTTCATAGGGCTTGTGTTCCAAACCCTCACAAGATGCCAGATAGAGGCTGGCTGAAAAGGAATGAATAGTTCCTCTCCACTTTCTTGATGGTGAAACAGTATTTGTTAATCATTTTAAAAATAATATTTCTATAATCAAAGTGTATTAAATGCTAAGTTTGTAATTACTTATGCAGAAATATCACAAGCTGTAATTTTAGCAACATCATAAAAACAGGCACACAGCTGTTAAGCATGGATCCTCATTCATTTGCACAAAACTAATTCACAGTATCACAGTATCACTAAGGTTGGAAGAGACCTCAAAGATCATCGAGTCCAACCTGACACCACAGACCCCATGACTAGACCATGGCACCAAGTGCCACGTCCAATCCCCTCTTGAACACCTCCAGGGATGGTGACTCCACCACCTCCCTGGGCAACCCCTTCCAATGGCAAATGACTTTCTTGGTGTAGAACTTTCTCCTCACCTCGAGCCTAAACTTCCCCTGGCACAGCTTGAGACTGTGTTCCCTTGTTCTGGTGCTGGTTGCCAGAGAGATGAGGCCAACCCCTTCCTGGCTACAACCACCCTTCAGGTAGTTGTATTGTAGAGAGCAATGAGGTCGCCCCTGAGCCTCCTCTTCTCCAGGCTAAACAACCCCAGCTCCCTCAGCCTCTCCTCACAGGGCTTGTGCTCAAGGCCTCTCCCCAGCCTCGTTGCCCTTCTCTGGACACATTCATGTGTGTCAATGTCCTTCTTAAACTGAGGGGCCCAGAACTGGACACAGTACTCATTCCTGGCATGAAAGTAATTATAAGTCTTTGAAGACTCAACTGTTTCATTTTTTTCCCCCCTCACTTCTTAATTTCAATAAAATAAAATAAAAAAAAAACCCACCCAAACAGAATGTTTTAATTTGTTTATAAGGGAACAAGTCTCATGGACCTCCTCATGCTAACTGAAGATTTGGAATGCAGAAGCAGCACTGGATCTTCAGCTTTCAAAAATGGAACAATTCAGGAATGAAACCACTGCTTAAACCACATTTCTTTATGGAGTCTTCTATGGAAGAAAGGCTTAGGTTAGGCAGGTAGTCCCTTTGGCTTCAAATCATGAAACAAAATTTTGCAGCTGTTACACACACACACGCACCTTTGTGACACCTGGAGCTACAAAGCTATTACTGCTAGTTGCTTGAAGGTCCTTTTATCATAGTCATAGAATCAATAACGTTGGAAAACACCTCAAAGATCATCAAGCTCAAACTGGCACCCAACACCTCATGACTACTAAACCATGCCACCAAGTGCCACGTCCAATCCCCTCTTGAACACCTCCAGGGATGGTGACTCCACCACCTCCCTGGGCAGCACATTCCAACAGCTAACAACTCTCTCTGTGAAGAACTTTCTCTTCACCTCGAGCCTAAACCTCCCCTGGCACAGCTTGAGACTGTGTCCTCTATCAGTTCATGAATTAACAAAACAAGGCTATGCATTTTAAGAAGATATATGTGTTGCTGCATGTTAGATGAGCCAGCTAGAGGAGCTAAGCTTCTCTCATAGGATCCCATGAACTGATCATTAAGCATTATCATACCCAGAGATACAGAGTTAACTCCCAACATCAGGTAGACAAATTAAAGTCATTTTTAAAAACATGAGGGCAAGGAAGAAGCAAAAAGAACTGTTCATTTGTTAGATTCAAAATAAATAAGTTAAGAATTACCAAGACAAACACATACACGAAACTTCAATAAAAGAACCACCCATCCGTCTTGTATTTATAGAAACTTAAGTAAAAATAATTCAAGACACAAGTTAAAACACAGCTGTTAAGAGCACCTGGATTTGCCTTTATTAATTTAAACATTTAACTAGTACATCACCAGTGTCTAAATCCCTGGCTGGCAGCCAGCTACTTCAATTACATGTTTCTGAATTGAAGAGATGGCCATAAATTTTTCCTTGCAAATTAAACTGTCAGTGGTTTGGGAGTTTGCATGAAAGCATAATCATGTTTATGCTTTTAAGCTAAATAGAAAGAATAGAATAGAATAGAATAGAATAGAATAGAATAGAATAGAATAGAATAGAATAGAATAGAATAGACCAGACCAGGTTGGAAGAGACATTCTCAATCACTGTGTCCAACCCATCATCCAACACCATCTAATCAACTAAACCGTGGCACCAAGCACCCCATCAAGTCTCCTCCTAAACACCTCCAGTGATGGTGGCTCCACCACCTCCCTGGGCAGCACATTCCAATGGCAAATCACTCTCTCTCTCTGAAGAATTTCTTCCTAACATCCAGCCTAAACCCCCCTGGAGCAGCTTGAGACTGTGTCCTCTTGTTCTGATGCTGGTTGCCTGGGAGAAGAGACCAACGCCCAGCTGGCTACAGTCTCCCTTCCGGTAGTTGTAGACAGCAATAAGGTCTCCCCTGAGCCTCCTCTTCTCCAGGCTAAGCAACCCCAGCTCCCTTAGCCTCTCCTCATAGGGCTTGTGCTCCAAACCCTCCCCATCTTTGTTGCCCTTCTCTGGACACATTCCAGCAAGTCAACATCTTTCCTAAACTGAGGGGCCCAAAACTGGACACAGGACTCAAGGTGTGTATATATATATATATATATATTACACCATAGAATGGTTGGTTTGCAAGGGACCTTAAAGATAATATAGTTCCAACCTCCCCATATAGAGTCAGAAAACTAGAATCATTTATGTTGTAAAAGACTCTTAACATGTTAAGTATGCCAAAGAATAAACACATATTTTTTGTTCAGGCAGCATGTGTAGTGACCACTAGCAGTCATAAAGACAGAAGTAAAGGAAAATTTGGGGGAAATATTCTAAAATAACAATGAGAATAAATATTTAGGACATGTTACCTTTTAACAAGTAACATAATACTTGCTAAATTTCAGTCTGATTGATCTACCTCCAGATCAGAATCTTCTTGCTTCTGTTTCTTCAGTATTTGATCTAATCTGAGCTGAAGACACTGTGGTGGTTTGAGCCTTAACTGGGGCTTAAAAGCTCGGATGGGGGCAAGGCTGAGAATCCCTCCCCCGTTTACCCCCTCCTATTGCCCAATAGAGAGAGAAAAAAAAAAAAAGGGAGGGGAGCAAATCCACCAAGAAATAATTTCAGTTCAGCTTGGAAGTAGAGAGGCAAAGAATTTTTCTTTAAACAGTATGTGTATATATATATGTGTGTGTGTGTGTGTAATACTGATAGGCAGGGTTCACAAGGGTGAGGAACAAGGATGGATGGGAAAAGGAAAAGAAAAAAATTAATTATAAGATACAGAACCACTCCTTTGCAGAATGTGGAGGCAGCAGGGAGGACCACGTGGCAGGGGAGAAGCAAGCCAGCAGCAACTCTCTTTCACCCCCATGAAGCAGAAAGACGAGAAAGCAATGGCTGCAATGTCCTCCCTTTTTACCCCTGCTGGACAAAGAGGGGAGGGTGGGGGTAGTGGAACAGACCAATTAAGTTTCCCAGGGTGGAAAACACCCTCCAGGGAGGGCAAAAAAAACAATCTCACAAGCCCTCCCCCCTATTTTCAGGGTGGGCATAGCCCACCACAGACACCCAAAGCCAAAGCTAAGTATGAAGTGATAGCAAATTCTCAGATTCTTTCAATGATCTCCAAGGTGCCTTCGGGCCTGGAATTATCTGATGAAATTTTTCAGGTGCTCCAGGTTCGATAACAGAGCTGAATGTACACACACAACTGAACAGGGCTTTCATCAAATTTTCTTCAACCAATCCATATACTTCTAACAAAATGGCCTCAGGAGGCATGTCTTAGAATGCAATTTATATTTTTCTGAATTAGAATTATTAAAGTGTGATATCACCCGAGGAACTTCTGTGATTACACAGAAAATTGTATCAGACTTGATGATTTCATTCCAAGCTGTAGACCAAGTAAAAGTACCTTCCAGTATTTTCAAGCACCTCACAGTTTCAGAATGTTAGTGTTAGGGAACATGGGATTATAAACACATTTGATACTATTTACTTAGTGGTTTGTGTGGCAATGCCAGCGATGAGCAGTGTGAGCAATATGGCAGTGTAGGCTTAGAGCCTGACATGGTGGTAGGCCATGCTCAGCGTATGTGCAGAAGTGGCTAGCAGTGCTGTGCCTGCAGCATGTAACTAAAGCAGGGCACTGGTAGCTATAAGCACAGAAAGTTATCTGGGAATAACAGGACGCGCATCTGCATCAACAACCTCGGGTGGTATTAGTAGCTTGACCAATAATCTATAATAGTGTGATGCGTGGTCACTTGTGGGGAACCAATGAAGCTATGCCAATGATGCTCCCCGAGTTTATATAAGTTGTAGAAGTTCCCTTAATACACACTTAAATTTCCGTTCACTTCTTCACTTTGCTGTACTGCACTCGCTATGCTCGCACTATAGCCGTACAATCGTGGAACAATAAAGGAACAATACTAGATCATATTGATCGTCTGTATTCACTTCAGTCTCCATCACCAACAGGTTTGTGTACTTTTGATTAGTTCATATATGTCACAGGATCACAGGATGTTAGGAGGGGTTGGAGTGGACCCAAGGAGATCATTGAGTCCAAACCCCCATGCCAGAGCAGGACCATAGAATTTACAATACAATACAATACAATAAACCAGGTTGGAAGAGACCTTCAAGATCATCGCGTCCAACCCACCAACTAATCCAACCCACCCAAACAACTAGATCATGACACCAAGCACCCCATCAAGTCTCCTCCTAAACACCTCCAATAACGGTGACTCCACCACCTCCCCGGGCAGCCGATTCCAATGGGCAATAACTCTCTCTGTATAGAACTTTCTCCTAACATCCAGTCTAAACCTCCCCTGGCGCAGCCTGAGACTGTGTCCTCTTCTTCTGGTGCTGGCTGCCTGGGAGAAGAGACCAACCTCTGCCTGTCTACAACCTCCCTTCAGGTAGTTGTAGAGAGCAAGAAGGTCACCCCTCAGTCTCCTCCTCTCCAGGCTAAGCAACCCCAGCCCCCTCAACCTCTCCTCATAGGGCTTGTGTTCCAAACTCCTCACCAACCTTGTTGCCCTTCTCTGGACACGTTCCAGCAAGTCAACATCCTTCCTAAACTGAGGGGCCCACAACTGGGCACAGAACTCAAGGTGTGGCCTAACCAGTGCAGTGTACAGGGGCACAATGACCTCCCTGCTCCTGCTGGCCACACTGTTCCTGATGCAGGACAGGATGCCATTGGCCCTCTTGGCTGCCTGGGCACACTGCTGGCTCATGTTCAGCCTACCATCAACCAGTACCCCCAGGTCCCTCTCTGCCTGGCCACTCTTCAGCCACTCTGACCCCAGCCTGTAGCACTGCATGGGGTTGCTGTGGCCAATGTGCAGAACCCGGCACTTGGATGTGTTCAATCTCATGACGTTTATCTCATGTCACAGAGGAACGCATCCAGACAGGCCTTGAAAGTCTCCAGAGAAGGAGACTCCACAACCTCTCTGGGCAGCCTGTTCCAGTGCTCTGTGACCCTTTAAAGAAGTTCCCCCTTGCGTTAAGGTGGAACCTCCTGTGCTGCATCTTACATCCATTGAATTTATATATGAAAAAAAAAAATCCATTCTGTGAGACTAAGTAAATAGTATCAGATGTGTTTATAATCCCATGTTCCCAGACAAAGAAGGGAGGGATAATACTTCTATAAAACATCCACTGGTTGTCTGAAAGCCCAATGGAAATCACTGGGAGTCAAAACAATTTTTCCCCTTATTATTATCATGGACAGCAAATCCATGGGGAAAAAAATATACGAGGAACCTAATGCTGTGTTCTGCAGCAAGGTGAGGCAGGATTAGAGCTTCATGATTACACAGAATTTTGCAGATGCCATTATCATACTTAAAGGATGCCTTTATGATTTTAAATGACTTTAGAGACATAAATTACCATAGAAAATATTCAAATATTATTTTGATTATTTTAATCTCATTTTTAAATGTAGGAATTCTTTACAATTCACCTTGATTGCCCAGCCTTACTTAGAAATTTTGAGGAATAAATAGCACTGAAAGCAGATGGCTGGGTTTACAAAGCTTTAACTTATGCAGTAAAATGAGGCTCTGTGCAGATGGACCTGTAGGTAGCCGTGCCAGTATTGTACCTTATCCATATGGACTGGAAGATTTGTGGCAGAAGTAATGATTTTGAAATTCATCCCTGGATACAGGCTAATGCCTTCCTGTTTGTACTATTTCTACTTTCTGGTTTTGAAGAAGAAGGAATAATGGAAAATACATATTATAGAATGTATTCATGGTAAGTCACACACAGTATGTTTACTAGTGTTTTAAGATCTTTAACACCAAGTTTGAGCACAACATAAAGCACACAGGCGGGCATGTGCTGTGGCAGCTCAGTGTTTTCACATTATAAGACTGAGGTTCCTGCAGACAGATATTTATGTGAAGAAGTCCTTGGAACTAACAGAAAAGAGGCAGTGAGTTGATGGCATTATTCAGGGTGGGAAAATTTGTCACAGCACCTTTAAGAACTGGAGTGTGTGTGTGTGTGTTCATTACAGGGCAGTCCTCCATAACTTGATATACTGGTACAGTGGCAATATCCTTAAATCACTAAATCTTGTGTCCTGCGAACAGCTAGCTCCAGGTCCAGCTGTATGTTAGACCTGATGTAATAACCACAGGACAGGTTGTTCTCACCACTCAGGAATGACTTCTTCAGGGGTTACCTTAAAGGCTGAGAAAAGAGTTGGGAGGAGGTCTCTATTGAGAAGGATTGTGGCGTTGTGAAGACAAAGGTTAAACACAGCACTAGCAGGACAATTTCATAGGAATGTCTTTTCTATGGCTCCCCAGCATGGTTTGGGGGAGATGTCTGTTCCTATACGTTACTCTTTTAATATGAGTAGAGTGTAAGTTAAAGTATTGATGCTTTCATGCAGATCTGTAGATAGATGCTACATATGGGTTTCAGTTTCTATTGTAGATATTCTATTGAGATATAGAGTCACAAAGAAAGGAACTAAGGCCCAATTATCTTTAAAAGAAGTGAATGAGGAATGTTATCTTTGCCCTTTAAATTTTCCCTTGCTTTTCAAGCTTTACAGTTTTCTCTATTTCATTCTTCAGTCAATCTATGAAGTTTTCACTGCCTGATTACACATAATACTGAGGTTGTCTTTAATGCTAAAAGTTTCAGGCCTGTGGGGTGTCTTCAGGAACCAAAAGGTTTAACTAATAGTTATTTGTGAAGTGATTTCAGACCCTTTGAGGAAGACTACTAAAAAAAATGTACTATTTCTGTAATGAGTTACTAAAAAACCCACTCCCTGGTAGTGTTTAACACCTCGATTTGCATAAACCAGATTGCATTCACAAATTTTGCTGGTTTATTTCTTTTCTCCTTAGGAGTGACAAAAATCCTATAAATAATGGTAACACAAGCACGTAACACCTGAATAACTTCACAAAAATATCTCAGGTAACAAAACAATATAGAACCAGACAAATTCTCTTACACAAAATCAGATGTGGAATAGTTCAGGCTGAATGTAGCACTAAATGTTCTGTTTGAAATCCTTGCCGTGGGGAATATGTTTCAGAGGCCTTGGCTTCTGGACATATGGCAGAAATATATTGGTTGTATATAAAGAGTTTGGTTGGGGTTTTTTTTGTACCAAAATTAAGAAATTTATCTTTAAATATAGCTTTTGCTTTCTGCTGATCTAATTTTGTCCTCGGTCACCACAGGAATAATTTGCTTAAGCTGCAAGGAAATAACAGCTGCAAAGCTGTTTATATATCTGATGAATAAGAGCATAATGTAAGACAAGAAACCTACACCACAAGCAATGAAACATTGCTTAGCTTGAAAAGAAATTCTTCACCATGAGAGTGGTGAAGCCCTGGAATAGGTTGTCCAAGGAGGTGGTTGAGGCCCCATCCCTGGATGTGTTTAAGAGCAGGCTGGATGAGGCTCTGGCCAGCCTGATCTAGTGTAGGGTGTCCCTGCCCGTGGCAGGGAGGTTGGAACTAGATGATCCTTGTGGTCCCTTCCAACCCTGACTGATACTATGATACTAAGCCAAATTCCACATTACATCCCAGACTATTTACTCAGAATAATTTTGCTCAGTGTGCACTCAGAGGCCCAAGAGCTTCCTGCCAAACACATATTCAAATACCACAAAAACTGCAAAACCAAATTACCTTATGAAGAAAATCACAGGGAACAGAATAAGCATGATAGTAACTGATAAATACATGAAGTATAACTAATAATTTTGAAAAGTGGAAGTATGACTCTCCTCTGAAATTCACCTACAGGTGAGCTGTGTTGTAACCAGCCAAATTAAATTTAAGAAAGACTGTTTTCTGTTTCTGTGTTGTGTTTGAAAGTTTTGCTTACACAGTGACACTGTAGGTATGGAAAAATCTATCAGCCTGATTATGGAAGAAAGCCAGTTTCATAAAATGCTACAGATGAATCACGTCATTCCTCAAAGCTATTATTCTCCAGGCTGTTGAAAATATCAATATAATTCCCTTTGCTCTACCCAGTTCTTATTCTGAAGATTTAAAATCAGCTCACTTTATGCAGAAAAGAAATGGGAACATTTCATGGTCCTTACTTTGGCACAGCAAAGGCCCTATAGCATTTTGGGTACATTACAATGTCTATTCAACTGCATCATATTTGTGCTGTGTTTCAGGAAAAATAAACTGCCCTCCAAGCCCTAAGGACAAAGCTGTTTACAGACAAGTAGAAGCCATTGTATTTTAACACTGATGGCTAAAATACCCCAAACAAAAAAAGGAAGAAAATCTTCCACAATGCTGTATAGCATTCTGTGAGGGAGAACCGCAGTCTGTGTGGATGGATTTTGACATAAGGACACGTGAATAGTATGAGGGAATTTATATCATAATGAAAGTGGTGCCCTGTGAGACATGGGAAGAGGAATGTATAGCAAGACACAAAAGTGGAAAACATAAGCAGACAGTTTAACTGAATGCTTGCTTTAACAACACAGGAATTCTGTAGCTTATTCCAACTTCCACAGAAATGAAGAGGCATGTTGCCAGCACAGGGTGTACTGCAGTTTGTTGCAATCTGCATTAGTAATTTTACTGCATTACAGAATCACAGAATCACCAAGGGTGGAAGAGACCTCAAAGATCATCAAGTCCAACCTGTCACCCAACACCTCATGACTACTAAACCATGGCACCAAGTGCCACATCCAATCCCCTTGAACACCTCCAGGGATGGTGACTCCACCACCTCCCTGGGCAGCACATTCCAATGGCTAACAACTCTCTCAGTGAAGAACTTTCTCCACACCCAGAGTCTAAACTTCCCCGGCACAGCTTGAGACTGTGTCCTCTCATTCTGGTGCTGGTTGCCAGGGAGAAGAGACCAAGCCCCACCTGGCTACAACCTTCCTTCAGGTAGTTGTAGACAGCAATAAGGTCTCTCCTCAGCCTCCTCTTCTCCAGGCTAAACAACCCCAGCTCCCTCAGCCTCTCCTCATAAGGCTTGTGCTCAAGGCCTCTCCCCAGCCTCATTGCCCTTCTCTGGACACATTCAAGAGTCTCAGTGTCCTTCTTAAACTGAGGGGCCCAGAACTGGACACAGGACTCAAGGTGTGGCCTAACCAGTGCAGAGTACAGGGGCACAATGACTTCCCTGCTCCTGCTGGCCATACTATCCTTGATGAAGGCCAGGATGCCATTGGCCTTCTTGGCCACCAACTTCTGAACTCTAAACCGTGTGTTGTGAACAGTGACAGTGGTAGCTGCTGTTCACTTCCCTCCAGTGCTCTTTTCAAAATCTCCTCAAAAATCAGATGTTTAACAGTAAGCTAGCACTGCATTTTTACACATGCTATCTTACCCTCTTCATATTCATTCACAGCATACTTTGCCCATATAAAATATCATGAAATTTCAGATGTGTCTTTACTAGAGCATTATCTAACCTTGAGTCCTGTGCCCAGTTCCGAGCCCCTCAGTTTAAGAAGAACACTGAGACACTTGAACATGTCCAGAGAAGGACAACAATGCTGGGGAGAGGACTCAAGCACAGGCCCTGTGAGGAGAGGCTGAGGGAGCTGGGGTTGTTTAGCCTGGAGAAGAGGAGGCTCAGGGGAGACCTTATTGCTGTCTACAACTACCTGAAGGGTGGTTGTAACCAGGAGGGAGTTGGTCTCTTCTCCCTGGCAACCAGCACCAGAACAAGAGGACACAGTCTCAAGCTGTACCAGGGGAAGTTTAGGTTTGAGGTGAAGAGAAAGTTCTTCACTGAGAGAGTTGTTAGCCGTTGTAATGTGCTGTCCAGGGAGGTGGTGGAGTCACCATCCCTGGAGGCGTTCACATGGAGATTGGATGTGGCACTTGGTGCCATGTTTTAGTCATGATGTCTGTGGTGACAGTTTGGACTTGATGATCTTTGAGGTCTCTTCCAACCTTGGTGATTCTGTTCTTCACATTTCTAATGCCTTAAAAATGAAAGAAAAAAGCATATAGCAGAAAATTTTGAAAGTACTGATTTTAAAGAAGAAGATGTATAAATCTGGGGGGGGGTTTATGAGTGCTTATTTATCCTTCTCTGGATTTTTTTATTACTATTCATAGTTGTATTCACACAAATGCCTTCAACTATTCAAATAACTTGCCTGACAAGGCAGTACAAGATGTAGCTACTGTGAAACAACCAACCGGAATTTTTCTGAGCTGTTTGATAAATTTTATGATCCTTACAAGCAGTTCCTTTCCTAGTCTGAGTTGGAGGATTTACTTAGGTTATTAATTCCTCACAAAACTTTGCACTGTGCTTGGGAAGAGGATTTATTTCTAACCACTACTAGGGTGGTATTTTAGACATGCTTTCATGTATATGCTTTCCATATATGGATACCTGAGTTTTCCCTGTTTGCCTGTTGCATCATTGATGCTGACATCTCTCCTGCCCTTAGGGCCCAGACTGGATGGCTATAGCCATTCCAACTATAATCTTAAGCATCGAACCACAGTGCTAAGTGTGGGAACTCCCTGCTCCTGCTGGCCACACCATTCCTAATGCAGGCCAGGATGCCGTTGGCCTTCTTGGCCACCTGGGCACACTGCTGGCTCATGTTCAGCCAGCTGTCAATCAGCACCCCCAGGTCCCTCTCTGTTTGGCAGCTCTCCAGCCACTCTGATCCCAGCCTATAGCATTGCATGGGGTTGTTGTGGCCAAAGTGCAGCACCCGGCACTTGGACTTGTTGAATGCCATCCCGTTGGACTCCGCCCATCTGTCCAGCCGATCAAGGTCCCTCTGCAGAGCCCTTCAACCATTTAACTGACCAACATCTGCTCCCAACTTGCTGTCATCTGCAAATTTGCTGATGACTGTCTCAATCCCCTCATCCAGACCGTCAATGAAGACATTGAAGACGATGGGGCCCAGCACTGATCCCTGGGGGACGCCACTGGTGACTGGCCTCCAGCTGGAGGTGGCACCATTCACCACCACTCTCTGGGCCCGGCCCTCCAGCCAGTTCCTAACCCAGCACAGAGTGTTGCTGCCCAAGCCACGAGCTGACAGCTTAGCCAGAAGTTTGCCGTGGGGGACGGTGTCAAAGGCCTTGCTGAAGTCGAGGTAGACCACATCCACAGGCCACAAGTGGCCAGTTGTATTTCCTTGATGTCATCAGACCCTGCATTTGAGAATGATCCAGCAGTCCAGGCTGGCTGCACATCATGGAAAAGCAATGGTATATACCTGGAAATAAATGTTTCAGTCTGGACTCTTTTCATGAGAAAAGGATAGCTGTAGTCTGGCTAAAATGTTTACCAAGCTCGTGTTGGCCTCACTGAACTGCTTTATCAAACACTGGAAGTGGTTATGAGAAATTGTTTTTCTCTGACATTGAATTGACATTTTAATTAATATTTAAGTGATTCTAAGTGTATTTCAAAGTTATTAAGAAATATTTTGTAAAACATGGACATTTTTTATGCTAAAAGACTTGTTTCCATTTAAAATAAAACCATATTTTCCTTGATCAAAGCGTCCATAAAATACACATGTGTATACCATAATTTGGTGAATCCTCCCTGCAGATTAGTTTGATTTACCCATGCTCTCTGTTTTCTTGTGGGAATCTCATTCTTCCTGGAACATTTCTTCTCTACAAGATACCTATTGTCACACAAGTGCTATGAGATTGCTCACAGTACAGCTAGCAGTCACAACACTATGGCCAAGGCTTTCTTCAAGTCCCTTTCTCTTTTCTCAGTCTATTTTCTCATATGGAGCAATTGATGTTCAAACTGTCATGATCATTTCCTGAAAGTCTCCTGTCCAGCTTGTCACACAGAGCCTCAGTCCAGGCAAAACTGATTGTTACATCATGCTGTTTTGGTCCCGAGAGGGAAAGAGACTCAGTTCTTTTGAATACTCCTGTGTTATGAAATGAGAGGCACAAACGAGGCCAAAATATCAACAGCTAGACTATTTATTACACAAATAAAGTGGATGGATCAGAAGGGGAGGGAGAAAAAATAGAGAGGAGAGAGGGGAGAGAGTGGAAAGGAATTATATTACCACACCCCTCACCCCCCAAGACAGTTTGAGTCTGTGGAGGAAAGGTGCTGCAGCTTTGGATGTAGAGATGTTGGGTCTGTACAGGAAGGGTGCTGCAGCTTTGGCTGTAAAAGAGATGTTGTCCTCTGAGCAGCCTCTTCAGCTCCATGAGTTGCAGCAGACGGAACTTAGGACACGGAGAGAGGGTTCCTCTTGGTCTGCTTCTTCCAGGGGATGTCTCTGTCATTTTTCTCTCCTGGTATTCTCTCAGTTTTTCTTCAGAGCAGCATTGTCCAGGTCTTTTCCTTCACCGTGTTTTTCTTCTCCTGTGTTTTCCTTCTACTGAGCCAGTAGTCGCTCAAGTCTTTTTATACAGTTTGTTAGTCCTTAGGTATGTGTCCAAGTATTGTCCCCCAGGAAATCATCCTTAGGTAAGTGTCCAGGTGTTGTTCCCCAGGAAATCCTCCTGTGTATTCCTTTGTGTTTGGACAGGGGTCTGGAGGAAGGGGCAGGGATGGGGGGCCTCCACCTCCTCCTTCTCTATTTACCTGCCCACACACCCAGTACACATCAGGGTCCAGGTGGTGAATCCATTGTCTCACCATCCTCCCTTTCCGGGGTACCTGATGAAGGGAGATGATCTCGTCTTATCTTTATTGATGATCTGGATGAGGGCATCGAGTCCATCATCAGTAAGTTTGCGGATGACACCAAGCTGGGGGCAGGAGTTGATCTGCTGGAGGGCAGAGAGGCTTTGCAGAGGGACCTCGACAGGCTGGACAGATGGGCAGAGTCCAATGGCATGAGACTGAACACATCCAAGCGCCGGGCTCTGCACATTGGCCACAGCAACCCCATGCAGTGCTACAGGCTGGGGTCAGAGTGGCTGGAGAGCATGCAGGCAGAGAGGGACCTGGGGGTACTGGTTGATTGTAGGCTGAACATGAGCCTGCAGTGTGCCCAGGCAGCCAAGAAGGCCAATGGCATCCTGGCTTGCATCAGGAACAGTGTGGCCAGCAGGAGCAGGGAGGTCATTCTGCCCCTGTACACTGCACTGGTTAGGCCACACCTTGAGTCCTGTGTCCAGTTCTGGGCCCCTCAGTTTAGGAAGGATGTTGACTTGCTGGAATGTGTCCAGAGAAGGGCAACAAAGTTGGTGAGGGGTTTGGAACACAAGCCCTATGAGGAGAGGCTGAGGGAGATGGGGTTGCTTAGCCTGGAGAAGAGGAGACTCAGGGGTGACCTTACTGCTCTCTACAACTACCTGAAGGGAGGTTGTAGACAGGCAGAGGTTGGTCTCTTCTCCCAGGCAGCCAGTACCAGAACAAGAGGACACAGTCTCAAGCTGCACCAGGGGAGGTTTAGGCTGGATGTTAGGAAGAAGTTCTACACAGAGAGAGTGATTGCCCATTGGAATGTGCTGCCCAGGGAGGTGGTGGAGTCGCTATTATTGGAGGTGTTCAGGAGGAGACTTGATAGGGTGCTTGGTGCCATGGTTTAGTTGATTAGGTGGGTTGGGTGATAGGTGGGACGCGATGATCTTGAAGGTCTCTTCCAACCTGGTTTATTGTATTGTATTGTATTCCCGAAGGTATCAATAGCAGTGGCCCCGGTCCATCGTCTGGGCCAGCAGCAAAGGTGATTTTATCTTTGTTGAGGCACATCAAGAGGCAAGATTTAGTCTCTCACTTATGCTTTCTGTCTCCTGCACCAGTATCACTTAGCTTTTACTCACAGGTATTGGTGGTTTTTTCCTCTTTTCAGAAGATGCTGTTTGCATTTGCAGCGTGCTGTTCTCCAGTGCTCATGGAACAGATCACTGTACTTCAGTGAAGCATTTGTAAGTATTAAACAGAGCACACAATCAGGGGGAAAAAAGGAAATGTTCACTTTTCTGATATTCTTAAATGGGAACATTTGTAAAAGGAGTCACCTTGAATTAATTTCAAATGTCTTTATTTATGAAAAAAATAAAATGACACTAAAAATATTTCTGCTAAAGATTTTCTTTCTGGTGTTGCTTGTTTAAAAAATGATTTTAGGTTGCAAATTTGACATCATGCAATAAACATTCATCTCTCAACTCCTCACTAAAAGCATCATGGAAATTTTTTTCTTAGCAGAAGTTCATTAACCGAACAATACAGAAAATCTAATTAAAGCTTTCTGACTCTTGTTCACATTTAACTAGAGTACAATTAATTTGGAAGGAGGGGAGGCACGAAGCAACTAAGATTAATCTTTGAGTTGGAAAACAAAATTCTGTCTTCCTCTGACTATATGAAGAAAGCATCACAATGTCATATTCTGAAGCTGCTCATGACTACAATTGCAGATTTATTGTAGTTCAAAATTATGTCAGCAAACATGCAAGCTGAAAATGCTTCAGTTTGCAAGAAAATGAGCTGTAGGGTTTATTACTTGTATTTCTTTTTAGGAAAGAAGCTTTTAAAGCTTGCAGTGTTAATTGTGCACTACAGACTGGGGTCAGAGTGGCTGGAGAGCAGCCAGGCAGAGAGGGACCTGGGGGTACTGGTTAATGGTAGGCTAAACATGAGCCTGCAGTGTGCCCAGGTAGCCAAGAAGGCCAATGGCATCCTGGCCTGCATCAGGAACAGTGTGGCCAGCAGGAGCAGGGAGGTCATTGTGCCCCTGTACACTGCACTGGTTAGGCCACACCTTGAGCGCTGTGTCCAGT
Source organism: Picus viridis (assembly GCA_033816785.1). Classification (NCBI taxonomy): domain Eukaryota; kingdom Metazoa; phylum Chordata; class Aves; order Piciformes; family Picidae; genus Picus; species Picus viridis. The sequence goes on along the minus strand of CM066567.1, from coordinate 5,157,499 downwards.
TCTGGGCCCCTCAGTGTAGGAAGGATGTTGTCTTGCTGGAACATGTCCAGAGAAGGGCAGCGAAGTTGGTGAGGGGTTTGGAACACAAGCCCTAGGAGGAGAGGCTGAGGGAGCTGGGGTTGCTTAGCCTGGAGAGGAGGAGACTCAGGGGAGACCTTCTTGCTCTCTACAACTACCTGAAGGAAGGTTGTAGAAAGGCAGAGGTTGGTCACTTCTCCCAGGCAGCCAGCACTAGAAGAAGAGGACACAGTCTCAGGGTGCACGAGGGGAGGTTTAGGCTGGAGGTTAGGAAGAAGTTCTACACAGAGAGAGTGATTGTCCATTGGAATGTGCTGCCCAGGGAGGTGGTGGAGTCGCTATCATTGGAAGTGTTCAGGAGGAGACTTGATGGGGTGCTTGGTGCCATGGTTTAGTTGTTTAGGTGGGTTGGATTGGTTGATGGCTTGGACGCGATGATCTTGAAGGTCTCTTCCAACGTCCAACCTGGTCTATTCTATTCTATTCTATTCTATTCTATTCTATTCTATTCTATTCTATTCTATTCTATTCTATTCTATTCTGTTCTATTCTATTCTATTCTATTCTATTCTATTCTATTCTGTTCTATTCTATTCTATTCTATTCTATTCTATTCTATTCTATTCTATTCATCCTGTCTTGCAGAGAATGACGTAAAATCACTGATGTGTTTTAGTTCCCAAAATGTAATGTAAGTGAACAAAATCTACTTAGCACGAAGTCAATCCTGCAAATTGGGCTGCATCAGAAGGAGAAGAGGAGAAGAGGAGAAGGAGAAGTATGGCCAGCAGGTCAAGGGAGGGGATTCTCCCCCTCTACTCAGCTCTGCTGAGACCCCACCTGCAGTACTGCATCCAGTTCTGGAGCCCCTGTTACAAGAGGGATATGGAGGTGTTGGAAGGTGTCCAGAGAAGGGCCACGAGGATGAGCAGAGGGCTGGAGCACCATTCCTATGAGGACAGACTGAAGGAGTTGGAGCTGTTCAGTCTGGAGAAGAGAAGGCTCTGAGGTGACCTCATTGTGGCCTTCCAGGATCTGAAGGGGGCCTACAGGAAGGCTGGGGTGGGACTTCTCAGGCTATCAGGTAGTGATAGGACTAGGGGGAATGGGATGAAGCTGGAGGTGGGGAGATTCAGGCTAGATGTGAGGAGGAAGTTCTTCCCCATGAGAGTGGTGAAGCCCTGGAATGGGTTATCCAGGGAGGTGGTTGAGGCCCCATCCCTGGAAGTGTTTAAGAGCAGGCTGGATGAGGCTCTGGCAAGCCTGATGTAGTGTGAGGTGTCTCTTTCCATGGCAGGTGGGTTGGAACTAGATGATCCTTGTGGTCCCTTCCAACCCTGACTGATACTATGATACTATGATACTATGAAATTGTAGAACACTTTCATTGTTAAAACATTATGATACATTTCTTCTGCATACACCAAAAAAAGTTAGGGGAGCTTAAGGAAGAAAACAAGCTCCATTTGAATCCTCCAATTTAAAAAGCAACAAAATTTGTATGATTTTTAGCAAATATCAGCCCACAGTAAGTTGTGAGGGAACATAAGCGTTGAACTTTGAGCTAGCTTTTAGTACTGAGACATCACTAACAGATTGCTAGCTTAAATAGATCCCAAAAAAGAAGTTTACACGATCACAGAATGATAGGGTTTGGAATGGATCTCTGGAGATCACCTAGTCCAACCCCCCTGCAGGTTCACCTAGATCAGGTTTGTGGTGGTGAGAGAAGTTCAATTCTCCCCACACACACAAAAAAACTGGGCTAACTCAGTCGGAGAAGCAAAATGGACAAGAGCTGTATTTTACAAGCAGGATGAAATGCAATGAATATAGGCAGCCAGTACCAGAACAAGAGGACACAGTCTCAAGCTGCTCCAGGGGAGGTTTAGGCTGGAGGTTAGGAAGAAATTCTATACAGAGAGAGTGGTTGCCCACTGGAATCGGCTGCCCGTGGAGGTGGTGGAGTCACCGTCACTGGAGGTGTTCAGGAGGAGACTTGATGGGGTGCTTGGTGCCATGGTTTAGTTGTTTAGGTGGGTTGGATTGGTTGATGGGTTGGACGCGATGATCTTGAAGGTTTCTTTCAACCTGGTGTATTGTATTGTATTGTATTGTATTGTATTGTATTGTATACACAATATACAGTATTCACAGCATATACAAAAATACACAGGAAAGAACGTAACACAGAAAACCTGCCCCTCCCCTTGATAGAGGAGGGCTCCCCCCCCACAAAACCCTTTTCCCCCTTCCTCCTTTTTTCCCAAAAAAGGGTTTGAGAGAAAAGGAATTATTAAGGGAAATTCTGTTAGTTCAAAGCATATGTTAAGGGAAGAAAAAAAAAGTTAGTTTCTTATCTCATTAGTTCAAGGTCAGCTCCAGCCAGCACAGAAGAAAGAAAACAGATGTTCAGACCAAGACTCAGACAGACTGACACTGACTGCACAGAGCAAAGCCTAAAAGTTACCTTCCCACTAACCTACCAATGAAATTTGTTTAGAATTACCTATGTTTTCTTCTTCACACCAAAACATTCAGCTAGAGTGCTTCAGTAACTGTCCCTTTCTTAAAGGCACAGCCTAAAACTGTCACAAGGTTTCACAGGAACGTGTCCAGGCAGGTTTCAAAAGTCTCCAGAAAAGGACAGTCCACAATCTTTCTGGGCAGCCTGATCCAGTGCTCCAGCACTCTCAAAGTTTATCCTTATGTTTATGTGGATTATCCTGTGCTCTAGTTTGTGTCCATTGCCCCTTGTCGTATCACTAAGAACCACTGAAAAGAGCCTGGCCCCACCCTCCTGGCATCTGCCCTTTAGATATTTATAAGAATTGATAAGATCCCTTTTCAGTCTTCTCCAAGCTAAAGAGCCCCAGGTCTCTCAGTTTCTCCTTGCAAGAGAGGTGATCCATTCCTCTGATTACTCCTTGACCAGCACACAACTGTAAGAATTAAAATAGAATTTAAAAATGCAACATTATTTAGCTTCGTTCATAGGAGACCAGAGAAACAAACAATCTTTCAGCCATACCAGGTATAAGTCACAATGCAGGAAACTAAGTATTTCATTATTAGTGGTAGTATTCCACTCTGATAATGCAAAAAAGGAACAATATTTGTGCATGGAGAAGGTTGAGGTTAGTAAAATCAGCTAAAAGGAATCATAGAATCAACCAGCTTGGAAATGACCTGAGATCATCAAGTCCAACCTGTTACCTAATACCTAACACCTCATGACAACTAAACCAAGGCTTCAAGTGCCACAACCAATCCTTTTTTGAACAGTGACTCCACCACCTCCCTGGGCAGCACATTCCAATGGCCAATCAGACTTGTGCTTGAGACGTCTCACCATTTTTGTTGCCCTGCTCTGGACATGTTCAAGAGTCTCAATGTCCTTCTTAAATTGAGAAGCCCAGAACTGGACACAGGACTCAAGGTGTGGCCTAACCAGTGCTGAGTACAGGGGCACAATGACCTCCCTGCTCCTGCTGGCCATGCCACTTCTGATGCAGGCCAGGATGCCATTGGCCCTCTTGGCCACCTGCGCACATTGCTGGCTCATGTTCAGCCAGCTGTCGATCAGCACCCTCTGTTTGGCAGCTCTCCAGCCACTCCGACCCCAGCCTGTAGCTCTGCATGGGGTTGTTGTGGCCAAAGTGCAGCACCCGGCACTTGGACTTGTTGAATGTCATCCCATTGGACTCCGCCCATCTGTCCAGTCAGTTGAGGTCCCTCTGCAGGGCTCTTCTACCCTCTAACTGACCAACATCTGCTCCCAACTTGGTGTCATCTGCAAACTTGCTGATGATGGACTCAATGCCCTCATCCAGATCATCAATAAAGATATTGAAGAGGATGGGGCCCAGCACTGATCCCTGGGGGACACCACTAGTGCCTGGCTGCCAGCTGGATGTGGCACCATTCACCACCACTCTCTGGGCTCAGCCTTCCATCCAGTTCCCAACCCAGCGCAGAGTGCTGTTGTCCAAGCCACGAGCTGACAGCTTGGCCAGGAGTTTGCTGTAGGGAATGGTATCAAAGGCCTTGCTGAAGTTGATATTGTAGATATTTCCTTAATTGTTTCAAGGTACTGTGTTTCCATATTTGAAAAATATCACTACTATAATTGTGTGGTCTAGCATGTGAGGCTAGCCCTGTAAACAAGGAGCATAAGGACCCATTTGACACACATGCTCCTTCTATAGGCTTTTTATAAGCCATGTCCTTATGCCCTAAATACAGTCACAAACCATTGCTTGCTTTTCCCACCTCCTAATATGAGATAAAAGCAAATTCATAAACTTGGCCTGGCTCTTATCTTCATTCTCATGTAGCCTTTGCCATAGTATTTAGGCTCTTTTAGGTAGAGAATTAAATCATGCAACAACTACCAGTTTTGGAATTGTTTTCTCTTTCATCTTCTCTGCAGACAGACTTATTACAGACCAGTGAGCTTTCTTATTTGCTGGTTTGGTTCTATGTCTATTTGAATATGCCTGCTCTGTATTTACCAGAGATTAAAGAAGATCAAAGAGGCACAGACTAGGTGTTCTTTCAGCAGCATTAAATCAGCCCTGAGGAAATTCTGCCTGTGTCATTGTGGTGAGTTGACCTTGGCTGGCTGTCAGGTGCTCATCAAGATACTCTATCACTCCCACACACAGTGGACTGAGAAAATAATAACAAAAAGCTTGTAGGTCAAGATCACTCCCCAGTTACTGTCATGGGTGAAACCTACACAATAGGGTAAAAAAAATATTCAAAATTGATCAGAACAGGCTGATGAGAAATAAGAACAAGTCTAAAAACCACCTTCCTCCCACACCTCCTTTTTCCCAGGTTCAACTTCACTCCCAGCTCTTCTATCTCCTCCTTTCCCCATCAGTGGCACAGAGGGATGGGTAATGAACATTACGGTCAGTTTACAATGCTTTATCTCTGACACTCCTTCCTCTACACAGTCTTTGCCTGCTCCAGTGTGGGATCCCTCCCACAAGATACTGTCCTTCACAAATTTGTCCAGTGTGGGTACTTCCCATGGGCTGCAGTTCTTCAGGAACTGCTCCAGCATTGCAGTCCTTCAGGAATGGATTGCTCCACTATGAGTTCCCCTCAGATCCTGCCAGAAAACTTGATCCAGTGTGGGCTCTCAAAGGGCTACAGCTTGATTCAGGATTGATACAGCTTGATTTGGGCCAGGAATCTTCAACAGTCCACTGTAGACCTCCATGGGCTGCAGGACAGCCTGCACCTTCATGTTCTTCACCACAGGCTGCGGGGGAATCTTTTAGCTTGGTATTTGCATAGTCATTTGTCTTACATTTTTTCACTCCTGCCACTCAGCTGCTTTTGTGTATGTGCTTTTTTATCCTTTCTTATCAACAGAGACTCTATGAACATTGCTGACTGGCCCATCTTTGACCAGCAGCAGGTCCATGTTGGAGCTGGCTGGAACTGGCTTTGCTTCGCTTCTTTGCAGTGTAGCCTAATGTTATTTGAGGCAGTTTAGTAATGTTCTGTCCCTTCTTTTTCCTTTTTAGTTTTCTTCTCCAAAATAGCTGGAGACCACATTTGGCTTCTAACTTTTCCTCCGTAATCCTGACACTATCTTTCTATGCATCAAGTTTCCCCTCACATATTCCTTTCCTCTCCTCTCCAATTCTAAGATTCTTATGCCTTAAAGTGCTTTCCTTCACATTATGTAGGTTATTTTATCTATTTCAGATCATCATTTTCTTTTAAATTTTGCTAGATAAAATAACATAGGCCACTTCTGTTGCAACGAGGCTGGGGAAAGGCCTTGAGCACAAGCCCTGTGAGGAGAGGCTGAGGGAGCTGGGGTTGTTTAGCCTGGAGAAGAGGAGGCTCAGGGGAGACCTCATTGCTCTCTACAACTACCTGAAGAATGACTGTAGCCAGGCGGGGGTTGGTCTCTTCTCCCAGGCAACCAGCACCAGAACAAGGGGACACAATCTCAAGCTGCACCAGGGGAAGTTTAGGCTGGAGGTGAGGAGAAAGTTCTTCACAGAGAGAGTTGTTAGCCATTGGAATGTGCTGCCCAGGGAGTCACCATCCCTGGCTGTGTTCAACAGGGATTGGACGTGGCACTTAGCGCCATGGTCTAGTCATGAGGTCTGTGGTGCCAGGCTGGACTTGATGATTTTTGAGGTCTCTTCCAACCTTGTTGATTCTGTGAGTCTGGAAACTCCACAAAATGCTAAGATATTGAATTGCACTGTCATAAAAAAAAAAAAAAAGAAAAAGATAGTCAAAGGATATCTGTGATACTCTTATATGTTTGAAGAAAGGCTAAGGATATTAAGAGGTAAGAATAAATATTCAGCTTAAAAGAGCCTGCTTTATTCAATAAACCTGAGACCTTGCAGATGAACACAGGTTATCCACTGCACTGAGAAAATGGAGTCCTCATATACCATGAGAACAAACCAGACTTTGAAACTTGCTGTGTCTGAATGTAATCCAGATATCAAGCTGCCATTCACATGCCAGATACATACATTGAACTGCAGGACTCCTGTGAAAACAGTTTGAAAAGAATACTTTCTTCCTCCTCAGATCTATTCCCTCAATATCCTCAGTGTTACACCTGCACACTCAGGGAAAACGTTGTTTGCGGCTATCAGACGTTGGAATTAAAACACAGGAATTAGAGGTGGAACGAGATTCTACAGCCTCATGAACCTTCAAAACAACTGCAGTTTTATGTTCCAGGTTGCGGTAGCTTTAGGCTATGCCTTTAAAATTTTGTTACATATTTCAAGCAGAAAAGTAGAAAAATATAAGGAAATAATACAATAATACAATAGACCAGGTTGGAAGGGACCTTCAAGATCATTGTGTCCAACCCATCAACCAATCCAACCCATCTAAACAACTAAACCATGGCACCAAGCACCCCATCAAGTCTCCTCCTGAACACCTCCAATGACGGTGATTCCACCACCTCCACAGGCAGCCCATTCCAATGGGCAATCACTCTCTCTGTATAGAATTTCCTCCTAACATCCAGTCTAAACCTCCCCTGGCACAGCTTGAGACTGTGTCCTCTTGTTCTGGTACTGGCTGTGTGGGAGAAGTGACCAACCTCTGCCTGGCTACAACCTCCCTTCAGGTAGTTGTAGAGAGCAAGAATGTCACCCCCGAGTCTCCTCTTCTCCAGGCTAAGCAACCCAAGCTACCTCAACCTCTCCTCATAGGGCTTGTGTTCCAAACTCCTCACCAACTTTGTTGCCCTTCTCTGGACACATTCCAGCAAGTCAACATCCTTCCTAAACTGAGGGGCCCAGAACTGGACACAGCGTTCAAGGTGCGGCCTAACCAGTGCAGTGTACAGGGGCAGAATGACCTCCCTGCTCCTGCTGGCCACACTGTTCCTGATGCAGGCCAGGATGCCATTGGCCTTCTTGGCTACCTGGGCACACTGCAGGCTCATGTTCAGCCTACCATCAACCAGTACCCCCAGGTCCCTCTCTACCTGGCCACTCTCCAGCCACTCTGACCCCAGCTTGTAGCACTGCATGGGCTTGTTGTGGCCAATGTGCAGAACCCGGCACTTGGATGTGTTCAATCTCATGCCCATGGACTCTGCCCATCTGTCCAGCCTGTCGAGATCCCTCTGCAAAGCCTCTCTACCCTCCAGCAGATCAACTCCTGCCCCCAGCTTGGTGTCGTCCACTAATTTACTGATGATTTACTCATCCAGATCATCAATAAAGATGTTAAAGAGCATTGGGCCCAGCACTGATCATTGGGGCTCACCACTAGTGTCTGGCCGCCTCTTGGGTGTGAAAAGGAAAACCAAAGGTAACTCTATACAATTTCCTTGGAGAAATATCTGCTTTAAGATCGCCTGTACCAAAACAATCTTTCCTCTTCTGATCTCTGCTTGCTTTGTGCTCTGAAGGGACAGGAATCTGCTTCTGCTTGACCTTGGCTGCATTGTTTTGAAGTCTAACACTTACTTGTTTTTCTCTACTCCTTTCTCCCTTTAGGCCAGGGAGTTGGGGGGCAGACGGACAGCTTCCCTGGTCTCTTGACCAGGGGTGTTCTCCTGTTGTTTGTTAATTGTAAGTATCTGCAAATATTGTAACTCCTGTATATTTTGTACATATTCATTGCATTCCATTGTAGTTTGTAGCTGTGCTTGTAAATACAGCTTTCAATTGCTTCTGACTGAGTTGGTCTGGCAAAGTTAACGTTGGGGGGAAATTTCAACCCACCACACAGGTAGTTGCAGACAGACAAACAAGCAATAAGTTTAAATCATCTCTTCTGTTTCAGAATTTAAAATTAATTACAATACACCTGAATGCATTTATTGGTCAATTTAACTTATTACAGTTTATGACAAGTGAGAAATAGATAACTTCAGGGAGTCAGTTGGAAAATCTTAACCACATTTCCTGAGAACACATTGAAAACCAGCAAGGACAGAATACAGCGTTTTGTCCTTTGCAGTCATTTTTTCAGCAGAAATCTTCCCCTTGAAAACATGAATGTAGCACTGACCCAGTGATTAACCTACTGCACTTGTTCTACAAGAACAGCTGCTGTCCATCTCAGGAAACAGCAAATTGGCACCGGTTTAATCCCCGGTGCAACGAGTGCCCTGCAGCTCCATTCTGACAAATTCTTGTGAAATACAATAATACAATACAATACAATGCACCAGGTTGGAAGAGACCTTCAAGATCATCGCGTCCAACCCATCAACCAATCCAACCCACCCAAACAACTAAACCATGGCACCAAGCACCCCATCAAGTCTCTTCCTGAACACCTCCAATGAAGGTGACTCCACCACCTCCACGGGCAGACCATTCCAATGGGCAATAACTCTCTCTGTATAGAACTTCTTCCTAACCTCCAGTCTAAACCTCCCCTGGCACAGCTTGAGACTGTGTCCTCTTGTTCTGCTGCTGGCTGCCTGGGAGAAGAGACCAACCTCTGCCTGGCTACAACCTCCCTTCAGGTAGTTGTAGAGAGCAATAAAGTCACCCCCGAGTCTCCTCTTCTCCAGGCTAATTAACCCAAGCTCCCTCAGCCTCTCCTCATAGGGCTTGTGTTCCAAACCCTCACCAACTTTGTTGCCCTTCTCTGGACACGTTCCAGCAAGTCAACATCTTTCCTAAACTGAGGGGCCCAGAACTGGACACAGGACTCAAGGTGCAGCCTAACCAGTGCAGTGTACAGGGGCAGAATGACCTCCCTGCTCCTGCTGGCCACACTGTTCCTGATGCAGGACAGGATGCCATTGGCCTTCTTGGCTGCCTGGGCACACTGCAGGCTCATGTTCAGCCTGCCATCAACCAGTACCCCCAGGTCCCTCTCTGCCTGGCCACTCTCCAGCCACTCTGACCCCAGCCTGTAGCACTGCATGGGGTTGCTGTGGCCAATGTGCAGAACCCGGCACTTGGATGTGTTCAGTCTTATGCCATTGGACTCTGCCCATCTGTCCAGCCTGTCGAGGTCCCTCTGCAAAGCCTCTCTGTCCTCCAGCAGATCAACTCCTGCCCCCAGCTTGGTGTCATCCGCAAATGTACTGATGACTGACTCAATCTCCTCATCCAGATCATCAAGAAAGATGTTGAAGAGCATGGGGCCCAGCACTGATCCCTGGGGCACACCACTAGTGACAGGCTGCCAGCTGGATGTGGCACCATTCACCACCACTCTCTGGGCTCGGCCCTCCAGCCAGTTCCTAACCCAACGCAGTGTGCTCCTGTCCAAGCCATGGGCTGACAGCTTGGCCAGGAGTTTGCTGTGGGGGATGGTGTCAAAGGCCTTGCTGAAGTCCAGGTAGACCACATCCACAGGCCTCCCCACATCCACCAGGCAGGTCACCTGATCATAGAAGGAGATCAGGTTGGTCAGGCAGGACCTGCCCCTCCTAAATCCATGCTGGCTGGGCCTGATCCCTTGGCCATCCTGTAAGTGCTGTGTGATCGCACTCGAGATGACCTGTTCCATAATCTTGCCTGGCACTGAGGTCAGGCTGACAGGCCTATCATTCCCTGGCTCATCCAAGCGGCCCTGCTTGTGGATGGGCGCCACGCTGGCAGCTTCCAGTCTTCTGGGACCTCTCCAGTGAGCCAGGACTGTTGCAAAATGATGGAGAGTGGCTTGGACAGCTCATCTGCCATCTCTCTCAGCACCCTAGGAAATACTGTCTAATAGAAAATACTGTCTAATTAAACCAAAGTGTTTTTTGTCTCTCTAAGTCTGTAGTTGGCAACTTTCTTAAAATGTAACAGCATAGTTTGCTATACACTGTCTGCTACTTGTCAAATGAACAGACAATGTATAAACACTGAAAAATAAAATTGCATGTGTCATATCTGAGAGAAAATATGTTGTTCAAAACAGAATGAATGCTTTATAGAAATGTAAAGTGTTCTGCTCCAGCAAGTTCAGTTACTCAGACTTCATTTTACTATGTTGTGCTGGGACAAAGATTTATGTCTCTATGAGAATAAAATAGAAATAGCATAGACCACATTGTTTTTAAAGTAGAAAAATTACTACTAAAGTATATATTGAATAGTACCAGCAGACACAGACTCATTGCTAAATGTTTCTTTAAGACTAACCAAGTACCTTACTCAGTTTTGAACTCAACAGAGAAATGGGTGATTGAGTTTTGCTCTTCCCTGCAGCAAATCAGGAACACTCTGGTTCCAGTAATTGCTCTCTCAGGTTAATTTTGTCCCAGTGACTCCTCTTGTTTTCTATCTCAATCAAGCCCAAAATATCTTTGATCTCAATTTATTTAGTGCTCTGTATAAGTCTGAAAGTTGTATACATATCAAACAAATATAAACTTGCTAAACCCTGCTAGATCTGGTGGAAAAAAGATGGTAGTGACTCTATTGTTGACAGTCTCTAGCATTGATGACATTCTTCTCAAGGTGGAAGAGGAGAGCTGCCACATTTATTTCAGTGAATTTCAGACATCTGAAATACAGATATCTACTTTTTAAATTCATTGTGCAGTGTTTTATTCTAGTGCACAAAGACATATAGGCAGTTCTACAGTATGATTAATTTTAGATGTCAAAAATAACATGGGAGGAATTTCAGCCCAGGGTGACCAGAACTCTTTGCTAACACAGAAGGGAACCTGAGGTTACTAGCCAGACAATACAAACCTGCATTATGTATTTTAGAAGTTAACTGCAATTAATCTCACTCCGTTTCCTTTACTCAGTTTGGTCAGAAAAGTTGTAACATGCATTTCAGGTAGGTGGCTAAGTATCTATTTCTGTTTGCATTGTCTTCTACTGTAATAGGTGATTTGCTGCATAATCGATGCCATTACCTGAAACTACCGAAGAGCATAAACAAATGAACCACACAGTAGAGAGATGCTATTATTATTGCTTGGAACCAGGCTAGGTACTCTACAGAAGATGCATCTGTCAGGGCTCTATCTAAGCAGACATATGTCAAACCAATCTTATTTACAAGCTGTCCTGTAGATGTGCTCTAATATGAGCCTTTAGCACTGTGGATTTTCCCCAAACCACTACAAACTATAACAGGATTCTGCCCTTATGCCATCTCTGACATGAAAGGTACTGTTTTGTTGAAAAATAAAAAAATTACATGCATCTTCCTGCATGCAGGTAGCTACATATCAAATAACTGTCTCCAGGGATGGTGACTCCACCACCTCCCTGGGCAGCACATTCCAATGGCCAATTACTCTTTCTGGGAAGAACTTTCTCCTCACCTCAAGCCTAAACTTCCCTTGGCACAGCTTGAGACTGTGTCCTCTTGTTCTGGTGCTGGTTGCCTGGGAGAAGAGTCCAACCCCCACCTGGCTACAACCTCCTTTCAGGTAGTTGTAGACAGCAATAAGGTCTCTCCTCAGTCCTATCTTCTCCAGGCTAAACACCCCCAGCTCCCTCAGCCTCTCCTCATAGGGCTTGTGCTCAAGGCTTCTCACCAACCATGTTGCCCTTCTCTGGACATGCTCAAGAGTCTCAATGTCCTTCTTAAACTGAGGGGCCCAGAACTGGACACAGATTGTATAAGAAGTCTATTGTCTGGCAAATATGCTACAAGATCTACAGGATATCATCATTTCCAGAGAAGCTGTTGGGGCCAGGCAAAAAGCCACCTCAAATGGTGGGGAAAAAAAAGCCTGTGTTGAGACAACTGGATAAAGGCTAAGATCTCTGCTAAGATCTCACTGACACAAGGACATATCAATGTCAATGTCTAAATCTCATACTGAATGACCTGAAGTGGAACCCAATCTCTAGTGCTGCTGTAGTAGGTGTCAAAACATAGCACATTTCGATCTCTCAATGTCTGAACCCCCTTTACAGTGTCACCTATAATATTCTAATTTTCTATAAACATATGCTTGCCCCCACACCTTGAGCTCTGTTAAATGGTGTATTAAATGAGGATGGCTTATTCAGAATTAATCCATTGCTAAAATATCTCTCTCTGGTGCAGAGTAACAGTTTTGAGAAAAATTATGTGATGGGAGGATTTGGGTTATAGCTTAATCACCTGTAAATGTGGAGTAATTTAGTCAGATTAGAAGTTCTGAAATCAATGGATTATTATTTAATAGTAACATCATGATTAAAAAATAATTAAGCTCCAACAGACCTACATATGATTTGTTATACAGTAACAATGTATTAAGTGCCAAGTATCATATGGTCTGAATTTGGAGCCACTGAAGTTTGGTAATCCTTGGACAAGAATTTTCTGAGAATACAGCACCTTTAAAATTCCTTGTGCTTAAGCACTAAAGCTCAGGTATCTGTGATGCCTTTTTTGAACACAGTTTACACAACCATTCAAAAGAAGAAATTTTGTCCATTTCATTTTTATGTTCTGTGGTAAGTCAGTATCAGTCTATACTGGGTTAAAGAACATGGAGAATCAGCATAGCCACAAACCGCATAAGCCACAACCAAAGTAAGGCAAAGTATTCTGTGCTTGTGATAATCCTGTTATAGTTTCATTTTCTGGAAGAATGGAATGGAATAGAATAGAATAGAATAGAATAGAATAGAATAGAATAGAATAGAATAGAATAGAATAGAATAGAATTAAGCAGGTTGGAAAAGACCTTCGAGATCATTGAGTCCAACCTAACACTCAACACTATCTAATCAACTAAACCATGGCACCAAGTGCCCCATCCAGTTACTTCCTAAACACCTCCAGTGATGGTGACTCCATCATCTCCCTGGGCAGCACGTTCCAAAGGCCAATCACTCTTTCTGTGAAGAACTTCTTCCTAACATCCAGCCTAAACCTCCCCTGGCACAGCTTGAGACTGTGTCCTCTTGTTCCGGTGCTGGTTGCCTGGGAGAAGAGACCAACCCCCACCTGGCTATAACTTCCCTTCAAGTAGTTGTAGAGAGCAGTAAGGCATTTCTGCACCTCTTCTGTGCACAGAATCACAGAATCACCAAGGTTGGAAGAGACCTCAAAGATCATCAAGTCCAACCTGCCACCACAGACCTCAGGACTAAACCATGGCACCAAGTGCCATGTCCAATCCCCTTTTGAACACCTCCAGGGATGGTGACTCCACCACCTCCCTGGGCAGCACATTCCAATGGCTAACAACTCTCAGTGAAGAACTTTCTCCTCACCTCCAGCCTAAACTTCCCCTGGCATAGCTTGAGACTGTGTCCTCATGTTCTGGTCACCCCTGAGTCTCTTCCTCTCCAGCCTAAGCAACCCCAGCTCCCTCAGCCTCTCCTCATAAGGCTTGTGCTCCAAACCCCTCCCCCGCTTTGTTGCCCTTCTCTGGACACGTTCCAGCAAGTCAACATCCTTCCTAAACTGAGGGGCCCAGAACCAGACACAAGACTCAAGGTGTGGCCTAATCAGTGCTGAGTAAAATGTGATGCTATGTGACAAACAGCATTTAAAATAATAATGTAGAATTTTTTACATGGAACAGATTGCTGTGAAGTATATGTGAAACTTTCTAGTTTGCTTAGGCAAAGTGTCTGCTCTGTTGTTAAGTACTAGTCTGGTTTGAGCATTGTTTACTGTATTTTTCTACAGAGTCAGAATGCATTAAGTTGCAGTTCAGTTTTGTGATCATGCTTTCTATGCTGGTTTGTCTCACCCCTCAGTTAAGCAGACACCTAAAGCAACAGATTAGTTCAGAGTACCAAACATCCCTATCCTTTCAATTGTTTTCAGCAGGTCATAGGTATAGACTGCAGAGAATGTGGGGTGAACCAAACCACAGCTGCTACTGGTGCCTATTTCCTTGTGTGATGGCAAAGGCTGCATGCAAGTCCATTTATTTAACCTCTTTTCTCTTAAGGTCTCAGTCACATCTACGCCATTTTCTTTCCTGTCTGTTTTTTATGCCCCTGATATCTCATCTTCCCTCTGGGTGGCCAACAGCAATTCAAAATCTCCAGCAAGTTCATGCATATTGCATAACTTAAAGATTGACTGTATTATCTTTAAAGAAATATGCATTTTGGACCATTTTAGCATGGGTTACCAATGGCAATTCAGCTGAAGGGCAGCCACCTTTTTTTACTGGAAGCCTTCTGTTCCCTTTCTTTAAAAAATGAAGAGAAAATCCCATCTTTAAACAGGATGCTGAGCACAATGTTGCTCATAATTCAGCAGGTAATATACTTCATTCTGAGCCACAGTTGGAGTACTGCCTCAGCATAATATTTTAAAAGGTCCCATTTATACTAGAGCTGCCATCTTTGAAAAATAGCCCTACTCATGGCTTTTTTTCCACTGATGAGCTCAGACTTTCCTCTCAAAATGTCCATTTTATCTTTAATTCAAGTTGTTATTTGTTTATTAAACACTGTTGTATTGACATATTTTGAGGTACTTTTGATAATACATATGAAAAAGGAAGGGAAGGGAAGGGAAGGGAAGGGAAGGAAGGGAAGGGAAGGGAAGGGAAGGAAGGGAAGGGAAGGGAAGGAAGGGAAGGGAAGGAAGGGAAGGGAAGGGAAGGAAGGGGGAAGGGAAGGGAAGGGGAAGGGAAGGGAAGGAAGGGAAGGGAAGGGAAGGGAAGGGAAGGGAAGGGAAGGGAAGGGAAGGGAAAAATAGAATAGAATAGAATAGAATAGAATAGAATAGAATAGAATAGAATAGAATAGAATAGAATAGAATAAGAATAAGAATAAACCAGGTTGGAAGAGACCTTCAAGATCATCGCGTCCAACCCATCAAACAACTAGACCATGGCACCGAGCACCCCATCAAGTCTCCTCCTGAACACCTCCAATGACGGTGACTCCACCACCTCCACGGGCAGCCCATTCCAATGGGCAATCACTCTCTCTGTGTAGAACTTCCTCCTAACATCCAGTCTAAACCTGCCCTGGCACAGCCTGAGACTGTGTCCTCTTGTTCTGGTACTGGCTGCCTGGGAGAAGAGACCAACCTCTGCCTGGCTACAACCTCCCTTCAGGTAGTTGTAGAGAGCAAGAAGGTCATCCCTGAGTCTCCTCTTCTCCAGGCTAAGCAACCCCAGCTCCCTCAGCCTCTCTTCATAGGGCTTGTGTTCCAAACCCTCACCAACCTTGTAGAATAGAATAGAAGAATAGAATAGAATAGAATAGAATAGAATAGAATAGAATAGAATAGAATAGAATAGAATAGAATAAACAAGGTTGGAAAAGACCTTTCAGATCATTGAGTCCAACCTATCATCCAACACCACCTAATCAATTAACCATGGCACCAAGCACCCCATCCAGTCTCTTCCTAAACACCTCCAGTGATGGTGATTCCACCAACTACCTGGGCAGCACATTCAAATGGCCAATCACTCTTTCTATGAAGAACTTTATCTTAAAATCCTGCCTAAACCTCCCCTGGCACAGCTTGAGACTGTGTCCTCTTGTTCTGGTGTTGGTTGCCTGGGAGAAGAGACCAACCCCCACCTGGCTACAACCACCCTTAAGGTAGTTGTAGACAGCAATAAGGTCACCCCTGAGCCTCTTCTTCTCCAGGATAAGCAACCTCAGCTCCCTCAGCCTCTCCTCATAGGGCTTGTGTTCCAAACCCCTCCCCAGCTTTGTTGCACTTCTCTGGACACATTCCAGCAACTCAACATCCTTCCTAAACTGAGTGGCCCAGAACTGGACACAGGACTCGAGGTGTGGCCTAACCAGTGCAGTGTACAGGGGCAGAATGACCTCCCTGCTCCTGCTGGCCACACTGTTCCTGATGCAGGCCAGGATGCCATTGGCCATCTTGGCTGCCTGGGCACACTGCAGGCTCATGTTCAGCCTACCACCAACCAGCACCCCCAGGTCCCTCTCTGCCTGGCCGCTTTCCAGCCACTCTGACCCCAGCTTGTAGCACTGCATGGGGTTGCTGTGGCCAAAGTGTAGCACCTGGCACTTGGACGTGTTCAATCTCATGCCATTGGACTCTGCCCATCTGTCCAGTCTGTGAATGTCACTCTGCAGAGGTCTCCTACCCTCTAACAGATCAATAAAAACAAACAACTACAGGAACTATAAACAAGTAGCTTAAAATTATGAGCTACTTTGTGTTTGCTCTGTAAAAACTTCTGCAATGCTCTGCTTGCAAAGTTAGCTGGCTTGTATTTCCTGGTATGTTTAAATGATGCTGAAGGTTATTAACAAGGCTCTGTCTGTCTTTGCTCTCTCATGATGAAGATTTCCTCTTCACAGAAAAATAAATCCTAGCTACAAGGAATGACAGAATTCGAAAAGAATCTGACAGCAGATCTTAAACAGGTCATAAGAATGGTCAAACTTGACAAGTTACACTTATCCCTTCCAAAAAGAAGGCTGCTGGTTCAAACAGCCGCTGAAGTTCAGATCTGAGACAGATTAAAAGGATCGCTTGTCAGTCTGCTCTCTCACATTTGTAAACTCTTCCACGGCAAAGGTTCACTGCAGAGATCAAAGGAAACATTCAAGTCAGGCTGGTGACAGCCACTCTGTATAAGGGCAGAATGTCAGACATTATTATCTAAACACTACTGCCTGGAATAAACAATTCCTCTGCAATAAAAAATGTCAATAAATGACATTTTTCAGGATATTTTTCAGTCAGCCAGTTCTAGACACCCTTGGTCAACACTTCAGTTTTGTGTAAATGCATACCAACGAAAGAAAACACTAAGCATGCTGCTTTAGCTGTACTTTCTACTACTTTTATTCATCATATTTTTTATTCTGGCAGTAACAGACCTACATATTTCCAAAGTCATAATTTTGGACCAATATTCTGCCTTTTGTCCTGCTTTATTTCCCCTAATGTGCTACCAGGAGCTCATATGTCGCACTTGCACCCTACCTGCACAAGTCTCTGAGCTGTATTTCTCTCTGTAATGCAGTCTTGCCAGTATTGATTCAGCATTGTCCTACAGACACCAAATGCACATGGGCCTTAGGACTTACTTGTGGTCCTGTTCAGCTTTCCTTCACTTCCTGTGGTTCTCCCCTTCTGTTTTCCCCCTGTATTTTCACAACTCAGTACAACTCTTCGCCTGCATTTCGCTTTTTCCATTTTTTCACTCTGTTTGCTTTATTTTTTTTTCATGGTTCCCTTTTCTGCCTTTTTCCATCAGTTCTCTTTTTCCTATGTCATTGCCATGCTTTCTCAAGTCTCCATCAGCCTTTGTCTCTCTTCTCACGTAATTTTCCAGTTTTCAGTGTCAGGCACTTTCTTTCCCTTTTGTCTTGGCATTTAGAAAGCTCTAGAAAGGATCCTCTCCAGCTCATCATTAACCTCTGATCCCATTTATCCTCTCTAGTTCACTAGGATTTTTCATTGCTTTCCTTCCTAGGAGGCCAAGACTAGCCTATTTCTCACTTGGCTAGAAAAAGGAACAGATTCAGATCATGCAGTCTTAGTCAATTTCCACCACCAGCTAGCTCACAGGGCTCATTACTGGAATGTGATGATAACAGCTGCAGCTGGCAGACTAGGATCTAAAATGTATGAGTCCTGATGGAATACTGGGATTAGGTTGGCACGTTGACATATGTCCTGCCCTAAGGATAAATGTAAGTCTTGAAAACGGTGTTAAACACCACATCGAAGTATCTGCACCCAGAAACTGAAAGGCTTTTGTTTCCTCCTAGACTGTGCTGTTGTGCTACAGACAACCATTCAACCACAGCCTTTTGAGGGCTTGCTCATACAATGAATATTGCTGGTGTGTATTGCAGTAGAAGATTATGAAAAGGCATTGTGGTGGGTTGAAATTTTCCCCCCAACAGGAACTTTGCCAGACCAGCTCAGATGGCAGCAAATGAAAGCTGTATTTACAGGCACAACTACAATCTAAACCGGAATGCAATGAATACGCACAAAATATACAGGATTTACAATATTTACAGATATTTACAATCAGCAAACAGCACAAGAACCTCCCTGGTCAGAGACCAGGGAAAGCTACTAACTTCTTTCTCGCACACACCTCCCTCCCCCCCCCCCATCAGAAGAGAAAGAAGCAGAGAAAGTTGATGTTAGACTTAACCTAAACAATGCAGCCAAGGTCAAGCAGAAGCAGGTTAGTATCTCTCCCAAGCAAAAAGGGGAGGGATTCTCTTCTCTTTTCTCTTCTCTTCTCTTCTCTTCTCTTCTCTTCTCTTCTCTTCTCTTCTCTTCTCTTCTCTTCTCTTCTCTTCTCTTCTCTTCTCTTCTCTTCTCTTTCTTCTCTTCTCTTCTCTTCTCTTCTCTTCTCTTCTCTTCTCTTCTCTTCTCTTCTCTTTTCTCTTCTTTCTCTTCTCTTCTCTTCTCTTCTTCTCTTCTCTTCTCTTTCTTCTCTTCTCTTCTCTTCTCTTCTCTTCTCTTCTCTTCTCTTCTCTTCTCTTCTCTTCTCTTTTCTCTTCTTCTCTTCTCTTCTCTTCTCTTCTCTTCTCTTCTCTTC